>OU015745.1:126213355-126254010 GCA_907169655.1 Acomys percivali
CAAAATTTCTATTCTTTTCGTGACCGTTGCTTGACAAGACAAAGTTAGAATTTGAAAGAGGAGAAAAAAAAAACAGCAAAAACTAAGAGTAAAGCATAAAAATACATAATTAGAAAGGACTTACTCTAATAAAATACAGATTTATGAGCCAAATAGAGCTAAATTTAAACCACAAGCTAACGGGTCCAATTTACTGACAACCAAACCAGCCTTTGCTCCAATACATTGAACACATTCTACTAATTAAAGGGTGATCAGGGAGGAGGCTCCTGAAATCTACAAATTACTCCTTAGGGAGGAAGTTAAGGCTAATATACATTTATATCTGATCTGATAATTTTTAATACAACCTGAGGTAATGGTCATTGCCTTGGGCATAGAACTGTAAAGTACATGCTGTTGGAAGAACACAGCAAAAGGCACAATTCCAGTCTGAACTTTAAACAACTGCTTTGCAAGCATGGCTGTCAGTCTGAAATTCTGTTTACAAACAACTGCTCCTTCTTATTTCACTGATGCTCCTTATGAGTGCACTGCCTTTAAAAAAGCCCCTTCTTCTCTGGCTTGCTATTGTCTGTTCATGGTGCCTTCTGAACAGTGACACTGTTGGCCAGTCTGGGACTTGGCTATAATTTTTATCCCAGGGAAGTTCCTTTCATTGGATTTATTTGAACCATCTAGTCTGGTGTCGTCCAAATCTTGACCAGATTCCTTCTCCTCAGGCGAGCTTGTACTGGCTGGACTATTTCTTATCTGAAAATTGACATCATGTATATTAGGAAGAGCTATAGAGCTCTGGGTTAGCAGAAGTATTTCCTGTGCACAGGATATGTGGACGTTGTGTGTGGGATCACCAGTTGAAAAGAAGTAGAGGGCTAGTATGCAGATATAAGTGAGTATATACCATTTGAGTCTTTCTGCTTCTGGGTTAACTCACTCATTATGATCATTTCTAGCTCAATCCATTTATCCACAAATTTTGGGAATTCCTTGTTTTTAATAGCTGAGTAGTTATATCTGCATACTAGCCCAATGGGCATGTCCCACGAAAGCCTTCCCTTACCAGGAAACTGGGACAGAGGGGAGGACATCCTATTGGGACTTTAGATGAGAGAACCATGTGACAATAGCAATGTAAAAGGATCCAGTGGGTCCTAGAAACCTACAAGTAGAACATTAAGATAGGCAGATTTGGGCCAAGGGGTCCCGCTCAAACTAAGGCACTAGCCAAGGACAATACAGATGGTAAAATTTAAGCCCCTACCCAGATCTAGCCAATGGACAGGACAATCTCCACACTTGAGTGGAGAGAGGGATATGACTTCCTCATGTACTCTGGTGCCTCACATTTGACTATGTCCCCTGGCGGGGGAGACCTAGTGGCACTCAGAGGAAGGACAGCAGGTCATCAAGAAGAGACTTGATACCCTATGAGCATATACAGGGGGAGGTAATCCCTCTCAGAAACAGTCATAGGGGAGGGGAATAAGGGGAAAATGGGAGGGAGGGGAGAATGGGAGGATACAAGGGATGGGATAACCATAGAGATGTAACAAGTATAAATTAATAAAATAAAAAACATTTCCATAAAAAAAAAAAGAAAAGAAGTAGAGGGAAGCTATGTAGGATCCGTAGTTGAAAAGGAATAGAGTGCAGACAAGTGGCAGGTGGAATTTGTGTGGCCTTGGAAGGCACATATGTTCACAATACTTCAGAATCATCTTGTTTTCTTTGTGGTTGGTTTTGGCCTTGGAAGAATTTAAGTCATCTTCGTCTCCTGAAATTCTCTCTGTTCTTCCTGTTACCCTGAGTAGATTTTTTTTTCTTTTTCTTTCTCTTTTTTTTCCCTCCTATTTGTAAGGTCTAAGCTTTGGCCTTTCGCTCACTTAGCTCTACAAAACTATACATTATTCTGTGAATTTTCCAACTCTGTCTTAGTTATAACTCTGTAGTTTATTCTCAATACACTATTTCTTATTCTATTCTCCTTGAAAACAGGCATCATAACTCAGCTATGAATAGTTATTTTTCTGTTCCTAATAGAATTTATGACAAGATTACTTGAAAAACAGCATTCAAAGCATGTGTTTTCTTTATTTCCCCACCTCCCTCCTCAAGTCTCTTGCACCCTGCCATATGGTTTCTGTTCATGCCATATCTCCATCAATATTTTCTTTAGGGTCTTTTTGCTCCACTAATAAATATGATAACTGATTTATTAATGACTATGACACCCTCTTAGTATACTTATGTTCTTTTGGTTCTGATTAAACTAACCAGGAAGTGGGTATATTGTAAAGAAGAGGAGGCTTTGAGAAAGCAGTATAACTGCTTAAATTACAGAGCTCTTCAGTTTCAACTCAAGAAATTGAAGTTAGAGATTTATTTGAATTTGAGCTTTAAAATTCATCTACACAAAGTAATGGGAATATTTTTAGTTTCAACAATACTGAAATTTTTGCCTGCTTTGAATTATTCATGAAAAAGTACATTCATGTCTCAGTCATCTAACACATGTGAGGAGTCTGTGTGTGTGTGTGTGTGTGTGTGTGTGTGTGTGTGTACATGATATGCATTCACATATGTGTGTGTGGAGGCCAGAGATCAAAGCTGGGTATCATATTCTAGAATGTTCCCAACTTATTTTGAAGACAGGTACATTCACTGAAGCTGGAACTCACTGATTACCCAGACTAGCTACAAGCAATCTGCAAGGGGCCTCCTCTCTCCAATTCCTCAGAGCTTACAGGATTTTTACATGTATTCCAACACTGAACACAGTTCCTAATGCTTGTGTGGAAAATACTTTCCTGACTTCACCATTCCTCCAAACCTAGTTATCTAGCCCTTTAAATGATTTTATTTTCATTTTTGTACATCCTTTCTTCTGAAATCAATCACCAGAATTCTGCTATCTGTTTACTACGGTGTCAGTGCCTCTTGTGGAATTGGTTTATTGATCTTAATTTTGCTTTCTAAGTCTGTGTAATAATGATGTAGTAATGCTAATGTCAGTAAATCAAAATTTAAGGTGAAAATAATCATAAAACAAAAAGTAGGGTATTTTATGCTAGAAGAATAACGTTCTGTTCATGAGTAAATATTTAACAATTGTAAAAATATTAATCCAACAAGAAGGGAAATGACTATTTTTGAAATTGTAAATAGAAATATTTAAATAATTTTCCATAAATTCACATAAGCAAAAACTCAGAAAGACCAAAAGGATTTGAATAACATAATTCACAAACAATTCTGATTTCAAAAGTTGGTACATATTAAATAGAAACACACAGGCAATATTTATAAAACATGGCCTAACACGAATTATGAATGAAGACTTTAAGAATAAAAAAATGAACAAAATTATATCATGCTCAAAAGAAAATTTACCAATATCAAAAGTTGAAAACTAAAAAACTATTATGTAGATTTAATAACAATAAAGAAAGGTAAGACAAAACAAAGTGAATCACATAAAATAAGTGAAAACCTTCTGGAAAACAGAAAAAATTAAACCATTTAGTGAATACCATAAATCAAAAAGACAATGAAAAACTATTATGCACATTTCTAATAAAGGAAAAACAAGATTATAATTGTTATCACAAATATCTGTTTCTATATTAAAGGTCTTAGTATACACAACAGAAAATACTAAGTTGAAAAGAATAACTTATAAGTGTGATTAATTAGGAAGGAACTATCATTTGTTATAGGGATAATAAGTTAACATTAGACATGAAGCAGGATTAATGATATATATACATGTATACATACATATATATGTATGTATGTATATATATATATATATATATATATAATGATACAAACTTACATACATGTGTGTCAATAGGCTTCTAAGACTTGCCAAAATGTAAGACAAAAAACAAGACCTTCCATGGTAATAGCAAGAATGCAAAGTAAGAGGTTGTTCAGTGGTGAAATGCATACTGCTCTTGTGGGAGACAGGAACTCAGTTCTAAGCTCTCACATGAGGTTGCTCAAGCCTACTTGTAATCCCAACTCCATTGGATATCTGATGCCACTGGCACCTGAACTAACATTGGGAGTCAGAAGCAGGACTCTACTCAAAGTCCAAGTCCTGTTCGGACTACAAAATGAGTTTAATCCCTTCCTATATTCCTTTGCAAAATCTTGAATCAAAATACAAAATTATTCTGAGAATGGACACTTGCACACTAGTTGTGTAGTACTAACAACAGTTGTACAAGACCTCAGGTCAATCTCTCATACTGCAAATAGATCAGCAAAATATCTGATCTGAAAAAAAGTCCCATATAAGCTCATGTATTTGAACACTTGATCATCAGTTGACTGTGTTACGATTGGCTACAGAACAACAATCAGGAGGTGGAGAATTACAGGGAGAAAGCTTCAAGGGTGTTGAGGAGTGAGCTTCAAGTGTAGATCCTCCCTCCTCTCTCCCTCCCTCTCTGCTAATCACCAGGCTGTGCCTTCCCTGCTGTGATAGAGTCTTCCTTTCTAGCACCCTAAGCTAAAATAAACCTTTTTCTTATTGTTGTTTTAATCATGTTATTTTATCATGGTCAGAGAAAAATAAATAAGGCACTTAGCAAAATAGTTCAGGAAGTTAGCTCTCACATTCTAAAAGTAAATTCTGCAGGAGACACTGTCAACAGAACAAAGCGACCGCCTACAGACTGAGAAAAGATCTTAACCAACCCTACGTCTGACAAAGGTCTAATATCCAAAATATATAAAGAACTCAAGAAACTAAACACCATCAAATCAAATAACTCAGTTGAGAAATGGGGCTCAGAACTAAACAGAGAATTCTCAACAGAGGAATATCGAATGGCTGAGAAATACTTAAGGAAATGCTCAACGTCTTTTTTAAAATTTCTTATTAATTTATTCTTGTTACATCTCAATGGTTATCCCATCCCTTGTATCCTCTCAACATCTTTAATCATCAGAGAAATGCAAATCAAAACAACTCTGAGATTCCATCTTACACCCATCAGAATGGCTAAGATCAAAAACTCAAGTGACACCACATGCTGGCAAGGATGTGGAGAGAGAGGAACACTCCTTCATTGCTGGTGGGAATGCAAACTAGTACAGCCACTTTGGAAATCTATCTGGTGCTATCTCAGAAAACTGGGAATAGGGCTTCCTCAAGACCCAGCTATTCCACTCCTTGGAATATACCCAGAAGATGTGCCAGCACACAACAAGAAAATTTGCTCAACCATGTTCATAGCAGCCTTATTCATAATAGCCAGATCATGGAAACAGCCTAAATGTCCCTCAGTAGAAGAATGGATAAAGAAACTGTGGTACATATACACTATGGAATACTACTCAGCTATTAAAAACAAGGAATTCCCAAAATTTGTGGATAAATGGATTGAGCTAGAAATGATCATAATGAGTGAGTTAACCCAGAAGCAGAAAGACTCAAATGGTATATACTCACTTATATCTGCATACTAGCCCAAGAGGCATGTCCGATGAAAGACTTCACTTACCCAGAAAGTGGGACAGAGGGGAAGACTTCCTATTGAGACTCTAGGTGAGAGAAGCAAGGAAGAATGGGGAAATAGAAGGATCCAGATGGTCCTAGAAACCTATAAGTAAAACATTATGATGGGCAGATGTGGGCCCAGGGGTCCTGCTCAAACTATGACACCAGCCAAGGAATATATGTGCAGTAAACTTTGAACCTCTACCCAGATCTACCCAATGAACAGGACATTCTCCACCATTGAGTGGAAAGTGGAGACTTACTTTCACATGAACTCTGGTGCCCTATATTTGATCACGTCCCTTGGATGGAGAGATCTCGTGGCACTCAGAGGAGAATAGCAGGCTACCAAGAAGAGACTCGATACCCTATGAGCATGTAGAAGGGTAGAAGGTCCCTCTCAGTCACAGTCATAGGGGATGGGAGTAAGCGGAAAGTGGGAGGGAGGGAGGAATAGGAGGATACAAAAGATGGGATAACGATTGAGATGTAATCTGAATAAATTAATAAAATATTTTTTAAAGTAAACTCCATATGACTTTAAGAAATATTAAAGATATTATTATGTTAAGAAAACATAAAAGAATGATTTTATGTGATTTAGTTTAGAAAAAATAAGCAAAAAGAAGTAAGTAATAAAACATTTGTATGTAATAAACCCAAATGAATAGTGAAAGAATATCCCATTAGTAAATTTAAGTGATATGCTGAGAAAAAAGTTTTAAATAATGAATAAGAGACTCCTAAATGCTGTATAGTGATGGCCAAGGTTTTTTTTCTATTTTAATATCTAAGAACTATCATATTTATTGAATGTATTAGGAAATTAATTACAAGGAAAATAAAATTAGGATATATAAAATGTTAGTACACTTGTTACATGAGGTTTTGTAGGCATAAAATTACTCAGCCCATTCCTTTCAGTTTCTCTAATTGTGAACCAGTAATAAACTGTCAGAGCAACATAACTGGTCCACAGGCCATGTTCTGACAAAGCAGATACTTACATGCCCTGAAGATTAATATTAAAATTGCAAAAGATAAGACACAGTGGGTCAAGTATGTGAAATAGGAAATCTCAGAAAACCACACCATTTCAGTAAGCGCATGCATGAACTTGAGCTAATATCATCCTCATAAGCTAGATCATGGAAATCAATTGACTAGGTCATTCAAAATTTTGAGAGCATCACGTCTTATAAAAATTTTCAGTGAACAGACTGATGATCATTATATTGTGCTTATGGGAGTTTAGGCTAAGGGAAAAAAATAATTTGATACTACCCCATTAACTGCAACTGAACAGTAATAAACCAGATGTCTGCAGCATATACCTTTTACTTTATCCTATGTTCTTGGGGTGGGGTGGCATATTTCTATCAACAGAGCTATGTAGGGGCAATTCTTTTAATGTTTATTTGAGCTGTAAGTGGAAGGAGAAAGAAAGTAACCCTGAAAGTCCATAATAGAATAACAGGGAACTTTTATACTATAGACTAGAGCAAATCAGAATTAAAGCCCGTATTAAGGCCATGTTGTTATTTGAGTGTGAAGTGTTGTTCACAGACTCAATCCGTGGTCAGTGCTGCTGCCTGTGTATTCACTGGAAACTTTAGTTAAAGTATAAGGTATAGAATATCACTGACACAAACTTCTAAATGATAAGTTGATAAATAAATAATTACACTAAATACTTTGAGTGGATATTTTGGAAGGGGAATAAAATCTATTTCATACTTTTTGGAACTCTGGAGACTCATCAATGCATCATCCTTGCTATTTCATAGGTAAAATTGATAGATTTTTTTCTGTGTGTATGTATATGTGTATATGTATGTATGTATGTATGTATGTATGTATTATGCATGTGTGTATGTGTGTATGTATGTATATATGTATTGTAGGTTTGTATCCACTTGTATGTGTGAATGGTAAAGTAGAGGACATATGTCAATGTACCTGTCTTGCCTAATCACTTTCCACCTTAGTTTTTGAGACATGTCATCTCACTGAACTTGACACTTATTGATTTGAGTTGGATGACTGGCTAGTAAACCCCAGAGATCTTCCTGTCGTACCTTCGAGTGTTAGAGACTCAACCTAGGTCTTCATCCTTGCACAGCAAGCATTTACAAATTAATCCATAGACCCCTTTATTCTGGAATGATTGCAATGGTCAACTTAACTTTCAACACAAAGAAACGTTTTTGTTGTTGCTGCTCAGAGATTTTAATATCGTTTTTAAGGGATGGTTTGTTGTTGTTGTTAATGTTGGCAACTGAATCTAGTGTCTCATACATTCTACAAAGGTGCTGTACTATTGAGGCGTAGTCCCAGACTAGACCCTTCCTTTATATAATATTATATGGCTGCTTTTAGGTGGCCGAACTAGCTTTTGTTGAATACAGTATCTAAAACAGGTAAGTCATAGCAAGGGGGTGGCATGAGAAAAATACCCAGAATAATAAGGTAAAGGAATGATGTGGTAAATTATATAATTTTTTTGGTGAACCAGTGAGTTTTATTTAGGGTTACATACAGGACTATGGGTGAGGGGCTTACTCCAGGAGCAAAAATTACTCAAAGGCAGTTGCATCACAAAAGCCCACCACAGTGTGGGTGACAGCTCACAAATGCTAGGAACTGGGAGCACATTGCACAGCCTCAACAGGTTGTAGCTCAGCTGTTCTTTGTTTCTCCTAGGCAGCTCAGATGGCTGGTCTCCTATTTTCAAGACTCTTGGCTAGTGTCCTACTTTATCTAGGAAGCTGGATTGTTTCTCAGTCTCCCTTGCAGCTTGTCTGATCTAGGTATGGCTCTCAGCCATTGTCCCTTACACACTCTTGGGGAAGGAAGAGGCTTAGTAAATGTGAGCAGTTTCAAAGACTTCCCAAAACTATTTTGAGTTGTTTACTTTCTGTCACAATGAGGCTTCCCTGTAGGATGGAGTGTTCTTCCTCTCTCTAGAACAGTGGTTCTCCACCTTCCTTCCACTGCGACAATTTAATACAGTTCCTCATGAGGTCACCTCCAACCATAAAATTATTTTCATTGCTACTTCATGATTGTAATTTGACTACTGTTGTAAATCATAATGCAAATATCTGATATTCGGGATACTTAATATGTGATCCCTGTGAATGAGTCCTTTGACTCCCAAGGGGGTCCAGACCCACAGATTGAGAAGCCACCACCCTGGAGCATCCCGTTGCTTCATTTCTTTACAAGGTAAATTTAAAGTGAATGTCATAATGTTACTTAAAACAAAGAAATATGTCAATGCACAAATGTTAAAGCTGGGGTTGGAGAGAGAGAGACTTGATTTTGCTTTAAATGGGAAAAAAATAAAAGCAGAAATAAAAGTAAATCTGATAAAACAATACAGAAAAGAATGGTGTGTAAAAAGCACAGAAATGCCATATTAATAGTGATCCCTTGACAAGTAATTTAAGGGCAAATAGAATAATAAATAATAAATGTAAAGAAACAAGAAATTTGTAATGAGACTAGCAACCAGTCATTAAGTCTAGAGACACAGACGGATGGTATTTCTGCTTGGGTTAATAAGGAAGAAGAGCTAGTATACTTATTTAAGATGATACTTTTAGATATTCATAAATAGTTATTACATTTCATTACTAAATTATCAGTAGTTCCTCGATCTTTGGATTTCTCACAGAAGTATGAATCTTCCTACAATTAATGTAAAAAAAAAAACTCTTCATGCTCTTTACCCATATGGTCAGATGCCTCTTACAGCTGCATGTGTTGTAGTAATGTTTGGTTTCTGGTCTCTACCTATGAAATGCTGGCCATACCCAACAGTGTTGTTGTTGTTGTTGTTGTTGTTGTTATTGTTGTTGTTGTTGTTGTTATATTACTGTGACTATCAATCAGTATCTGCAAAGATTAATGGCATCCCATGGCACAGAAAACAAGATGACCTTCAATTTTGAAACTCTAGTGAACATGGATGGAAATGTAAAAAATTGGCCTTATAAAAAAGATAACAAAGTGTAGGGTATGACTTTCCCACGTACTCTGGTGCCTCATATTTGACCACGTCCCCTGGAATGGAGAGCCCTAGTGGCACTCAGAGGAAGGATAGCAGGCTACCAAGAACAGACTTGATACCCTATGAGCATATAAAGGGGGAAGAGGTCCCCCTCAGTCACAGTCATAGGGGAGGGGAGTAAGGGGAAAATGGGATGGAGGGAGGAATGGGAGGATACAAGGGATAGGATAACCATTGAGATGTAATAAGAATAAATTAATAAAATAAAATTTAAAAACATAACAAAAATGTAATATTGAGTCTATAGTTATTCCTATTTATTTTCCTATTGATAAACTTCGAAATCTATTTTCAGTAGTTTCCAGACAAAATACTAAAGAAAATAAATTTTAACTAAGTTAGTTCAATAGTTATTAACAAAATTTTATACTTATTGCTTTAAACAAAGAAAATAATTTCTGTACAGTATGGATTTTTATATGATACACAAAGATGTAACTTATGACTTCTTTTGTTATCTTAGTTTATCTTAGTTGGTATATAATACTTGTATTAAATGAATAGGGTTGAATGTAACATTTCCTTACATTTGAACTTTGGGAAAAATCAAACTGAGCTCATAGCAAATCCATCAAACAAAATATCATTTCTCTCTGTGAGAACATTGATAACCCTTTTATTACCTATTTTGAAATGTAAAATAAATTGCTTTGAACTGTATTCACATATGCACACAGAAAACAAGAATTTATACCTCACATTTAACTGAATATTTGTGCCTATCGGTCATCGTGTCTCTTTTTTCCCACCACAGAGCTGCAGATTCTGGCAACCCTCAGTTTACTTCTATTTCTGAGCTTAGAGTTTTTAGATTCCACATGTAACTGAATTCATATGGCCTTCGTCTCTCTATGTCTGGACTATTTTAGCTAGTGTAACATCCTCCAAATTTATCTGTGTTGTCACAAATTGAAAAAAAAGATTTGTTAAGATTGAATAGCATTCCTTTCTACATACATAGTTCCTTTTTAATCTAGATACCCACTGATGTACACTTAGATGTTTACCATATTTTGGTTATTTTAAATAACCTGTCGGTTAACATGGAGCACCTTTGGCAAGTTGGTTTTAATGCTCCAGAAGTAAGATTTCTGGGTCAAATGTTAATTCCATTTTTAGCATTTGCTGAAGGATCTGCATATCTTTTTAAATAAAATGCCTATATCAAATTACAATTCTATCAGCATTGTATAAAGGCTACATTTGTTTCAAATCTGAGTTAAAACCTGTCATTCTTCATACTTTGGAACATACTAGAATGAAAAGCATAAAATAATACTTCATTGTAACTTCAATTTGCATTTTTCTTGTAATAAATGTTGATCCAGGCATAACGGTGCACACCTGTAATCCTAGCACTCAGGGAAGCAGAGGAAAGCAGATCTTTGCAAGTTCAAGGCCAGCCTGGTCTACAAAGCGAGTCCAGGACAGCCAAGGCTACACAGAGAAACTCTGTCTTGAAAAACAAAAAGAAAAAAGAAATGTTGAAAACTTTCGTAACCCTTCTTCAGTAATTTATGTTTTGTTTTGAAATATGTCTATTTAAGACATTTGTAACTTTTCATGTCTGTTTAATTTTTGTTGAGTATTTTTAGTTCCTTCCATGTTTGGCTATTACATCCTTAATGACATTCCTGATTCGGGATCTTCCCCAGCGTAATACTTGGTCTTCATTCTATCCTTCATTCTTTGTCTGTGGGGCAGAAGTGTTTTAGATGACAGAGTCATTTGTGTGTTTCTGCCTTTGTTCCCTGCAAAATTCAGGAAACTTCAAGAAATCCCTCTCAAATGAATGGTGCAGCCTTCACCTCTATGGTATCTTCTAGTGGATTTATATATTCAAGCACTATGTATGCTAATCAATTTTGCATTCATTCTTCAATAAATGGTAAGAATAGGGTTTGCTTTTCTGCCCAAAGCTAACCAATTTCCCAAGAACATAATAAAAGAATGTTTGCTTCCCATTTTGGTTTTTTGTATTTTTTTTATTATTTTTTATTTTTACATATACATTTATATTGTTACACACATATACAATAAACTATCTACTGCAAGAAGAACCATGACACAATCAGGAATTATATAAATGATACATTCTTAGTGGTTTGGCTATTTGTATTTGGCAGCCTTGAAGAAAACATCTTTTCTACCTTGGTTGAGTCTAAAATTGTGAATGCAAGTCAGTATCTATCATATCTCATCTCTATCAAATTAAAACATTTAGCTAAACCTAAAAACATCTTAACCTCTAAACAACGAAGCTTCATTGTAAAACTAAACTATCTAGTCTTGAACCCTATCAGAGACTTGAGAAGGAATAAACTTGATTACCTGATTATACAAGGAGTACAGGTTAGCAGCTTCCCAAATGAGAAGATGACAGAGACATTTGCTGCTTGAACAGTCACCCAAAATGCTTGATAATGTTGGAGCATCTTCTTTAGCCTTCTGGCCCAATATATCTGACAGACATATTTGTGAGGCAGGAACTATTGAGGACCTGCTTATCCTGTCTTGGCAGAGTTTGGCTGTTGACTCTGACTGCCTCCAAGCTTGCTCATTTTAAGGCAGAATTCTCTCTGTAACTAAAATGAGGACATTTTGCCCAGTGGCCGGTTTGCCACATTTGAAGCCATCTCCATACTGAGGGTCACTGATGCCCATCATCTTCTTTGAGGTAAGGTGGGTGTTGCCAGGAATTAACCTGTCTTATTGTCAAAGAATCTTTAAAAAAAATCTTTAAATGCCATATCAATGTTGGTATATGGTTCAAAAATCACCTGACCTTAGATTTATGGATTATTTCCTTGTTCTCTATCCTGTTAGATTGGTCAGTGTGTGTGGTTTTATGTCAGTACCACATTGTATGGATTCCTAGAGCTTTGTAATGTATATTTCAATTTAGTAGTGTGAAGCTTCCACTGCTACATTTTTGGGTTAAAATGGCATTGGCCTGTGAAATCTTTGGTATTTCTTTTCTATTTCTATGAAGATGGACTTTTGCAATATTGATAGGTGTTATGTTGAATATAGATAATTTTTGTTAAAAATGAAAATTTTAACATTAGTTCCTCTAATCCATAAACACAGTACTTTTTTCCAACTCTGAATTAGGAATGCCAGTGCTTTCATTAAACTGTCTAGCATATGGATAAAACTCACACAAAGATACAAAAGAAAGCAAACAAAAGCATTAATATTGCGCTTGTTGGGGTCTTTGCTACAATTACAGGTAAAATTACATTATTTAATTGTGGAAATCCTGATAAGGGTGGTTCATAGGAACAAAACCAGGTACAGGTTTAGTTTTATTATTATCTGGAAAAGGCAGTGGACACTGAGAGTAAATTTATCATAAAGAGTTTCTATGAATTCTGGTTTATTTCAATCAAGTACATCACATTGTGGCAGATAAGTAATCATTTGATTAGCAAAAGTGGAAACTATGTTTTCTTAACTCCCACCCCTAGGATCTCCCGAATGAACACGTGGAGATAAAATTTGTTCCTGAGTTCCATGCTTGTCTTATGAGGCTTTGGATAGAAAAAAAAAAAAAAGGCTTATCCAAATAAATCAAAATAAAAAGCAAAGTCCAGATTATTTCTTGAAATATTGTAACAAAGATATGTAACAATTAAATATGTTTGTAGATATTATTTTACACATTGGTGAATATATTAGGAAAAATTCTGGTGCTGTTTAAATTCTAGGGTATAACTTCTCTTTCAGTGCACTCCTTTGCTGAGTACCTAGGTAGAAAGGTAAAAACACAAAATTGAAGGCATTCATGGGACATGCCCATTGGGCTAGTATGCAGATATAAGTGAGTATATACCATTTGAGTCTTTCTGCTTCTGGGTTAACTCACTCATTATGATCATTTCTAGCTCAATCCATTTATCCACAAATTTCGGGAATTCCTTGTTTTTAATAGCTGAGTAGTATTCCATAGTGTATATGTACCACAGTTTCTTTATCCATTCTTCTACTGAGGGACACTTAGGCTGTTTCCATCATCTGGCTATTATGAATAAGGCTGCTATGAACATGGTTGAGCAAATTTTCTTGTTGTGTGCTGGCATATCTTCTGGGTATATTCCAAGGAGTGGAATAGCTGGGTCTTGAGGAAGCCCTAGTCCCAGTTTTCTGAGATAGCACCAGATAGATTTCCAAAGTGGCTGTACTAGTTTGCATTCCCACCAGCAATGAAGGAGTGTTCCTCTCTCTCCACATCCTTGCCAGCATGTGGTGTCGCTTGAGTTTTTGATCTTAGCCATTCTGATGGGTGTAAGATCTCAGAGTTGTTTTGATTTGCATTTCCCTGACTGGGACAGAGGGGAGGACACCCTATTGGGACTCTAGATGAGAGAACCATGGGAGAATATCAAAGTAGAAGGATCCAGTGGGTCCTAGAAACCTACAAGTAGAACATTATGATAGGCAGATTTGGGCCAAGGGGTCCCGCTCAAACTAAGGCACCAGCCAAGGACAAGACAGGCGATAAACTTTAAACCCTTACCCAGATCTAGCCAATGGTCAGAACAGTCTCCACACCTGAATGGAGAGTGGGATATGACTTTCTCATGTACTCTGGTGCCTCACATTTGACCATGTCTCCTGGAGGGGGAGACCTGGTGGCACTTAGAGGAAGGACAGCAGGTCACCGAGAAGAGACTTGATACCCTATGAGCATATACAGGGGGAGGTAATCCCTCTCAGGAACAGTCATAGGGGAGGGGAGTAAGGGGAAAATGGGAGGGAGGGAAGAATGGGAGGATACAAGGGATGGGATAACCATTGAGATGTAACAAGAATAAATTAATTAAATTAAAAAAAACACAAAATTATCCTGGATAATGCTTTTAGTGACTAGAAGGATTGCACAAAGCAGATTTCAATTTTTTTACTCAGTGATTGATATGTGACTGTGAATCTTTTCCTGGAAGCCCCAAAGCAAATAATACAACTCAATAAAGACAGCCGTGAGATGAACGTGTGCATATAGTATTGTGGCAGTGTTTGTACTAATGGTTAGGACGTGTTTCACAGACCTTTTAGTTATCATAAAGTATATAGATATTTTTGTTTATGAAATCAATTGAAATATGCAGATATCTGTAAAGTAAAATGTAAAATCTATCATCACCTTAACCTGTTTCTAGCAACCAAAAAGGTTACTGGGAAGAAATACTCCAAGAATAGCAAAAATGTTTTGTTCATAGCCCTACAGCCTGACCTTGTTTTTCTACACGACTTTGAGAAAGAGGGAGGACTTATTCTCTGTGCTGACAGCTAATAATATTTATCCTTCTACCTTCAGAAGACACAACAAGCAACAGGCAAAAATGGCTATTCCCAACACTGGTCTTCTTTCAAACTCTGGCAAGAAATCCCTTGTAAGAACAAAAGCAGGCAGCTGTTTGGGTTATTACTGAACAAGTACAACACTCAGCACTTTCGTTTCCTTTAAACGTTAATTTAAAATATGCTTGAATCTGTAAAGTACACTGGTAAACTCAGCAATTTAGGGAAACTTTATGCTGGAATACATAAGTTTTTGTTTGAAAAATCAAGGGAAGCAAACAGATGTTATATCATAACCGCCTTTTAGTTTTGGTGAAGGAGCAGTCTGTTTTTCTAGATTACAATAGGAAAGCGGTAAAGGGGTGGGGTCTAGAGCTCTGCTGAAATCAGCTGTATTTCCTCAAGTAATTGTCACAACCAGTGTTATTCCTCCAATGCCAACATCTTAGGTTTCTTACAGCTTCATGTCTTTTACAACCCTCTACTTTTAGTATGAAAAAATAATTGTGAATGATTCCAAATGAAAGCTAACAATGTATCTCCTCGTCCTAAAAAGAAATGGGAGGTAATAAAATAATAAAGTTACTTTAGATGTAAAGAATTAGAACATCCTCAAAATTTTGGTTATTATGTTTCATCTCAATTGAAAATGGCTAGAATCCTGAGCTGCCCATGAGATACATCTTTCTAGGGAGCCTAGGTCCAGTCCATGCAAAGTCCTTGGTTGATGCTTCAGTCTCATCAAGCCCCTCTGTGTTCTGTTTAGTTGGCTCTTTGGTCTTGTGGAGCTCCTGTCACCTCTAGGTCCTTTTCTCCTTCACTCCACTTTTCTACTCCCTATGCTCCACCCAATGTTTGGCTGTTGAGTCTCAGTATCTGTTTCCAAAGGCTGCTGAGTGGAGCCTTTCAGTGTACAACTTGGCTTGACTCATATCTGAAAGCATAGTGGGTCCCCTAGTAAGGGGAGTTGGGACTTTCTCTAACATGGACTCTCCTGCCAGCTTTTCAATTACTTCCACCTGGTAGCACTGTCTTGTCAGGCTACAGTCAAAGAGGACACACTTAGTCCTGACACAACCTGATGAACTGGGGTGGATGGAAAGGGGGCTCCCCTCTTCTGAGGAATAGGGTAGGGGTGTAGGAAAGGAAAGTTGGGACAGGGAAGTGGTAAGTGATGGGGCTAAGGATATAAAATCAATCAATCAATCAATTAATTAATTTTTAAAAGATTAAGTGATCACAGGACTATGTTTTGGAACTGTCAGATTCATTAAAGTAAGAAAAAAGAAAATGGCTAGAATCTACAAACATATCAGAAAAATAATTATATTGAATACTATTAAAAGAACATTCAAGCTATTTGGTATATAATATAGTTTGGGGAAAATTGATTTATAATTTATACTCAATAATCAATAGATAGATAGAGAATAAATGTTCTGAGTAATGAATTAAGCATAAGGCAAAGTAATTGGGTAAGGAAAGACTTCACCAGACTGTAGGTAGGAGATGATCCATCCAGAATCAATATGGCTAGACCACAGGAAGAGATTATTGCATAAGAAGAATAAATCTTAAATTAGAGAAGAAACAACAAAGTTGAAGAAAACTACACACAGTCCAACATGAGACTTCAGTTTCATTTTAAAATAAAATTTGAATACAGAAGAAAACATTGCTAATTCTTAGAGGAGCCATTTGGTAGTTCAACAATATTTTTGGGTTACCTACACATAACATGCACTGTTGTAAATCTATACACAAAGTGTGTTTTAAAACAATTGCTCTTTTATGAGCTTTGTAGTATAGTGGGAGAAAAGCTATAGTTAACAATGTCTATGTGAGGAAAGAAAAAAGAGCAAAGCCTAGTAATGAAGTTTGTGAGCCATGTTGTATAAATGTTATATTTAATAGCTTGATCGTTATTTTTTATTGACACCTTTATGATAACTGGAATTAACTAAGGCATACAGTTCTAGGAAGGTCTGCAAGGGCATTTTATCTGAAAAAGATTTTTCCTTCCTCCAGACTGAGTGGCACCTTCCCAGGCAGTTTAGATATATAAAGATCTTAGAGGAGAGCCCTATCTGCTTTCATTTATTTGCTGGCAAACGCATCCACTCCACTGATCCGCTGTGATTGCTGCTGCTGCTGCTGCTGCTGCTGCTGCTGCTGCTGCTGCTGCTGCTGCTGCTGCTACTGCTGCTGCTGTTGCTGCTGCTGTTGCTGTGGCTACTGCTGGAACACCTTCCTTTGCTCTTATCAAAACCCCAATCCTTTGGCTTTCCAATGTGGACTGATTATCAGTGTCTCTCCAAGAACCCTTCAAGCTTTCCTTCTGTACCAGATCAGGGCTGCTGAGACATCCAGCATCATGGACTGAGAAGCTACTGAATTTTCAGCCTCTCTGACTAAGACAGCCATTTCTGAACTGCCTATCAATTGCAAGCTACTCTACTAAACCCTTTATTGGTTCAATTCCTAAAGAGAACCCTGCTTATTGCAGGATTGTCTATGGTCTGACAAAGCCTTGCTCAACAAAGTAAAAGAGTGAAATATGTCTACTTATGAGACAAGGTACTATAACATTATACATGCAATAACCTTCATTTTGTGGTTCAAATGTAAATGAAGAACAGCTAGAAATTTGCAGCTTTTATCACCAATAAACATGTGCACATATCTCAACAGAACCTAAAAATTAGGTTGTCACTGACAATAAGATTATAGTTTTAAAACCAGCAGATTAGGTAGAATTAAAATATACCCGATTAAATAAAATTAATAGCAAAATTGAATAAAAATTAGACTCCTCAAAAAGATAGCCATAGGTTTATACATTTATATGCACATAAAATATGGCACAGTGTGTCTTTCATATATAAATGCATAAATGAAAAAGTGGGAGCTGTTTATGCCTTTAGAACCAATGATCATCTTCTAAAGAGTATGAAAATTTATTCTTGGAGGGTGTGTGTACTAATTTGTTTTTAGGCCAATTTTCTCCTATCCTTTCAACAAAATTTAAATTCTATGTTACTTTTTCATCTTTTAAAAGCATGCAGTGTGAGGCTGAGAGACAGAGAAGCATGGTCTGGGCAGCTGTGCAGCGCTTCATGTTGTGAATAGTCAACAAATATTAAGTGACATTGAAATATGAATTGATGGATAATGAATCACTCTAGGGGATTATCCTGCCAAAATGTTTTGCAAGATGCATGAAATGTTTGACAAATCCAAGATATCCCAAGCTTTGCCTTTGGTGAGATTTATTTGTTTGTTTGGGGGATGGGAAGACAGGTTCTTATTTTTCATCTGGCTCATTATGTCCTTCTGTTGTTGACTAATTCATACTCAAATCATATTACTTTAACTTTTGTTAGGCAATTGATTTCTTAGTAGCTATGTAATTGGAAAACCAGAGCATCTAGAAAAATTGCATCTTTTTATTAAGTACAGAAATAAAATTGATTAAGCAGAAATTTAATTATAGTGATGGGATTGACCCAGGGGAGAAAATGAGCACAAGGAGAGGACAGACACACTGCATTTAGAGGGCATCTCCTAGGCAGTACCTTACTTCGCATCATTTAAATTTCAAAAATCCATAGCTTGTAATACATTTTGTCTCTATTTCTTCTGGTTGCATTCAAATTAACAGATAGGATCCTTGTCTAATTAACTTTCTAGTGACTTTAACATAATTAGTTAGAAATTATCTCAGTTTAAATAACAAACTGTTGTGACCACCTGAGGTTTTAGCACCTCCTGCCACATTTGTCATGGTTATATAATAAACTTACAGTGCCGCTGATATGAGTTGGAGGTGTTTGGGGGGGGGTTAAAATTTGCAAATTACAAAATCCAGTCCATTCATAGAAAGAAAAGGGACTCTGCGTCATGATAGAAAGACTTCTAACAACCGTGTAGAGAAGGATGCTGGCTGATGTTAGACAGCAGCAGGTACACTAAGACACTTTGACTTCCTGAATCACTTCCACCCTATTCTTGTTATTCTTGTCTCTGAACTCTTACTCCATTACTGGTTTTATCATCCTGCTTCTGTTTTGTGTTCTCTTCAACTCCCATGATGCCAGAGGATAAAGGATACAACTCTTTGTAATGGGATTTGAACCACACTGAGAGACAGATTCTCTTTATCCTACTTTTTAAGAAAGGGACTTGGATCCAGTCAAGTTAGTGCTCCATCATTTTCAGTGGAAACCGGGGTGCCATTGAACAAAGGTGACTGCTAAGGTGTAATGTACTGTGACTACTGCCAGGTCAAAAAGGAATGAGATCACCTCCCCATGAGAATAAGCATTTGGAGATCAAGTGAGCAAAGAGCAACCTATACAAACCCCCATAAGTCATTATTGGTCTTATACAGAGAAAAAGTTAGGGGAAATGCAAGATGTCTCTCTTTGCCTTTATCTTGCATACATAGGCAAGGAGATGGGAGCTGAAAAGAAAGAAAGGGAGATTTAGGAACGTAGAGGGAGGATAGAACAAAAGCTAGATGATTGAACCTTCTCCTTAACTCAAGGCCTTAATTATTACTTATTATAAAGGTTATGTCTAAGTCATTGCTATAGAATTTAGTATACTGATATAAAACATGGGCATGTCAAACACTTGGCAGATTTTAACACAAGAATATATATCCTAAGTCTAACAGGTAGATATGACTCTACCGATATATGAGGTAAAATAGGTGAATAAGGTCTTTAAAAGCCTCAGAGACACACAGAATATGGCATTTAAAGTTGTTCTTACAATCCTAAATTTCTTTGACAACAAGACAAGTTAAATCCCAACAACACCCAGCCAACCTCAAAGAAGATGAGCCTCCTTATGGACATGGCTTCAAAGGTGGCAAAATAGCCACTGGGCAAAATGTTCTCCTTCCTGCCGCAAACAGAACCTGCCTAAAAATGGGCAACTTAGATGCAGGCAGAGTCAACAGCCACACTCTGCCAAGTCAGGGAAAGTCCTCAATAGTTCCTGCCCAGCAAAGAAGTCTGGCAGAGATATTAGGCCAGAAAGCTGAAGATGAGGCTCCAACGTTATAAAGTGTATTGGGTGACTGGTCAGGAAGTAAACTGTCTTAAGTCAATTTGTAAAATCTGGAAGCTGCTAACCCACACTGCTGGTTCACTCAGGAATTTAAGTTTTATTCTTTCTCAACTCTTTGAGCGGCATTGAAGACAAGATAGTATAGTTTTACAAACAAGTTTAGTTGTTTAGGGGACAATATCATTTTAGATCAAGATAAAGAAGTTAAGCTATTAGAGTTGGGCTAGAATAGATATTGAATCTCATTCGGAAATTTAGATCTAACAAGACAGGAAAGACACTTACTTCAAATGAGACGAATGCAGATGGCCAAGTCACTCTGAATGTAACATGTATAGAAGTCATTATTGATTGTCACATGGTTCTCCCTGCTGTATGTAGTTTGTTTTACACATGTGTAAAAAAAATAAAAGTATTTAAAAAGAATAGGAATGAGAATAATAAGTAGGCGGTTGTGGGTTACAGAACAACCAACAGGGCTCATTATGCTATATTCTAAAAGTTTGGTCAAAAGTTTTCTTCTCAACCGTTGGAATCTTCACATTCAGTAGTTTCATGGTGAAATTACCATTGAAAATTCAGTCTTTAAATCATGTTTAAGTCAAATTAAAGAATAATTTATCATACAGCAAGCTTATCCTTTTAGATACAGTTACAATATGGAATATTATTAATGCAGTTACCAGTGAATTCTGGAAGCTGACCAACAAAGAGGAGATTTTGGAAGATCCAAGGATATCACAAAATCAAAAACAGAGTAGTAGCCTTGTGTCACCTCTGGCTCTCCTGTTCTTTGAGCGTGGCCACATATCACAGCCACAGTGATAATGGTAAGGAGATGGTTCAAACTCAAATTGGAAGAGCTGAAACATGGCAAGAGGCACAGGGGCTGAGGGTCACTGAAGAGTGGGAGGACATTGGAAGGCAGGCATCCAGAGAACACCAGTGTAGTCACTGTAAGGCAGAAACAAGTCAATAACCACTAAACCATAGACTGGATGAGACTTTGCTGTGAGAAGCAGCTCACAGTATAACTCAAGGAGCTGAGCACAGACCCAGGCTGTTGCCTACCCATAGGCAAACTTATTTTAGTTTTAATCTAGCTTAGTTATCTGCTTGTATTAAGGCAGAAGTATTTCACTTTTCAGGGAAATATATTAGAATTCAGATTATTCATAACGTAGTCCTTAAAATGTCCAATATAGTTCAGTATTGTTTACATACAAACTGTCATGAAAATGTGATATGACAGAAAAAAGGATGATATGTAGGCAACACCAATGAGATTACTGGAAGGTTTAATTATTAGATAAAGGTTTTAAAGAAGCCATTTTTTTTTAATCCTCAAAAATATAAACAAAATTAGATACATGTTGACAAAGTGGTCATCTATCTGAAATTCAAAAACTGGAAATCCTAAAATCAAAAGAATTAATAATAAAATGAAAGTTTGCAGGATAAACTAAAGCACTCATTGTAAATTAAGGTAAAAGAGCTAGGAAATTTGAAAGTATATTCCATGATATGCTTACTAATTTAAAAGAGTGTGATTTTATGATGAAGACATTAGTATATGCACTTTAACCAAATGACTGAATCAGAGGATGAGAAATGAGACAAAGTAATGCTGTCTTCTAACTGACATGTTACATTGGGAAGGTACAGGATCATTTTTGTAATTTTTTTTCCAAAACTGAACAACCTAAATTTAACATGAGCAAACACCCAGTAAGCTAAAACTGAAAACTAGTTTTGAGAAACAACCATAGGATACTCTTTAAGTGTGTCAAGGTGTGGGAAACATTTTCAGAATGTTATAGTGAGCGTTGGTCTCTGAGAAACTCCATGCATGTGTGAGACAGTCTTCAGATGACGGTCCAGAGAAACAGTATGGTCAAAACCTAAATCAGGGCTCTGCATCATTGACCTGAACACTTAAGAAAAACAGCAAATGATGTGGTAAGCCAACTTTCCAACACTTTCGTGGTATTTTTCAATAATCTGGCCCTATAGAAACTCACATTTTTGTACAAACCACTTTAAAGCTCTTTGATCCTTGCAGTCATGTATATAATTCTTTAATTCCCATTTTTGTCTCTATTTCAAAACTTCAGTACAAAGGAATTTCTAATGTTAGATAAACACAATTTACATGCCTCAAAACCTTCTAAGAATTTCTTAAAGCTCTCCTCCAATGCCTTTCAGAAGCACTGCACTGTTTTCTTAGCACAAACCTATTCCAACATTACATGGTTCCAATTAGATATGAAACTCTAAACCCATGAATTTTGAGAGGGCTCTGAACTTGCCAAAATAATTTCTTATTAGACTTGATAGCTCGGATTATACATTCCCAGTGTATATTCAAAAGCTTTTATTATAAAGCTTTCTTATAACAAAAGGGAGATGAAAAGATATTAGAATTACTCACAGAACACAGTCAAGGAATCTATACTGATGGAATATAATATCCATAACTTCACCTTACTGTAAATAGGTAGTAATAGAGAGGAGTGCTTTTAACCACAGAGTACCCATTCTTCTACTTACTAACACATAAAACAATAGCTTTTTATCTCAGACCATTCAACACTTCAGAATCTAAACCATGAAACTCTTTGGGAAAAAATTTTCAGTTGCAGGTTGGTTTGGACATCTTATGTTTTTAACTTCAACAAGAAAATTCTTCTGAAAAAACAAGATCCAATGTCCTACCAGCCTGATTCATTGGGGGACCTGGAATAGGAAACTACTGTGGAAAAGAGATGTCCTTACCAGTGTGCAAGCTGTTCTAGAAGTTTCTTTTAAGTGCTGAAGGCAGAAATTCTTCTCATTTGTATGTGATGCTGTGTAAAGCCTTACCAACCCTGAACTGGCTAGTGTAGACCAAAGTTAGAAGGTGGCAATTATGGTGACAAAGGACAGTTTATAACCTGCACAGCAAATGCTCATGTTGCTTTTGTTTTAAACGGCCACCTTTGTCATTGCATGAAAATACATCATGGTACCCAGAGACATGCTAACAAATGAACAAACTAGGTCTTAGAAGAGTTTCAAGGTTCATCCCATCTTTGCCACTGGCCATCCTTTTAGAAGAGAAATTATACACTCACTAGATCTCTTATTTTAATCAGGTACTTGAACCATGATACTAGCACAATGAACTAGGGTTTGGAAAAATGGAAGAAGCAACATACCACATCACCTATGCCATAAGAACTCCATTTGCATGACTGATAGTTGTTCTAGAGGCAAACTCATCAGAGTTAGAAACCTTGCCTCCACTCCAGCCACTTGCTACAAAGCACACATAATGTTCCAGATAAAATTTCTAAGGAAAAACTAAAACAAAACTGCTAACACAGCCAAATTCTTAACACTCTTGGAAACCCTTTGAAATGGTAGGCCAATGTTAACTTACAGAAAGAGGATACTACAGCATAAGTAGAAGCTGCTGTTTAAATGGCAAGGTTTTGAAAACTAAAGCAATGTTTATATGCATGCCAATTATCTTTTAGTGGCCATGAGTTGATTCTGCTTACCTTCAGGTTACTTTAAATCAAAACAAAGAATGCAATTTGCTGAATATTTCAATATTATTTTGTTTCCAATTGGAAAATATTTTTAATACAGTTTGTGTGCCTGAGGAAAATCACAATATGGAAATTTTTCAATTCGAAAACAGACCCCCACAATTAAAACATTGCATGGGCACATGAAGGATTAGGATGGCTCTCACTTCTGATGTGGCCAAAATTAACATCAAAAAGTAAATTATAGATGGGGCATTCACTTCCTAACTTGGTCTAGGCTCTGGGTTGACAACAAATCATTTTTATTTCTCCTTACACGTCTTCAAACTGTCCTCATAACTAAAAATTAATCAACTCGGTTTTCACTTATGAGACGACTGCTCCATCTCTTTTGGTTAACAGTGTGGTAAAGCTATGGGTTCCTCAGATAAAATTCTTGTGTTTAATTTACCTCTAATTTCCTTGTGTCTGAAATTATTTTGAACAAATTAATGGTCACAGAAAAAAAAGCTAATAAAACCAGAAACTCTATTGCACACAATTTTATTTTTACTTATATCTGAAAAAACTATAGTACAAAACATATTTATCTATAGATAAAATAAGTGTTTTATTCTTGTTATTAACACAGACATTTAACTATTTTTCTTATGTTTTCTTGAGTGTTGTTGTACTTTGTGTGTTTGGATGTATATGTATATAAGTTGCCCAATTAGTCTTTAATGAATAATTATATCATATCTTTGTATTACCTAAAACCATAGACGAAGAATAGATATTAGTTCTGTTTAATTAAACTAAAACCATGTTGAATAACCTGGAGTCTCTTAAGAAAACAAAACCTGAAATAGATAACTTAGAGTTAACTGAATACATGTTATTTTTCATTTAAAATTTGTTTAATGAGATGTAGAACTGAATTTTAGAAAAAGTACCTACTAGCAAATCAGGAGGTAAAGATTTCATCTTCACCTAATTAAGTACTTCTACATGATTATTAAAGTACTTTAAAATGTCATCATGACTGAAGAAAGGTAACAAGTCTTTCTGAAAATTGATTAACAAGCAACATATACAAAGAGTAGGATCCTTGGTGTACTCAAAAGGAAGTGTTAAGAGCAGTGATAGTGTTCTTATGTCTAAATGCAAAATAACGAAAATGTGAGAGTAACCATTTTTTCCTACATTCATGAAATATGGCTTTTATGGAAAACATGAAATATAAAACAACAAAATTGTAATAAGAATGTAAATTTGATGTCATATCATTTCTCTTTTTAAAATATAGTTTATTAATTTATTCATATTATATATCAATTGTTATCCCATCCCTTGTATCCTCCCATTCCTCCCTCCCTCCCTCCCATTTTCCCCTTACTCCCCTCCCCTATGACTGTGACTGAGGGGGATCTCCTCCCCCTTTATATGCTCATAGGGTATCAAGTTTCTTCTTGGTAGCCTGCTATCCTTCCTCTGAGTGCCACCAGGTCTCCTCATCCAGGAGACATGGTCAAATATGAGGCACCAGAGTTCATGTGAAAGACAGACCCCACTCTCCATTCAACTGTGAAGAATGCCCTGTCCATTGGGTAGTTCTGGGTAGGGGTTCGATGTTTACTGCATGTATTGTCCTTGGCTGGGGCCATAAAACTGATATCATTTCAACCACAATTATTGAAATTACAAGCAACTAGACATAATAAACATTTATGTTGCAATTCAAACATCTGAGATTTTTCCCAATCTTGGTCCTTTCACTAACTAGTTGTTGAATTTTCAGACATTGTTAAGCACCCAGACCATTGTCTACTGATGTTTCTGAGCTTTTGGACCATTGCTGTCAATTTCCATCCATGCTGAAAATTCTCTAATGTCTTCAAAAACCATAGTTCTACTTGGGGATGAAGGCTCACATGTTATTATTACTATTTTACTTATATACATTTATGAAGTGCTGCATGATGATCTCATTCTTAAGAACAATTAACAGTCATGAGTGGTAATTTTCTTTCCTAAAACAATTATATTAGTTGAGTTATCAGAAAAGTTTATTACAGAATTTTGTTTGCACGTAGATAGTAGATACATATATAGATATATAAATATATTTATTTCAGAGGTGAAATATTTTTCTACTAAGAATGTGTTGTGTTATATGTGTTAGTGTGTGTTCCTGTGTGTGTTTGGTTTTTTGGTTTTTTTTTCCCTTTGATGTGGTTTGGAATTCTTAGTAATAACTTTCAGCTATAAGAGAAACACATTTATATGAAAAGATTTTTAAGAGCATTGTTGCCAAGCTTGATTTAATGCTGGACTTTATAAAACTTCACAGGACCTATTTTAATAAGGTTTCCAACCATAATAATATTAGCTTGATTGCCTTGCTGAACTGACCTGCCAAAACTTTCCATTGTTTGTCCATGGTTACACCAAATATTAAAAGTATCAGTTAAAATACACGGAAACAGAATACAAAGCTTCATATGTGGAGCAGTTGCTCCAAGCCTACACAGTAGGAACAGAACTTCTCAGGCCATATGTAGAAACAGCAACCATTTCTTATCAGGTAACATTTACTATAAGTATATTGTGAGATAATTAGCCTCTTATAAAATTGAATTTTCCTGGGTGTTTTGATGACATGAATTGTAGGCTCTGCGAATCAAACAACTCTAGTGGAAAATTATGATGACCTTGTAACTCTCTAAGACATCCCCGCTTTTGTTCTTGGTGTCTGCTCAAATAAAAGCACACATTTGTTTCCAGATGGAAGAGTAATTAACACACAAAACTGCTTCATCCATAAATATGGTTCCTCTTGAAATTTTAGTAAGTTCACCAGATATATACATGCATTCCCTTAAAACAAATGGCAACAGACCTCGTACTGGAAAGAAGTTAATAAGGCATAACCCATTGTTTCTCTCTCCTTTATTCAAATCAAATAGAGATGCTACTCTAAATTGGAAATCTGCATCTTTGTTATTCTCATTATTTCTTTGTGCAAGGTGTTTGCTAGAAGGAGAATAAGACTGTCTATTTACAAATTTATGTGACAATCTGCATAATTATGTCGCATATGTGTTAGGTTAATTATGAATGATTAGATTGTTGTTCAGAGTTAGAGCATCTGAATTTTAGAAAAGTGAATCATTGCAAAATGAATGGGATTATTTTAGGAAGGAAAAAAAAACATTTCCAAATTTCAGAATTAGGCTGCCAGTATCAGTGGGATTTACAGTGAGAAACACTATTTACCTCTATCCAGTAATGACACAGCTAAATGCAAGAAGCCATATAAACATGACAGTATAAGTCACCGCTAAGTACAGTGTAACTTAAATTATTTCTGTTCAAGTACATTTAAAGTGTCAATTAATTGCCTCCATTTCAAATGCACACCTTTTCCCCAATTATCAAATTAAAATTTGAGCTGAATCAATGAGCACAATGATAGTTTAATTATATTAAACCACATGAAATAAACAGTGAGGAAGTGTTTGTGCAGATGGCCACCCGCGTCTGACACCTCCAGGCATAGCCAATGACAAGTGCCATTTTCTTGGTAAATAAAATTGCTTTATTTTTACTGTCACTGAAGCATCTTTACTTTTAAAAGATAGGCGAATGGGTCGCAATAGAAGGATTTAAGGGAATTACAGAAGGAGAAATTGCAGACACAGATGTACTTTTTTTTTCTAAGGGCACCAGGTGTTTTAAATGCCACCAGAAGGGTGCTCCAGGCGATTCCGTGCTGTCCAAGATAGCTTGGCATAGATTATCTGAAAGCTTTTGTGTCTTTTCAGCTTTTGATTAAAGGCCAGTGTCAGGACTCCTCGGGGCTTTTGCTTGGTACAGTAAAGCCGAGGGATTTTTTTTTTATGTTGCTGCCAAAAAGATGCCAGTTAGGATAATTACATTTCAATTTAAATTGGTAATTTTATGAAAATTTAAAGCAGAATATGTGTCACCCAAATCTCCTTACTTTTATTCCTTCCAAACATGCATACACACACACACCCCTCTTGTTTAGGGGAGACAATGACAGCAGTCCACCAGAACCTTCCCATGACCCAGAGATATGTGCCAGGAATTAAACAGATGAGCAAAAATTGAACAGAGATTGTTTTCTTCATCCAAATTCATTTGTAGCCTAGATTTATCACTAGTGTACATTGGAACCATCCCAGGGCATCCTAGCTTCTAGTATCTTTCTTCCCGCAGATGCCAGCTTTAGACCATCACTGTAGTATTTAAGGCACTGCTTTCCATTCACAGGCAAGCTTTGTATTTGTTAAGAGGATGTAGAAAAGGAATCAAACCTACTTAGAGTCTCTCACCCTCTTGGTGAAAGGAAAGGGACACAAGTGGCCAGATGAACCCTGAATTTCCTGTCTGCCACTTTCTTTTTCCAGGACACATGCGCAAGCTTGGCAGCACCAACAAAGTGGAAGTAATGTGCCTTTGTTTAGAATGCAGTGTGTACGAACATTTACATAATAAAATACACACACAAATAACAGATGGTGAAGAGACACTCATCTCGCCACATGTTGTAAGCACAATCTCGTTCCTTGATGATCTCATTTCTCTTACCTCTCCCTACAGATGTCTACCAGCTATTTAACCTCAGGGGTTATTCAGACAGGAAAAGGGTTTGAAGACAGCCACAAAGCTGGCTACAGACTATTTCTTTTCCATCAGGGGCAAATGCCCTTTCTGGATGGATTTACCAATCCATAAAAAAAAATATTTTTTTTAAATTAAAGCTTTTTTCTGTAAAAAAAAATAAATAAATAAAATAAATAAATAAATAAACTTGATTTTCCATGGGATTTGTTGGGCAGATATTGTCTATAATACATAGCCATGAATACTGTCAATATGGTGACTTGAAAGAGGTCATTGTCTTCTAACATTTTTTTTTTGTTGTTCCAAGTACAAAGTGGTTTGTTAATACTTTAGGTTCTTAAATGAATTGCCTTTTTTAGAGGTCTTTCTGTAATGGTTACACATCTCCCAGAGACTCTGTGCTCACATGTCAATCTGTTACTAGAGTTACACCTCAAATGTACAGTAAGCGATATGCTATGTAATGTAGGGTAATAAATATGTTGTATCATTAGCTCTCTTCAGTTTATTCTCAGATAACGTTTCTCTCAAAACAGGAATTGCTTTCATTTCAATGGGATCCAGCATATTTCAACAAAGCACATTGATAAAATGCATTAGCAATCTTTTTGTCTATAAATGTACATCACTAAAAAGAACATAATAATTGAATGGCAAAATGTATAAAAGACGGCCGTACTCTACCCACTTTATAGAGCTGTACACATGTTAAGCTATTTGGACAATAACTGATGATTCAGAATAAGAATCTGCATTGATCCATCTAGAATTCAGGACTTCTTCTAAGGGAATGCATCTTTAATTAACATTTTATGTTAAAGTATACTATGGAGGTCAAACAGGAGTGCATCAACAAGCATGGATATCAAGAATAACTCCCAAGCATCAATATCTTTAAAAACTAACATTGAAATTATTCATGAAGGCTAAAAGCAAACCAAAAACCCCAACCATCTAGCATACATATCCTGAAAATAAAAAGTAGGACTATTAAAAATGCTAAAATGCATGTTGAAGTTTACTGGAAGGCAAAAAGAGAGAAAATTTCTCTATATTCCTGAGGGCTGTTTAAGGTAAAATGGTGGCCAATTGTACATAGATACATTGTAGAGTTGGCAAGAGATTAACAGACAAAAAGTGAGAGAGGAGCGGGGAACCACACAACAATGAAAGTTCAGGAAAAGAAAAAGAAAAACAGGTAAGGAGAGAGGTTATCAGATGGTTGGATGAGGTGAGCAAAAGCCTTAGAGTTGATCATTGATTATAAGTCTTAAGCAAAGAAAATAAAACATGAGAAAAAGATACAATGTTTGAAGGACACAAAAGGAAGGCAAACATTGAAATGTTGACAAAACTTACCAGTCACTAGATTTGAATCACTAGATTTGAAAACTTCACAATCCCCAAGAACCTATGATGTCCACATAGAAAGGAATGTCTTAGAATGGAGAATAGACAGCTGTGTATTCCTCAAGCCAAATACTCAGGGAGGGGGTTCAATTTCTTGATAGGTATCTAAAAAGCAGACCACTTCCTTAAGCATAATTTCCCATCTTCTATACTCTTTATCTCTAAAGTTCAACAAGTTCTGTTACCCATGCTACTGTGTCCCATTGAGATCAGCAGCCATGGGACACTCTCCCTCTGTCACTGACATAAGGTCAAAGAAACTGGACTGTAAAGCTAATGCATCAAATGCTAGAAAAAATTTCAGTTCTCGGTATTTGAATTCTTCCACCACAGAAATTTCCAAGGAAATAAGCTAGGAAATAGGACAACTGGAGGAAGCATGTACAATACTTAAAGAATTAAATAAACTGCACACCATTGAGTAGGATTCCACAATAATTGCAGTCTTTCTTTTTTTTTTCCAATTCTATGGAAGATTTTATTGATGAAATCATTGTAATTTCTAATTTTTCATCTGATGAAGATTTCTGTAAACTAATAGAGGACACCAAGGACAAGAAAAATGTTAAGACAATTGCAGTCTTTCTAAGTGGACATGTACTTCTGATTATTTTCTTCTTCATAACATTGACAGGGACTCACTGCAGGAAAAGCAATGCACCCATCACTGTTTTCAATAACATTCCAGCCTCCTTTGCCCTACTCTGGAATGTCTCCAGTATCACCTCCTTCCTCAGTCTCAGCTTTATCAACAACAGAATAGCCCAAAGACTCCATTTTGCTGGACAAAGCATCTACATGGATGGCCAGATCAATTTCTCATGAACTCTTCTCAAGAATGTCCTTGCAGACAGGAACCTATCAAAGATGTCCTCTAAGAGGTCCTACCCAGATGCTGAGGATCACAGCCAAACATAAGAAGTCTAGTGGAAAAGTGGGGGTGGGAGGGGTGGAAGAGCAAAAGCTCCACAAGAAGACCAAGAAAGCCAACTAACCCAAGCCAGAGGGGCCTGATGAGTCTGAAGCACCAACCAAGTATCATGCATGGGCTGGACCTAAGCCCCCTACACAGATGTAGTGGATGGACAGCTCAGGCTTCATGTGGATCCCCTAGTATGGAGAGTGGGGTCTTTCTCTGACATGAACTCTGTTCTCAGCTTTTTGATCACTTCCTCCTGATGGGACTGTCTTTCCAGGACACCGGGTAAGAGGACACACTAAAGCAACTGGATAAGCTGGTGTGAGTGGGTAGGGGGGCTCCTGTTTTCTGAGGAATATGGGAGGAAGGATGGGGAACGGATGGTAGTACTGGGAGGGGAGGAGGGAGGGAGCTATGACTAGGGTGTAAAGTGAATAAAAAAATAACGAATAAAAATGTATGTCTTAGAGCAGTCTTTGTCCCACTTAGAAGGGATTCATCTGCTAAAGTATGAACTCAAAGAAAGGTCTATGTGGTAGTTTGAATAAGAATGACCTCCATATACAATCCTAAAATTATACAGGTGTAAGGTGTGCATGATGCACAGAACAATTAAGACTGGTTTTCTGCTCTTTGTATGAGCAGAAAAAAAGGTATCGGTAAATCTTCATTCATACCATACTAAGAATGGCATCTAATAATAATTCATAGGTGTTCTGTAGCCAACAAGAAACATTGTCTATTCCTAAACATTCATGTGTCAGCCAGTCTCAGAGTTATTCCCACATAGTGGGATTAGCAATATAAGTTACCTGCTTGTGCTGCAGTTTAAATTATTCACATCCTGAATGTAATCCCCTCCCTCATCCCCTTTCGATGCCCACTCCCTCCTTCCTTCCCTCTCCCTCTCTCCCCTAGTCCTCAGATAGGAGAGCCCTCCTCCCCTAACATCTAACCTCAGCCTATCAAGTCTCATCTGCACTACATGTAACCTCCTCCTCTGTAGCTTTGCAAGGCCACTCTGCCAGAGGGAGTGATCAAAGTTCGGTGACCAGAGTACATGTCTGAAGTAGTCCCTACTCTCCGTATTGTTGGACCCACTAGGAGACTATGCTACTACATCTGAGCAGAAGGTTCTAGGTCCATATAATATATGGTCCTTGGTAGAAGTAGATTTGTGAATCTACTCCTAACTTAATGCCTCAATTGTCACTCACAAGGTTATTTTTAATTTACTGGTATAGAATTTTGTATATAGATGCAAAATAAGTTTAATTTTAGTTAACAGTGGTATAGAATTCAAATGTGTAAGATTATTCTTCAAACACATTAGATATATTTCTACTCTAATATGAGGTATTGCACCTGTATAACTCAATTATAATACAAGGTTCACTTTCAATACTTTGAAAGTGCTATTGCAGGCTATTTAGGATAAGTAAGTTATACAAGTTAATTGTTAGTTGATCAAATCATGGCCATTTCAATTACTAGTCTATTTTTACCATAAGAATATACATCTTAGGTGCAACAGATAGATATGATTCTATAGAAAGATAAGGTAAAATAGTTAGATAAGGTCTTCAGAAACCTCAATGTTATACAGAATATGGCATTTTACATGCTTTTATTATTGTAAAGATTCACTGACAATGAGACAGGTTAACTCTTGTCATTTTCCAGCCTACTTCAAAGAATATGATGAGCATCAAAGAATCTTCTTGTGGAGCTGACTTCAAATGTGGCAAATAAGCCATTGCGCAAATGTCCTCGTTTCTGTCTAAAAAAGGGAAAGCTTGGATGCAGGCAGAGTCGACAGCCAAACTCTGCCAAGACAGGGTAAGCAAGTCCTCAATAGTTCCTGCTTCACAAATATGTTTGTCAGATATATTGGGCCAGAAGGCTGAAGAAGATGCTCCAACATTATAGAGAGTTTTGGGTAATTATTCAGGTAGCAAAATGTCTCTGTCATCTTCTCATTTGGAAAGCTACTAGCCTGCACTCCCGACATACTCAGGTGATTAAGTTTATTCCTTCTCAAGTCTCTCATGAGTTTGAAGACCAGATAGTTTTAGTTTTAGAATTAAGCTTTGCTGTTTAGTTTAAGTTGTTTTTAGGTCTAGACAGATGTTTTAAGTTGATAATGACGAGATGTGATAGATATTGATTTACATTCAGAATTTTAGATGCACCAAGATAGGAAAGATGTTTTCTGTCATGTACAAAGAGCCAAAACACTAAGAATGTAATATTTATATAATTCCTGATGGTGTCATGGTTCTTCTTGCTCTAGGTAGTTTATGTATATATGTGTAAAAATATCAATGTATATGTAAAAAATAAAAAAGAATGGCCTCCATAGATAAGCTCATATATTTGAATGCCTAGTCATCAGGGAGTATAGCACTAATTGACAACAATTAGGAGATGTGACATTGTTGGAGGAGGTATCTTCCTGTGTGCTACCATGCTCCCTGCCAAGATGATCATGGACTAACCCTGAGAAACTGCAAGCAAGCCTCACTTAAATGCTTTCTTTTAGAAGAGTTGCCTTGGTCATGTTGTCTCTTCAAATCAGTTGAACCCTGACCAAGACATCTGAAAAATAACTTTACAATCCTTCCTCCGATTGTTGAGCCACCCACCCAAAAGTGAACAGTCTGCTTCTGTTTGCAAGTAACTCTGTGGTTCTTTTAGGATGCTAGCTGACAAGAAGTACTATTCTGAAATAGTCCACTTGGACTATTAGACCTCCACATGCAGAGAGCTCCAAGCCTTCTCACAACTTGATCATCTTGGTCATGATCTTGCCCTTGGAAGCCCCTTCCTGAGGCTGCCTTTCTTCTTGCTCTACACAGCTTCTCTAAATTCAAAAAGCCTGTGTTACATTTTCTGGACCACCCTCTTTTGACTTTTGACTTTTTTTTTAATATCCCTGCAGTTCCAAGGAAACATGAACTTTAGAAAAGTTTCTAGTCATCTACACCTGAGAACAGCTCATCACCATTGCTATTTCTTACTTCTAACTGTTTAAATCACAACTGGAGGGTGTATGACTTTTGCTTCACATTGTATCAGTTTTATCATGAAGAAAGATTTACTTAGCAAATTGCATAAAGTAATGTATAATTATTGCCATGTGATAACCCTATTCTCTACATAACATTAACACAAAATGCATACATATATCCAAACACAAACACACACACACACACACACACACACACACACACACATACTCCACGAGATACAATACCAAATATCAAATTTTTCTTGAACATATATAATACATATATAACAGAAATAATTAAATCTTTTAGAAACTGGCTGTTTCTTTATATTCTCACTTTCTTTGTACTAAATTGAGGAGTAGTCTATGTTTTCAGTCTCCTTAGTTAGTTTTGTAACTATTTTACTAATTTTTTTCTTGACAGCTTTTCTTGGCACTCATCTCTTCCGCCACTCATTCCTAATGAATGTTCCTCTGAACACCATTCGCTCTAAATTTCTGGTGCTTATGTGACATTTAAATTTTAAAAGTCATTTTTGAGGACGCTGGGGAGATAGGAACATGGTAAGAGCACTTGCTGGACCAGCATGAAGGTCTAGGTGCAGACTTCCAGTGCCCACACAGAAGCAGAAAATGGCTGAGTCAGCCTGCGTGCTGCGTAGTAGCTCAGTGGTCATCCTGCTAACTGAAAACATGAGCTTCAGATCCTAAATGAGATTCTGTCTCAAAGCGATAAGATACAGAATGATAAAGGAGAACATTTGATGTGCTCCTCTGGCCTCAACACCCATCTCTGAACACATTTATGCATATAGATACCACCCACCCACACACAAACATACACACATAATTTAAAACTCTAGAGATTGGCCGACTATGCTGCAATCAAACTGTCATATAACACTACATCAAGCCAGGTGACCATTGGTCTTTATTTTTGTACTTACCTGTCAAATAAAATGGGCTCTGGAGAGACTGCTCAACGGGTAAAGCACCTACTATGCAAGAGTAAAAACTTGAGTCCAGACCCCCAGATCCCACATAAACTCTGGGTGGGTGAAGCAGCCAACCAAATGCTCTAGCATTTGAAAGGTAGAGATCGTAGACCCCTTAGCTCTAGCTGTTCAGAGGAGCTGCACCCATGAACCCCGAGTTCACCCAATAAAGCAGGGAAAATGACCACAGAAAACTCCAGACATCAGCCTGGAGTCTCTACATGGGTAATAAAACCCTAGGTGTCTTTGAAAAATTATAGAAAATTTCAAAGTAGAACTAAAAGTGAAACTTTATACCAATGCTGAACTGAAAAAAAGTTAATTTCTTCCATATATAGTTAGTTAGTTAGTTAGTTAGTTAGTTAGTTAGCTAGATAGTTAGTTGGTTGGTTGGTTGGTTAGTTAGTTAATAAACTCTGCTCTTAGATAGATCCTCATTTAGAAACTTTAACTCTAGCAGAAGCTATCCAAAAATATCACTAAAGCCCATTCTTCCAAGCTTCCATCTCATGGTATACATTGTAGGTCACCTCCTAGAGATTGTTTTCTTATAGTGTGATATCTCATCCAGAGACTGGCCTTGGAGATGTGACCCTTTCAGTTGGTTTGCTCGGCATTAGATGCCTCTATCAGAGAGAAGAGATAAAAGGAGAGAATTAAATGTACATTTTCAGACTCCTTAACATAGAAATGGCAAAAATGTATTGTAGCAACCATAGGACATTCCTTAGGAGATATATCCTTCTTTTAGCTGGTATTTCATAGCGTTGTGATAATTCTCTCTTTCTTTGGGTCATTGATTTGGAGTGATAAGGCCATCCTATCATCACTAAGCCTTACCTTCTTCATCATAACTCATCTTTACTCCTAGCCGCTCTCCCTGATGACTCTTCATCTCTTCATTAAGATAATTTCTATTACTCCATTTTAAGTGTGTCACCTGCCTCCTTATGAGACACTAGCTTTATTTAGCATGCTCAATATTCTGTTTCATCTCCTGACCTATTTATGTTACTATTGCTGTGATAAAATGCCATGACCAAAAGCAATTTGGGAAGGAAAGGGTTTGTTTCACCTTGTAGCTTACATTCCTTCATGAAGGGAGGTCAGGGCAAGAAGAAACGGACATGGAGGAGTTCTATTTGCTTCCTCTTTCTCCCAGGCTCACACTCAGCAACCTTTATTATATTTCCCAGAACCACCTGCCCAGGGGTGGTACTGCCTATAGTAATATGCCATTCTATATCAATGACAAATCAAGAAAATGTCCCCATAGGCTTGCCTTACAGGCAATATGATTTCATCAAGTCAGGTGCCTGTTATCAGATAGATCAATCTTATGTCCAACTGACCAAAAACTAACCAAAACACCTTCATAATCTAAAAGTGAAGATTTATGGAACCGAATGAGCAAAATAAAAATGTATCAGAATTAAAAGACATGTGACACGGATTAATCACCAGACTTCTCACTTCTCAGCACTACCCTTCTCACTTCTACCATCCTGAGGCCACATTAGCAATATTACAAGGTTATGTTCTTTCCTATTGCAGTAAGTTTAAAAGACTTAGCCTTGATCATTGTTTTTCAAAAGTAGGACTAAAAATAAGTAAACTTAAATTCAGGAGTTATAATTTATATTTACTTTAAAAGTTAACTAGTGCATCTTTTCCTTGTTTGACTCTCTTAAGGATGCTCCAAGCATAAGTAGAAGTATAGGGAAGCAATATAGAATTCTGTAATTGCTATAAAATTGCGGTATTTTTTTTAACTTAGTGACTTTAAACCTAAGAGTATAACAACTGATGACTGAAGTTTGTCTTTGTGAGTCATATTTCACCCATAGTCCCACCAATTTATCTGGAAGAAAATCATACATAAACTGTTCATCTTAAGAGAGAGAAGCAACTGCCTTCATTGCTTATATCATATTGATGAGTATTCAACTAATCTCAAACATAAAAAAGTGTAATATCTTAGAAGAACCAGATTTCTCAACATACTTCTACATGCTGCCATTGTAAAGAGTGTTAACTGCTAAAAAATAAGACAGAACAAAACAAAAAACAAAACAAATCACCTTGCGCTTTTGTGAGGGGATTATTAAGTATTTTCATCCCTTGAATTTTGCCAGAGACTAAATACACCATCAGTGATGGAATATTTCCCAAACTTTCATCCATATTTTTTCTATTCATCCAAGAATAATGGAGAACTTTGAGAATAACTCTTTAAATTGGAATGCCCATTAAAATAAAGAACAGTTGCTAGGTGGAGATAAGGTAAGTTGAGCAAAGAAATATAAAGGAAATTCTTTCTTCAGCCTGTGTTCCTTTTGGGCTCAGGGTGCCACTTGCGGTACCACATCAGTGTGGATTTCCTCTCTTATATCCACCGCAGCCGCTGTCTCCTCTCAGCATTCTGTCTTTCTTGTGCTGCGTGGCAAGCTCGTCAGTAGGCTTTTGAATATTGTGAAATCTCTTGCAAAACCTCCCTCCGGAATTTTACATGAGTGAGACCCATTTTTATTCAATATGCTGAATAATAAATTCCTTTTTAAGTATCTACTTATTCCAGGTACCAATATATTTATAGCACTATTCGTAAGATATTGTAGTTCACATAGGTAAGCTCAGAATATTGCCAGAGGAAGGTAGAAAGACAGCAGGCACTACTCCAGTAGAAACAAGAAATAAATTATATTTTGAGTTATATCTTCTGACACTCTTATGTCCCCTGTCAATTGTCACCTGTTCACTTGTCCACACTTTTGCCTCACTAGTGCTGCCTCGAGGCACTGCTGTGGCTATATATTTGAGAGATGAATTCCTTTTACATATGTAACAGCTGTCCATATGAATAGAGCACTGCTGCAGTGGAACTATAAAAGCTGTCATCTCCAGACAGGAAAGATCCAGAGTCAAATTTCAAAGTTTGGGGTTTTGCTGCCACTCCTCTCTCTGTTCTCCTTATAGAGCTTCTCTTTCTATGACTTAATCTGAGATAAAAATAGATTTTTTTAAAAAGTCCACATTTGAGGAAATAGATTCTGATGAGAAAGCACGTCAGAACCACACCTTAAGAGGAAGAATGCGACTCTTTTCCTTCTTTTGAGTTGCCTTGTCCAGCTTCAATGTGGTGGTTTTGTTTTATATTATTATATTTTATTTCCTCCTGTTTGCTCGTTATCTCTTAGAAGCCTGTTCTTTTCTAATGAAAGATGGAAAGGGAGCAGATCCAGATGGGAGGGGAATTTTGGAGGAACAAGGAGGAGTAAAGGGAGGGAAAACTGTAACCAGGATATACTGTATGAAAAAAAATCTATTTTCAATAAATGGGAAAATGAATAACAATAATAATAAATACAAATATTGACTGTGTGCTTCCCTGGTAGGATACAAAGCACTTTTCAGTATGATAAAAGTTAGCCAATAAGAATGAAGCATCAGGGTTGGTACCAGCTTGATTTCTCTAAGCCCTATGACTCAAGTATGTGGTGCCTTCAGCAGTGGTGTCTTGTCATCTAGTTCTAGAGGGTAACCAAGAGCAAAGGCAAGAGCTTGTAATGTTTGGCAGAGTGTCTATGGTACACCACTGATGGACAACGTAAAAAGAGAGAACCTATACTTTCCCTGGGATTTTTATTTGTTCACCTGTGTTGTCCCTGGAAGTCTTATTCATTTATCATGGAGTCAGTCCATATAAATTTCCTTATGAATGTATATCTTTTAAAAGCTTCTACAGTAGTAAATTTCTACATGGCATTTTCAAGTGCATGGTATTGACTATCTCTCCCCATATTCTCTCCACTACCCTCCCCTACCATCTGCCACTTAATCTAATCTTACACCTTCCTACGCAGCCACAAACTCTGCAGGCTACAGTTCTAACTGGCCTAGCAAAATACACCCCCTGATGCAATATAGACATGAATATTGTACAAATAACTCAGCACATTCTGGTTGTATTCAAGGCTCACTCTACACGGTGAGACTCCTGCCTGATAAAATCAATGGGGCCACGAACCCATGGCTATGTAGAGCATAATAGCATTGGGGGAGAAACTAATTCTATTATTCTGCTAAATATACATAATAATAAACTGCCCTCCAACTTTGTATCTTTATGTCATAGATTAGAGCATCTCTGAACTCTTACTAAATAGAGAAGACTCTTTTTACACCAGGTGGCAATTAATACAAAGCCCTACAACTGGTCAATAGGCAAAAATAAATAAATAAATAAATAAATAAATAAATAAATAAATAAGAGACAATCTACTTCTCAGCTCTAAATCACATTCCTTTCTACTAAGACTCAGGGAATATGGCAGAAGAGGGAATGGAAAGAGGTAGTAGATATCTGTAGCAATCCGGCATTTGGTGAACATAATGGCACAGTTGGGCACACAAACTCTAAGCAGCTATGTCAGCAAAACATGAGCAAGATCAAACCAACAACCCTTAGCCAGAGAGCTATGTAATTGACAGCTGCTAGTGGGGTAAGGGTCTTTTTTTCAGCAGGAATGCAGCCCTGATAGGTGTCTGTGCTCTCCTGGAAGGGCCTGCACCCATGCATACACAGGCAGCACTGAGTGGACTCGATGGGTTGAAAAAAAGAAAAGAAAACCAGCAGCAAAGTTGAGATGAAACACAGAGGAAGAGAGAAAGGAGGAAGGGATGGAAAGAGGAGCAAATTTATCAAAAACACATTATATGCAAGTATAGATTTTATAAGTAATGAAAAATGAAACTAAAGAATGTTTTAAGAGAAGAGGAATGCTTAGAAATAGGCTTTATCAACTATTTCCACTTGCAATCGCTTTTCACCTGAGAAATTTTATGTGATTCTAGGTGCATAAAGCATATAGGTATGTAAAATGGGTATTTAAAACAAATAGTCACTAGGAGTAAATGATAAAGAAATTTATCTTAAGACAACATGTAATTTTACCATTTAATAAAGACAAAAGCAAAGTTGCCTGCTAATGAGATGGATGTTCTCACTTATGTTTATGTAAAGACTTCAACCTTGTATGTTTATTTAGTAACAAAGGTTATAAAATATCTTCAGTATTTTCTACAGAGTCGACCAATGTTTGACTTATACTGATCAATACTGAGAATGCCTCTTTGTATAAACACTCAATATAAAATGGTAGAAGTATGTTTCAGGCCGTTTCCGAAATTGGTGAAAATTCTGTCCTTATCCCAAGCACAAATTTATTTGATGGTTTTGTTTTGTTTTGTTTTGTTTTTAAATAAGCCCACAGTGGAATATCAAACAGAAGAATTTTAAATCAAGCATTTTAACTCTATACAATCCAAAGATATACCAATCTGGTACATAGATGTTGAGGAACTATACTAAAACAGTATTAAAAGCCTGATTTCTATGAGTAAGCCATTATGTTTCTACAAATATGGAAAACTTTGTATATACAGTAAAAAAAAAAAGACCACAGTTTGTAATATGCAATATTCTTGAACCTGAGCCAGGTTATTTCAGGCAGTGGTTACTGGCATTGGGTGCAAAGATAGCATACTTGATGCCAAGTGCACATTTCTTAGGCTCAGAACCAAAACGTGCAGTGGATTCTGCAATTCAACGTGAGCTAGCACTGCCCAAAATGTCTCCAATTCATTGTGCATTTTTGTAACTAATTTTAGGTCGTTTCCTGACCAATGTTTTATAACTCTCAAAAAATGTTGTTGCCTAGCTTTTCACATTTCCAATTCAGTGATGTGGCCCCACATGAGGTAGTGACCTGCAGTTTCAGAAGCCATCTGTTAAAGCAAAGTAGGGCTAAGCTGTGTAGGTTTCATCCTTTTGTTCGTGGAAAAATGGAGGAAAAATTCTTCTTATCTCCTGTTTCTTACACTAAGCACACTGTGTCATGAATGTCAGAGTTTAGAATTAAAGATGTCACTCCACTGAAGATATACTGCAAAAATTGTTAAACCTGATCTTGAGAATAAATTCTCTTCCTGGGTTAGCAAAAGACACAGAATAAGCACCAATCTCAAGAAGAAGACATCTTAAAGTCAGTGAAAGAGTGAATCAAGATGCTTATCCCTTTAATGTCGATAGCACAGTACCACCACTTTCACTACACACGCGCGTGCACACACACAGGCAAACACACACACACACACACACACACACACACACACACACACACACACACA
>OU015745.1:126254020-126283086 GCA_907169655.1 Acomys percivali
ACACACACACACACACACACACACACACACACACACACACACACACACAAAACAATGTCGTCCAAAAGCACTAACAAGGCCATACACTGAAGCCAGTCTAATCCTGACTCTTACCACAAGAGCTCAGAGGTAAGGTTGAAATACCCCAGCTCTAGAATGCTGTTGGCTATGCTTCAAATCTAGTTGTCTCATGTCCTAGATCTGTAATGCAAAGTAAATTATTTAACCTTTCTACAAAGTAGTTTCCTCTGTGAAGTCATGATGATGGCATCTGCTACAGTATGTTCCATATTATTGGTTTAAACAATACTTGAATATAGTAGATGGAAACTACACCCAGAGACAATGATTGCAATGATGATGCTATATGATAGATAATTGATGGATGTATGGATAGATGAAATGTAGATAGATGGTAGAACCTAAAGACTATTTTTATTTATTTATTTTTTCATTTACCATGGTAGTTTTTTATTTCATTCATTGTAATAAGAGAAGACAAGGGTACTAATACTGATGTTCTTTGATTGTATATATTGGAAACCAATGAAAAAACTGGTTTTCAAGTAAATTTTATATACTTATACTTTGAGGTCACAATATTATGTTCATTTCTGAGAAATGTATGTATTTATAAATGTACATGTTCATATCTACTTCCCTGAGTTAATGCTCTAGCTCTCTGTGAACCTCAATAAACTTGTCTTCCCAACTTCATGTCTCTTCTTTTCCTAGATCCCAGGTAACACTGCCAAATGTTTGTGGACATGGGGCTAAACACTGGAATAGGGACAATTCACTGGTCACCACATCATTAAAAAAAAAATTATGATTTCTTCTTCAACAGCCAGCAATTGCCAATAGCTTCCCACTAGCCTCCCCTTGTTCCATGCTGGATGGCTAATGGTCATGATTAAAGACTACTTTTAATCAGCACTAATATGATGATCAGCTCCCTTGCAGGAAGTAAATAATGGAACTTCAATCTAATTTAGTCAGCTTCTACTTTTGGGCAAATTTAAGTGTGAACTACTCATATAACTTTGTTCCACCTAAGTACCCTTGTGTTGCCAGATCAGATAAAAGAACAGGAACCAGAGCACTTAAAACTATAAATCTCAAACCTGGACCATTTTTTATATTTCCTGCCCATTATCAATGCTGTTTAAAATTATTTATAGAAATATATTGGTTATAAAATATATGGTATACTCTCATACTATAACTGATATGATCATAAATATATTGGAATATTTATAAAATAACTATGCCAGAAATGGATCTGCTTTTTCCATGAAATCAAAGTTACTATTTTTCCCATGCAATATGACTCTTGAAAGACTCAAGAAACAGTAACCCCCAGAAAAGAACTAATGTGCAAACTGTGGCGTTGTTTTTCCATTTTCCTCTCTCTTTCCAATAAGCCCCACCATGCCATTAAAGGAGAATTGAAGCCATTGTGTCCTGCATTTTCTCCAACAATACCTGATCTTGAGAAGGTGATCAATTCCAAAGGGTTGTACAATTTGAGCTCGGTATTGTGCTATAAATGTGGAAACTCTGCCTTGGGAGGTATTTCATTTCATAGGCCTGTTGGTTTGCTTAGGAGATATAAGACATGTCTAACCTACAAATGACTGGAAAATGAGAGGAGCATGTGTAAGATGGAGACTCAGTCTTCCCAAAGGATAATATCTTAAAACTTGAGAATCTGGAAACGATTTCAAAAGATTGTAGGTGAATACCGTAAGCTCAGAGGAGAAGTACGTAGAATTACATAGAGCACTCTAGTTATGTTACAATAGTTCAGGGAACAATTCAATTTCATTGTATTTTTCTGGACATTTATAGAGATAAGGTTTAATATTACAAGATTTATAGAATACAGTATAGCATAAAAATGGCAAGCAAGAGAGATGAAAATACTTTGGGCTCCCCACATACTCTGGAGTAGTAATGTGTAGCATGTGTAGCTAATCTTAAATTATCAATTCACTTCATAGCACTATGGCAGATAAGATCAAATTACCCTAATAGCTGATCTCTAAAGTAGCTACCAAACTAATGTTGACATTTGTGAATTTCTCTAGAGTTGTAGCAACAAGTCATATATCCATGAGTCCCTTTAAGACCATTAGAAACCTAAAATTCTTGGATAATTGTCCCTCACTGCACATGTGATAACCAAATCCATATATAAACAACATAGCAGTGAGTAATAGTAAATGTTAAGACCAAAGATGAATGTTGGGGTGTAATCCTGTGGTTTTAGGATTCAAAAGATGGAGACAAGATGGTTGAGACTTAAAGGCCACCCTGGCCTACTTAGTGACTGTTGAAAATTGGCACTTGATTGCTTGGTTTGTTCTTTCTTTTGTCTACTACAAATGCTGTCGTCCTTGTGTATGACCAATCACTTTCTCCTGCTGCAAGAAGATTTTGTTTGTCTTCAGCCTTAACCAGTTTGATTATAAACCATCTTTTCATTCTCATTAGATTTAGTGTCATTAGACATATTCAAATATCTTGACTGTCTATTTCTTTTCTCATATTTAGTTAGCTTTTCACAATTTTTCAAATGAGTCCTTTGTATCATTTTCCTACTCATTTCTTTCTAGAGTTTCTATACATTAATCTAATCAATGGTATCTACAGCATTTAGCCCCTTCACTTCTCTTTACTTTTATTGTCCTGTTTATTCCTGATTCTATGATTTCAATAGCCTTAAAGTCATTAATCTTTTTCATCAGGTTGATAAGTCGCTTTTAAAAAATGATGATGAATTTTTCATTTATCTATATAATTGAAATTTGAAATTTGGATTTTGCCAAAAATAATTGCAAATTTACAGGACATTAGTTATAAGTTGAATGTTAAACACATGACACAGATTCATGTCTAAAGAATGAATCTCTAGCTGGTGACAGTTTTGAGCTTCATGTTTGGACTGTATTACTAGAAACTGACCTTATACACTCCACCAGTTGTGGCCTGTACTTTTGGTTCACTTCTCTGCATTCACAATGTGACCAGTTGCTCCCAACACTGCTGCTCCTGCTCACCATACCGCTTTTACCATGATAGAATAAAATACCCTAAAACCATCAGCCAAAACAAATCTTTCCTCTTTTAATTTACTTATGTCAGGAATTTTGTCACAGCAGTGAGAAAATAATCAAAAAGGATATTAAGAGAAGTAGGGCACTTGCAGTGATTAAATTGGGCCATGTGTCTCAGAAGATTTCAAACGCAGTTTGCATGTAAAATGTGGAAGAGTGTGGATCAATGGTCTAATATAACCATAGAACACTAAAATCAGAGTCTGGCAGGCCATTCTGGTGAAAGACCAGCATGCTACCATAAAGGTGGACAGTAAAGGCTGTGCTCATGAAGCCTCAGAAAGGAACACGGGCTTTATTGGGAAGTACAGTACAGGCGATTTATGATACGTTCTAGCAGAGAATCTACACCTACACTGTTTTGGCAATTTAATTGCACTACTATGGATTGAATCCAGAGTCTCATGTAGGCTGTGCAAGTGCTCAGTACTGTCTGTGAAATTTGAGTGAGATTGAATCAACAATAATTATTAGGTAATTTACTTGGTGAGGAAATTTCAAGACATTATAGCATTCTGGTTGTGGTATGGCTGTTTCTGGATTTTTTAAAAGCTATGTTTGTAGTGAGAATTCAAATAACAGGATAGGATAAAACTATGTAAAACATGCAAATTAATGAGAAACAAAAGAATAGACGGATTTAAATTTTAAGAAAAGTACAAAGACAAAGCAGCAATAGCTATTAGAGAGATCAATGCCATGGAAAAGAATTAATATTTTTCATTGTGGCAGTAGGAACGGTATCTTGAAAGCAAGATCCCACCAATTACAGTTTCCAATGCACAAAATATAAAGGCATTTCAAAGGACTTTCCTTTAAAAAGAGAGTACTTTGAGAATGTATAGCAGCAGGGGAGGGGTACCTGGTTCAAACACAACCATCTATAAGGGTAAGTTTCGCAAATTAGCCAGGCAGACACTCAATCACCTGAAGCCATGGCTGAAAGAGAACAGACACATGTCCAACCGGAATACAATGACAGGCTTTGAATTGTGCCCTTGACTGTAGCTTTTCTGGAATCTTGAATACAAGAGGGATGGGGGCGTGGAGGCTTATACCAAGCTTCCAACAAAAAAAACATCAGAGCACTCGAGAAACCTTAGTCTAAATTTTGAGGGAGAAGCCCATACTGAAATGAAAAACCTACCCTTTAGAGGTAACAGTAAGTAATCGAGACAGCAAGGCACAAATAGCCATGCCCATTAAGTGACCTCCTGCTCCAAATGTCACAACATTGCTTCTATGTTTGACATTTCTCTCGTTGGGTTTTGGTCTCTCTTTGTCCAATATTTCCATGCTGTTTTCATTCCTTTACTTTGCCTTTTATGATAGGAATATTAATTCTACTCTGTTGGATATCAAAAGTATATAACTTGATTTTTAATTTTTAGAAAAGATCATAGTTACTAGATTGCTTGAAGAGAAGAAACTTTGGACTTTTAGATTGTATTGAGACTGTTGAGATTATAAAGACTCTTAAAGTTGGACTAAGTGTACTTTATATTATGAGATGTTGGGGATAATGGCAAAAAAATATGATATGAATGTGACATATACCCTGCCTGCTCATGTGTTTGAACAGCTGACTCCTAACTGGTGGTACTATTTTGGGGTGTAAAAGAAACTTTATTTTGGAAAACATTTCAAAGGAAAACATTTTATCTGGCATTGGAGAACCATGCAAAATATTGAGGACTCTAAGGTTTTAGACAAAAACATAAGTTTATATTCCTGGAAATCTAAAAGAGATTTCACTAGACTCATCTCAAACTATGCATTATCCAAGTGGGGGCTGTAAGTGCTTTTGCAAGAGAAAAACAATAATAAAACTTCTTTCACAAGTTACTTAATAACTCCTACTTCTGTTTTGATTTACTTTAAATATCTCAATATAAAGGGTCAATTTTTTTAAATGTTAATTTTGTGCTTTTGATAAAATAATCAAAGAATATATTGCCCACTTAGTGCTCACCTGGTTTTCTCCTAAGTCATACAGAGACCCAATGGAGGATAACTGTGCTCTTATATGGTTTCAGATAGAATTATGAGATAAATTAATCTATGTTTAAATTAAATGACTAAAACAACTATACGTAAAAAGATTCTGCTAAATTAGAAATATCTAGGTTTATGGTGACATTATATAGCCACACTGAAATTGATACTAGGCTACAGAGTTGGCTCTGTACTGTTTAGGACATAGAAGAAAAGCCAGTTTAAACTTGACATGCAACAATCATTCAGAGGCAATTTTCTTCTCAACATGTAAAATTGTCAAGTTCAGCATACTTCATAAACAATGTACTGTTTATTAAAAAACATTACTGTTTTCACAGTCTTAATATAGAACGAAAAATCAAATAAGAATGCTTAATTTGAATCATGAGATTCTGGCAAACCTATAAGTGGTGGGGTGATTAGAAACATAGGCTACACTGTTGTAGAGTACTTTATCCCAATGTGATCCCTGAGATTGTGAAGTATAAAACCTGCCTTTGATCCCAGTGTCATCCCTGAGATTGTGAACTGTAAAAACCTATCTTTGATCCCATTGTGATTCCTGAGATTGTGAACTATAATAACCTGTCTTTTGTTTGGTGTGGTTTAGCCCTAACACACACCTTTAATCCAAGAACTTTTTGTACCAGGATTTAATAAGGTCCAGAGTTGGAACAAGAAACCAGTTGACAAGGATTAAAGAGTAGGAGAGACTTTGAGTTGAGAGGTATTTAAGACAGCTTGTAGAAGTAGAAGGGGCTTTAGCTCTTGGGGATTGGGATTTTAGGTCACTGACTCCTTAGGTCTTGGGCTCTTTGGCTTTTAGCTCGTTAGTTCTTGAGCTCCTCAGCTCCTTGGCCTTTGACTCTTTGGGCTTTGAGCTAGCAAGCCTTTGGTCTTGGGATTTTTGGTCTTCTCTTCCTGGGCTGTCAACTGAGCTAGTGAGCCCTTTGAGCCTTTTTCATCAGGACTGGAGCTGAGTAGGAAGGTCAGCTGGGTGATTTCTCTGCCTCTCTGAACTAGCAGGTTTTCACCACAGCATCTGGTTCTTGAATCTTTATTGTTAAAAATACAATGATCAAGGATTTTCATTTAAAACAACACTCCACCGCTATGGCCACATGGCCAACATTCACATGGCCACACACACACCTGCCCCCACACACATGCTCACCATCATTCAGAAAGGATGAGATTTTTGTATGATGGTAGTAGGGCCAACATTGTATTTTGGCTTTTGGTCATCCTCTATGGTTCTCTAGTATTTCAATTCCTCTGACTTCCACCATCAGATATCATTTCCCTGGTCATAACTTTGTTAAAAAAAAATGGCTTTCTTTTTTTCCTTGCACCAAAATAGCATAAATCTTTGCTTTTAAAGTATAAACCATTTTTAGGGTCTTATTTTCCCATAAAAAAGAGAGTAAGAAAATGCACATACTATTATTTAACTTTTAATTAAAACAACAAAGATAAAAGTTTAAGTAGAAGGTAATAACAGAAACATACAATGAGCAAAAGGAGAGTTACTGATGTCGTACTGAAGACTCAATGGAAACTGATCCTCAGAAAGACTTCAAATGAGTTTACTAGTCATGAGCAGGGCAGCCTACTTTTGACTGATTAAGCTGATGTCTTGTTGAACAGATTTCCCTTTTATCTTCTCACTTCAGCTAAATTCAAATGCCATGTATCATTTATGTTCTTCAAATTCCTAGCTTTGGTATTTGTTTATCGTTGTCCTCATTATACACTGTCATTTATCCCCTTTTCTATTATCATTTTCTCAAACATAGCTCCAAATTTTACCTCACATATAATTTTTCTCTTTGGGATACCCATCACCTTTTTTGCACACCGCAAAGAATTTATTCTTCCTTTAGTAGACACCTGTCAAATAGGTTTCTTCCATTCTGCCTTACATGCTTGTGTGTGCACATGAAAATTGCGTATCTGTGTTTCTGCATCAATCTTACCCAGACAACTTTTCAAAAGAGTATTTCTACTCTCATAGCAAAGCTCTTGGAATAAGACTCTGAAGGGGGAAAAAACTCAATAAATTTGGAAGCAAAGACTGTAGTAACAATAATTTTAATTATTAGTATAAAAACATAATTAGCACTTGTAGATCACATTAGGGCTTAATAAAGGCTTTCAGATACACCAGCTCATATGCCTATTATTTCATAATATATAGTTTACTGTGGTTTATTGACAATTAAAGTGTATAATAGCAATGATTTGTGCTTAGCTTTGAAGTGTAGGGATTTCTTTTGTATTTATGCATGGAGGTATCTTGGAAATTCATAACATCTCAAAGTAATAGTATATCATTTGGAAGGCTGCCACACAATTGCATTCTGCTTCTCAGCTTAAGGCTATGTGCTGTACATACCACGTACCTAAATTCAGTTTCCAATTTTAAGCCACACTTTTCTTTGATCCTTAGTTGAAAACAATGAAGAGTTCAGTACTAAAAAGCTTGAGCCATACCTAGTCTCGGCTTCTCATTCTGCTTTCTTTGTTTTCCTGACCAGGACACAGACTAATCAGAAAGCTAATTGGAAAAAGTTTAAAAAAAAAAAAAAAGAAAGAAAGAAAGAAAGAAAGAAAGAAAAGGTGTGGGTCTGAACAGCAAGAGCTGACATTTGATAATGGAAAAAAAAAAGGATGAACAGATTAGAGGAGCAAACACCTTCTGAACTTTGTATAGAGGAATTAGAAGATGACAATTAGTATTTATTAATAGTCTACTATGACTACTAAAAGCCTTTTAAGACAACTGATACATGTTATAGGACCTGGAACCAAAGGGAGTGGAAGCGAATTGTTTTCAAATGGCACTTTGTTAAGTGAGATAGGAAATTCTAAAACAATTTTTCTCTAACAACTATAATGTTTTTAGGTCCTTTTAAAAAATATCCCTAAGGGGGTCGGGGGAGACTGGAGAGACTGCTCAGTGGTTTACAGCATTTGCTGATTTTGCAGAAGAGTCCAAGTCGGTTCCCAGCACCTAAACTGGGTGCTGGGGATCTAAAACCATCCTCTGGCACACACGTATTTGCATACATATGTGTACATAACACATATTCCCAAATTTCTTTTGAAAAATTACTAAAGAACAAAGAAAGAACAAATAATTATATTTTTAAATTATTTGTTCTTATTTTATGCGCAGTGGTGCTTTGCCTGCTTGTAGGTCTGTGTGAGGGTGTCAGATGTTGGAGTTACAGTTGTGAGCTGCCATGTGGGTGCTGTGAATTGAATCCTGTTCCTTTTAAAGGGCAGTCAGTGCTCTTAGCCACCGAGCCATCTCTCTAGCCTAAGTAATTATTGGTAAGTAAGAAATGAATGGCTGGTCAAGAAACCCATCTATAATGTCAAGTCATTATACACATTTTTCCACGTCATTCCATGTTGTAAGAAAACCAAACAGATATTGATTGGCACCACATCTATTAATGTCTCTGACCCTCACTGGTTAGAGATCCTGGATTTGGAAGAGGCAGGAAAGTATATGTGTTTGGGGTCTCTAATGGGTAGCTTTACACTCTCAACTTGACACAGCCTAGAATCACCAAGGGAGTCCAATATGGTGTTTGCAACCTTGTATGGGCTTAGGGTGTGTCTTTGGGAAATTGCCTTAATTAAGTTAACTGATATAAGAATAACCAGGCAATGTTAGGGATCATCCCCAAGTCAAGGGAACTATAAAAGAGTAGAGAAACCAAGTTGACAACAAGCAAACAGGCAAGTGGCCAGTGGCCATTCGTCTCTCTCTGCTCCTGACTGTGAGGTGAGGTGACTAGTTGTTTTCCACTGCTGCTGTCATGGCGTCCCCTCAGTTATGGATTAAACCTGGAACTGTGAGCTGAAATAAACCACTTTCCCCTTAAATTGCTTTTCTGTCAAAGCAAGGAAAAAGAAAAAACTATGACAGGGTCTCAGAAAAAAAAAAGCCTAGAATATCTTAAGTTACAGTGAGACCTAATATCCAGGTTTTCTTAGAATCTTATTTTGTTTTCAAACAGTTGGTAAACTTCACATACTTTAAAGAGTTTGTTCTGGTAGTTCTGGGGACTGAACTTGGGGAGGATGGATGTTAAACAAGTGCTCTACCAAAAGGCTAGATCCCCAGTCGTGGGTTTTAAAACTCAAAAGATAGCACTATCTTATTTTTTCTCCTTTACATATATGATAAAATATAGAAAAAATATAGTATCTATTCACTGCATTTCCTTCTTATTGAATAATTAGTCCTGTCATTTTAATCAGTGCGCAAAATAAGTCTTATTGTTTTACAAGTTTTACCTGAGTGATGCATTTGGCTCTATTTACTATTAATGTATGTTGTCTAAAGCTTTACTGTTGTTACATCTTCTGAGTCAGTTTCTCAGTCTGTTGCCCAGATTGGACACTTATTCCCTTGCCTCAAGTATCACTCACTAAATAGCCAAGACATTTGTAATCTTTATAATTTACACATTTATGTAACAAAAAATGTAGAAGTGAGTTTGCTATGTCAATGGGTATTTATATTTTAATTTGGGTAGCTAGATAAAAATTATTCTAAAATTTATAGTGATATAAATAATCCTGAAAAACATTTGAACTACCTTTTTTTAAAAAAATCTGTGCCAACAGAGCAAACAATTAAGGCTCAGACCTTTGGCACATTTCTAGTTTCCTTGGTACAGCAAATAAGCACTCCTGGGTTGTACTCATATTTAGGAATAATCTGAATTTTCTTTTTTGCTCATGATTCTTTTTTATTTTTTTACTCTAGATGTTGGAACATTTCTTCATTCTTAATAATATGTCAATTAAATCTAAATACTATTTTTCAAATTTTTGTTTTTATTTTCACTTTTGGTTAGGTGTCTGTTATTCATCAATATGTTCTACAGAAATTGAAATTTGTTATTGTTTAAAAGACCTTCTGTACTCTAACAATTTAATGTAATTACCCTCAAGAAATTTTATGGCTTATTTTCATGAATTTAATTATTTCATCATTTCAAAGTTTACTTGGTAAATGTATAAGGGTCAATACTTGAGATCTGATACCATCCTAGTCAGAAGAGCTATCATTGAGGAAACAAACAACAAATGCTGACAAGGTAGAAAAACGATACATTGTTGGTGTGGGCCAGCTTTCAATATTGACTAGAAATTACAGTTTTTTTATATCTTAAAATATAGGTGCCTCTATTTTTATGTTTTAAATGTCTTCTCATTTATACTCTTAAATTTTAGTAACAACATTACTCAGATTTTAGTAGCTTTGTATCTTGCTAATTATATAATTCACAACTTATAGATCTTTCAGTTTGGAAGCACAAGTAGTTTATTATCAAATAGTTTTAGATTCATTGATTAATTTCAGCACCTAATCCTTCCCGTGGCATCGGGGCTCCCTCTCCACGCAGAGAGGAGGTATAATATCCTTCCCTAACCCTTGTTTTACATCCCACACTCTCATTGAAAAGGTTGTTTTAAATTTTTACTAAGCTATTTTTATTTGTGTCTGTTGTGTTTAGTGCCTCTGTAATTTATTGATTATGCATTTCTATTAATTTTCATATGTTTTCTGAATGTTTTGCTATTTCCTGAAGTCACAAAATATAGATAATTATTATCAGCAAATAAGGCAATAAACTTACAGGCTCACCTGAACTATTGAATTTTAATATATCACTTTCATTTATGCATTTAACAGTATTTCTAAAGTACCACAGCCTTTAAATTTCAAAATAGTATGAAATAAAATAAATAAAAGTCACCCAGAAGTCAGTGAAACTATTATTGATAAGTTTCTTTTAGAGAAAAAAAAAGATTAACAGGAAAATATACCACAAAAAAAGTCACCTAATTAAATGTTGGTAGAGTAGCTAAAACTTACAGCATCCTAACAAAGCAAGAAGTCCAACCATTCACTATTCCCAGATCAGAGAAAGAATTATTTTAAACATGGAATGATTCTCAATATCATTTTCACACAGTAATTACAAATTGCAATCATGTAACTCTTAACCTACCATATATCAAAGTTTTAAAAAACACTCTGACAAAATGCTAGCAAAACATAATTGATTCTCATAATATTGGCTCTTTCTTGACCCTGACCAACATAGACAGAGTCTAAACCAAGATATATTTTCTACCTTACTCACATGCTTAAACGTTACTGAGTCCCCACCTGTAGTTGTAAATCACATCCAGTACTTGAGGCTTAGCTATTGACTAAATACTTCTCATGTCATCATCACTGTTTCAGTAAAGGACACATGATGCATCAAGCTGTGGAGAAGAGAGCAGGCAGCGCCTGAAGAAAAGGCCTACGTATGAGTCATTACACTATCAGACTGGAAAGGTAATAAAGTGATGGAGGCAATGAAAGGTCTATTCGTTGCTCACCAAGCAGCTACTGAAATTGAAATATAAATGATATTATTATCCTAGGGCTGGTGTTATGCATATATTTGTCTTAGACTCTCAAAACAATGTTGTTCAGTGTCAATACTTAGTTTGTTTCAAGAAAAGATTTTTCCTTTCCAAATTCTTCACTCTGAGCTTCCGACTAATGTAATAGAAAATTAGAAACACTAAATTCCTTAAATTAATTCACATACTGATTCCAAGTTCAGGATTTCTACAGTTGATTTTCTGCTTACTCACACTTTAAGTACAGCAAACCTTTTTTTCTTCCCTTGGGTCACATTGCTGAAGTGGTCCCTTGGCAATTTTCATTTTGGCTACCTGCTAGTTTCTACGGTGCCTTTTAAATAGCTGTACAATTTCCTTTTTCTGTCTACAGATTTTTTGCTGGTGGTGCCATTGTTTTTATAATGTACATTTTTCCTTGTGCTGCCAGTGTCGAAAGAACATCACAAAAATATCAGTCATCAACACATAAATAATAATCACCCTGATGAGTTATGGCAGAATTTGCTAAAGAAAAGCCCAAAGATCTGTTCATAGGATCACATTATCTGTAATTTTGAAAAGGCCTAAATTTAGAGTGCCTTTAATTGTGTTGTCTTACTCTGAATCGCATCATTTATATGCAATGTAGCTGGTTAAGAGAGCATTTGATCCTGAACAACCCCTGGTTGACATCACCTCCCCGAAGACCTGCTCGCTCCCCATTAACAGCAGGCTATTGAGCAACCTGTCTTTAAAAGAAACCTATTTGTCTCATATGTTTATGGATAATGCAACCAGTTTAATGGTAGATATAGCATATTAATATAAAAATCATTACAATATATCATCTACTGACTTGTTAAGAGGTCCGAGATTTCTTAAACTGAAAGGAAGTAATTCTTTGTGGTTGATCTTGCTTTTAAGGGCTGCTATTGTCTGTATTCAAGTCATCCATCACCATGACTATTTTTAAAGCAGTGGCTTTTAAATAGGCTGATGACAAATGCCTAATATTGATGTGTGGACTATAGAACTTGGAACATAACCTCCTTTCCCTAGCTCATTTTTTATAATTGCACATTCTATGGAGTTCACATAAACCTTAATTATAGCATCTGCTTTCTCTTCCAAAGTTTCTATTCCAAAGTTTAGCCTGGTGTATCATATAAGGAGACCATTGACTGAGACCAGGTGATCAAACACCTTGATTAGATCAGATTCTCCTTCTGCTGCAAGGCAGCTGGTTTTCTTCCTAGTCTCCAGGGTCCAGTGCTGTGTAAATAGAGACCTAACACTCAAGTAAAGGACTAACCAGGACTCTTTGAATTTAATGTAGGGTTTTAAAAGGCTCTAAATACATAGAACCTGGAAAATATGATGTTTGCAGGAGTCTTTCAGTATGTATCTGCTAGATTTTCAGGAGTATTCTTGATGCAGACTGTTCTTTACTGTTAAAGGGGTTATTTTTAAAATGAAAATTTTCAGTATGTATGTGGTAGGTTTAGTGTAATATTATTTGATGCCTACTATTCTATACTGTTAGAAATGTTACTAAAAATTTTCCTCTATCAATTAGCTCTCTGTTTAAAATGGTAATGCACAGCAAAGTGTTTCTTATAGTATTAAATGATAATTCTTTAGATATTCATAGACATGTTGCACAGGCACAAAACAGGTATAGTGGCAATTTCATGCCTCATGAGGCCCACAAAAAAGAAACAGAGGCATTGTATCTCAAGAACAAGACTAAGAAAAACAAACAGGGGCAGAGAAGATTGTTACCCAGTGATTGACGCCCAATGCTAATCAATTTCTGAAATGGCGGTCATTATATGGACAGAGCTAGGAGAAGCTGGAAATTAGCTCCCTAGAAAAAAGGTATAGAAACAAGACTTTAATTGATCCTAGATACTTGTCTTTATCCCATTCATTAAATAAACGAAAGTATACTTTTTAGAGTACCAGAGTGGAACATTTGAATGAGTTTGTTGTTCAGCTTTCAGATTAATTTCTGACTTAGTTATTTTTATGTTGTTCTAATAAAGACCACAAGGTAAAGAAACTTGACAAAAGAAAGGGTTATTTGTCTCATAGGTTACATTCGGTCACTGAGGGCAGCCAAGTCAGGTACTCAAGACCAGACCTAGAAATAGTAAGTAATGCAACGACCATAGAAAGCACTGTTTACTGGCCTGTTTGCTTTCTCCAACAACCAAGAACCACTTTGCCAAGTCTGCACAGCCCACTGTGGCCTAGGCCATCCCACATGATTCATCAACCAAGAACATGGACCACAGACATGATCACAGACCAATCTGACAAAGTCAATTGAGATTGCCTTCTTCTGGAGGCACTAATCTGTGTCAAGCTGGCAAAAATTAACTAGCACAGAAACACAAAAGAAAACCAGACTCGGTTGCTCAGGAATGACACTGAAATATTAGAAAGAAAGTATGCCAAAAGAAATGCCACGGAATACAGGGATGAAGAGAAAATGTGCAAGGCAGCACACTGTTGTTATTGAGCTCACTTTTCAGTTTGCCATAGAGTTTGCTGCAGGTTTCACATTCCTGTCTCAAACTCAGAGCTGCCTTCATAATGGAGCAAGCATATCAAGATCTTTTTAACTGAAACTGCAAAACACTTACAAGCTTATATCTACTCATGCTGCCTTGAACTTTCAGATGTTCTTGTTGTATGCAGGCCATGTGACTACCCCAAACATATTGTCAGCTTATGTTGGAATCTCCCACAAATATTTTTGTCGCAATACACTTTCCATGGTTAGTTGTATTTATCGAATAGCTTGTCCCAATGTGACCTGGGAATCTACAGCATCTTGACTCATGTTCTTTCTCCTCTTTTGAATATGTTTATACAAGGGATATGTCAATGACACAAAATTTATTTCTCCCAGAAACAAAAACCATATGCAGATGGTAAAATATCTTCCAGGATGGTGTGAGTAATAGAAACACAGGCACACCATATCAACAACAACGGCCCCAACAAAACGGCATCAACAGATTGCCAGAGACATCCCACTGAAGGATTGAGAGTCCTGGGAATTCAGCACACCTACCTGAGTGTCATTTCTCTCTTTGTATTGTTTGGCCAGTGTTTTGGCTGTTGGAATTACCAGAATCCTTGTTCCCAATGAGCTGCCTCTGTTGGGCTGTCTTTCAGGCTGTCATGTTGCAAAATCTGAAATTCCGTTGCAACAAACACCAGATTTTAATGGAAATTGTGGAAATACCAAGCATCATTTTGATAGCAACAGTGCATGAGGGTATGTCTAAACAAAGCCTCCTCTTCCAGTACAATATTAGATCAAAAATGCACCGACTGTGAGGTCACACTTAGAGAAAACATGTTTCGGCTTAGGGAGAATAAAGAGTTTGCTTCTGTATGAGAACAGTACAACTATCCTTTGAGCCCCTCTTGTAGAAGCCACATACAAACATAACTTTAGATCTGCTATACTTCCACAAATGGTATCAGTGTCTCACCATGCCTGACTGTAATCCCACAAAATGTAAGCATTATATAGGCCAAATGATTCCAGGGCACAACTTCTACCATTCTTATTTTTTTTATTTTTAAATACGATATGACAAAATTTATACCAATTTTACAACTACTGGTGCTTACAGGTTACATACTGGTTTCAGTTAAGAGTGGACAGAAAAATGTAGAAGCCAACAAAAAAGAAATCATAAAATATGGAGATTGACAATATTTTACAATTATTTCTCACAGTAAATATTTATTGTTTGCTGTTTAACATGTCCTTCATCCTGGCCAAATTTACACCGAATCTGGTTTCTAAATATAAGCGATCTTAAACCATTTTACTCCTGTTCTCTAGAGAGAATCAAATAGTAATAACCTTTTTCTGAGAGTCTGTAACCTTTTGTGTCTGTAGCCATGAGATTGGGGGATGTTACCTACAACACTAAGAGAAAAATGTAATCATTTAGTGGCCACAAATGTGTGTTCTATAAGATCGATCTTCAAAATTCATCCCTAAGTTTTCTTTCCACTCATTCTACCTCAAATTAACTCTTCGTGTATTTTAGGACTGACAATGTGACTTGGATATTTTTTCCTATTTCCCTAAGCCCTGTTGACACTAACAAATTATCTGAGATGTCTGCACCTGCAAGGTTGCCATCCCAGTGGTTATATATAGAGCTTCTCTTTTGTTTACTTCCTCCTTCTCAGGGCTGGACACATGCAAACATGTGTTACAGTTCTGAAATACAGAGACATCCACAAAGTTAAATGCAGGCCATCACGTAAAAGTGCATTAAAATATCAGGCAACTAGCCTTACCCGCTAGGCAAAAGCAACAAAAGGGATTTTTAAGCTGTATTTCCCTGTATGTATAAAAGAAGTAAGAAAATATTGGAAAGTTTGGGCTGTTATAAGATATAAAAAGATGATTCAGGAAAAAGAAAATATGAATATTAGTAAGCTGCAGTGGCTCATAACTGATGGACCCCAAACAGCACCAAAAAAAAAAAAAAAAGGCAGCAGATCACACGAATACAGTCCTTTAATATTGAATTTTTCTAGCAGAGAAATCCATGATTTATTTTCATACAATTTATAAATAACAATTTCATGACATTTATAAGTTAATTAATTTAATATGAGTTTTTTTGGTATGTTTCCATTCTGTGCATAAAGCTCTGTTGTAAAAGGGCTTGTAGAAAATGAAACATGACTACTTATTCCAGTTAAAAGCAAAATAAATCAAATAAACAAAATGTATCATTGATGAAGGTATCAAACAATAGTTTAGAGGGATCTGATTGATGGAAACATTATTGATCTGATGGAACTGTCCTAGATGTCTTTTTTTAACCGACAATTTTCATACCTTCCCATATATACTGTTAAGGAATCCATGTTTATATTTTTACTCAGGAAAAAACTTAAATTCCTACATAGTTCCAATTCAACGTGAGTGAAACACAGGAACATTACAACACAAAAGGAGACATTTTAGCTCATCAGTATAACGCAACTCTCATAATTCTAAAATGCCCAAGTGTTAATTATTGCCCTACTAAAATAATAAACCAATAAGAACAATAAATTCATTAAATCAGTGCTCAGAAACATAGAGAAATTTAACTGGAAAGGTAAAAGCTAAGAAAGATAGCAATGTTTCTAAAAACTAAAACAATTAAAAACTTGGAGTCAGCAGTGGAATAGTTATTAACAGAGTTGGGGTGAAATGGGGAAAATGTTGCTGTGAGAATATAAATTTTTGGTCAGGAGGAATTTATGACTATTTCAGGTGATGAATATATTAATTGACTTCACCTAACCATCTCATATTTTATATAGTAAAAGTTGTCATCATATAGACAAAATTACTCAAGGGAACAATTTCCACCATTCTTATTTTTCAATTTTTAAATAAATGTTGGTAAATTATTACTGTACATTTATGAATTAAAAACAATATGGATACACTATCATTTCCATCTCTAAAATTGGATAGTAGAAATATGTTAGACAATGATGCTGAAAAAAATCTCTCATTTGGGAAGCAGATTTCTACAACAGGAAATCCTGTAGATGTGTGGTTTTTATCGGTATATTCCTAGAAAGAACATGAAATGGACTAAGGAAAACAAAAATCAGAAAGACCTAAGACAAGCAATGTAGGTTAGATAGAATCTAGTGCAGTGGGCCGCTGTGGGGAACACCCACACAACCATGAAGTTTGCAGGAGGAAGGAGGGCTTGTCCTGTAGGTGCCTGTGGAGGAAAAGGAAACTCCAGTCTCCCTAATTCTGAAACAGCAGCATGATCAGGGTCTCCACACGGGCCACCAGTAACTTCTAGTACACTCAGTTAGAAATATTGCAATTTATCCCTCTCAGCTTTTTCTTGAGTTTTCAAAATCTTTCCATATGAAGTTTCTGAAAATACATTTACACACAAACAAACAGTGAGTGAAAATGGTGTTGACCTATAATGGGGAACCATGCTCCTATTAGACACCTGAGACTACAAAGTTAAAAGCCCAGTCCCAGGAATGGATTGCCACTTTTAGAGTTGTAGGTCAGCAATGTCCTGAATATCCCCCAAACACTTCAGACTATTGCCAATATAGTTACCCTCCTTTAAAACTTTAGGGTGAGTCCCTAGTTCTGAAGAAACCACATAGTTATGTATTGAACATGGAGAAATCGTTAGAGCTGACTTGGCTAACGTTCATAATGCAGAGAGGTAACATAGACGCTAACAGAGGAGAGCCATAGAATCAACCAATCTTAGTGGTAGACTGTGTAGCTACAATAGTGACAATCCAGGAAAGACATGCTCACTGTTACAATAATGCTACAACTAGAAGCAAAATGTAAATCAACTAAACTCTGTGTAAGTGTACACTTAGTCTTAATTTCATTTACAGACATAATTTATATATTATTTATTTGTATAAGTAGCTCCCTTCTTTCTTTTAAAACAGGAATTTACATAGTGAGTGTTGATATTGATCTGACTTTCAATGTAGTATAAACACTAAAAAATTTGTGATAGCAAGAAACTTAATTCATTTAATAAACTATGAACACATATGAATGTATGTGTATATTTTCTGTCTAAGATTTTTTTGGTATGTTGAATGCATATTTACATAGTTAATTTTTTCCAGAGGAAAAATTTTATTATAACTGTTTAGGTTTTTAAAATGCTTTACAATAACAAGAAGTGTTAAAATCATAATATGGACTGCAAAAATGTTCCTGTGTGAATATCATACCTTATGTTATAGTGATATAAACATGTCATGTCAACTTATTTAATATTGAAACATAACATACATCCAAATCAGAAAGCAAATATCATTTTCTTAACCTTCAATCTGTAAATGAAGAAAGAAGTATTTCCTCCCAGGAAAACACATTCCAGAAACGAATAAGCTGCATCTGTTTTAGCAGTCCTGGATGGGGCCCTCCAGGGTAATGAATTACTATAGATTTCAAAACTGTCAGTCTTCACTAGTAGTTCTCAACATTGCAAAGGAGCAGAATTCTTACATGCAGGTTTTGTTTGTGAGATTTTTACTGCACCAGTTCAGCTTGTGGGTATATGAGCACTGTTGAAGCAACTATCTACCCTGAAGACAGAGGCAGCCGTTGGAATCTCCTGAGAATACTACATGGCCACCAGCTCCCTCATCTCAGAGCACCACAGAGGGCAATTTGATGATTTGTTTGGAAATTTTTTGACACTAAGTGGTATTTTTCATTGCATTGCAATTTTCATTACATTACAAAACAAGGATTTCTTTAGCCTTAATGAGGAGTTAAGAACAAGTTCTCCTCTTGGTTGAGAGAGAACAACCGATGGATGGGTGATAGAAAGTATCGCCAGGGTATTTTGTGAATTCTATTGAATGAGTCCATGATAAAACACAATTAAAACCAACACTTTAAATTGAAGAACCATATGAAAGCATCAGACATGGGCATTTGGATTTTGAAGAATACACAGAGATGGTTTCATGTCTACAAGGGCTTTTCTTCCTACCCCCTCTCTCTGCCTCTCACCTTTCCCCATCATAAACACATGCACGTTCTTTTTAAGTACAAGAGGTGAAGCCACACAAGCATCATATCCTCAGTCTATGCCTCCAGGCATGGTTTTAAACAGAAACTGTGAGGGTTGTTTGTTAATGCTAGAATACTTAGATGGGGATAATGATTTTTAATTTGTAGTAATTGAACTTTTTAAAAACGAGGCCAAAACATGTTTATATGTGAATACGAGCATATATGGAGATACTTGTAAATTGTAATATATTCATGCTACTAGCCTAGCTGGGCAATTAAACAATGTGCAATTGGGCATGTTCAATGGAGGTCCAGTCAGCAGATGGGAGTGTATTTGAGAATAAAGCAGCCAATTTGTGCTGTAGTGCAAAATCTTATACTAAAAAGCAAACCCAACAAACAAAACATTGTACATGAAAGAAAAAAAAAACCTTGCTTTCTTTGTTCAATTTCAATCGGAGACTTTTAAAAATAGTTTTTATTTCAAAGAGAAAAGGCATTAATGACCTAATTTCCAGAAAACATGCATACAACATGAGACTGGGGAGTCTGTGTGTTTGGAAGGCATCAACATAGCTTTTCTCTAAAACCATTCTTTTCAGAGTGCCTTTCCCCTGAAGGGGAGCTGTCTCTCCAGCCTTCATCTCACTAATCCTCACGTGATATGTGTTAAGGAGTCCAGCAGGCAGGACTTCTGTAGATTCCACCAGTCAAGCAGACAGACAATGGAGGCTAGAGTGACTTCACTGGAATTTTAGAAAAAGCCCGGGGCACAGCTGGTGCAAGGATCTGGGTCTGCTGTTTGCCAGTGCTTTCTTCTACCCGAAAGAACATATTGCCTAAAGCTGAGAATCCCACAGTGTCCTTGATTACGTACTTTCAAATTATAGTTCGCTTTGGAGGTTCCTATTAAAAATCGGATATGGCAGCAGGCCTGGAAATCATTTAGGAAACCCCAGGGTTCAAGCGGGTGGGAGAGTTAAGAAGCAAAGCTGGGGGCATAAAATATCTGCTCCCTCGGTGGGGATGAAACATCTGAAAGCGGGTGTCCTGGATCTTTCTCTGTGGATGAATCAAGCAAGGTGCTGTGGCAGCTAATCAGAAACTTGCAGAGTCTGTCTGATAAGTGACTTTGTGACTGCCTCATTGCTACATCTAAACTGCTAAAGAAGATACCCCAAACTATCAGGAGATACAACGTTTCAGCCTAAGACCAGGCTGCTCCCCTAGTAAAGATTCAATGGGCCCCCTCCTGGCTCCCTTGAATTTTTAAGATGTAATGCAGTACAATAGACTTTCCTTCATACATTATTGATACTTTAAAGCCATTTTAATTGTTTTTCCTCTCAGTGCTATATAGAGAAATCCAGTAATGATTTCCACCGCAATATTAACATATATTTTAAGTGTGCCAAAATATCAGAGCAAAGCAAGTAATTTTCCTGAAACAATATGCTTCCTTAACTTTGAGAAATACAATTTAAATTAGTAATGAAAATGGCAAGTTAAATTGGATTATAAACTTGTTTTGTATTCTGAAATATTGTGCAAGAAAATAAAAGGGAAGATGTTTATGTACAACATACAAGCATGGTTAAACAAAGAAATACAAGATTTGGGGATAAATTACAATAAGCAGGTCTTTTGGTTACAAATAGAAAAAGGTGAAGAAAATATCTTAGAAGTTTGAGATAGTAGAGTGTGATAATTGTTGGATTAATGTTGTTTTTCTAATGTCCATAGTTGAAAACTATTTTAAGGAAAACTTTGTAACTCATGAGTTATCACAGTATTTGACCTTACCACTTTTTCATTTGCTAAAATATATATATATATATATATATATATGGATTGGACCTGTCAATATTTAACATATTAGAAGTGAAAGTGAATAAAAACTTTCCAAAATAAATAATAAACATGTGCTGCATTAACATACACAATAGGTTTTTATGAAACAGTATTAGTTTACAGAAAAAGAAAGACTAATAGGGATATTTCCATTTACATCTTCGTACACCTCTGTGTTGTTCGGTTTTATTGTCTGATTGCACTCTCATTTAATCCTTAGCCTCTTGTCAAGTCATATACAATGTTGGTTCTGGAAGACACCTATGTAAATTCATAAGAGAATGAGAGCAAGAAAGGAAAATGGTGTGGGTATTGCTATTGACAGAAAGTGTCCTTCTTGATTCTTGAAAAGCTGTCAGGGTCATCAGGATCAGACACAGAGGCCCAGGATGTGATTTCTGTTTTGGTGCTATCACCATCCGAACATTTGAATATGAGCTGCACATCCTCATCAATAAGATGTAGATGTTAGATCATATTATCTCTGAGGTCACGTCTATGCATTCATTGTCCTCAAAACCCATTTCGTCTCTTAACCAATATCCACTAATATATTCTGACAGATAAGAAATTAAAATACAAGGGGGAAAGTACAATTAACTTGTTATATGGTATTGAATATAAGTTTATCATTTCAAGGTGGAAATATATTTGGGCCCAAGTATATACTATTTTGCTGGAGAAATAATGACAAATAGCCAATCTCTACTTCCTTTGGCTGCTAAGCAGGATCCATCTGAATTTCTGTGCTTGGTGCTGAGGAAATCTCCCTGTGAAAATAGAGCCACATCCAAGCTAACCCATCTCTCAGATTCAGTCACTGTGTGATATTTGTCAAATTATTTCATCTTTCTTCTATCTTAATGATTGTGTTCAACTTTTATAATACTGGAACCAGGGCCGGAGAAATGTCTTTTCTTTTTTTGTTGTTGTTGTTTTGTTTTGTTTTTTCCTGGTCTTTCAAGACAGGGTTCTCTGTGTAGCCTTAGGTGTTCTGGATTCACTTTGTAGACCAGGCTGGCCTCAAACTCACAGAGGTTTGCCTGCCTCTGCCTCCCTGAGTGCTGGAATTACAGGCATGTACCACTGCAGCTGGCTGAGAAATGTCTTAATGCTTAAGAGTATTTGCTGCTCTCATGAAGGACTCAAGAGTGAGTCCCAGTACCCACATGGTAGCTCACAACTGTCTGTAACTACAGCTCCAGGTGATAAAAGGCTATAGCCATATTTTTTTGGCCTACTTTATTGGGTTCTTTTTCATTTTGTTTTGTTGGTGTTTGTTGTTGTTGTTATTATTTTGTTTTGTTTTGTTCCAAGAAAGGGTTTCTCTGTGTAGCCTTGGCTGTCCTGGACTAGCCTTGTAGACAAGGCTGGCATCCAACTCACAGCAATCCACCTGCCTCTGCCTCCTGAGTGCTGGGATTATAGGCGTGAGCCATCACCACCCAGCTCTTGATTGGTTTCTTATATCTACCATCTTTCTCCAGCCCAATCCTTCCAAGCCCCCAATGCCAGGTAGGTAAGAAAGAAGCTTAGAGGGAAAAGGGAGTGTAAACTTCTTTAGACTATTTCCTGTTGGTTTGGGCATTGGGTTTCTAGGGGCAAATTTTATCTTTGCTGACAGGATATCCAATCTCTTTTACTGGTCTCCTCACATACTACCATAAACCGCAACAAACCAAAGCAATAGAGGGAGGAGCAGCTGCTGCCACAGGCCCTCTCAGGGCTATCCAGTTTATACCTTCTTCAGAGTCCCCAGAATTTAACTATCTGCAGCTGGCAAAAATTACGGCCCTCCTAGAAAACTAGACCATCATATTTAACAGCTGTGGACAAACTGAAGCAGCCCAATACACCTGGGATTAAAACAAAAATGTATTCACATAATATATATAACTTTCATAAACATAAAATCAGTAGTTCTTATATTAATGGTGTCATACAATTAATGTAAGGTTTAAATGAGAAAAATCACATAGAAATAAACATTGCTATATCAACTTTAATCAAATGATAACTCTTGTTCTTCTTTGTGGCTAAATAAAGTTCCACCGTGAAAATAGACCACATTTTCCTTCACTCATTACGGTATTGGTGAACACCTAGGTTAATTCCATAACAAATATTATTTAAAGTATTGTGGTACCAGGCATGTTTCCCTTCTTGTACTATGAGTCTGCAGTCAAATAGAGAGCTGTTGGCTACTGTCAGCTATGAATAGGAATATATATGTGTATACATATACATATATACATTAACATCAATTAATAAAACCTGGTTATGAATTTGAAAGAGGGCAAAATAGGATATATTGGAGATTTGGAGGGAGGAAAGAGTAGTCAGAAATAATGTAATTATATGATATTATCAATATTTAAAGAAAAAAATTAGTGCGGCATTCTTAAAATGAATACCCAGGAGTAGTATAGATGGGTCATACAGTAGATGTATTTTTGGAAGCTGTTAAGCTGTATTACTGATTCACTCAGGTTTTTAAGTTTTATTCCTTCTCAAGTCTCTGATGGGGGTTGAAGACTAGATAGTTTTGACTTACAATCAAGTTTAGTTGGTTGGGGGATAAGATCTTTTTAGATCAAAATAGATTATTTAAGTTAGTAGAGATGAGATGTGATAGATGTTGATTTTCATTCAGAAATTTAGACCCAACAAGATAGAAAGACATTTACTTCAACTTTGACAAATACAAATACCCAAATCACTATGAATGTAACATTTATATAATTCATGACTGTCTCATGACTCTTCCTGCTGGATGTAATTTATTTTATTCATGTGTAATAATATAAATGTATATGTTAGAAAAGAAACATAATAAAATAAGGAAAACTCTGATTTTGTAGAAGATTCGGACAACTAATGGATATTTGTCTTTTTCCACTTTCTATTACATTATTTATTGGGGGACAAAAAATACCACTATGTTCAAGTGATCAGAAGATAATGCTTGAGAGCTGGTTCACTCCTCTCACCATCAAACTTAGGTCATCAGGCTTGGCAGCAAGTGCCTGAACGAGCTGAGCCATTGGGCGGCCTGAGTGAGATCTACTTAAAACAGGCATCTCTTGCCAAAAGATGAGAAGATTGGCATAGAACTGAAGGAAATAATAAAGCTAGGTTTGGCCTTACTCAAAGAGGAAGGGCTATGAAAGTTGACAACCACAAAAGGTTCCTGGACAAGGAACAACCAGCCATAGTACCTCATACAGATGGCTGAAAGAGGATGGATCCGAGCACAGGAGAAGCTTCTAATCAGAGTGGAAAGGAATGAGCAACGTATAAAGCCATCATGCACCAAGTCACACAAGAACAGAACCCCCCATTCTGACATCTAAATATCCCTTCATTTCCACCTCTATATGAGATTCACTTGTGCAATTTTTTGGAGTTTGAGATCCCACCTTTAAGACTTCCACGCTGGACACTTAGAAGTTTTCCCCCTTTTCAACGATGGCATAAATTTTTTGAACACACCTTTGGTGGATTTGTTAGTGTAATATTCTTAAAATCTTCATGGAGTGCCTATAAATTTTATTGACAGCTATTCTTATTAATTCCTAAAATTCTCTCCTAATGCTCACATCCATTCTTTCCCAAATCTGGGCACACCCATACTTTGGACACAGCAGGCTACCTTAATATTATCTGAACGAACATATGTGTGTTACTGAGGATCATCTTAGAATCATAAGAACTTTATTTGAATGACTATATAACTCAAGCTTTCAGTTGTAAATTTACTTTAAGAAAATTTATTTCTTTGTGAATTTTTCCAGCTTAGGAGAATGAAAATGAAAATCAGCTCTTTAATCCATAAATTGATGGCTAATTTCTATTATTAAATCTATTATGAGATAAAGTAATTCATATTTTTTTAGTTTATAGCCCCCTTCCCATACCTTACCATATGTAGTGTAAAAAGATAATTGGGCCAATTGACACTCAGCATTGCACATTACAGTCTTTTGGGATCCACAATGAAATACATTTTTTAATCTTTCCAATTTCTGTAAATTAAACTTTTGTCACAAATTCCATTATGATCTAACTTTGCCATTTTCTCAAACAACTTCACAATTACATTCTTTACTGTTGTTTTCAACCACTCTCTACTCTCCGAATTCAAAGCTAATATTCACTACCTTGTTTACTATATCCCTCATGTTGCTATGACAATATTTCAGTGCCAGAGCTAGTTTTATATTTGATAGTCTTGTATTAAGCCATTTGATGTAAGCAATGCACATGTATTATTTTTATACTCCTGGATGGTTCTTGTCTTTGCAGAATGATGCTAATCAATGCTCTCAAATGGCTCCCTTTACACATCAGGTAGCAAGCTTGCTGTTAGTGGTGTGAAAGGCATTGTTTTGTGTCTCTTCATTCTACAGGTTAACTTGATTTCATTCCAAGATTATATGTTTCCCAAGATCAGAAATAAAATCAAGTTCCAGTGCTTCTATTAGTATTACTATTATTGTTGTTATTATTACTATTTCTTTTGGTGGTGGTGTGATCTGTGTGTCTTACTTTTAATCTATTTCTTGGTCCAAATCAAGTCATATTCTCAATTCCAGACCCAAGAGGTATAGAAAATAATTCTACCTCATCATGAGTGGAGCTAAAAAGCCTTAGAGAAAAGTGATAGTGAATTAAGAGGCTGAAAAGTTTCCAGAAAATTTTGCAACCTAATCTAACACAGCATGCATATTTTAGGTAAGAGTCATTACAATGTTACTATTGCTAATCTACTTATAATATATTAAATTGTTATATTGTGTTTATGATAAAGATATTATTTCAAGGAATTTTTAAGATTATGAAAATCTAATCATAGATCTCTAACTATATTAAATTAGTGTTTTAAAATAATCTCTGAACTCAAGTCATTGCCACAAATCATGTGAACAAGCATTCTCTTGACTTTATCTTAATAAAATTATAAAAATGTTACAACAGTTGATATTAATTCTGATTCTGTTGTGCTATGTGACCAGTTTAAATGGTGTCTCAAGAATCATTAACTTTAAGACCTTGGGCTTGTATTAAATTAAGTTAATGAATAAGTAATCTCTCTAATTAAAGTGGAAAATTCAGCAACTCATATACATCATCTTACACAGATAAATTAATATTCTAAAGCTGAACTCAAAAGCTCTCATTTCTCATCTAATTATATGTTTATATAAGTTTGCATAAGCTTATATTAGATCATTAAATGAATAAAGCTTTAGTATCAGAAAGGGTGGATGACTGATAATCCAAAATTAATTTCATAGTACTCAAGATTTCTATTAAAGACGATAAATTAGTTGTCATAATTAAATAACAGTTTCCCTTACTCAGCATGATTCTCCCATCGTGCTCCAGTTAAGTTTTCATTGTATTTGTCAATCTTTTACTACTAATATTAAATATCTAATAAACAAAATATAAATTTCTTGAAGCAAATAAAACTATACATAATACACCAAAAACCTAGAGGCTATATTAAAAACAGTAAGAAGGAAGTCTAGCACTAAATGTTTATGTCAAAAGGTGGACGTAGAAGATTCACTCTGACAACAGAAACACAAAAGGTATTTTATGTCTCCAGTTCAGGAGATTCAGTATAAAATACTGATACAGTAACAAATAATGAACAAATTAGGTATGGAAAGAATATGTCTCACATAGTGGAAGTCATATAGAATAACTCAAACATTATCCTTGTAACAAGTGAAGAAAGGCTGAAATCTTCATAAGATCTAGGATTAAAGCAGGACTCACCCCTTCAGCACTTTATTCAATGGGTTACTGACAGTCAAAGCAAATCAGAAAAGAGAAAGAAAACATTAGTATCCAACTTAGGAAAGGAAAGCACTCACTAGTCACTGTTTACAGAGCCATGACATCTTATAGTAAATCCCAAAGCTCCACCATAAACGTATTAGAACTAACAAGTTCAGCAAGATTACAAGATTTAAAAAAAAAAAAAAATGCAGGTGTTCATGGTTGTCTCCATGCCTCTTAGCAGCCTGTTTCTCTTTTGTTCCCATTGTCTTCAACACATGATTTAAACATGACAGTGTACGTAGGGCTTTTGCCCTTTGTTTCCTGTTTCAGTTACCTATTGCTGCATAACAGAATGCTCCCAAGCTGACTGGCTCAAACAAGTAAGGTGCATGATTTTTCTGGTGCATTGGTTGGTCTCATTGAGCTTAGCTGGGTGCCTCTGTGCTCTACATGTGGTCACTCACTGAGCAGCTTTGAGCTTGGAAGCTGGGCTGCCTAGCCTGGGGCCAATAAGACAAAGACGGCTTTCCTCAAATGACTGGGTACTTGGCACTCTTTCATGTGGCCATTCAATGTGGCAGATGTGGCTTTCTCTCAGTACAGTGGTTTCAGGCGGGTTGTACTCTCATGTGGTAATATCTGTTTCTTGTTAGAACAAAGGACGATAACTGGTTTTAACTCATATCCCGTAGGACATTTCATAAGACGCATTGTAAATAAGACAGCTATTTTTATGGTTAAAGATTCTAGAAATCAGATTCTTTCAATAGATACAATACAAAAATCTCATAAATTATTGTCATATTGTTTCAAGGCAATTTTGTGCTGAAACAACCCCTATTTAAGCCTAAAATTTCAGGCAATCTGGAGGGCAGTGATTTCTTGTAACAAATCTTTTAGTGTCCACCTCTTGGGACCTCATAGCTGGGTGAAGACACTTCCTATATCTATCTCTGTCCTATATCATTTGTGACCCCTGCATTGAAGAAAAAGGGGGGAGGCAATTTCAGTGCTTAAAAAGCACAAAGTTTGCTGCATGGAGGACAATACTGGCAACTTTCCAGAAACCTGGAGGCCACGGCTCATCTGCAAATCATGTACATATATTTGCATGAATTTTATTTTGATTAGTAGCCTCAGCCTAAAATGGTGCTTAGGATGAATGAAACATTTTACATATATGAATAAATAAAGACAATTTAGCAGTCTTACTGCTTGTGGCAATGTACTCTCTGTTTTTGTTTTTTTTTTTTTCTCATTCTCTTTGTCCACGTACTTCTTGCTATACCTATTTTTAAATCAACAGTTAGTAGATGTATTTGTTTTTATTTAATATATTGACTCTGAATAGACTTTAGAACGAAATTTGTCTTGCTTTGGTGTTTTATTGATTCAGTTAACATAAATCAGTTATGGCAAAAAGCTCTTTGACCTAGGAACAAAGTTCTTTAACCCAACTAACACAAATTGACATCTTTTGTGGGACAAACAGATGAACTCTACATTTGAAAAAATCCCACAAACTAAACTATAACTCTATGGATAAACAAATATGTAAACTATCACCTATTTTTTAATAAATTGAATAAAGCAGCAAATAAGGATTGTTACCTTAGTAATATTATTCTAAACTCTAATCCCCCTGAATGAGAGCTCCTGCTCCTGCTCCTGCTCCTCCTCCTGCTCTTGCTCCTCCTCTTCCTCCTTCTTCTTCTTCTTCACCTTCGCCATCTCCTCTCTCTCTCTCTCTCTCTCTCTCTCTCTCTCTCTCTCTCTCTCTCTCTTTCTCTCTCTCTCTCTCTCTCTCTCTCTGTGTGTGTGTGTGTGTGTGTGTGTGTGTGTGAGAGAGAGAGAGAGAGAGAGAGAGAGGGGCCACTGTCGCTCTCTCTTCCTGATGCCTGCCTATCCAGATGTAGAACTCTCAGATACCCCTAGAGCACCATGTCGACCTGCATGCCACCATCCCTCCAGTCAGATGACATAAACTAAATCTCTAAACTTGTAAGCAAGCCAAATTAAATGCCCCCCCCTTACAACAGTTGCTGTGGTAATAGTATTGTCAATGATTTATTGTGTCTGTAATACCATGAGAAACCTGCAACAGGATCTATGTGATGCCTTACATGGCTCTCTGCCACTTCACTACCACTTTTAATTTTCACAAAATTACTTTTTTGCTTAACCCTAATATGGGACCATGGAACAACATGGAAAATAGATTCACATTAAATCAGTTGACCAAAAAAGGACATTTTCCGTGTGTGTGTGTGTGTGTGTGTGTGTGTGTGTGTGTGTGTGTGTGT
>OU015745.1:126283096-126294932 GCA_907169655.1 Acomys percivali
ATTTTTGAAAACTAAATCAAGTGGTTCTATCAGCCTCATATTAGAAATAAGCAAGCTATGATCCTCTGCAGTTTAGTGACTTGCTCTGTGTTGTTCAAGTCCTTTTGAGCATGCAGGAACTTTATTCCTTGGGAATTTCAAGGCAGTGCATTTCCGATAGGACCCAGGTGCCCAGAATGTGACATCTTCAAGCTTTGAATGAGCTCTGAATATGAACGACTATGATCTGAGGCTTTTTGCAAGTACAAAAAATGACAAAAATAAGTGTATAACTTGCTTTTAGATATTCTTTTTTTCTTCATACAAAAATGTCCAGTATGGCTCTGAGCTACACACTGTGAAAACTGTCTGATCAAGTTCACAAAGCCATGAACTGCCTACCTTGATCCATATCTGCTTGATGAAATATTTTAAGCAATTTGCAAATCATAAATAAATTTATTCTGCTGTCTAACCCAAGTAATCTATTTTGAATTGTCAACCTTCAAACTTCTTTGTTTATATGTGTAAATGTATCATTAAAGTACACTTTAAGATAGTATTGTTGGGCCAAATTTAAGGCCATTTAGAGTATTAAAAATGGTCAAAGCTTCTATAAAATTTTATCTATTTATATCTCCAGAAAAAATACGCAAGGATTAGTACTGTTAATCTCCCCACCAATATTCACTGCTGTTTTAAAGCATCATATTTTCTCTTATGATGAGTTTGAACAATTTTCCTATATTTCATTGTGTGGGATGTCCTTTCACATCATTTAACATTTTCCCTAAATGTCCATTTGGATATTAAAATATTTTTCCAAGGAACTACTTTTCCTGACAATACAGAAAAAAAAGTCTCAACATAACATCTTTTTTTATTTAATTAATTTATTTAGATTACAACTCAATTGTTATCCCATCACTTGTATCCTCTCATTCTTCTCTCTCTCCAACTTTCACCCTATTCCCCTGCCCTAGGTCTAAGACTGAGGAGGACCAAGTAGTAAACATCGAGCCCCTACTCTGATCTAGCCAATGGACAGGGCATTCTCCACAGTTATGTGGCGAGCAGGGACTGACTCTGACATGAACTCTGGTGCCCCATATTTGACCATCTCCCCTTGGTGGGGAGGCCTGACGGCACTCAAACTCAAATAAAGAATAAGCCGGCTATCAAGATGAGACTTGATAGCCTATGATCAGAATACTTTCTTATTTCCATCTAGTTAACTTGTATTCATCTCCTCACAAAACTACTTAAGGTACAATTCAGCTTTGAGAAGAACACATGATAGAAAGATGACTCTGAGGGCTGTGATTTAATGAATGTGTTGTTTTTAGGGATGTAGTTAGAAATATTTTAATAAAATGTTTAAAGCTATGGGTATCATATACAACTGGTTCCTAAATATGGTGCTGTGACATGTTTATCTTTATGAGATATTCAACACAATCCACCCTTTCTTTAATGAAAAAATAAGTAAAAACAGTGCGAGTTTGATGTAATAAATGAACTTCTATTCAAAAATATTAAATGGATGAATAGTCACCATGCCAAATGCACCACTGAGAACTGGTATTTTATGAGTGTCAATGGCACATCTCTTATTTATGACACTTTATGTCTCTATCTGCAGCTATTGACAAAAACATATTTTAAAGAACATATAGTCTTTGGTCGATATAAAATAGTAAGAAGAAGAAAAATTACCATAAGATGAGATCATTTCTAATGTATTACAGTTTTAATATAAATAATCTTCTTTTTACATTTCTGGTTGTTTTTTATTTGTATTTTATTTCATGTGTAGGGGTCCTTTGCCTGTATTTACATCTGTACAACACTTGTGTGCTTAGTAGCCACTGCAAAGGAGAGTGCCAGATCCTCTGGAACTGAAGTTACCAATGGCTGTGAGCTGACACGAGGGTGCTGGGAATTGAGCCTGAATTCTCTGAAAAAGCGCCAGTCCACTTAACCTCTGAGCCACCTCTCTAGATCCTATTTTATATTTTTAAACAGCACAGGATTTTATAAGTTGACAGAAAAAAAACTTAACAAGCTATTTCAATTAATAATTAATCATAACATCTTATAAAGTGGCTAAAATTATAAGCTATGTACTATTATTTCACCCTAATAAATGGTATGTGAAATACAAACCTGAATATTCATTTCTCACATTCTATTACTAACCCTCAGGAGTTTAAAAGGGGGATGAAGAATATTTACATTACGTTTCTTGGCCTGGAGACTTGAAACATATATACAGTATAAGCAATCATTAAATGTCAAACCAATTGTTTGCCATTTTTATTCAGTGGAATTTTGAAAGCATATATGAACCCTCAACTGTGAAACAGGAATGCTATTCAAATAGTGAGGCAGACATTTTTTTCTAATGCCCTTGTCAAACACTGCTCTAATGTCATGTAACATGTAATTTTGAAAAGCCATAGATTAACAATAAAATGTCCAAATCCTGAAATATTATGTAGTTTTTACCTCTGGTCATAATTTCCTGTTTGATGACCTTTAATTCTGTTTCTGAGCTCATATATATGTGCTTTGTCAAATTTTCTTGTGTAATAGAAATATAAAAAAAGGAAAGGAAATTTAAAAACTATAATAAGACAAGGGGGAAAAGTTTATTCCCACATATCCCGTCACTCTTCAGGTAATCCTGGTGAATTGGCACTCTGACTACATTTTAGAAACTATTGAGATCTACAAACTGAATATTGAATTCTAGTCAGAAATTTATTGAAAATGGGTATAAGCTGTGGTGAGTAAATATTGTGGACTGGATATTTGCATGTTTCCCTTTCATTTGTTGAACTGAGTCCAGGCTCGCTCCTGGTTCAGTGATAGGCTCTGCCTCAACGAAATAAGACAGAAAAAGACAGAGCAAGACACTCAACATCCTTTTTTGAATTTTGCAGAAGCATGACAAGGATACACGTCCACATACTCAAGTATATTAGCAGATATGCTCACACATATAAATAAATGTATGAACATAGTAATTAAGTAAACGCGTAAATAAAACTATTATAGGGGCTGGAGAGATGACTCTGTGATTAAGAACACGTGCTGCTCTTACAAAAGACCTGAATTCAACCACAACCAGCCATAACTTCAACTTAAGGGGATATGATGGCCTCCTGGATATCCTTACACATGTGCTTACACACACACACACACACACACACACACACACACACACACTCACACACAAATGTACAAGTCTGACACATGTAGATAGACACACACATACACCTAAATAAAAATAAAATTAAAAAAAATAAAAAATAAATAAAAAGTAAAATAAAATAAATGTTTAAAAAACACCTGTTGTACAGAAAACATTGGTGCCTTCTTTGCCCAAAGTTGAAGCCTGTTATGGAATGAAGTGTCCAGTAATCCAAGGTTTTACTTCGAGTCAACACAGAGAGGCGGGGCTCACTGACTCTGTTCATGCTGTCAAGTCTCTGCCCTAGAGAATGCATTAATAGGTGCACACATACCTGTGTGGGAGTCTGTTTTCTTCCTCCTTTCCTGCATCATGAGAGTATACAAAAACCCATCCTCTCTTGCCCTTCTACCGTGTGAGCATGATGCCAGAAGGTGTCTGCAGATGCCAATATCTTCAACAAGGGACATCTCGTCCTCCTAAACTATTTGAAGTGAATGTCTATTTTAATTAATTATCCAGTCACAGTGTTTCTTTAGAACCATTTGCTATAAAGAGAATCTTCTTTGATGACGGGTACTGGTTAAACTAGTTTATGTAATATAAGCTTCCCAAATAATTAAAATGTTTCTGGATTTACTTTAAGTTAGTTTTAACTATAACTTTGTCTTTATATTTTAATTTGTTTTAGTTTCCAAAAAACAACTCACTGAACTATTTGAAAACTAATGTCTTCTTGTGTTCGCTTATATTCTCTTAAAAGCTGTCAAAAATTATTTGATATAATTTCTATTTCTCAACATTGAGAATTATCAGAGGCTACTCCATTAATATGTTCAATAAATATATTTTTGTGTGTGATAAAAATTAACTTTAAGAAACTTATGAAAAAAAGCAGAGATTTTAAAATGTCCAACTGAAGAATGAATAAAGAAAAAGTGGTACATTTATACAATGGAATACTACTCAGCTATAAAAACAAAGATATTATGCAATTTGTAGGCAAATGGATGGGTCTAGATAAAAGATCACCCTGAATGAGATAACCCAGACACAGAAAGGCACATATGGTATGAACTCACTTATAAGTGGATATTAGCCATATAGTACAGGATAACCATACTACAATCCACAGACCTAAAGAAGCCAAGGAGGGCCCAAGGGAAGATGACTGCATCTCACTCAGAACAGGAAATAAAATAGACATCTGAAGTAGATGGAAGGAGGGAACTGGGTGGGACAGGGGGTAGGGAGGGTAGCTAGGGTATGGATCAGGTGAGTGAAGAGGGTAGGGGTTTGTGGAGGAGGAGGACCAGGAGAGAGAACCAAAGTCGATGGAGTAGATCTCTGCGACAGGGAAGGCTCCTGGGAGTCGATGGGTTTGACGCTAGGTGAGATTCCTAGCAGCCGAGGTAAAGAAGTGGCCACCTCTTGCAGCCACATGGGACTTCCAGTGGAGAGAGGGGAACACCAACCCACCCATAAAACCTTAGACCCCAAATTTGTTAAGCCTGCAAGTGTAGGGGTAAAGATAGAACAGAGGTTGAGGAAATGGCAGACCAATGACTGGTCCGTGGGAGACAGCTAACCCCTGACTCTGTTAATGATAATCTCCTATGCTTACAGACAAGAGCCTGGCATATCTGTCTTCTGAGAGGCTTTACATCCAGCAGCTGATGGAAACAGATGCAGAGACCCAAAATAGGCCAAGGTCGGTCTGTGCAAGAGCGGGAGGAATGATAGAAGGAGCTGGATGGGTAAAGGACACCACAAGAAGATCTCCAGAGTAAACTAATCTGTGCTGGTGGGGGCTCACAGAGACTGAACCACCAACCAAAGAGCACGCACCGGCTGGAACTTGACTCCCTACACATATGTAACAGATGTACAATGTGTAGTGTGGTGATCATGTAGGTCCTATCACAATGGGAATAGGAGCTGTCTCTAACTCTGTTGCCAGGCACTGGATCCCTGCCCCCTAGCTGGGCTGCTCCCAGTGGGAGAGGATGTGCTTAGTCCGGCTGTGACTTGAGGTGCCAGGGTGAGTTGATATCCCTTGGGGGCCTTTCCCAATCAGGAGAGGGAGGGAACGGTGGCAGGGCAGTGTGAGGGTGGGACTGGGAGACTAGGAGGGAGGTAGCTGGGATCAAGTTGTAAAGTGATTAAATTTTTAAAAATTAAAATAAATTAGTAAATTAATAAATCTGAAATTTTTAAGTAAGTAGAAAATTTTCAAAAAGAATTGTCTAAATGTTTAAAAACAGGAAATAGTAAAAGAAGGTTTTTTTTTTTCTCTTAGAACACATTGACAGAACATCTGTAAATGCAGCCTGCCATGGTGCTTATTTTTTTTAAGTTCTAATTCTTGATCAAGACAGTATGATGACCATGTCCCCTGGAGGGGGAGACCTGGTAGCACTCAGAGGAAGGATAGTAGGTTACCAAGAAGAGACTTGATACCCTATGAGCATATACAGGGGGAGGAAATCCCCCTCAGGGGAGGGGAATAAGGGGAAAATGGGAGGGAGGGAAGAATGGGAGGATACAAGGGATGGGATAACCATTGAGATGTAACAAGAATAAATTAATAAAAATTAAAAAGAAATAAAATAAATCAATATCTATCGTTAAAAAAAAAGACAGTATGATGAGCAGGGAGATTATTCATGCTGGATCCACATCACAGCCTGGGGATGAATCTCTTTACTGTCTACTTTCCTAATAAAAATTCAGTGACTGCTCAAAACCATGAGATGCAAAGGAATATTTTATACTGACTTTCAGCAAAAGCAACTGCAGAAAATGAAATGGAATTTAGGAAAATAATAAGCCAAGAAAAGGAAAATAAGACCTCTGCTTTCTTATGCTTATTAGATTATGACGTTACAGCTAAGGTGTCTCTCTCAAGGGCAAGAATGATACCAAATAAACACAATGGGACTCAAACTTTGATATTTACCCCTGGAAAAAAATGCTAGAAAAGTTTGTATTTAATTATACATCAGAGTTATTTCAAATAAAAGAAGTACAGATGTTAGAAATTATGTTTCAAGTAGTTACATATTTTACAACTAATCTTTAAAATCAGTTTGGACCAAACTTATTGGAAAATACTGGTTTTTTTTATTAACAAAAATAAGAAGTTCTAATTATATTGAAAAAATAAATATATACTGTTACTAGGAGTGAAACAAAGGAATGAAATAAGTAGCAAATGACCACTGGTAGTCAACAAAAGTATGAATATAAAATGTGATCTTCTGAATCTATTACACTGCAAATAATTAGCCGGTCACAATAACACTATTCAAAGTCCAAATAGCACACTTATTACAAAGAATAATAGAAATGTTTTATTTTATGATAACTTCAGAATTTATGGTATAATGCCCAAATACACAAAACATATTAAAATAATAAGAGTGTCAGTATTTGAGCTGTATATGGTTCATACTTGATGTGACTCTTTGCTTTAGACCTCAGATTTCAGAACAAGTCCTGGCCAGTGAACAAGGTAGAGCAAACTCAAAGTATAATCTTCAATGGCCTAAGCACCCTGAGTGTTCTACCACTTTCCAATAGTGCCAGCCAGTGAACCAAGCTTTTAACAATGAGCCTTTGGGAGATATTTGAACACCTACACTATAGCAATCACCTTTGTATTTTCAACTTTAAATTATAAAATGCCATGCCCACTTTCTTATGAAGAATTTTAACAATATAAAAGAATAGTAATATTTTGTTTGGAAATTTGCTAGCTTAACATGTATTTCAGCAAAACTTAGATTGACGTATTTGGGCCTACACTTTTAATGCTCTCTAGGTCTCTGAGATGCTACTGGCAGTCTTAATACTAACATCCCCTTTAAAATAGAAATACATTTTTGCTTTTAGTTGAAAATTATCTTAGCCATTCTGATAGGTGTAAGGTGGAAACTCAGAGTCATTTTGATTTACACTTCCCTGATAACTAAGGTTGTTAGGCATTTCTTTAAGTGTTTCTAGGCCATTTGATATTCCTCCATTGAGAATTATATGTTTAGCTCTGTGCCCCATTACTGGATAACTAGGTTTGGTGGTGTTTTCTTTCTATAGTTTCTATTATTAACATTTTTCATTAAAAAGTGAATGAGGAAAATGATTATTAAGAAACATTAAAAAATCTGCAAATGTGTGTTTTTATAGCTGGTTAAAGACTTAATAAGCAACTATTCCAGAACATTCTGAGCATTGATCACTCTTGCCACTTACTGTCAAAAGCTTAACATCCTTAAACACAGACTCATATTTAGGAGTAGAAAGCATATATAGACATGTTCAGCAGAGAGATACCAAGGCCTGTCCTATGGCCACAGTATAGAACAACTCCAAAAAAGCATCAGGCTCTTAAGTTAGCCAGAAGCATCATAACTGTTTAAATTCTCCCACATTCCACATCTGTTTCTTCACTTCTTAGTTATTTATCATAAGCATGTCTATTTAAGTCACAGTTCTTCTAAAGGGTCTATGCTGGGATTTCTTTTGTTTGAGTTGTCTATAACAGATATTTTTAAAAGTCATTGGCTAGGTTTGGTTATTGGACTTGATGGAAAGTTAATTCAAATGAAAACCAGACTTCTTATATGTTCTTTTTATTCAAGATCTAAATCATTATTAGCATCTTTGCAGATCCAGATGAGTGAATAAGTTTGAAAAAGATGAATCAGAATAATACACATTGCTTGAAAAGTCTGAAAGGGCACCATATGCGTCTCTTTTACAAGTTAGATAGAAATGGCTTGTCCTCTATTTCATCAGGATTTCCTTACCATGAGCTGCTAAGGATTTCACGGTTGTGGCATGCCATTGAGCTTTATTAACCTTCATCTTTTGATATTTGGCACAATAGTTCTTACCAGGATATTTCCAGGGTTCAACAATTGCATCTACCATTGTAGTTAGTGTAATGACTTCGATGTAAAGACTGAGAAGATAACCCAGGCCATGTTCCCTTTGACCCCCAGACCCACTAAATTGAAGTCTTCATTGGAACAGGAACCCCAGGTGACTGAGAACTACAACAACCTTGCAAAGCACTGCCAAGTTTGTACCCAGCAGGTGAGCAGGTATGACACAGCCTTCGGACAAACACAGATGAGCACATGCTTGTTCCCAGTAGGTACCTTTCTCTACCCCACACATAGTAATGCTAGAGTATCCCCATCATGGTCCTTTTTGTAGCATGACAGGCTAGTAATGAACTTTCTTAGGAAAGGCAAGTAATGAACTGATGCTTATAATAAGACTTGCTGGTCTTCAGACTCACCTGCCCCATGGACCCGTGAGATAGAAGATAGCTTTGATACTGCAATGAGCTTCTAGTTCTCTACAGGTATTCATAGTTGCCTGTAAGCAGCTCATGCTTAAATTTGTTTATGCTCAATCCTCTAGAATTATAAAGAAACTGAGAGAATCCAGCAATCTTACAGTCACTATTGTTACCATCTCCATAAGATAGTACAGCCACTCAATCGCCCTCCATCTGTGTTTCATCAAATAACATAACATGCAGTGCTCTAGCTTATCAAGGGTTACCCATGACCCATTTCCTAGAACAAAGAGCCTTTCACTATGTAGTATTTGCTTATATTAGTAATTCCATTTAAAACTTTTGTTTTGCATGTCTACTTCCTAGAGCAAATTCCTCAGCCAATTACCTTATTAGTTAGAATCAAATAAAGTAGACAAATGCAATAAAGGTCACAAATATGCACATCATAGATGGACATTTGAAAGACAGACAGATACACTCATTCAGAGACTGATCCTTATTCCTTCCAAGTGGAAAAGATTAAGGGAATCTTAGACTACGGAGAGGGAATGTATAATAAAAGACCAATCAACTAGAATGACTAAAATAACAGTAAACAGTTATAGCACTCATGTAGACAAATGTGAGCAAAATAATTATTTATTCACTTTACACCTGGATCATACTTTGTGTCCTCCCAATTCCACCCTCCCTCCTTCTTCCCCGTCTCACCTCCCTTATTTCTCAGAAAAGGGGAGCCCTCCTGCCAACCCACCAGGACTGTGTGCATCCTCTTCCCCTGTGGCCTGGCGAGGCAGCCCTGCCAGCGGGAGTGATCAAAAGGAAGGCAACATTGTCCATGTCACAAACAGCTCCTTCTCCCCTTCTTAGGGGACCCACATGAAGCCGGAGTTTCTCATCGGCTACATCTGTGTAGGAGGCCTAGTTCCAGTCTATTCACGGTCCTTGCAGGTGGGAGAAAATTAGAATAAGAAAAACTGAATATCTTTCTTAAAATTTTTCATTTAGTAGGTGAAGACAGATCATTGAGGCAGGATATAAACAAAAGCAATTTGATTCATTTTTGAGGATGCCAAATATGAGACCATCCTGGGACACATAATAAGAGCCTCTCATAAATAAAGAACCATCATAGAACCATCTTTAGTAACTCAAGAAATGGAAAATTAATATTAGACATAAGGACCAAATGCAAACTAAAGCCCAGTGCCTACACAGGCTGCTGGGCCAAGGACATAGTAACAAGTTTACATCCATAGTGACAAGAAACAATATTGAGCAAGAGTGAAATGCAGGTGTGCAGTTGAACAGAACAGCTTACTGGAAACCATACTTAACTTATGGTTCCCTGGTCCAACAAGTCCTAGAGGCAGGAAACGAACAGGCAAAAGAGTTGCCAGTAGCCAAGGGGTAGTATTATATTAAGGTTCTTGAACAGGTCTCAGGTGACAGAACTCTCAGTTCTGTACCTACTACAGTGCTTTCACAGGACAAGGAAGCAGCATTTCTTCACCTTTGGCATTAGCTGACACTGACCTAGTTGTTAGTATTCCTCACCGTTGGCTGACCAACATAGCAGCTCCCATGTTTATGGTGTGAGAGCCTTGGTCCTAAAAGCTCTTCCAATTTCTCTATTCTAGCTCTTTACAGACTTCCTTTCATCTTCAATCTCTGTTCTCTGTCCTCTCTGCACCAATCATATTTACGTCCCTTTAATACTTACCATAGTAGCCCCCCTACTGGGCTACCAGGTGGCACCGGCCACATCTGGCCCAGGTAGAAATGCATCTACCATTCTCTGAGACTGAGAAACGGAAATGGTTCAGGTTGAGGGGGCACCTTCAGGAGAGGAAGCAATCACTTGCAATTGTGGAATTTTCACAAGGAGTCCATGGAGGGCTTAAAATTGCAAATACCGACATAAAAGCAAGCTAGCTACCTGTGTAACAAATAGTTCTCTTACTCAAGGCGTCAAGGAAACAGAGAGAAAAATCTAAGAGCTGCCAATTAGAAAGTTAAATTACCACAAAAACCCTCATCTGTGTATTAGGAAGCATCAGGAAAAAAACCACTATAAGAATCTGAAGGGCATGCCAAAAGCATTAATAGAGAGTTTAATAGATTTTAACAGTGCTTAATGCCTGCCCAGTGCCCCAGGGAGAGGTAAGTCTCCTTCATCTGTTTCAATTGCTGTTTCACTAATTACTTTTTGCCTCTTCAAATGACACCGTTTTATGACTGTAGAAGATTGTGAATAAATGCATTTTCTCTAATTTTCCCTTTAAGCACTGCCTTGATACTTTCCTTGCCAGACAGCCATAGTTTTCCTTTACATCCAGAGCAAATAAGCAATGTGACAATATTGGTAAATGGGACCTTCAGACTATGAACTAGAGAACAAGTGCTTTATGCTCCATTAAATCTTGCCACCCACCCTTCTACAGCTTTCATTTATCATTTGTTTCCAATTGGGTAGTAAGCCAAGCAAGTTATCAGAGTTCTTCCCTAGAATATTTTTTTTAACTCAATGGATGCAAATAAGTCCTACTTTTCTTTGAAGAAAGTGCAATCATGAGTAGCCATGTGCCACCACGTTTGTTATGAGCTTCTACTGTGAAAGGGAACAATGGTGAGATGTAAGCTTACAGCGTCTGCTTACAGGATGGGGAGTCTTACATGAAATAATACATGGAGAGCTTCTCTTCCCCCAGAGCTATTTGCTACATATACTTCCATGTAAAGACAGTCTTGTGGATGCCCACAATGCAAAAATGAGAGATTCACAGAAATCTCCCATCCAACAATCATAGATAGACTTTTAAGATTAAAAATATTCAGATTTTTCCAGTCACAGTGTAATCCCAGAGCTTAAGAGGCAGAGGCAGGTGGATCTCTGTGACGTTGAGGCCAGCCTGGTCTACAAAGCAAGTCCAGGGCAGCCAGGGATACACAGAGAAATTTTGTCTCAAAAAAAAACAAAGACCAAAACAAAACATACAGAAGAAAGAAAGAAAGAAAGAAAGAAAGAAAGAAAGAAAGAAAGAAAAGAAAAGATTTACATTTCAATTGGTAATAAAGAAGCTGTTTAACACAAGAAAATTATTTTTATCTTAGACACAATGAATAAAACGTCATACGTAAGAGACAGTGGAACTATCAAGTTACAAAATGGAAGTGTATTGAGTTAATAGAGGAATATTAAATACTGATTCTAGCAATATTGTGAGATGTATACAAAGACCATTGTATATGGTAACATTTTCTTTATTTCATTGGGAAATTTGTTGAAACCTAGATATAACACACACACACACACACACACACACACACACACACACACACACACACAC
>OU015745.1:126294942-126311746 GCA_907169655.1 Acomys percivali
CACACACACACACACACACACACACACACACACACACACACACACACCTATATATACCTATACATTATTGTTGGCTGCTTCTTTTACTACAGTGATAAAATTTAGTGGTTGTAACAGTGACTATGACCCACAAAGGCAAACACACTTACCACTTAACTTTTACAGAATGGTTTTCGTGGACCCATTTTCACACTTTTGATTTTGTGCAATGATATTTGTGTTCTTGTACGTTCTTGGATATTTTCTCATCAGAACTAAGTACGCAAATGTCATCTCTCTTTTTCATGGAAGCATTTTAACATTTTCTCTGAGGTTTTATCATCTGCCTGTCCAAAGTGTGTCACTGAGTAATTATAAACCAAGTGAACAATGAGCTTTGTGCTGTATCAGTGACACCAAATGCAGTACTAGAACCAGAGAAGAGAAAAAAATAAATTCATTTCTATGGAAAAGAGTTTATATGTTCTTACAGAAAATACAGCATAAGAAGAGCCTTCAAGGGCAGATGAGGCACAAAAGAGCAAAATACTATTGGTGAGCTGTGTGGAAAGGAAGGGAACAGAGTAGAAAATAAGGTAGGCAGTTAGAGCCCCCGGAAATGAGGTTAGGTCACAGCTGCCTCTCGAGACAAGCCTTTCACACTGTTTTGTGATTCTGACTCTGACTGCTGAAGAGGCTGGACTGTGTATCATTACAGAGCAAGAAGAGAAAGGGAGAGTCAGCAGAGGGAACACCAAGGTAACCTGTTGTGACAAGCAAAGCAAATGAGAAGCGTGTTGGACAAAAATAAACTCTACAACCTTATGTCCGTCCCTGATGTTGACAGAGGCAGAAGAGATGAGCCTAACATGGAACATTTATTAAGGTGATGTCAAAAGACGGTGTCCCCTATGCAGGGAGTAAGCCAGGGTTATGATTTACAAAGGACAGGGAAAGGCATGTGAATGCAAAGGATGTTGGAAATAGCCAATAAAACTTCATATAATGTAATTACAAGAATTTGAGACAAGCATGAAATACTCTCCTAAGAATAATATAAATTTGATATTGATTTTTTAAAAAAAGAATGTGAGATAAAAGATGTCCTACATTTGCCTCAGGCTGTAACACATAAGTAATGATCTCATACTTCTTTACTTTTCCATGAAATCTTGTCTATATGGTTGTCAAAGGCGTCACGGTACTATAATATTTAATTCCCTTGTTTTATATCATTGTGGCTATTTATACCATTTCTGTAATGTGGCAGCTAAAATCTTCAATATACAAATTGAGCACTCAAGAAATAACATAGAACCAACTATACCTTAAATTTATTTCTTTCCTATTTGCTCCCCCTCCTTTATACTTAGGACTATTCCCACCCTCAAGGTAATCTCATGGCATCCATCAACTTGACGCATTGCCAAGACACAGTGGGAAAATGTTCACTCTAGGTACCAATCACTTCTGCTCAGAGGCATTCTCTCCTTCCTTTCACAAGGCTCTTTCAGGTCTTCCATTCTTCAATTTCTATCACCTCACAAAGGCCCATCAACTTCATATGGAAAAAACGAAACAAAAAAACCCAGAACAGCTAAAACAATCCTGGACAATAAAAGACCTTCCAGATGATTCTCCATCCCTGATCTCAAGCTGTACTATAGAGCAACAGTAATAAAAATGTCATAATACTGGCATATAAGTAGACTAGTTGATCAATGGAATGGAATTGAAGACCCAGAAATAACCCCACACACCTATAGTCACAGAAGCCAAAATCATACAATGGATGAAAGATAGTATCTTCAACAAATGGTGCTGGTCTAATTGGATGTCAACATGTAGAAAAATACAAATTCATCACCCTGCACAAAACTAAAGTCTGAGTAGATTAAAGACTTCAACATAAAAGCAGACACACTATATCTGTTAGAAGAAAAGGTGGGAAAGAGCCTTGAACTCATTGGCACAGGAGACAATTTCCTAAACAGAACACGAATAGCTCTGGCTCTAAGATCAACAATTAATAAATGGGACCTCATGAAGCTGAGAAGCTTCTGTGAGGCAAAGGACACTGTCAACAGAACAAAACAACAGCCTACAGATTGGGAGATCTTTACCAACCCTACATCTGACAAAAGGCAAATATCCAAAATACATAAAGAACTCAAGAAATTAAACACCACCAAATCAAATAATCAAATTTTTAAAATGAGGTATGGAGCTACACAGAGAAGTCTCAACAGAGGAATATCAAATGGCCCAGAAACACTCAAATAAATGCTCAATGTCCTTAGTCAAATGCAAATCAAAACAGCTGTGAGATTCCATCTTATCAGAATGGCTAAGATCAAAAGCTCATGTGACAGAACATGCTGGCAAGGATGTGGAGAAGGGGGAATACTCTTTCTGGTGAGAGGACAACCACTTTGGAAATCAATATGGTCCATTCTCAGAAAATTGGAAATAGTGCTATCTCAAGACCCAGCTATACCACTCCTGGGTATATACTCAAAAAATCAAAAAATGCTCTACCATATAACAAGGACATTTGCTCAACTATATTCATGGCAGCCTTATTCATAATAGCCAGAATCTGGAAGCAACCTAGATGTCCCTCAACCAAAGAATGGATCAAGAAACTCTGGTACATTACACAACGAAATACTATTCAACTATCAAAAACAAGGAAATCTTGACATTTTTAGGCAAAAGGATGAAACTAAAGACAATCATCTTGAATGAGGTAACCCAGACCAAGAAGGACATGCATAGTATATACTCACTTGTAAGTAAAAATTCGTACAACATAGATGTCCTCTTAGAGACTCCACCCAGCAGGGCATCAGTACAGAATCTAAGCAGGACTCTGGGTAGAATGCTGAGAGTGGTATGGAAGAGTGGGGGTGTAGAAAGACCCAGAGGGTTCAGGAGTTCTACAAGGAGACCATCAAGGCTGGTGGATCTGGTCCTAAGGGGGCCTACACAAACTGACGCACCAACCAAGGTCAATCCATTCAGAGAATCTAGACCTCATGTTCAGATATAGCCTGTGGACAGCTAATTCCCCAGTGTTGTGCGCATGAACTCTGGTGCCCATGATTTGAACACTGCCCCTTGGCAGGACGGCCTTCCTGGCACAAAGAGGAAGGAGTTGCAGGCTTTCCTGAGGAGACCTGATAGGCTATGGCCAGACAGTGGGTTAGGGCCTCCCTGTTAGAGATCTGGGGGAGGGGAATAGGGCAGAAGTGGGAAGGAGGGAGGGAACAGAAAGATAAGAGCAAGGGGATAACAAATGAATATGAATAAATTATAAGGAATGGGAGAATACAAGTGATGGGATAACAATTGAGATGTAATATGAATGAATTAATAAACTATATTTTAAAAATTATAAGAAACGCTGTCCTTACTGCTTTTCAGTAGAACCTCTAGAGGCCAGTGCTACTTTGCTTTATTTATTTGACTCACTGTGCATCGGTACTTCTTGGGGAAAAGACTATAATCTCTCCTGATCCAGGAGTCACAGTCCTTCTACTCATTTCATTCATACCAAGGCAATGTCTCTCGTGACACTTGGAGATAAATGCCTCTTCAAACTGCTCTCGCTGGTTCCTTTTACCTTCTTTCCTGTGGGAACCCAGCTGCTCAGGAGCATGAGTCAGTGGCTTTGTAGCTGGAAAAGTACTTGGTCAGCATATCCAGGGTGCTTTGGAAGTCTTATGCCAAATAAACGACCCAGAGAAAGTTGAACAAATAAGGAAGTTAATCCACAGTAATGGAAATTGGTTTCCTAATGTTGGAAAAGAATGAAATGGAGAAAAGGCATGAACTCACATTTTTGTTTTGTTCTTTTCTCTTTTCTTTTCTTTTCTTTTCTTTCTTTTTTTTTTTTTTTTTTTTTTTTTTTTTTTTTTTTTTTTGAGAGGGTGGTTTCAAGACAGGGTTTCCCAGTGTAGCCTTGACTGTCTTGGACTCACTTTGCAGACCAAGCTTGCCTCAAATTCACAGATATCTGCCTGCCTCTGCTTCCCTGAATGTTGGGATTAGAGGCATGTCCAACCACCTCTGGCTAATGCACAGTTTTGATGTAAATTCATAAGAATGGAATGAACAATTTGTCTACAAATGGATGCATTTTCCAGTTTTCCCCTATGAAGTACCAGGAGTACACTGCCTCTAATTAGTATACCCCGTCCCAAGATATTGGTTTGTAAATCCATTCTCCAATACAAGAATCTATTTTGTTGTCACTGGCATAATTGTAATTGTTTAAGTGTTCTCAGGCATAGGTGAGAAAACATAAAATTAACTGAAATGGCTGAGTGTGACTCAGTGATGGAGTACCTGACTGGTAAGTGAAAGGAATCGCAACTCCATAGAGAAAAGGCAAGGTTAATCCACAGTATTTTATGTAGGAAGAATATGAGAAAATCATTAGAAGATTAGATTGAGACATCAAAAGAAGAGAGGTGTTGACCTGAAAAGACCCAGTGATTTAAGCTGGAAAACGGTTAACACCAAAACAATAGTAATAGCAATAACAATAGTGAGCTATCAGTACTTAAATTAGTTATGGATGAGAGGAAATTGCCACCTTATTGTATTATGCAAGTTAACATAAACAAACTAGAAGAATAATAATTACTATTTCACAATCATTTTTTAAATCATTAAGCCAATGAGATGACTCAGAGACTCCTGGCATAAGCCACCAAACCTGATAACCTGAGCTCCATCCCTAGGACCCATCATAGAGGAAGAGAATTTACTTGTGAGTTGTTTTCTGAACTTCACACATGCACTGAGGCATGCATGTGCCCTCCACACAAACATATGAGAGTAAATAAACAGATAAACAAATGGACTTTTAAAAAAATAATATATAGATACACAAAACCTATAGATATATAGTTTTCAAAAGAATAAATGTCAATTGTGAAGGAAGCACTCTGGAAGCAGAGGCAAGAGGCAAGTGCGAGGCCAGCCTGTGTTACATAGTAGAGCCCTTACTCAGGATACAGAATGAAAACAGCCAACAAGCACACTTCAGTGCTGTTCCTCACAACTGAAATACAATGAAACACAATGATCTGCCACTACCATATCTGTTAAAACAGCTGAAGTTAAAAAAAGACAGACGTCGAGTGTTGATGGAGAAAAATGATACCTTCAAGATTGGATAGCCACATTAGAAAATAGTTTCACTGCTGCTCAAAAGATTAAACATAAAAAAAAAGATTAAACATAGAATTGCCGCCTGTGGATATACATTCAAGAGAATAAGACATCTGTGTATGTAAAATGTGGAAAAGGGTGTTTTGTAGCAGCATTATGCACAATAGACACTGTTCACAAAATGTAGTGTGTCCATGCATTGGAATATTGTAGATTAATAAGAAGAAATGGTGTGAGAATTTGTGCTCCACAGCACAAAGAGATTTGGAGAGCATGCTAAGAGCATGTTGGAAAAGGCCATTTATGTATGAGTCTATTATATGACATGTCAAATATGTAAAACTGTGCATATAGATTACATATTGCCCATGGAAGGGACATAAAAGATGGGGGATTGTGGGTGACAGTTAAGAACTATGATTTTGTTGTTGTTGTTGTTGTTGTTGTTGTTATTGTTGTTGTTGTTATGATCAATTCTCTATAATTGGTTACAGTGATTTCTATAAACCTGTAGTATTCTAAGAGATATAGGGATTACATCTCAGAAGAGTTATGGAACATTTTTAGACTAAAAGTATAGCTCAGATTACAAATTTCATTCCTACTTTTTATTGTTTTCATGAACATAAAGCCCCATAAAAATCCGCTAAAGAAAACCCCATCCTTCACTCTAGATCTAGAATTATGGCAATGAAAACCCTGTAATTGAATTTCAAGCTAACAACATTATCTTGTATTCTCTGCCTGCAGCCTGAATTTCCTTGCCTACACATCAGTTTTAGCATGATCCCTGAAGAAAACCAAAGTGCAACTTCATACTGCAGGTGTTTGGTACGAATTACTGTGACGTCACAGGGTCGAGACATCAGACTCTAGGGGTCAGCTCTTGGCGCTCTGTTGCTATGGTCAGTCACGTTGCTTCTTGAAGAGCATATTGTAAACTTTCTTTTCTTACACACTCATCTTTTCTTTGAAACATGTAAAACACATATAAAGAAGTCCCTGGAAAGGAACATTTGTATAGCTCTTATATATCATGTGACCTGTCTTTTCATAAAGCCAGTTATCTGGTGACACTATGGCATGCTGCAGTTATTCTTTGAAGAAACACTTGATGTGTGTAACAAGAAAGACTGCACTCTTGTTATGTGCTCAGTGACAAATTCCTGTCTCTTTCTACAATCTTTTCACTCCACTGTCAACTCTGTAAAACTTGGGATTCAATGAGCAACACTTAAGGAAAAATGTGTTATTCTTCATTATCTTATTCTGCAGCTGGGCTAATATAAAACAAGGACAGGCACTTGCCTCCATGTTTTACATTTAAAGTATAAAATAATAATTTTAATAATATGGCTACTGATTTTATGCAAACAAAAGATAATTCTAGGAAACTTGCTCCTGTATGTATCCTTATCAAGTTCTGTCTCTAAGACCTACGGCTTAGAAAATTTCAGAGTCTCCATCTTCACTATTGAAAATGTTGAATGACTCTAGAATTCATTCTTAAATACTTTGGCTTAAATGCTTCACATACAGAGGTTCATAACTATAAGTAACTAATTATAAGGGGCCTATTGTTTTAAGGCTTAACTAAGTATATTTTGGTTGGAAATGCTATTTTTATTCCATTTTCATGAACAGAAAAAAATAAGACTTTAAAGATGTGCTAAAATTACTCTCATAGAAGCATGGGAGAATAGCAAAGTAGAAGGATCCAGTGGGTCCTAGAAACCTACAAGAAGAACATTATGATAGGCATATTTGGGCCCAGGGGTCCTGCTCAAACTATGGCACCAGCCAAGGACAATACAGGCTGTAAACTTCAAACCCCTACCCAGATCTAGCCAATGGACAGGACATTCTCCACAGTTGAGTGGAGAGTGGGGTATGACTTTCACATGTACTCTGGTGCCTCATATTTGACCATGTCCCCTGGAGGGGGAGACCTGGTGGCACTCAGAGGAATGACAGCAGGTCACCGAGAAGAGACCTGATACCCTATGAGCATATACAGGGGGAGGAAGACCCCCTCAGTCACAGTCATAGGGGAGGGGAGTAAGGGGAAAATGGGAGGGAGGGAAGAATGGGAGGATACAAGGGATGAGATAACCATTGAGATATAACAAGTTTAAATTAATTAAAAAATAAAAAATAAAAAAATAAATTACTCTCATAATTTCAATTAAATAATTAAAATCCTAAGAATTTGTGAAATAATTTAATGCTATAAATAATATTTTAACATTGCTTGAAGTTAGTAATCTATGAGTACACAATTTTATAGTCGCCATTAATTATTGGCGTACCTTAATTTCGAAATAATAGGTACATATTGCAATTATAAATGCAGGTTCAGAAAATAAAATACTTGAGAAGATTTTTTTCCCATGCCACTTTGATCTAGAAGGGTCTATTCACCTCTTTTGCATATTCAGACATCAAGAACACATTATGTACCTGTTCATATTTGAGAAATTAGATGTAATGATACCTTGTTAGCAAATGATTATTGGTAATTCATTGAGAATTAAAATTGCTGGTGTATGAAGTATTTTTGTTTAGTACTTAGTATCACAAATACTGACATCAAAGGTAAGGTTGAAGGGGTATTTGTCGCTAATCACAAAACTAAAGTGGTTAATATTGTCATGTACCAAAGAAAGAACATAGACAGCCAAGGCCCTACATTGCACTGTGCTGAGAATTTTCCAGGAAGTATCTCAAGTCTGCCACCCAGATATTTCCATGATGGGAAGAGTGAACCCTACCATTTGTCTCAAAGAAATACATATAGACAGAAAGAGAGATTCTTAGTGTTGGTTTTTATAGGTAGAAAACATCGTTAGTAGTTATTGTCTGTTATAGCCACAGAGATTTACTCATAAGGTCTTCATAACTGTGGTTCCACCACACAGCGGGATTTCTAGACCACAGTAGAGAGTTTTCAGCATAGTTTCTTCCACTTTCTTTATTAACTTTTTAAACTGTATTTCACTCCATTTCTAAAATTGCCTGGCTCTGATCAACTGAGCTGTTGAAAACAAGTTTGACATATGTAACTCAGACCTTACTCTGCTCCTATGCACACTGTACACAAGGGAAGCGAGCAGTTGCCAGACTGTGTACAGAAGGCAGAAATCAGGACTCTTGATGATTAAACAGTCTCGACTGTGTCTTGGAGACATTGATGCTCTTCAGTTAGGTGCCACTGTTCATATCTACATCCTTTTTCCTCATATTGTGCCCTGTGAGCCAGTGTACAACCACAGCGATCAGCATTTGTACTGACACTAACACAAATGGGAATTCCTGAAGACCCAGCAGCAATTCTCTTCTTCCAGGTTTCATCATAAACATATTTTATTTCAAACTCTGCCTATACTTAAAGCAAAGGTAGAGGGAAAATTCCCAGGGCCCACTACATCTTAAACTATCTGAAGCACAAAAGTAAACACACAGGGAATAGATCTATTTAAGTGCTATGTCAATACCAGTGTAAATACTGGCACTAGGCTTTATAAAAATTTTAAGACTTAGATTTCTTCTCCTTTATGGAAGCTTTTGAGATAAATTTAAGTTATTGTTAGCAATTTGATGGCTGGGGCACTTTTTTAAGTTTGAGTTATTACCTGACAAGACTTTAAGAATTATAGCATCTCTCCTCAAGAGCACCCACAGAGATTTCCCTGTTGTCTCTTCTGAGTTGTGTGCGAGACAGAACCATTCTATCTTAGTGCAGCCCAGAACTCTTCCCGAGTTGCCTTATAATCATATTTCCTTTGGCAAAGAACAAACCTGAAAAGGGATATGGATGAATGAAAACCACTCATGAGATTTTACAAAATAAACCCATTGGTTTGTTTGAGAAACAAACACTACATGTTGTTTCAGGAGAGTCTTGCCATTGCGAAAGAGGTGGTAAAGCAAAAAACATCTTGACATCACTTCTGCATATTCAGTTTACAGCAGCACTTACAATGAAAATCTTTCTTGTTTTTCTGTCTTCTCTTTTTTAAGAAGAGTTGATATTCTGATCTATATATACCTGCCATAAAAAAAGTACAAGTGTGTGCCTCTGTATATACTATAGTTCTTTCTTGACAAAAGGTTACATGAAACACAAAGTATATGCCCAATTATTATGTATAATAAAAAGCCAAGAAAAAGAGCTCCCAGTGATTTCAAGGCCCTAAAATTTTGTCGTATTACCTTTGTGAAAAACAAGACAAGCTCTTCATAGGTCACTTCAGCTTCCCAGCAAAGTAGATTAAACTAGTAGGAAATGTGCTCTGGAAATAGGTATTGCTTGGTTGTCCTGCTGGCAATTTTGCCTCATTGTTTTGTACTCAGAAACCCACACCTGTTTACCAGAAATTGAAGTATTATAATAGGGAATAAAGTATCTTTTGCCATTTTGATTCCTCGGAGTAGTCATGACCAGGAGTTTGGCAGTGTTTCCTACTGACTCCATGTGATAATACTCAAGTATTCTCTCCTCTAAGGAGAGCTGACTTGACCTGAGTGTCCCTTTGTCCTACCTTCCCTCGGTCAATAAGTTTTAGTTTATTTTTTTCTCTAGTGAATTCTTACTGTTTTAAAGGCATACACTATGCAGTTTCCCTCTTTGTGTGAGCAGTACGGAACTGCCAAGGACAATAACGTCTGACTCAGCATCTGCTTAGTGAATAAGTAACAATGTCGCAGGAAGACAAACACAGGTACTCTCACTGACAGTGAGTACTCCATGTGCCACACCTTAGGCTAGACAAAAACTTTTAGAGCCTTGAAATCACTGGGAGCTCTTTTTCTTGGCTTATAATAAATAGATCTATATAGAGTATGCCATCTGATTATTTCCCATATTGACACAGCAAAGTAGACACTTTACAGCTAAAGACACTCATGTTCAAAAGGATTGAGATTTATGCAGTCTCTCAAAAGTGATGAGTGATGGAGTTTCAACATTAAACGCAGCAGTCCCTGACTGTTAAGTTCACCCTCCTCTTTCCTGAGGCCTGCTGTGTCTAAAAGGCAGCAGTCAACCTCGGAGTGGAGGCTAGAGAACGCAAGAGTGTAGGGTTCTCTGAAGACCACTCAGAAGCTTCTGCACATCCTTAAGACTTTTTGCATCACTTGCCCTTTGACTGTGTTTCTCTAAGCAACTGCTTAGCAACTCTAAGCAACTCTAACCGTCCCACATCACTAATTTTCAGCAAACATCAGGTGAGAGGGCTGACTAATCACAGCACTCACTTCAAGTACACTTTAGCCCTTGGTCCAAGCAAGCCAAAGTGGTTTTGTATCCCATTATAGTTCCAAATCCATTGACTGTTATCTTCCCCATCCTAGGGAAACATTCTAATGAGTTCAAAGTGAGCTTGTTTAGGACTGTAGATATGCCTCAATTTAAACCACTTCTGTGGTATCATATGATCCTGAGTTTAATCCTCAGCACTTCGCACGAAAAAGGAATAAGAAGAAAAATGTTCTTTTAACTATATTTTGGGCACTTATTATACCATATACCGTGATTTATATGTTTTGTTTTCGTATATAATTTTGTGAGCAATGAATCTTTAAAATATGTCCATGTTGCAAGGAACACATTTAATACATCCCTCAATGGTGCGTACATATCTGCTTTTCATCTACAGCTACGTACAAATACTCACACCAGCCTCACCTATGCTTATTTTTAGGCATATAGAAAAAAACAAAAGGAAAGAGAAAGCTCTTATGTCCCCTAATCTCTCATCATGGACAGTAATACTTCCAATATAATATAATGTAATATTTTGAGTATGTATATACATGGCAAGTTATGGTAGTTTGTTGCTTTGCTTTCTAACCCACATGATGAAGTTGCTGAAGCCTACCTAAAAGTTGCTGTGAATGTAAGAGATGGAACATACAAAGTTATAAGCACAGTGAGTGTTGGATATATGGTTTGTATGTATTAACTCACTCACACATTCATTCTTACCAAGCCTGTACATTTCATCACACAAATGGGATTTGAGCCTAAAGATTTCAGGGTATAAATTCAGAAATTCTTCCAGGAAACTATTGACTCTTTAATTGATCGCCATATAATATACTTCTATCCAAAGCATTTGACGTTCAAAATACATTTTATACTTTTATTTCTCTTGTTTTCTCCGTAAAGCCTATTGACCTGAACGACTTTGCTCTACTTCCTCAGCAGTCCTCCCTCTGGTCTTGTGCCTTAATTATAGTGCGAACTCACTCAAGAAGGACCAGCGTTAAAGAACAACAGCTACCATCAACATTCACCTGATTCTACCATCTGTTGTCCAAGCCTGGGAAAGTCGGATTTCCATTCACCTTCTTTACTTGCCTCCGCACGGTGATATCCCTGTCACTTTAGTGCAACAGTTTTCAGTGAGATGTGGGCTCTCCATGTTGCCTGGGCTGTCTGATAACTTTGAGTTGAATGAACCTTCTGCTCAGTCCCTTCAGTAGCTGAGAATATAAGCAAGCACCACCAAGCCTCACTAATTTCAAATTTGCAGCCATTCTTCAAGGTCCATGGAGGACTTTTTTTTTTTTTTTTATTGCTTTGCACTCAACATTATGTCTGGTACAGAGCTCCATTGCATCTTAGAAGAAATCTGAGCAGTTATTTTCTTCTACTGTGGAAACTGTATATAATTCCAAATTGTAACTACTTGTTTCTTTAACCCATTCTACCTAGGCAACCAGAGCCTCATGAAAACAGAAAAACTTCGTGTTGCAATTAGTGTGTAGTTATCCTTATACAGATGGTGCCTAATAAGTGCTAATTGGAGATGATTGGATTAACGTGTACAGGTTTTTCTGTACCTGTTTCTTAAACTATTTCAAACTTCAAATGCTTGTCAGAAAGCAGGACCGACGTTCAGATAGATAACGAGAACAAGGACCGAGTGTAAAAGACTTAAATATTCAGAGAAGCTAGTGTCATTATTTCTTTTTTCTTCTCCAGTCAACTCACAATCAGCAACACAATTTAAAAATATTGAAGATGGCTGGGATTCTTGGGCAAACAACATGGAATAATATCTCACCATGTCTCTTCGTTCCCACAGTACGGTGGTTTAAAGTATTTTCCACTTGGAATCTAGGGCAACTTAAAAGGGTTATTGATTTTTCCTTCTACCTGTAAATGAGACTCACATATTAGAGCTGCACGCCCAACAGAATGACCTTCCCACTTGGCTTTTTCCCTCCCCTAACATAAACAGAGTTGCTTTGTTAGTTAAGAGTCTACCAAGGAGAGAGCCAGGTGTGCCTGTGACTACTGGTGCCACAAAGACTTAATTTAGCCACTACGTTTTTTAATTTAAAACAATTGCTCACTTATCTTAGGAATCCTAGTGCAGAACTGTGTGTTTTCTCTTCCTTCTCTAATCTTGACAAATTCCTATATTGATTTCCCCCCACAGTAAGTTCATCATCAGAGTCCCTATGCCAGAGACATGAGAGAAATTGCTTGATCCTATTTTTTAGTCAATAAGTGTTAAAGTAATCTTATTATTCCATGCCACATTATCATAAGAAAAAAACTTTCCAAAATAGGAAATACTGGGAGGGGGAGATATCCGGTATTAAAACTGCTCCAGAAGAAAAGTTACATATAATGCTGATAAAAATCATTAAAGCAAAATTGTATTTTTTCTAAAGTATTCATTTTATTTTGGGGGGGATATACATTTATATTATTACACACAAATAAAAAATTACATACAATAAGAAAAACCACAAAGCAATCAGGTATTATATAAATGTTATATTCATGGTGTTTTGGCTAATTGTATTTGGCAACCTTGTAGAAAACATCTTTCCTATCTTGGTGATTCTAAAATTCTGAATAAGAATCAATATCTATCATATCTCAACTCTGTCAGCTTAAAACATCTATCTAGACCTGCCAGATTTCAACTTCATGGCTTAAGTGAGGACTTTGTGAAAACAAGTTGAGGCTTGGTAAACTTTGTGTTCTTTGGTGCTATTTTTGGTGCAAAGATTTTTATATAATTGTATTTTTCCAGCTTTCAATTCTATTGGAGTGAATTTGAATCAGTTCTGCATGTGTTTTAGCTAATCTCTTTCCCTGGAACCTCATCCCACAGCTGCTTTCTTATGTATTCAGTGAGTTTTAGTTTCTTCTTTAATACTTAGAAAGATAACATGCTTCTGTGTGGTCACCCCAAACTACTTTACTGAGAACCAGGAGAGACAGTTATGTGATTTGGAAAGTCCCAGGTATAATATGATTCTTTCTGAATATATTTCCTCCCAACATATGACACATACACGTGCTACTCACTGCAACCAGCTGTTAGGTCTGATTCTCCCATTGAACTTCTATTAGTCAGCCCAACAAATATGCATTTTCATATATTTCTGAGCAATATTCATGTGTGATACAAATCAATTGTTTTATGCAAATTTAATTTCCATTTAATCCTTGTATTTCAACAATGAGATCAGTACTAGAACCTGCCATTTCCACATGAAACAAGCTGTGGTCCAGAGAATTAAACAACTGACCATGTCACATACCTTGAAAGTAGTAAAATATGCAAGCAACCTTTTCTATTATAAATCTAGATCAAGATAAAGAATTTAAGTTAATAGAGATGAGATATGATGGACATTGAATTTCATTCAGAAATTTAGACCCGAGATGATAGGAAAGAAGTTTATTTCAAGTTTGACAAATACAAATAGCCAAATCACTAGGAATGTAACATTTATATAACTCATGATTGTCTCATGGTTCTCCCTGCAGTATGTAGTTTGTTTTATTCATGTGTAATAAAATAAATATCTATGTCAAAAAATAAAATAAAATTTTAGGCTTCTATTTGAAACTGCTTCCATGAATAAAGAAGTCCCCATGTAAAACACCAAGGACCAAGGAGAAATTAGGAGTGATTCTTAGAACTTGAGTCTCAGAACTCTTCATTCTGATAACGATCTCATTGTAATGCATAAGAAATTAGGTTTAGAGACTTCTCAAACTTTCTCAAATTTGACAGGTAAGAGAATTATCCATTTGAACAACTTAACTTCTATTTATATTTTTTGGAAATAGGCAAAGTGTATTCATATACCATCGTCTGGGTTGTGGAGATAAAGAACATTTATTTTGTCATGATTCTTGAGACTGGAAGTCTAAGATCAAGACATTTTCAAGAATGGATTTACTGAGTCAGTCCTCATTCTCTGGCATACACATGGCTGACTTCTCATTGTGTTTTCTTGTGGTCTTTTCTCTGTGGACATGTGTGTTTTAAGCTCCTCTTAAGACACCAAGAGACATTGAATTAAAAATCCACCATCATGCTGTGATTTGTCTTAATTACCTCTTAGAGACCCTGTCTCAAACATAGGGCTATTCTGCAGTACTAGATGTTGAGACTTCATACTATAACTTTAGTGAGACACAGTTTACCCCATAATGCATAATTTCTTTCCTGTGCAACTGGCATAGTATTAAGCTTTGTCAGTGGGAGATCCTGAAATCACACTGAAGGAAAAATGCATTTCTCTTCCTTCTCCCAGCATGCTTTTCTAGACTGGCCCTGAAATATATGCCACAAACATTCTACAGTTCCAAGATTCTATGACCTCTGGCTTCTGTAACACCTGGGCCTGGCAACACCTGGTTCTGAGAGAAGCACTTGGCATCACTGCAGAGACGGCTGCTGTCAGGACTTTGGTGAAATCACTGGCATGTGCCCTACATGAACCTCTCACAAACATATTCCTGGATTGGCTTTACAGTGATCTCCATGAAGAGCAGGAATACCAGGCCATTTCCTTCAGCACCCCAGAAAGGATTCTCATGATATACTGACAACAGAGTACATCTCAAAAGATTGCTTCTGATGAAACTCATATGCCCTGTCCTGCACAGCTTGGGTCTCAGAACATTGGCTGAAGCAGAGAAGAAATGAAAAGGGACAGACTTCCCTACAGTGAGACTGGGATCAGATGAGGTTCTATAATGGTTAACACTGTATCCTGAAACCTCAGTTTGTTTACCATATGGATAAACTTTGCCAAGTGTCTCATTGGCCCAAGGCCCTGAGAACCTTCAAAATAGCCCTGTTATCTCAAAATACAAATCCTTCAGGCCTTCCTTCACTCAGGGTTTCCTCTACTCACACTCTTATCTACACCTTTTTTGGGTACCCTGGAAGCGTTAAGTACCTGTGACAGCCAGTGATCTGTGGCTGTGCGGCTACCCTCCAGTGAAGTTAGGCATGAAGTCCCAGAATCGGAAGGATGCCCTAGATGTTTGCTCTTTGGCGATTTTCTTCTCTTTTTATAAGTAGTAATGGTTTCCTACTTTTTGTAATCTAATTTCTCCATTTTAAAGTGTCTTTATAGGTATTAGGCATTTTTCCACTTCTCCATTCTATGATTAAAATGTTATTATGTTAACTATTCCTCAGATTGTTTTCATATTTAAAAACTGTGTTTTCTTTCTCCATAGTGAGTCCTCACTGGTAACACTATCCAGTGACGGGCCCAATACATAGGCAAGCCAATAAAAGACAGGAGACGCATAGCTGCTGTAAATGTTGAAGTGAAAATATCATTATTATTCCTAGAGGATAAGATCATCTGTGTTGGGGGCAGGCGATAGCTCAGCAGTTGAGTGTGTATTGCTCTTTCAGAGGTCATGAGTTCCTCTGGTGCCCCATATTTGACCACGTCCCCTGGAAGGGGAGACCTGGGGCACTCAGAGGAAGCATAGCAGGCTAACAAGAAGAGACTTGAAACCCTCTGAGCATATACAGGGGGAAGAGGTCCCCCTCAGTCACAGTCATAGGAGAGGAGAGTAGGGGGAAAGTGGGAAGGAGGGAGGAATGGGAGGATACAAGGGAAGGGATAACAATTGATATGTAATATGAATAAATTAATAAAATATTTTTAAAAAGAGGTCCTGAGTTTCTTCTCACCACATTGGCCATATCACAACCGCTTATAACTCCAGATCCAGGGGATCCTATGCCCTCTCCTGGCTTCTAGAGATACTTGCATTCATGTGCACAGATACACATAGACACAAGCAAGTGCACATAATTAAAATTTTTAAATGTATTTTTAAAAATCTTCTGTGTAGAAAATCCAACAATAGGACTAGAAAAGATACTAGAACTCAGGAAAGGTAGTGTATTTCCTAACTGCCTCATACAAACACAGCACTCTTGAGAGCATTTGAGGTAAAATGGATGGCTAGGGCCACATTAGAATGAGTGACTGCTGACAGCAGGAGAAACAAAAGGGAGTGCAAATATTTTGTCATTCCATCGCTTCATTCCCCAGTCCCGGAATGCACTTAGTCAACATTCAGACAAACCTCTTCAATCATCACACATAAATAATATTTCTCTACTCTTGGACTGATCTTACTGCAGTGACTAGCACCCCATGGTAACTGTCTTTTCCCACAGGATTACTGGGCTTTATCCACAAAAACAGTGCCACCACCAGCCACCCTGGACCCTGAGGGAACGTGGCAACCCAGACTAGGAGAAGTTTGCTGAGCTATACATAGTCCACAGAAAAAAGTGAATAAACACACACACACACACACACAGAGAGAGAGAGAGAGAGAGAGAGA
>OU015745.1:126311846-126329346 GCA_907169655.1 Acomys percivali
GAACAGAACCAGTTAAAATCAACATGGAAAATCCCAGACAAGAACACCATGTAGACAAAGTAGTGGTTCTACCAAAAGTTGAAATCAACACTCAGGCCAAGAGACTTATTTTCTTTTATCTCTGTTCTCTCACCCCTACAACACGTCAACACAATCCCTATCCATTCTCTCTCTCTCTCTCTCTCTCTCTCTCTCTCTCTCTCTCTCTCTCTTCTCTTCTCTTCTCTTCTCTTTTCTCTCTCTCATTTTCTTTCTTTTATTTTTCTTTTCCTCTTCTTTCCATTTTTACCCTAATAATTCCTCTCAATTTTACATCTTCCAAAGCTCACAGTGGCTACATATTTTACATTAACCTCAACACAGTAATAACACATAATATGACCATTAGACGAACTGTATGAAAAAGGAATAAACATGGGAATTAAACAACATCAAGATCAATTTGCCAAAACAAGCATCTAAAAAACATTCCACCTAAACCCCAAAGGATACACATTTTTCTCAATACTCCATGGAGTCTTCTCTAAAATATACCACACTAAAATTACACAAAGAAGGGAAGATGTTTTTGTGCAGTGGACAGTGATTAATACATAATCCCACAACAAGTCCAAGTACAGAAAATAAATGTCAACCAGGTGCTCAACTAAGAATAAATATGACTCCTATATCATTCCCTTTTCCTGCTATTCAGAGACAATTGCAGAAGAGGAAGTGGAAAGATTGCAAAAAGCTGGATGAGGTGGCTCATGCCTGTAATTCCAGCACTCAAGAAGGCAGAGGCAGGCTGATCGCTGTGAGTTCGAGGATAGGCTGGTGTATAAAGAAATCCAGGACAGCCAAGGCTACACAGAGAAAAAAGAAAAAAAAATGAATGAATGAACGATTGTAGGGCCTAGAGATCATGAATGACAAATTTTAAAAAGTCTTCTGGTCATGGCAGAACCACTTCACATGTAAACTTGTGTTGGCCTGCTCAAGACCCAAAGAAGATCAACATTTTAACATGAAGAAGAAAGGGACTCATGAGGCTCTCCCCATAATTGTAGAGTTGTGAAGATTTGATGGTTTCTGGAAGAGGGAAAGTCACTTTTCTTTGAAGGTGTGGCCCATAGGCAGTCAACCACCAAGGTAGCACAAAGGAAACTTAGTGGTTCATTAGAAAAGAAGAAAATTATTACATTAAAATATTACACTGTCTTTTGAATAAATGTAGAAAATTAAGTCAAAATACAACATACAGAATTTTCACATAATAAAAAATTCTATAAGGAGTCTTAAAAGGACACATAAGATCTTTATAAAATATTTATAACAGGAGGAATATTAAATGTGTAACTAAAAAGAAATATGAGTGTTTGTAAAACAAATTATAAGAAAGTCAATTGTCCAAAAAAATCAAATTTAATAAGTTCCATTCAAAACAATCATTACTTTTTTGTTTGTTTGTTTGTTTTTGTTTTTTGAGACAGCGTTTCTCTGTGTAGCCTTGCCTGTCTTGGACTCACTATGTAGACCAGGCTGGCCTCGAACTCACAGCATCCGCCTGCCTCTACCTCTGCCTCTCAAGTGCTGGCATGGGCCCAGGGGTTCCGCTCAAGCTAAGGCACCATCCAAGGACAATACAGGCAGTAAACTTTAAACTCCTACCCAGATCTAGCCAATGGTCAGAACATTCTCCACAGTTGAGCAGACAGTGGGATATGACTTTCTCATGTACTCTGGTGCCTCACATTTGACCATGTCCCCTGTAGGGAGAGACCTAGTGGCACTCAGAGGAAGGACAGCAGGTTACCAAGAAGAGACTTGATACCCTATAAGCATATACAGGGGGAGGTAATCCCCCTCATGAACAGTCATAGGGGAGGGGAATAAGGGAAAAATGGGAGGGAGGGAAGAATGGGAGGATACAAGGGATGGGATAACCATTGAGATGTAACAAGAATAAATTAATAAAAAAAATCATTACAATTTAAGCAGAATGTTAAGTCTATTTTTAAATTAAAAGAAACTCTATGCAAATTTTTAAAAGATAAATACAAACAATAGATGATATTGGGAAAATTCAAGGTGATATAGACATAAATGACACAAATAATAAGGATTAATTTCACATAAAGTGGCAAAATTATTAAAACAGTATAATTTTGCAGACCATAAAAAGTGGACCACTGAAATACGATGATGTGACAAAGTAAACCATTTATGTATAGAAAATTGACACATGGTGAAAAATGAACCACAGACCAAGAAAAATGGAATAAGAGTTTGGGTAGATAATTCTGGAAGAATTGTCTCTTAGCAAGAAACAAAACAGAACACAGGCAACATTTTACAAACTGTATGAAGAAACAGCTATAATTACCTAGCCACAGGTGAAAAGAATATTAAGGAAAGTAGTCTGCAGGGCAATGAAGGAAAAACTATTCCAAGCAACACGCTTATTGGGCTTTGGAATTGGTCTTTGGTGTGGCAGAATAAAGCATGAGAGACGTGACATCGTGGTATATTAACACACATGTTAAAAATTAGTACAGGGATTTCATTAAGAACTCAATGCTTGTAAATTCAATAACTTACATGAAAGCAGACAAATGAAGAAGTAACCTGGAAAACCATACATATTAAATAAATTGAAAATTTAATTAACAATCTTCACCAAAAGAAAAATATAGATCCAGATGTTGCTAGTGAACTCTAATTCAGTATTTCTGAAGAAAATTCACCCAATCCACATTATTCTCCATAAAGCTAAAAAAGGAAGATATACCATTGAATTCATCTAGGATTTCTATAACAAAATCATATCCTTCCTAAACAAGCATGGAAGTATTCTAAACCAAAATCTTATTGATCTAACCCTACAATATACTACAATAACAGTTTATTGTAATCAAGTTGCATTTTTCACAAAAATTCGCCAACACAATTCACTATATTAACAGACTTAAAAATAAAGGTCTAACCAAATAACCCAATTGAGAAATGGGGCTCAGAACTAAACAGAGAATTCTCAACAGAGGAATATCGAATGGCTGCTCAACCTCCTTAGTCATCAGGGAAATGCAAATCAAAACAACTCTGAGATTCCATCTTACACCCATCAGAATGGCAAAGACCAAAAATTCAAGTGACACCCCATGCTGGCAAGGATGTGGAGAGAGAGGAACACTCCTTCATTGCTGGTGGGAATGCAAACTAGTACAACCACTTTGGAAATCTATCTGGCGCTATATCAGAAAATTGGGAATAGGGCTTCCTCAAGACCCAGATATTCCACTACTTGGAATATACCCAGAAGATGCTCTAGCACACAACAAGAAGATTTGCTCAACCATATTCATAGCAGCCTTATTCATAATAACCAGAACAGGGAAACAGCCTAAATGTCCCTCAGTAGAAGATGGATAAAGAAACTGTGGTACATTTAAACTATGGAATACTACTTAGCTATTAAAAACAAGGAATTCCCAAAATTTGTGGACAAATGGATTGAACTAGAAATGATCATAATGAGTGAGTTCACCCAGAAGCAGAAAGAATCAAATGATATATACTCACTTATATCTGGACACTAGCACAAGGGGCATGTCCCATGAAAGTCTTCACTTATCAGAAAAGTGGGACAGAGGGGAGGACATCCTACTGGGACTCTAGGTAAGAAAAGCATGGGAGAATGGGGAAATAGATGGATCCAGAGGATCCTAGAAACCTACAAGAAGAACATTATGACGGGCGGATCTGGGTCCAGGGGTCCTGTTCAAACTATGGCACCAGCCAAGGACAATACGTGCAGTAAACTTCAAACTCCTACCCAGATCTAGTCAATGAACAGGACATTCTTCACAGTTGAGTGGAGAGTGGGGTCTGAGTTTCACACAAACTCTGGTGCCCCTTATTTGACCACGTCCCCTGGATGGGGAGGCCTGGTGGCACTCAGAGGAAGGATAGCAGGTTACCAAGGAGAGACTTGATACCCTATGAGCATATCCAGAGGGAGGAGGTCCTCCTTAGTCATAGGCATAGGGGAAGGGAGTAAGGGTAAAACGGGAGGGAGGGAGGAATGGGAGGATATAAGGGATGGGATAACATTTTAGATATAATATGAATAAATTAATAAAATATATTTAAAAAATAAAGGTCTAAAAGGCTATAGAGTTAGCTTAGTGGTTAAGAACACTGTCTGCACTTCCAGCCGACCTGAGTTTGGATCTCTGCACCCACATCATCTGGGACTCCAGTTCCTGGGGAATGTGACATCCTCTTAGGGTCCCTCTGTGCACTGCACAAATATGAGTCACAGATATATATGCAGGCAAAACGCCCATACCTATAACATAGATATTGGAAAGTAATAATCAAGGTGTTGGTGGCATTAAGAGGTAATAGTAGACTCTTACGATAAAAATACTTTGTTTCAGCCTGGCACAGTGGCTCATGCCTATAATCCCAGCACTCTGGGAGGCAGAAGCAGGTAGATCTCTGTGAGTTCAAGGCCAGCCTGGTATACAAAGCAAGTCCAGGATTTCCAAGGCTAAACAGAGAAACCTATCTCAAACAAACAAACAAAATTTTTCAAAGAATAAATTAAAAATTACCTTAAAAGTCATATGACCATCACAATGAATTATAAATTCTGTTTCCCCTAAAAATATCACTTCGTCAGACTAGAGATGAAAGGTAATTTCTTCAGCTTGATAACCTATCTATGAAAAAAATCTATAAGTAGTCCCATATATAATTATGAAAGGTTTCTCTAAGTTGTATTGATCTCAGCTTCAAACTTCTAATTTCATCTTTTGGTTGCATCTCAAATATCACCTTTGACAAATTACATTGATAAGGATTCTGAGACAACATTAAAACCTTATAAGAAACAGAATTTTAACATAAAAATAAAGTGATATGCCTCATATATGTTTGTTATCCTTGCTATGAACACTAAAAAGTTACTGATAATATGGGAGGTGCATGGAGAGAATAATAGAATCTAAAGCTTAAGGTGCTATAAAATCAAAACTTCTACTTTAAAATGAGAACTTTGATGAGGGAATACAGAAAAGCTTTATAAAGAACTAATGAGTTTTGTCTTATAATATACTCAATAATGAGGTTCTTTCTAACAACCAGGAAAAGAATAGGAGATTCTTTTGCCTATGAGCATCTGCCAGATGGTATCCTAAACCGTATTAAAGAGCACAAATAATTCTTATACTAAAACTTTACAGGAATGCAACAAAGGATTATTTTCATATCTTAAGAAACCATTGAACAAAGATGGGGTAATTAGTACTATAATACGGACACTGGAACATCAAGCATGCCAGCAGTTTCAAGTGAGCTACAGCATTCACTAAGTGAATGAATGTGCTAGGCTGTAAAAGGAATCATGTAGCACTGATGAGCTACATGTTGTCTGACAAGACTGATCCTGTGGAAACACATAACACAACTCTAACCCACAATAAACTAAAGTACAGATACCACCAAACACCAGTTTGGTGAGCCACTGAGTTTTATTGAGGTTACTTACAGGAATATGGGTGAGGAGTTACTTACAGGAACAGAAACGACTCAAAGACAGCTGCATGACCAAAGCCCACGCAGTCATAAAAGATGAGGACCTAGAGCACACTACAGAGCCTGTAGGGAGCTGAACAGGTTAGAGAGTATCATTTCTAAGTGACTCGGTTTATCTAAACCTCTCCTGGGCAACTCGGCTGGTTCTATTCCTTCTAGGCAACTGCTCTGGTCTCAGAGTTTCTGTGCAGCTTGGCTTTGCTGAGAGTGACTCTCAAATGTCTTTATTCCTTTCTCTGGGAAGAAGGAAACCAGTGAATCTGCTCAGTTTCAGCGAGTTCCTGGGGTGATTTTGAGTTGTTTATCTTCCTGCAGGTAAGGAACATTTCAATTTAAGAGGAAACTGGTGTGATTCTACTGGTGTTATAATCATGGAAAGCCCCCACAGTGCCATAGCACTAGCACACCAACAGAATAAGTTCTCTAGTTCAATTTTTTCATTTTTTTTTTAGATTGCATTTATATTTATCTAGTATTGTTTCATTTGGTTAAGTCTCAGAGCCCTCTAAATTTTTGCCTGTCTATACTTTCCTATTTTAAATGTCGTTCCCACTCTGAAGTATGAAGACTAAGTGACAACAACTATGCAAATACTGATGCATCGTTTTCTATCTTGAAACTGCAGCAAACAGTGTCATTTTGGGACTTGCTCTTCTGTAAAGAAGGCAGAAGACATTTCTGAGTATAGTAAATATTTAACACCAATTCTATTCCTGTGCACCTCAAATGTGGTTTCAAATTGTACAACACTGTGAGACTACCGTAGGCAAGGTGAAGAACATATCTCAGCTGCTGAGAGTGCTTGCTATTCTTCCAGCAGTCCAGAGTTCGGGTCCCAGTGCCCACGGCAGGTGGTTCCTAAGCAGAAAGGGTTCTGAGGTGATCCTTTCACCTCTATAGGCATCTGCACACATGTACCTATGCACACAATCACATCAAATAAAAATAAAGTAAATCTTTTAAAGAAAGAACATTGCAGTCATGCTAAAAATTACTTTTTCCATATGCTTATGTATTGCAGAAGTAAACGAATTATTATGGACGATAAGGCATGGCCTAGAATTACAATTGTCTCATGAAATAATTTTCATTCATCTGCTCTTTCTTGTGACTGAAAAAAAAAAAGTAAAAGTAAAACCATTTCCAGACCAGGCATGGTGATGCAAGCCTTTAATCCAAGGAGTTGGGAGGCAGAAATAAGCATATCTCAGTGAGTTCAAGGCCAGCTTAGTCTGCATAATGAGTTTTAAGACATCCAGGGCTACATAGTGAAACCATATCTTGAAAAAAAACAACCAAAAAGAAACAAATTTTAAAGATAACTCATTGAAGTGCAACAAACAATAACTTATTTAAATGTAATTATTCATAATGCATTACTTTTTAGTAGGTCATGTTGCTGTATTGTTCTATATACTGAACATTTGCATTATTATCCCCTTAAATCACTTTGTTTTAAGTAAAATATAATTTTACACCCTCCCTCCATTAGCTCTCTTTAAACTTGTCTCCCATAAAGGCTTCAAGGAATATTATTAATAATTTCCCACATTACTCTGTCTCATTTTTAAATTGTTTCTATAGACATGGAAACAATACCAGTCATGCTTTTTGGCACTTGTGCATTTTGAAGCTAACAAATTCAGTTCAAGATAACAAGCTGCCAGGGACTGCAGGGAAAACAGCAAACATGGAGTGTGCCAAAGCAAGTTGCTTGCCATCAGTCATGTTGACATAATGAGCATACACTGAGAGAGACATAACAGCACCCTGCTAAATAATTCTAGGAAAGGGGGCAAATGCTTAATAGAACAATTAGTGGGATTTTTTAAAAACCTATTTAAAGATTGATTACAAAACGGGTTCTTCATTTGGAGTTCTGTTCAATATTGACCCATTCACCATCATAATTTTTACCTCCACACTTGGGGAGAGCAATGTGATATGGAGCTTAAGGTTTTAGTTGCTTGTTCCTTTGTTGTTGACTTTTGAGATAAACCTTGAACAATGTAAGGATAAGTTCATCACAGGCTTACACCCATATTGAAAAATCTCTTTTATTGATAGCAACAATAAAAATATTTTCATGTCTTAAGTTAAAGAGATCTGTATACTTTCTTTTCCTCCTCCTTGCTGAGAATCTACATATAAAAGCTAAACTAGTGGAATTCTGAGAGCACAAAGATGAAATCTATACAAAGTACAGGAGAACTGGCTTAGATCCTATTGTGGGAAGAGACTATTCATCGCAAAGGCCTGGTCAGATAGTATTGACTGAATTTGCCTGATAAGAGGAGGTCAGGCAGAGGGCCATCTACATAATGGAACTGGTGGCACAAATTTTTTTGAACTCAAAGAGAAATTGTCACCTCTAGTGATGGGTACAAATTAGGTATTAATAAAAATACAAATATAGGTGCTATATCTATCATGGCAAAATAAAATTTAGCCAGAATATGGTTGATGTCATATGGCTATATTTTACCTCATGTAATCTCAGCTGGTTTTCAAAATTCTTAACACACAAATTTTAAATTGGGTAGAGAAAATTTCATTGTGATGTCTACTCTACAAATCAATCACACTGAAAATGAGAATCACCACATTTTCACTTACAACTTAGTTTTGTAATTTAAAGAATGTAACTTATCCCTGTGTTCAAAAATTGCAGTTTCAGCACTAGGAGGAAGATTCAACAAGATCAAAAGTTATAGCTTTCACTATAAAATTAATTCCAGACCAAACAGAGCAATATAAAAATTTCCTTTCTCAAAAGAAAGGCAAATATATGAACCATATATATGACAGAAAACCAAAGGTTCATAGTTCTGGTTGCTCTATATATCAAAAATAGCTTTTATAAAATACTTTTAATTTCATTTTATACATAGTCATCATTCAACAAGTACTTGAATAAAATTTCTTATATCAGAAGCTTCAAATAAGAGTATGGTACAAAATTCTTAGTAGTCTGTAGGATCTCTACAATACCTTCCATCAATGCCAGGAATTTGATTGCCAATAGAATAAAAGCATGGTACTGTCTTTCTTGGGGAAAGTAGACAGGGTATGTTGGGTTATTATTGGTGGGTGGGTGGTTGGTTGGCTGGCTGGCTGGCTGGCTGGCTGATTCATTTGTTGGTTTATTAGTCAGTTAGTTGACAGGTTGGCCAGTTGGTTGACCAGTTGGCTGTTGGTTGGTTAAAATAAGACAGAGATTCTTTATAAAGGGCAGGGCAGCCTCAAGATCATAAAGCTTCTGCCTCTCATCCTGATCACCAGGACTAAGACATGTACTACCAAACCTCTGAAGGTAAATATATTTAATCTTTTTTAATCTCCTGACAGGTATCTAAGAGAGATCATTTAAAGGTAGAAAGGATATTTTTTGGTGTGGGTTCTCAGCACTCTCAGCTCAGCTTGTGGTTGCTGGCTCTATTGCCATAAGCTTGAAGAAAGAGTGTATATCAGGAGGAGACTGGTGAAAGTCTTACTTTATGGTAGAAACGAATCAGAAAGAGGCAGGAAGGAGCTGGGTCAAGATATAGGCCCCAGTTAACTACTTCTTCCAAGGAGGAGTCACCATTTGTTTCTATCCTAATTTTTTCAAGATATTTAATTATACACAGGGAAATTATTGCTTTAGAATACGTAATTTCAAAAGAAGTGGGATTATCTTGATATTTGGTTATACCAAAAGAAGTATTTGGAAATTAAAAGATATGTGAACTTAGGATTCTAGAAACTAATTTAAGCCAGATATTTTGTTGTTGTTTTTGTTGTTTTCTTACTACTGTTGACTCCATGGAATGATTTCTACTATCCCACACAGGCAAAATACGAATATTCAGACATGAACATTTACAAAGCCCATTGTTAATGGAACGTGAATAATTTTTATCTCTTTACTTTTTATTATTACCACAAAGTCATATGAAATTCCTCTTTTCAACATTTTTTATTTACTTCACAGTCTGTCACACTAATTAGCATTTCAACATTCTAACCAAGAGTCTGAAAAATAAAATAAACCAATAAAAAAACAAGAAACTTGATCATCTTCAAAATTAATTCTATGTTACCTAGAGATAAAGAAAAACCCATCACATGTGTCAAGGCTAAATTTGTTATAACCTATTTTTTCCACTTTTCAAATACTTTTTCAGTATGAGAACTTTATATGTCTCAAAAATCAATAAAAACAAGCTAAACTACTGGAAAGAATGACTCTGAAAATACTTGGTTCTTTTATTTTATAATTAGTACGCTACCTTTTCAAAGTTACTTAGCACCATTGGAATTAATCTTGAATATTACCAAACTGTCCTGATCAATCCCTAATGATAATATTCCAATTTGTAGTTGCTTTTCTAAGGCAGAGTGCCACTTGTAAAATAGAGATGTAATTAATAGAACAATCACATTCTATTAGGATAAACGAGGCTGAAGTAATAACTGAGCTTGATTTTTTAGTAGCTTTATACAATTCAGAGTTCTTGCTCAAAGGCTTGTGTTCCCAGTGACTGCAGGTTCTTCAGCCTGCAGCTTAGGACACAGATGTTACTCTGTAGGGCTTCTACATCCTTAGCTGGCTCAAAGTATACAAAAGAAACACTATTTTCCCCTGAAAGTCTTACCTACAAATTAAATGCAGTATTTTATTTTACTTTCCAGAAGCATTTACAAGCTATATCTCATGGGGGGATGTCTAAGAAAAAACACTCCTCTAGTAGTTTAACCATACTTTCATGTCATAAAACATGTACAAAATTTGATACATAGATTGGTATCTTTGTCACAATTGTGCTTATATGACCACAAAAGAATTCCAATAAAGAAGTGTACTTATTGGAAATGGAGAAAAAAAGAAAGTTAAGCCTGTGGAACAAAATCTATATTTATATGTTCATACAAGCTAGTGGTTTTATTTTGGTATTTTAAATATGTTTTGAAATTTGTATTTTGTTCAACAAGGGCATCAATGCATTCATTAAGAGTATTTATCCAAACAAGACAACTGCAAAAACATGTGTGATGGTTCAGCAGTATGACTCTGACATATTCCTTAATGATAATTTAATAACTCTTCTATAAATACAAAGGCACATCTGTTTTCTGACTTTTATTCATGTATCTGATGGTGTGAACACTGACATTAAAAACTAAGAGGAAATGTAGTGATGGTTAATATTGACTATCAATTTGACTGTATGTAAGTCATCTGGGGGACAAACTTCTGGACATGCAAGTGAGTGGTTTTCTAGAGTATGTTGAGGTATGACTCAACTACTCTGGCTCTATTACATGGCCTGGGGTCCCAGAGTGAAGAAAGAGAGAAAGCAAGCTAAGCATAGCATTTATCACGCTCTGCTTCCTGGCTAGTGATACATGACCAGCTGCCTCACATTGCTGTAGCTATGGCTTCTACACAAAGTTGAATCCACTGTCAAATGGCAGGTAACCTCTAATTATTGGCCAAAATAAAGCCTGGGTTATTTTAGGCTGCTTTTGTCAGATACTTTGTCACAAAAATGAAACAGTTAATTAATACAAATATCAATAAATCAATAAATAAATAAATAAAACAAATATCAATTAATTTTTGAAAACTTGTCTACAAGACATAGGAATTACCTTTAACATGCATATAATATTTAGCACCAGAGGCATAAATTCCAGATTAACTTCTAGTTTGTTAAATTTACAGTGTGATATTCTTTATTTAAAAATTAGTAAGTCTAAAACTATGTCTATGTTTTTCCTCTTGAAACATGAAATTTTTTGGCTCTTAGAGCTTTGCAAATGATCTGCCCATGTGAACAGGGTTAGCGCCTGCTCAGAGAACATTTTGGAAAAACATCTGAACAGTGGCCAAAAGAAGCAATGCAGCATGATTCTTGGAATTAAAAAACAATCCATTCTTTAAGATTTAAAGATGTTCAACACATAGAAATTGACGAGACAGAAGAAATTGAACTGATTCCAAGTTGAAAACACCATAAGACCCCAACCGGTTATGCACCTCTGTACTGACTGCCATTGCCCTGTACAGTGAGAAGCTTCTCTGATCAAGGTCAAGAACAGCCCAGGTCTGTGTGTGTGTGTGTGTGTGTGTGTGTGTGTGTGTGTGTGTGTGTGTGCGCGTGCGCGCACGCCCATTTGACAACATGGCCATTTGTAAAAATAACAAAAAATTCTGCTCTAAGACCTATGATTTCCCCAATCACAGGTTTTGACCTTCAATACAAAGGGAGACCTTTAATCTCTACACCAAATGAAAGAGATATAAAAAAATATAAGACCTACAGGATGGGAGGAGGGCTGTGGAAATATGTCTTCTGAACATATAAGCACTAACTATATTTAGTGAGATATTAAAAATGAATGAAATTGTGAGGGGACATATTAAATGAGATATAAAGAGAGTTGTAAGAGGAAACTGGATAGATATGTTATTTCATTGTATTCAGGTATAAGAGGTCCAAGAATAAATAAAAATGATCAATGAAAAAAGGAAGAGAACAGCAACTCAATTGAAACCATTAATTGTGTCAAATAAATCAGGTAAATATTGGCTTAATGATGAGATTGCTGGAGATATAAAAATGTTTTGGAAATGAGAAATACTATTCTATTAAATCATCAACTATATATTTTTAAGTCTAAGTTATTGTATTAGTAGAATTTCCAGAAGAAAAACAGAATATCTAGCTGGATTTGAGCTTCAGGAGAATAATGAAAAATAGTTTTGGTCCAAGTACGTCACAGGCATTATACTCCTGTGTTCTGTGGAGTGGACTGATTAAAAGGCCATCCACACCTTCTGTAAAGTTCAGTCTGATTCTCTGCCATTATTTTTAATTGCTGTTTCTATCAGTTTTGTCCACTGACACCCCAGGAAAGCTCAGAGAATATCACAAAGTAGCCATAAATACAAATGTTAATCATCCATTTAAATGTGGTTTTCATATCAAAAGTTAAATTACTGAATAAAAAGATATCACAGAGCCAAAGACTTAAATAGAAGTTTAAAAGAGTTGGTTAATTCTCCTATAAATTATATTTTTTAAAAATAGCAGCAGGAGAATAGTAATAATATTACTGAATACTATTATTTTTAGTACAAATATACCAAAAATATTATTTTTAAATAGTAATATTGACTCAGAGTTATATGTTATAATATTTAATCCTATGATAATATATTTATCCTACATTCAGATTAAGGCTTCAATGTAGTGTTCCCAGAAAACAAAAGGGAGAAAAACAGTGAGTTAAGTAGAAAAGGAAGTAAAATAAATATACAAACAAATTATTGACCTGGTTACAAATAGTGACTAAACAATCTGAGAGTGCTAGTCAAGCTACCAAAGGAAAAAAGCAATTAAAAGTTCTACCCAGGCATAAAGTCTATAAACCCCAACAATAACAAACAAAGCAAGATATCCTTAAAGGTGCAATAGTGGCAGTTATATCTAAGGAATAAACAACAATCAGACAGCTAATTGAACTTAAGGCTGCGAATTCAAATTTCTTGTCATAAAAACTATCCAATTGTCTATGTCCCATGACATCATGGATCCAAGAAGAAAACTAATGCCACACCTTTCTTAAGCCAATATAATTTCCAACTACATTCTAAATACCTATCCTTATAGCTACAGATAAGTGTATTTCTCGATCCTCATCAAAAAAGCTTCTTTTCTCAGTAGACCAAGACTATGATAGAAATCCACAATTGATCAAAGTGCATGGAAACTGCCTATGAGGTGCCCATCTCCAATTGAGACTTCTAAAACACAACACTTATATGTAATATTTAGGAAACATGTCAGTAGAAGGGGTGGAAGGATTCGAGGAGTCAGAGTCAGAAGGCCAGCATGTCTGCTATGAGGTAATGTCTTCGGTATATGACGGAGAGATGTACCCATGAAATGTTAATAATGCAGTCACCTAAACAAGAGCTGAACACTGACAACAGTCCAATATGGAGTAGGGAAAATCTCACAAAAAGCCTTTAGAGGAAACGCTATATGCAATAATGGCTGCTAAGTGACAGTCTTCTCTAGAGACAGGAACCTTAATAGATTATTCAACCACAAGTTGTCACCCCTAAACATATGTATATATGAGCAACACTAAATGGACTCACCACATTTATTTATATATGGATCTAATTATGCATATGTAATACACATAATTGACAAAATAATTAAAATGTAAAGAGAGTTGGGGATATGGGAGGAACTGGAGACGGAAATGTGGATATGAAAATGATGTAAATATAGGTACTTATGTTTGGGATTCACAAATAGTAATAAATATTTTTTAAAACTCAAATCCAATATATTTTCTTAGGATTCTTAAGTAGATCATTTTGTATTCATTTCCCAGAAAATGGGGGGGAAACCTTAATCCTTCCACTCCATAACCTATAGATTAAATCTAATAATGTAGCCCATTGGTAATTTAGAATATCCTTTACTTTTAACATGCCAGTCCATACCCCTGTATATTTTAGGTAACGTTATAATTAAGACCTCTCCAAATACTTTGAATTTCCAAACTAATCTATATTAGTTAAACCAGGCGTGGTGGCGCATGTCTTTAATCCCAGCACTTGGGAGACAGAGGCAGGAGGATCGCTGTGAGTTTGAGGTCAGCCTGGTATACAAAGCGAGTCCAGGACAGCCAAGGCTACACAGAGAGACTCTGCCTAAAAAAAAAAAAAAAAACAAAAAACAAAAAAAAAACAAATCAAAAAATCTTGGCGCTGTGCTATGCCCTGATAAGAATCCAAATGAAGGAGAAAAGTTTAAACAGATTTCTCAAGCTTATGAAGTTCTTGCTGATTCCAAAAAAAAGGGAATTATATGATAAAGGAGGAGATCAGGCACTTAAAGAGGGCGGAGCAGGTGGTGGTTTTGGCTCGCCCATGGACATCTTCGATATGTTCTTTGGAAGAGGAGGAAGGATGCAAAGAGAAAGGAGAGATAAAAATGTTGTTCATCAGCTCTCAGGGACCTTAGAAGACTTGTATAACCGTGCAACAAGAAAACTTGCTCTGCAAAAGAATGTGATTTGTGACAAATGTAAAGGCCGAGGCGGTAAAAAAGAAGCAGTAGAGTGCTGCCCCAATTGCCGGGGGACTGGCATGCAAATACGGATTCACCAGATCGGACCAGGAATGGTTTAGCAGATCCAGTCGGTGTGCATGGAGAGCCAAGGTCACAGAGAACGCATCAACCCTAAAGACAGATGTAAGAGCTGCAATGGAAGGAAAATAGTTTGAGAGAAGATTTTAGAAGTTCACATTGTAAAGGCATGAAAGACAGTCAGAAGATAACATTCCATGGTGAAGGAGACCAAGAGCCAGGACTGGAGCCAGGAGACATTATCATTGTCTTAGACCAGAAGGACCACGCTGTTTTCACACAATGAGGAGAAGACCTTTTCATGTGTATGGACATACAGCTGGTTGAAGCATTGTGTAGCTTCCAAAAGCCAATATCCACTCTTGACAACTAAACCATAGTCATCACCTCTCATCCAGGTCAGAATGTCAAGCGTGGAGATATAAAGTGTGTGCTAAATGAAGGCATGCCAATATACCATCGGCCATATGAGAAAGGACGTCTAATCATTGAGTTTAAGGTAAACTTCCCTGAAAATGGCTTTCTCTCTCCTGATAAACTCTCTTTGCTGGAAAAACTTCTTCCTGAAAGGAAGGAAGCAGAAGAGACTGATGAAATGGATCAATCAGGTAGAACTGGTGGACTTTGATCCAAATCAGGAAAGACGGCGTCATTATAATGGACAAGCACACAAGGGTGATGAACATCACCCTAGAGGTGGCGTTCAGTGTCAGACCTCTTAATGGGCCAGTCACTATGACATTCTATATGCAGTAGTGAATGTGGGAAGGACTGTAGTCATAATATGCTCACTACTTGGCTATTGTTCTTGTTTTAACTATAGTAGTGTTTTAAAGGTTAAGTGAAGAATAAACACAAATATAAAAGCTCTGACTTTGCCCTGTATGTATGATGACTTCAATGTGCAAGATGAAAGTTTAATACTTGTAAAAACTACTTTAAAAGTTCCCTAGCATCTGTTAGGCCATATCTTATGTAACTGATAATAGCTGTGTACATTAGACTGACCTGCTAGGTATGTGTTGTTTGACCATTCATTGTTAAGCTATGGAATTAAAATTCTGTATTTAACTGGTAATCAGAAAAAGGATTATTAGCAACATGTTGGTCTGTCTAGTTGTATGAAGTGAATTAATTGTGATGCATCTGCATTGTATTGCGTCAGCCATTACTAAAAGGTGGTATAATATATAATTTTGCCTGTGTTATTAGTGATAGAAATGATACATTCCTAAAGAAGTTATAAGCTACTGCTTAAGGGCTTGCTTCTACCAGATTGCATTCCCTTCTGCTGTGCTATCTTTAAAATATATATATACACAGAGGGGGGGGGAGAGAGAGAGAGAGAGGGAGGGAGGGAGAGAGAGAGAGAGAGAAAAAAAACATGGTCACCTTTTTTCCCTTCTCAAACCCTTGGGTAGTGACTTCCAAAGCCCAGTAATTTGCAAACTAAAGTGACATGACCTGTATGTGGAGAGGTGACTTGCATGTATAATCTAGGAAGGGTATTCCTGAGGTCTGTTACAGGCTTGCTGTTTGACTTAGGCTCCAACGTAACCGCAATTTAATGTTGGTAGTATAGCAAATTATGAATAGTGCTGTTGTATACTTAAGTCACATGTTCACCTGCTTAAATCTGGATATCAGAATTTAAGCAGTTACTGAAATGTATGACCGTCTCCTAATACACTGATTACAAAGTGCTTTTAAAAAAAGTCTTTTGCAGCCTCACAGGTCCCTTTGTGTATGTCTCAAATAAATATGCTTATTCAACCTGATTATGATTGCGTTGCTGCTTCTTTGCCTGGGTGGCAAAGGCTGATCTCCTTTAAAAAGTGTTTGTTATCATCAAATGCTTAGAACATGCTATAATGCTGATACGTAAAGGTTACAACCTACAGTCCAACATTTCATAAAGGGCTATTTCTAATGACAAGTAATGACTAGTTTATGCTCATCATCAGACTTAATTATTTGACTTTTCATATATTAAGTTTAGAGTCCTTTTTCTGTTTGTGTTTATAGAGATACAGGTTTTAAAACAGGAACTATACAATATTTTCCTAAATGTTTATAAAACTTAGTTCACATGTTTTCCTATGTTATAGATTATAGAATCTTTGTAGAATCTTTTTTAGCAATGTAAATACAAGCCCATTATGGTGATTTCTGAATTCCCTTTTCTATAAGTCCTTATCAGGTTTGGTATTAGTGTTAAAACAACTTTGCTTATCTCTATAAAAAATTGAAAATTCATTTACATTAAAATCCTTATAATCTATTAAGTGTTTTTCAGCATTAAAAAAATAGTATTAAAATCAGGACAAAGGTTCTGCTGTCCCAGTGGAATACATCTCTACAAGGTAGACTTATCTGATTCAAAGTAATTGTCTGTGCTTTGTTCCCTTATAAGTAATTATATTATTTTTATACTTTTCTGACAATATTAGAGAAAATACTTGAACTTTGCTGCCTGCATGTTACCAGAGGCATGAAACAAGAGAAAATGCAATCATGATATTGGCAGCTCTGTCCAAATGCCCTTCGAAGAAGTCTGGTAAGGGCAAAACACTGCTCTAAAATAGATATTTGTAAATTGCTTTCAATTACATGACACCTTTATTCTCCAAAGTGAATCTAGTATTATTCAGTCTCTGGCTTTTCAGAAAATTGATTGGTTTCAATGTACATGTCCAGAAGGCCCAAGGATATTAGCCATCTTTTTTCACAGACTTAATCAGTAAAATTAACTTGGAGCAAAAGCC
>OU015745.1:126331176-126346603 GCA_907169655.1 Acomys percivali
TGTGTGTGTGTGTGTGTGTGTGTGTGTGTGTGTGTGTGTGTGTGTGTACCTTTTTTCTCTATTTTTCCCACTGATTTGTTCCATGAGGCTTTACCCCTGGCCAATAGCTAAATTTGGATCTCATATTTCTTACATTGTTCTGCCGATGGAAGCAGTAAGTCCAACACTGCCTGACAGTTCAACTCAGCACTTTCCACCTATTTTTTCCTGATGTCCCCAGGTTCCCATATGCTAAAATATTCTTAAGTTTGAGCCATTTTCAAGAAACAAGGAAGTATATGCACTAAGACTGTTCTTCAGCGATGTATATTTGAAAAGAGTTGTATAGATTGGATTCCCTTGTAGAAAGATTGCAATATGTAGTTGTAAAAAAAACGAAGATTCCAGAAGATCTTTAAATTCTTCTATATCAATCATCTTACTTCCTTAAACTGGCTTAATATGCATCTTGAGCTTTAAAAGACATTATAATTATTATTTTATTATTATTATTATTATTATTATTATTATTATTATTATTAGCTATTCAGACTGAATTTTTTTCTACAGTGACTGATTGTGCAAGTATAGATAAAAAGTCTATGGATAGTTGGGTTTATCTGGGCTATTGTCTCCTCCCAGAAATAAAACACAACAACAAAAGGAGTTGAGTGCTATGACCAACAGTGTCAAAACATTGTTGATCTCTTTTTACCCTCTAAATTGGAACCTGCTTGAAATAGCACCGTTATTACATCTGGGGTAATCTATTTTTACTTTTACCTCCAAGTTGGATCAAGAATGTTATGTATTTTTTTTTCTTAATTTCATTTGAAAGCTTTCACGCAATCTATTTCAATCACGTTTTCTTCTTTCTTAGATTCACCCAGATTCTCCAAGGAATACAATTTTTCCATTAATTTATTTATTTATTCACTTTACATCTGGAGCACAGCCCCCCTCCCTCCTTTACTTCCAGTCCGACCCTCACACCTCCTCTCCACTGTGCCCCCCTTCTCCTCTGAAAAGAGGAGCCCCCATGGATACCAACCCACCCTGGCACATCAAGTTGTAGCAGTGCTAAGTGCATCAACTCCCACTGAGGCCAAACAAGGCAACCCAGGTAGGGGAAAGGGACCCCAAAGGCAGAGACAACCCTTATTCCCATTGTTAGGAGACCCCCATGATGACTGAGCTGCATATGTGTAGGGTGTCCAGATCCAGCCCGTGCATGCTCTTCGGTTGGTAGTTCAGTCTCTGTGTGCCCCATGGGCCCCAGTTAGTTTATCCTGTGGGTCTTCTTGTAGTGTCCTTGATTCCCTTGGCTACCTCAGTCCTTTCCCTCAAGATTCTTCCACAAGACTCCCTGAGTTTGGCTTATTGTTTGTCTCTGGGTCACTGCATCTGTAGTGAATACAATTTTCTTAAATGTGAGAATCAATGCATTTATGAAAACTGTCTAATAAAAAGAACTTGACCATGCCCTCTAAGAGAAGGGGGAGATGCTTAAGCCCTAAGATTGCCCTATCTTACGATGGCCCAAGAACATTTCCAGCACAGAATGATGAAGTTCCAAGCAAACCTATGAGTGATTTGGAGTTGAGAAGATAGAAGCAGAATTTTAGAAATAAAGTCATCTAGAATTCGCAAGACAGAGAACATGAGATAAAAAGGTACTCAAAGAAAACCCTAGAAGTCTTCACAGGGGTCCTGAAACAACCTCATGTGAGTTGGAAAGCTGGGAAGGAAGGAAAGTGGATTCCCCAAACTCTCTGGCCTGAGTCTGACCTAACACACTACTATACATAATATAGTATATAGAAAATGAGTGCCAACCTGGATCTACACTCTACACTACATAAGGAAAGTCTGGAGCTTGGCAATAAATAGCTCAGATTTTATAAATTGGCAAGAGGAAGACAGGTTACAAATGGATGAGTATAGACAGCCAACAAACGTAAAAATCTCCTCAGGGTCATCAGTTACTATGGCAATCCTAAGGTAAAAGAACAAGAAGATAGAACCACATACTCATCTGCAAAACCTCGAGTTAATTTAATTACCAAGGAAGGAGGAGGAGTGGTTGAATTTACAACTATCATTGGTAAGTATATAAAATTATACAATCACTGTGGCAAATCTAACAATTAGATCACGTTTTTAAAAGCTAAACATATGATACTATTTAGCTCAAGCATGCTATACTTATTTACCTAGAAAAATATAATTATATCCACAAAGGGCATATTCATTAATGCTTATACATCTTGATATGTAACAACTAAAAACTAGACATGATGCAAATGTCTATCAATAGATGAGAGGATAGATTGGCTTGGTTCTGCCCATTCAATATAATATGAATTAGTAGCTAAGAGTGGTGCACACAACAACAAGGTTGTAATTTCATTTCCAAACTGTAGGCAACTGGGTGAATCTTAAAATAATTACGTGAATTGAAAGACCTTAAGTAACCATGGATTTATAATACTATTACATAAAATTCTAGAAAATGACATTTAAAAATTAAAAGAATGTAGGAAAGGGACAGATGATCAGATTATAGAGGGGAATCAGATTATTGAGACTAAGAAAAATTTACTCTTTTTTTTTTTTTTTTTTGGTGCCCATAAATACAAAGCTGTACAAATACAAAAAATTCTAGACTTTGCCTTTAAAATGTCACTATGATGTGCATTCATTTCACTTGAGTGAAGTTTGCAGCACTGAAAACCTTTCTCAGATACACTCCTTATAGCAATAACTTCTACAGTATTATTATTCCTAGAGTGTCACTTGTGATGGGAAAAATAATGGCAGACCAACCCTGACCAACAATTCAAGATACAGGCACTGTAATTCCATCAAATAGTGAAAATAATATAACCATAAAGCATATTTAAAGAACTACCTTGACTATGTTGCAGTGTAGCCATGCAATACCCTTGGACAACAATTTTCAAATAGCTAACTGCTCTCCCAGAAAAAAAAAAATCAAACTTTAAAATTCTAGGTATGATGCAAAACAAAGAGTATGTGTATTCATTTTACACTAACATGGTCAAAATAGCAGAAACCAAGCGTGTGTGGGGGTGGCTGCCTGCAAAATGCTGTTCATTTCATCATTTCACATTGTTGTCTGAGGAGTGACAGCTTTGCCACTGCATGTGTGCTTGCTCAAAAGGCCAAGTAATTTCTCTAACCAGTCACCAACCCAAAGCAGGTGCATTTTTAAAGGAATTCCATGTGATTTACTTGCATTTTAAGTTTGAGAAATAAATGGAACAGGCAGCCACTTTTATTCAAATAAATAGGAACATTCGATGAAGAGTACATCTCAGAGATGTCATTCATCGGATCTGTGGATTATATCTTGATATTACTTCATCATTTTTAAGCAGCATTCAATTCCATATTCCCATAACACCATCCATTTGTAAAGAGCCTGCCACCACATTCCACATATTCTGTCTGCTGTTGCTGCCTCCTTAATATATATGCCATATATGTATATGTATGTGGCATTTGGGAGGCAGTGTTAGAGGACAGAAAATTATATATACATATTATATGAATAAATATTATATTATATTATATTATATTATATTATATTATATTATATATTTATTCATTTTTCATAGGTGACTGTCTTGGTCTATTTCCCGATGGCTTATAATTTTGAAGTATGGGCATGCAAAGTTAAACTGTTTCTTCTAATGAAAGACTTCTAGGTGTGTCATAATGTGAAGGACAGACATCACATGTCCAGAGAGCCATCAAGAGGAAAAAAATGCACCTTAGCTTATTCTTTTCAAAGTCAGCCACTTACTAGAGCACTAATATGGTCATGCCTTAACAGCCTTAATCCATTCCAGAAGTCTTTACTGCCAGATCATAATAATCTCCCAAAGGCGCCACATCATGAAACTATTACAGTGGCAATTAAGTCTCAACGTGAGTCTCAGAAGAGGGACTCAAACCCCAGAGGTGATGGTAAGTGGTAATGGTACATGATTACATCACTTAAAAGTCACGGGAGACTCAATGCATCCATGCTCCCCTCAGGTCTTGAACATTTGGATAAAGTGGGATAAAGGGCCATTTCTGAGACCTAACCATCTCACTTGTTAGACTACAGCTCTCTAAATTAACACCAGAAGTTGGTGATGAAAATAACTGAGCAAAATTCAATCATGCAAACAAATAGCTCTCTTTAATTATTCTATAATGAATTTTGAATAAGGTCTAAGTACAACTCAGACATAGGAATAAAGATCTAAAGAACAATTCACAATACAAAGCACGTGTGTTCTCCCTGGTGGTCACTCACCAGGAAAAACATAGTCTTCCATTATAACCTTTGTATATATTTTACCAGATTCTCAAATTCATTATAGAACCTGCTTCTGTAAATCTGCATAAAAAATCAAGTATTATCACCATTTTTTTCAAAACATTGTGTAATTTTTCAATACCATTCAGTCACATGCAGCTGAGTATTGTCGCTCTATTGGCCCACACTAGACTGTGAACTACCCTTGGGAGAATACCTATGAAGATCCCTCAAGTATACACGTAACTGGTTCAGATGAGAACAAATACCCCGAGTCATTGGCTATCATGATGAGCCAAAATCTGAGAGTCCAGTGCTAAAATCAAAGCAACCTTTGAGTTCCAAAACCATATAAATAAAAGTTTATCTTGTAGATGTTCTTCACAGCTAACTGAAATAACAGGCCTAGTTAAGTTTCATTTGGTTAAAATAAGAAAACTTCTAGACAGAATTTTTTTTTTATTTTGTATAACATTCCTCCATCAAGCCTATAGTCTTAGTAACTTCCAGATGTAGGCACTATAGACACACTTCCTACTAACAAAAGCAGCTCCTCACCACAAGGAAATTTACCACATTTTCCCTACCTGTTAGCCTACAGTTAGGAAACATTTGTGTTCTTTTTCCTTTCCTTATTAAAAGGCTCATCAGAGGTGAAAGCTCGAAAAATCATTTTAGCTTTGGAGGATCATAAAGCTTCACACTGAAGTCGGAAACTCATCTGAAAAAGCCACAGTGAGTGCAGAGCAAACACAATGGTCGGTTTCCTTTCCTTTCCTTTCTTTCTTTGTTTTTCTTTCGTTCTTTGAAAAGTGGGGGAGTTGTTTTGCAGTGCATTTGGTCAGCTGGCACATTGTGCACTCAAATAAGATATGTTTAACCCTTTTTCTCATTTCAGTTGCTTTTGTCCAACTAATTTAGATGTGGCCCTAAATTAACTTTTCTTTGACTCTTGAAGAGGTTTGGCTTCCATTCCCGACATAGAACAACAGTTCATCTTGGGCATGACTGCCACATACATATATTATCTGTCCTGTCCTCAGTGTGGCATTGCAGTTTCTACTTAGAAAAATTAGTCACATGGATTTTTTTTTTTTGAATGGGGAAAGGCTCACAAGCTTTACTTGTCATCTTTAATTTGAGTGACAATTGGACTGTTCTTCTCATTTCATGTCTCCTGTTTCCTCATTTTAGACTTCTGTGGATGCTTCACCCTTTATCCACAACAGTCGAGATGGAGCCTATCTTTGGGATGCTCTAAGAACTAGAGACACATTTAGCCTGTTAATGCTGCAGAGTTGGCCCAATTCCATTTAGGCTAATTACACCCTGTTCTTCAAAAATATCTCCTTGCACTTTCATTGGGTGATGAAAAAGATTGTTTTTCAGCCTCCTTTTCTAAAAGAGAGCTCAATCGTCAAAAGCCCAGCATGTATCCATCTGAAGTTGCCTAAGGATATATTCCCCGAGTGTGGGAGAATCCAAAAGAACACAGCCATTCCCAGAATCAGTATTCAAAGAAAAATATATGACGATCTGGCTGCAGAAGCCAGCCCTTCGCTTTTAAAAGAGATACTTCTTCACCCAAGGGTAGGGATGGCATACTTAAGGATTCACACTAAATACCATCCCGGAGAGTCAGGAGTTCCCTGGAAACACATTGTCTGTTTCTTGTTCAAAAATGAAAAGCATTGCAAGTAATCCAAAAAGTCACATTCCTACAGTTTCTAACTGCCTTTTTTGGTGCCACATGTTGTGTATTCCCACAGTGTCCGGCGTGCTAAAAACTTCAATGAAATTCGTACATCTGATCATGATGTCTCTTCTTGGCTGCAGTGTTCATAACAAGGACTTTGCACGTTTGTTCCGATTGTATCAAACAAAGTGAGGTTTGCTTTTGTTATTCCAGCCTCCTTTCAGAAGTTTCTGTAATGCTTGTCTATGCAAGATTTTCTTTATGTTAACACATGGGAAATTTGCTTTGGGCTCTTGCTGACTTGACGGTTAAACATTTCTCTTATGATGAAGTTGCTTGTTTTAAAACCAAATGATGTCATGCAACTAAAACAAAATAGAATTATACTAATTATGATCTAGAATGACAGATTTATAAGGAATCATACTGTAGGTCTGTTCTTGGAATATACAGTCATTATCTATCAAGTATTCACATGTGCACTGGGATTTTTCACACTAGCTAAGACTCCAAACTTAACCACACACAAACTAAAATAAAACTTCAAAGGCATGCAGGTTTCATTTGAACAGCATCACCAGGAATGAATAGATTCATTCTGCCAGTCTGTGACTAGCCAGTTCCCATGATAAGGATTTTTTTTCCTTTGAGAGTGGGATAAAAGAGTATATCTAACTTTATGATTCATGAACATAAATAGGTTCACACAGGCTTTTCTGTTACTGCTAAACTTTTATGTTTTTTCTTGCAAGCTTTGTATAAGTGTAAAATTGCATTTGCTTCTCTCTCATAAGTAGCCTAGAATGGGATGAATCATAACAGAAGCAGATATTTCCCCAGATACCAGTAATAGTAAGGTCTCCTGAAATATACTTGTAGATGACAAAGAAGAGGGATGATATTGTGAAATGTCCCAAATTCAGTTACCAGTAAGAGTTTTCATATGCAGAAGATGAAAAATTGAAAAAAAGTTTCTAAGTTTTATGAAGCAACATGAACCTGATAGCAGTGATCTTCCACTTAGAAAGAAGTAAAAGATAATCTATTTATCAAAAAATGGTATATGAATCACACACAGACAGTTCCTAGCAGGCAATATACTTTCTTTGAGACAGTTTTTAAAAGCATAATTTTGCATGTTTACTGAAACCTAACTCCTTATCTTTGGCCAGCACGGTGGAACTTTGCTCTGAAATACAAAAGAACCAATGCTAAGTCTTTTTCTCTAGGAAGGCATCTAGAACAAATAATAATAAAGTTATTTCTATCTAAAGAAAGAGCAGCTAGATGTCTTTATGTAAAATGTAGGTACCTTCAGAATGTGTGACCAAACTAAAACATTTGCTGAAGAATGTGATCAAGGTAAAAGTCAAGTGTTAAGATGTTAGGCCTGGGTCCCTTCCCAGGATTTGAAGGAGATAGAAGTAATAAATAAAGGAAGGGTTTTCCCCCACAATATAGAGTAAATTTGTAAAACTTCTTAGGCCAAGAAGTTAAAAATGAGTGTTGATTGTTGCATCAAATGTGCATTACAAACAACAATGAGGATTTGACCCTCACTATCCTTTAGTAGTTAGTTTACTTCTATATTAAAAGAGTAACAGCCATGTTCTCTGCATATCATAGTTTTACTTTCAAAAGAAAAAATGATGAGGGAAAATCCCAATTTTAAAACTCATAAGAGTAGGAAATAGAAACTGCTCAGGTAGGGCAGGAGCTACATAGCAACAGTTGGGACAATGTCCGCCTTGAGGACTAGTCAGGCTTGAGAGAGTTCTGCTTCCATTTCTTTGTTTTCTCCTCAATGAGCACCTTTTCCTAAACACTGACAGGGGGCACTTGGGCCAGTAGCTGTGCCACTGGACTGACCAGCTCATCCCCCACCCACACACCCCCATACCTCATCTGGGTTTCGGTATAATTATTTTCAAAAGCCCGCAGAGTAGAAGCCTATTTCTGAGTAGAGTATTCCTGGGACCTTTCCAGCCATGCAAGAGTTCTGCTTTCTCTTCTTCTTATTTTTAAATATATTTTATTAACTTATTCATAAACAAACTGAAAATTAAAAACTACATGATCTACAAGTAGAACATTATGATAGGCAGATTTGGGTCATGGGGTCCCGCTCAAACTAAGGCCCTAGCCAAGGACAATTCAAGCGGTAAAATTTAAACCCCTACCCAGATCTAGCCCATGGACAGGACAGTCTCCACACTTGAGTGGAGAGAGGGATTTGACTTTCTCAAGTACTCTGGTGCCTCACATTTGACTATGTCCCCTGGCGGGGGAGACCTAGTGGCACTCAGAGGAAGGACAGCAGGTCACTGAGAAGAGACTTGATACCCTATGAGCATATACAGAGGGAGGTAATCCCTCTGAGGAACAGTCATAGGGGAGGGGAATAAGAGGAAAATGGGAGGGAGGGGAGAATGGGAGGATACAAGGGATGGGATAACCATAGAGATGTAACAAGAATAAATTAATTAAAAATAAATAAATAAATAAATAAATAAAAACTACATGATCTTCTCCTTAGATGCAGAAAAAGCATTTGATAAAATACCACACCCATTCATGTTTAAAGTTTTGGAGAGATCAGGGATACAAGGCACATACCTCACCATAGTTAAGGCTATATACAGCAAGCCAATAGTCAACATCAAATTAAATGGTGAGATACTAAAGGAAATTCCTCTAAAATTGGGAACAAGGCAAGACTGCCCACTCTTTCCATATCTCTTCAATATAGTACTGGAAGTTCTAGCCAGAGCAATAAGACATCAAAAGGAGATCAAGGGCATCCAAATGGGATAGGAGGAAGTCAACTTATCCCTATTTGCAGATGATATGATAGTGTACATAAGTGACCCCCAAAATTCCACCAGAGAACTACTACAGATGATAAACACCTTCAGCAAATTGGCTGGATACAAAATTAACCCCTTACTCACACATCTATAACAAATTTCTCTCTAAAACTCATCCTCAGATGTATATTAAATTCATTTATTGAATTCTCAACATAAAAACCATAAGGTCGTTGGCATTGTGAAGGTTTTGTGTGACTGTAGGTGTCTGTTGCCTTATCTGAGCAAAGCCAAACCAAGAGACAATTAAAGTTCTACCAACCTCAAAAACTCCAAATATCTAAGAATCAAATTCAGATAATATTTTTTAAAGTTTCTATATAAAGATACAACGATATTACTCTCTAGGATAAATTTCTGATGATAAATGGTAAGACTAAAGAATAATCAGTGGGAAAATATAGAGAAATTTGAGCATATGCAAGAATGTTTTTAAAATACAGAATCTGTTACTGTTCTTTTTGCCCCTTGGCCTCAGGATGCTCTTTGGACATGACAAGATGCCAAACACTTTTTAAAAAATACTAATAAAAACCTGGGTTGCTGGTTAAATTGTCAAGACTTCTACTAAAGTTCCACTGTGTATCTTTAAGTTTCAGAGAATATAAAAATAATCCCTATACTTCCATTCCTTACATATAGTTCCTAGCTTCTCGTAGTGGGGCCAGGGTCGATAAAATGGCCCTTAATATTTTCACTTACTTTATTTCACTATGCTTACTTTACTTTACTCCTTTATTAATAATTCATTGTTTTGTACTACTAGAGATTGAGTGTGGTGCCTCACCCACATTAGGCAAGTGTTTTGCAATGGCACTCTACCTGCATCCCTTCATATTCTTTGCTGGGTTTCCCCCATTACTTTTCCCATTTCAGTAAATCTCACTGAAGATTTTTTAAAGAGTCTAGTAAATCTAAAGCTGTAGGATATTCATAATTTTTTAAAAAACTAAATTATGGGCTGGAGAGATGGCTCATAGGGTAAGACCACTGTCTGCTCTTCCAGAGGGCTCACAATCCCAAGCATGCATATGAAGGTCCCCATAAAAGACCCTAACTCCAGTTTCAGGGGATCCAGTGACCACTTCTGGCCTCTGACAGCACTGCACTCATGTGTTGCATAAACATTCATGCAGACAAAACATACAAATAAAATAGAATGTTTTAAAATAAATTATTTGACCAAAAAATAGAGCGTTTCCTTTGTCTTCTTGTGCTGGTAGACAAGTGCCATCATGCTGTCACTAAAACTCAAAGGAGAAAAATACTGGAAAGCTAGTGAGCTCTACTGCCAGGTGAACAAAGAAATTCAGAATTAAAGTCTCAAAAATAGTCTGGAGCAATCACCAATTGCTAGATGTAATCATCATACATTTTACACTTGTATTAATTATGCCACACTGTCTCCTGAAAATGTGCATGATTGTTGTGTATCAAATAAAAGAAAATACATAAAATATCAGCAGAGTTTAACATTATACATAGTCAGGCAATTATTACTTTCACCAATTCATTAGGTTTAACTATGTCGTTTACCTCATTTAACCTGGTAATAAATAGAAATTAAACAACATGGCCATTTATGGCTTATAAAGCTGTCTGTCATAACTCATGAAATTATTCCAAATTCTAACTTTACCCAAAGGATGTATTTGCATGAAAATTGGCCTGGTTATTTTGGCTTAAATTTCAACTTTTGCAATAGCTGTAAATTTTATCCATCTGAATTTTTGAAGTCAGAATATCTTCATAAATAAGAAAAACCCTGAGTGTATGACACTCCCTGGAAACAGAAACCAGACATGTTTTTGAGAGCAGGATTTCTCAATTATACACAGCGGAGTGCAAGCCAACAAGTTTAGTTAGCTGTTTTCTTAATTAAAGGTGTGCCTTTATTGGCCTTCTTCCAGTCTGCCCACTTGGCCTAGGTGGCATCTTAGGGAAGCCTAAGAGAAATCATTGACAGAGTAACCTCTGTATGTTTGTACAGGATGGTTTATTCTGTGGTCTTCTGACTTAATTCAAGAGAGACTTTGGTAAGAAGTAAAAAGTAAAACTTTGTGGCGAGTTCATATACATGCAAAGATTATGAATGAGAAAGGCACAAAGTTGATAATTTAGGCAAAGTGACATTGATATTTGAATAGGAACATATAAATGATAAAGCATGGTTTCTCCTGCCTATAGTCCCAGAGTTCTGGGGGCTGAGACAGAAAGACTGGCTTTAAATTGAGATCAAATGTAGGGTTGGTGAAGATCTTTTCCCAGTTCTGACAAAGGTCTAATATCCAAAATATATAAAGAACTCAAGAAATTAAACACTACCAAACCAAATAACCCAATTGAGAAATGGGGCTTGGAACTAAACAGAGAATTCTCAACAGAAGAATATCAAATGGCTGAGAAACACTTAAAGAAATGCTCAACCTCCTTAGTCATCAGGGAAATGCAAATCAAAACAACTCTGAGATTCCATCTTACACCCATCAGAATGGCTAAGATCAAAAACTCAAGCGACACCACATGCTGGAGAGGATGTGGGGAGAGAGGAACACTCCTTCATTGCTGGTGGGAATGCAAACTAGTACAACCACTTTGGAAATCTATCTGGTGCTATCTCAGAAAACTGGGAATAGGGCTTCCTCAAGACCCAGCTATTCCACTCCTTGGAATATATCCAGAAGATGCACCGGCACACAGCAAGAAAATTTGCTCAACCATGTTCATAGCAGCCTTATTCATAATAGCCAGATCATGGAAACAGCCTAAATGTCCCTCAGTAGAAGAATGGATAAAGAAACTGTGGTACATATACACTATGGAATACTACTCAGCTATTAAAAACAAGGAATTCCCGAAATTTGTGGACAAATGGATTGAGCTAGAGATGATCATAATGAGTGAGTTAACCCAGAAGCAGAAAGACTCAAATTGTATATACTCACTTATATCTGCATACTAGCCCAATGGGCATGTCCCATGAAAGCCTTCCCTTACCAGGAAACTGGGACAGAGGGGAGGACATCCTATTGGGACTCTAGATGAGAGAACAATGGGAGAATAGCAATGTAGAAGGATCCAGTAGGTCCTAGAATCCTACAAGTAGAACATTATGATAGGCAGATTTGGGTCATGGGGTCCCGCTCAAACTAAGGCCCTAGCCAAGGACAATACTGGCGGTCAAATTTAAACCCCTACCCTGATCTAGCCCATGGACAGGAAAGTCTCCACACCTGAGTGGAGAGAGGGATTTGTCTTTCTCAAGTACTCTGGTGCCTCACATTTGACTATGTCCCCTGGCAGGGGACACCTAGTGGCACTCAGAAGAAGGACAGCAGGTCACTGAGAAGAGACTTGATACCCTATGAGCATATACAGGGGGAGGTAATCCCTCTGAGGAACAGTCATAGGGGAGGGGAATAAGGGGAAAATGGGAGGGAGGGGAGAATGGGAGGTTACAAGGGATGGGATAACCATAGAGATGTAACAAGAATAAATTAATTAAAAAAATAAAAATAATTAAATTAAAAAAAAATTGAGATCAAACTAGGCTAAAAAAAAAAAAGAAAAAGAAAAGAAAAGAAAAGAAAAGAAAAGAAAAGAAAAGAAAAGGTGGGGGACAATATAAACAAAAGAATAAAAGTCTCAGGAAAATTGGAAGTTGAAGCAGAAGATGACAAATATTTTTAATTAATGAAAATTATAGACTAATGGAATGTCTGCAGGAGGTTTTCAAACTTTAGGTCCTCAAAGTCAGAGCAATGTGCTGTTCCAGCATGTGTTTTAAAACAGGTGTATAGCTTTAGCAGTCAGAAGTGGAGGTAGGAGGATAAGGAATTGTAGTCTAATACATAGCAAGTCTGGAAGCAACCTGAGATAGATACCAAGATTGTGTCTCAAAGGAAAAGCAAACTAGACACAAGAGAAAAAGAAAACCTGTATTCAACTATGACATCGGTTTTCAGAGAATGGTCAACTGCTATGGTTCAAATGTCCCAGCTACACTGAAATGCTGAGATATAATTGTCATGGTTATCATATTAGGTGAGGTTTTCAAGGGGTCATTTGGTCATGGGGCATATGAATAAATTAATATAGCCCTGACGGTGAGTTAGCTAAAAGAACAAGGCTTGACCTGATTTATGGTTCACACGCTCATTTGATGGTGTGCATTTCACCAAGAGGTGAAAAAGCACAAAACCCTTCATGAGATATGAACCACACACTCTTGCTTGTTCAGACTCCAGAACCGTAAAAAGCATTTTTTTTCTTTTCTTTTCACATTACTCAGTATTGGGCATTCTATTTGAGTCAGTGTGCGAGCCAATTGGTGGTGGTGGTGGTTGTTGTTGTTGTTGTTGTTGTTGTTGTTGTTGTTGTTGTTGTTGGGGGCATGGGGTAAAATAGTTGAGAACAATAATTGAAAAGAAATGCTTTCTTTAGCTTGAAATTTGGGGGATTTCAATCCACAGTTAGTTGGTGAGTCTTATTGCTTCTGGATCTGTGACACGGCAGTGTATCAGGGCAGGAGCCTAAGGTGGAAGAAGGTTATGAAAGAAAAGGAAAGAAAGAAAAAGGAAGGAAGAGAGGGAGGGAGGGAGGGAGGGAGGGAGGGAGGGAGGGAGGGAGAAAGGAAGGAAGGAAGGAAGGAAGGAAGGAAGGAAGGAAGGAAGGAAGGAAGAAAAGAAAGAAACGGGAGGGAATGAGGGAGGAAGGAAGTGCTTCTCTCACAAGAGAGAAGAATAAGAAACCAGAGTGAATGAACACATTTTAAGGCAAGCCTTTAATGAAATAATTCCCGCTGAAGTAGTTTCTGTTCACTAGGCCATATCACATACATGTTCCACTATCTCCAAATAGCACCATGAGATAAATATGAGCCATTACATTAGAAGAACATATTAAGACCCAAACTATAGCAGATAGTGACTAACAGTGTCATGTTTATAGCATATAAGACATCTCTGTTGTTTTTCTTCCTTGGAACAATGCTTTGAAGAAGAAAGAAAAAGGAAATTACCGTTTTTTGACGACTCACTTTAAACCTTCAGTGTCTACTTTATAATATGCTGTCCGAAGTTTACAGCCTGTATTGTCCTTGGCTGGAGCCTTAGTTTGAGCGGGACCCCTAGCCCAAATCTGCCTATCATAATGTTCTTCTTGTAGATTTCTAGGACCCTCTAGATCCTTCTACTTTGCTATTCTCCCATGCTTCTCTCCCCTGGATGGGGAGACGTGGTGGCACTCAGAGGAAGGATAGCAGGCTACCAAGAAAAGTCTTGATACCCTATGAGCATATAAAGGGGAGGAAGTCCCTCTCAGTCACAGTAATAGGGGAGGGGAGTAAGAGGGAAATGGGAGGGAGGGAGGAATGGGAGGATACAAGGGATGGGATAACCACTGAGATATAATAAGAATAAATTAATAAAATAAAAAAAAGTTTCTAAGATAAATCAAAAAAAAGAATATGCTGTCTGCCTCACACAGGGGAAGGACTAGAGTGTTGATTAATCTGCATAGGCAGAAAGCATGCTCTGCAGAGCTTCTCCTGAGCCTCAATGCTCTGGTCAAGCAAGAAGTGACTACTGCTCTACTGGGATCCTGGAACAATATCTAGTAACTGTTGGATTTAGTGCTCCCAGCTGCAAATACTGCACCCCAACCAGCAACCTCAGGCAGCCTAGCAGGGCCAGCCTGGCCTCAGCAGCGAGGAGTGGGACTGGAACACTGAAGTGGATCCAGAAGGTATGCCTGCTGCTTTAGTTTTAATTGATTCTGGATACAGTCAAGTCGAAAACCAAGATTAGGCATCATAGGTGGCTTCACAAGTTGTAACCTGAAACCCCAAAAGATATCATCTGGATCTCATTTTTTATCTTCCTTTGGTTCCTAGGAATTGACTAGTTTTACAGAGAGAGACTCCTGCTCAGTTTTCTGCGGGACTTGTGGGTACTGATTTTTTTCCACTGGCAGGCCACCATCATGGGACCAAATGACAGTCCTTACCAAGGAGGAATTTTATTCCTGACCTTCCACTTCCTTACAGATTATCCTTTCAAGCCGCCAAAACCTATCACCCTCATATCAACAGCAAGGGCAGCACTTCCAGGACAGCAGTCCCTAGCATTGACTATGTCCAAAAGCAGAGACACTGACATGTACTCAGCCTGCCTGTCTTATGTGTTTTCATCCTCACCCCCTTGCTGTCTAGCAGACATAAGAGGTCAGGAAGAACAGATGGCTTCGCCAGACCACAATGGCCTGCACAGTCCTGTGTCCACCTCCTTCTCACACTGTAAGGAGATGTCATTGTAAAACATAGTATCTGTATCCTAGTAGCTCTCAGTAGTCAGTTGCTGTGTGATGCTCAGATTGTCAAATGGGTACAAGAAGACAGTGTCAACTCTACCTGAATTTTTTCACTTACAAGTTAGAAGGCAAACATCAAACTTTTCCCCTTCCTTCCTTCCTCCCTTCCTTCCTCCCTCCTTCCCTTCTTCATTCTTTCCTTCCTTCCTTCCTTCCTTCCTTCCTTCCTTCCTTCCTTCCTTC
>OU015745.1:126368363-126380613 GCA_907169655.1 Acomys percivali
TGTGTGTGTGTGTGTGTGTGTGTGTGTGTGTGTGTGTGTGTGTGTGTTTTCTGCTTGATTAGCAAGGCTGATAAAAAAGGCTTGTTTCTTAAAAGTTAACAGGAGCCTATTCTACCGACGCCTTCTAACTTCAGGTCAATAGAGTGTGAATGTTGTTTCATGACATTGCTGTAAAACAAAGCATTCATTGCCAAACTTAGAGGCTGAAGATGGTATTCAATAAAATATATAGTAAGTACTGAAAGCCCCACTGAAATGGCAATTCTATTTTAATCTTTTATAGAAATTTACAGTGTTCTCATAAAATGTTACAGTGGAGACACTCAAAACCTGTGAGATAAAAAAATATTTATTGGTGACATACAAGTCATAGCAGGGTCTCACATTAACCACCAAATAATAGGGATGACTGCAAAGAAAACCAATGGCCTGATTGGGGTGACTAGGTCATCCTCTCCAAGAGCCACTTTCTCTGCTTCTCAATTATACCACCTTCTTCTTTCCCCCTCTCTTTCTCCCCTACCCCAACTTTCCGTTCCTTCCTCTGTAGCATGTAAATTTTTTCCACCCATTCTTCCTCCCTCATCCCCATATTGCTGTTCTACCAAATGTCTCCCTTTCAAGTTTCTTTCCGGTTTCTTAACACCTCTCAGAAGGTCTGAGCAGAACCTCAGGTGGTCTACTTTCACCCCTGATGCAGGCACTGTCCCTTTGTCATTTGGAGCTCAGTTTGTTCCTGAGAAACAATCACAGTTGCCACCAATACTAATAAGAGCTCCAGTGAGCTCTTTGGTGATTCACTCTGGGACTTTGAGCTGTTCACTGCTCTCCTCATGTCTGTCTTCCTCTCCTTAGTTTCTGTGCAGATATTTGATACCAAATGATTTAAATTCAACTTACTAATGGCCATTAGAAGGATGTGCAGTTTCCGAAAACAGAAAGACTTCTGAGTACAGACACACACACACACACACACACACACAAACACACACACACTTTCCACAGACACATATAAACACATATTCATCCAATGCACAGCTTCATAATAGATTCTAAAATGGACTACAAGAAAGTGAGGAAATTTTAAAAATAAAACCCCACTTTACCTTGTATAGACATCACTGAAACAAAAGATGTGTCATTAAGTTAATCTCTAAGTGACTATCCATCCTCATTTTACTTTTATGGCATAAGCTTTAAATGCACCTATACCCAGGGCTGTTGTCCCTTTGTACCTGCTAATGACAAGGTCATAAACTGTCCTAAACTTGTGCTTCTGTCTAGACACTTGTTGCATCTTCTACTGAAACTAGAACATGATATTTAGTGGAAGAGTTTGTAATACTACAAACGTGTCTGTTCCCTGGGAGCATAGCGCAGCAATTCAGATCATTAAAGACATGGTTCTAGCTTGTATGTGGTACGTGAGTTAACTGCATAAATATTTGAAAATGTCAACCTGCTGCTTCCCTGTCTCTCTTTGCATACTCCTGTTCTAGTTTGAGGGATTTATTTTCCTCCTTTAAGGCCTCAGCTATCTTCAGTTACAAATGCTAAATATTTTTTTGTTTCTTTTATTTACAGATTCACCCCTTAAGTAATACATGGATTTTGGCCAGTGTGTCTGTTAGGAAGAAAAGGAAGTGGTCGTAATACAACAACCAAAGCCAAACAGCAGTTACTACTTTAATGGCCGATTGCATTACAACTCCTAAACAATAACAGAATTGGGGGGAAGAAAGGAGAAATCTGATGATTTAAGAGTTCTCATTTATCAGTTTTGAAATTCATTTGTTCCTGGAAATAGAAACTCTTTTGGAGCTAACCCAGTCCAGGCCTATGCGGCATCCCACAGCTGTTCATCCACGATCCAGACTGCACGAGGGTCCTGGTCACACAGGCTTCTGGCTGAAATCTCTGGTCTCTGTGATTGCAGCTGTATCTCAGGTGCTCAAGAACGGACTTGATAATATATTCAGGAAGATTTTTTCCATCAGTCATTTTCTTTTATGGTGAGAAATTCAGAAACAGTAGCAAAACGATTGTCTTGAGGGTAGGTTTTAATTGAAAGAATGTATAAAATAATATTAATGTGAAAATATCCAAAGCCAAGGCAGTTTCACCAATGCGTATAAGTGCTCAATGTGAGTGAGAAAACTTGAATCAATATTAATGCACTTGCAAAATGTGAACTCTTTCCTCAAATACACATGTGAATTGGCTGTTGATAATTATTTGACAGGACACATTTTACCTGCAGCAAAATTCAACATTTTCCTATTCATAGCTGTATGTGAAAGCCAATCAATAGGTTTTTCTAATGCTCTAGGCACTAGATGCTAATCAAATGCAACACTGCTGAACAGAAAACACAAAATCAGATTTACGTGTTTCTTGCTCACTTTAAAGTGGTAGTCGAATTGTATAATTACCAGGAAAGACAGGCTATTGAGCCATGGGGGGGGGGGGGGGTTGGGATTAACTGTTCAGATACAGGCATTTCAGCAAACATTGATTATGCTTCTGATAATATTTTTTCATACTTAATGAGACGGCCAGTGTCAGGTTACATGTAAGAGAGCTTAAGAACTATATTTTGACTCAGAGTGGCAGAAAGATGTGTTTTCTGACGTGACAACACAAACCATTTTGAAGGACCATGATCCAGCTGTTAACTCAATGTCACAGACAAGAACGTGAAAGGAACTTCCAATTCTAACCCAGGCACTCAAAATTATCTAGGTACCAGGAGAACTTCAGACTTAGAAATCTAAGTTTATATGTGATTAATTGCAAACATATAAGTGTACAAGGAATAATTATTCACCAATAACACAATTTAGACTCATTAATCGCCGGTGAGAAAAAAAAAAAAAAAAAAAAAAAAAAAAAACAGGGTTCTATTATTTTTTCCAAAACACTTTCTAACTTTAGTGTAGACTAGTTGAAGAAAATGTTTCTAAAAACTTTAAATCCATGTCAACACTCCTAATTATGTGTTTTAAAACTTGGTTTCGAGTAATAGTAAAGATTCTCTGGCCACACCGAATAGAAACACAAAGAAGAGAATCCAGCATCCTGACACACAAGATGAATTATTTAACCAAGTTTTGTCACTGTTCTTGTATTTTAAATATATGGTCATTTTACCTTAACTGTTATCCAGCCTTAGTTAACATTTTACCTCTTTAATTTTGTAATAATAAACAAGCATTTTTAGAAAACGTGCTGGTTTTCATCTTAAACCCAACTCCCCATCCAATACTTTATACAAAACCAGGCACTGCAGTACACAGCATTAGCTTTTCCTTGATAAAACACCAAGGATGCTTTTAAAAACAAAGCCAACTTACTGACGTAATCTATGAATTAATGTGCCTTATAAATATGCCTTGTTAACTGATTAATGAAATGCTTATAATTGCAAATTATAAATTAGATTGAGGCAGATGGATAGGCAAATGAACCTATCTGAGATGTAGGTCCTATTACACTTAGGGCTTAGTTAATAATAAATTCTTGGGTAATTTGAGGTGATTTTCTGTCCTGAGCATTAATCATACCATTCATCAGCCTTAGTAACTAGGTGAGCCATTGCCCTCCACTTCTACCTGCACCACGCTAACTAAAAATTGATTTTTTTCCATTCTTATTTTCAGAAAGTGTAATCAGCAGATGATACTTCAAGAAGTAAACCAATGTCACCATTTCACTTTGCTATTTTTATTTTTACCATCCTCTTAACAATGATAGCATGCTAAGAGCTTGCTAACTCACCAGAAGTGTTAGTTGGATTTCTTCAAATATTCTTTTGAGAGGTCGGACATCATTTATTATTTGTCACATGTGAAGTAAATAGTGGTCACACAAAGCTCTGACATGATTTTTTAAAGGAAAAGCTATCCTATATGGGAGATGGGTAAATGGAAGGTTTAGTTGAATGAAATACAAAGAAACCTGAAGTGGCAGCTTGAACAAAAGTAGCAGAGATTAAAAACTTAGTAAGAAAGAGGATGGCCATTTCAACTAGTTTTAAAGATGGAGTAGAATTCTGTCTACTCTTCAGATTTACATTGCATTTAGGTTAAAGGAGATATTTGACCAGCTAGCACAGAGTTTTATTCCCTCTCATAAAGTTTTTGTGAAATTGTATCCCTAGTTCTCATATAAAACTGAATAGAGCAAATTAAATATCACTTCTAGTACAAATACTTAGAGCTAAGAAACTAATTGGAAGCATAAAAACAAATATTGTCAAACAAAAGCTGAGCAACAGATGTGCTTACATGGACAGGAGGAAATCCCCTACACACACAAAAAACAGGAAACTATGGAATGCTAAAGATGAGAGAAACAGTCTTCCCCAGGGAAGAGCACACCAACTAATTATTCAACAAAAAGTGGTCATCCTTGAAAACACACACATAGCAACACTATACAGACTGAACAGAGTATATTTATGTACTTAGAAGTAGGGGTGTGTGTGTGTGTGTGTGTCTGTGTCTGTAAAATACATATGTATCAAAAAATAATGAAAAAGGAGACCATGAATTTGTGAGAGCAAGGATGAGTATATGGAAGGGTTTGGAGGGAGAAAAGTGAATGGGAAAATAATGCAATTATACTATAAATTTAAAATAAATAAATAAATAAATGTTGTTTCAATGTATTCGTAAGGTCCCAGTCTGCACTTGTGCACTTTCATATTTATTATGATATTTTTGTGATACTCTAGGATTTCCATTAATGTGACTTTTACTTTTTTAATCAAGATATAGTTTTAAAAAATCATGTTTGTAGAAAATGTGTAAAGTAGAGGCTAAAGGGTGTTATAAATTTCTTGTAATTGACATTTTTCTCTCTGAAATTACTAGCTTCATTCATTAAATGAGGAAAATAATAATATTTACCATACTCAATTCAGTAGTCAAGGATTAATTATGCTCACTGCTCATTTGAACCCCATGAGCTTCTCAGTGGAGAAGCACACTCTATGTTCACACACAATATCAGAATTCTGCGATCACCTATAAAGAGCCATATTCTCCAAATATTCACCAACAATCCAAGAGAGCTAATCTCCACCTGCTCTTGAAACCATAGCTGGCCTGATCATAGATTTTGCATTTGGCACCTCTGCTATCAAACTCTACATGAACATGCTTAACCATCTCTGCACTGCCCATCTCATCCTCTGGCATGCTCCTGAAGCTGGAAGAAAGAACAACCGCTTCATTACACTCATACTCCTTCCTGATTGGAATAATAGGGATGGGGTATATGTAATGGACAGAAAACTATGCTGTGATGAGTTTAGCAGTCCTAAAATGATGACACTAAGGTGCTCACATTCTAATGGGTAAGATACAAACAAATAATTGTAGGAATGTAAATTAAGTAATGTCTAGGGGTAAAATAGGATGACCTAATAGTCATAGATGAGGATCACCTGGAACAAAAAGTGTTAGAATTTTGGGTCAACGAAGATAAAGAGCCAAACCAGAGAAAAGAGCATGTCAGTGTACATGGGAAGCACTTACATTCTTCTCTTGCAGACAAAAAAGGCAAGGGTTATATCTTTTTCCAAGTTAGTTTTAGTAATTTTTAACATACTATAGATGAAGACATAAGTTGAGAGATTACCATTAAAAATTGCAGCAGCAATATTAGGCAGCACAGGTTCCATTAACAAGTAAGAAACTGACAAATCACTTTCTCTTTCAAAAGATATATTTCAAGAGTGTGCACAGTTTTATGATGTCCTCAACACTACATATCAATGTAAGAATCAAACTTAGATCAGGGCCAGTCTGGCACAGTGAAGAAAAAGTCAACATTAATGAAGGCTAATCCAGGAGATGTGTAACATACACAGGCACTGAAGGCAAAGATGAGATTCCCTACTTCAAAAAAATGCAAATGAGTATATTTAATAAAATAGTACATTTAATACATTTAATACTTTTAATACTAGTATAAAATGTGCATGTGGGAGACAATATTTTTAATTATTACCACAATGTTAGATATGTGCTACCTTAAACTATTTTGAAAAAGACTACCAATGACAACCAAATTTACATATGTTTATATATAGATATATACATATATATACATATATATATATATATGTGAATTGTATGTTTCTGATGACCTAATTTAGCAAAAACATTTAAAATTAAAACCTGAAATTTTCCCTTGGAAAGCTTATTGTCGGTTTCAAGAGACACACATGTAATTAGAGAACATCAAAGTCTTATAACAACATACTAAAAATGGAGTCATTCCATCCGGTCTTCTTCAAGTATATTATGTTGAGAAAAATATTGCAGTGTGTGTAGGATTTGTTAGAACAAAAGAATGTGTTCTGTATGATTCAAAAAATAACCTACAATAGCTTTGCTTCCAGCCTTTAGTGACTACCATGAGTATATAGCAAGAAAGAGGAAACTAAATAAATAAATAGTAAATAGTAGATAATAAGACACAAGAGACAGATAGAAAAACATTCACTACATCCAGCAGAGATGACCATAATAGCATGATTGAAAGGGGAACAAAAGTAATACCATAAAGTCAGTGCTTACAACATCTATCAGAAATGAACTGGGTAAGTCATGGCAGTCATCTGTAGTTCCAAATTGAGCTTTGTCTCTGTGGGCAAGCTTTTGTCTTCTATTTCTCACCAAGTCATTTTTATACCATGGAATAAGCAACAGTAACCTCTGTTAGTAATAGTTCACCTTCTTACTGTTTTGAAGAACACAGTGATTTTAATGCCCTTCTCTGCTTGTTCTTTACTGCCTCCTGGTACAGAGGTAAAGGACCAACTTATTTCTGGAAGAGTTATCTCAGAAAATACTTTTTTTTCTATTTTTTTTAATTTTTTTATTACATTTTTTACTAATTTATTCATATTACATCTTGATTGTTAGCCCTTCCCCTGTTTCCTCCCATTCTTCCCTCCCTCCCACTTCTCCCCTTCTCCCCTCCCCTATGTCTGTGATTGAGGGAGACCTCCTCCCCCTATATATGTTCTTAGAATATCGAGTCTCTTCTTAGTAACTTGCTATCCTTCCTCTGAGTGCCGCCAGGCCTCCCCATCCAGGGAACGTGGTCAGAAAAGGGGCACCAGAGTTCGTTTGAGAGTCAGATCTCACTCTCCACTCAACGGTGGAGAATATCATGTTCGTCAGCTAGGTCTTGGTAGGGGTTCGAAGTTTACTGCCTGTATTCTCCTTGGCTGGTGCCTTAGATTGAGGAGGACCCCAGGACCCAGGTCTGCCTGTCATAAAGTTCTTCTTGTAGGTTTCCAGGACCCTGTGAGTCCTACAACCCATCAGAATGGCTAAGATCAAAAATTCAAATGACACCACATGTTGGCGAGGATGTGGAGAGAGAGGAACACTCCTTCATTGCTGGTGGGAATGCAAACTAGTACAGCCACTTTAGAAAGCTATCTGGCGCTTTCTCAGAAAAATGGGAATAAGGCTTCCTCAAGACCCAGCTATCCCACTCCTTGGAATATACCCAGAAAATGCCCTACCACACAACAGAAAATACTTAAACATGCTAGAGTATGGAATATATGGTCTCTCCTACTCCAAGAGTCTGTCTCTACCAAAGCCAAACATCTCATGACAATTTAACAATATAGTGTGTATTATGAAAGATACTTCAGGAAAATATAACTTCATTAGAAGAAGGCAAGAGTCTAGAGAGAGCATTCACTAAGAAGACCCAATGAACCACTTGGTACAGCAATGTTCACACCACCTTTAAGATGGAGTAAAGCCTAGGGAAAGAAACACCATCCACAATTGTTCAATTACTGGTTCCCTTTCTCTTTTCTGCTGTGAGTATACTCATATAACTGTTGCATTGATTTTATGATTAGCTATATGATTAACTCCAGCCTTTGGGATACTAGTAGAGATACAAAAAGAGACATGAAATGTATTCAATGGCAAGTTTGTCCCTTGCAATGAGAAGATCATGTCCTGATTCAAAAAGAGTGAAAGACACATGGAGCAGAGCCACCGACTCAGCCCACAGACTGAGACTTTCAAACAAACCTTTTGAGTACCACCTAGGTCATCTTGTTTAGGAGCTAGTTAGATTTCAGCTAGAAGGACATTGGGAGCTAGACGTTTCTCTCATAGTCAACAGCCTATGTAAACAGGAGTGGAACAGCAGGATTTTAATGGGATACAAGTTATATAACTGGCCTTGGAAGAAGATTGACATGTTGAGCGATTTTGTACACTATTAATGAATATCTACAAAACCCTGGCTCCAGGAACCCCAAATTTTCTAAGATTACTGTATAGTAGGAAGTCTTCTGATAGAGAAATAAGAAATACCACTACCCAGTCCTGTAAGCCTCTACCCAGATATGTCTCTCAATCACCTGGGCAGGAAAAAAGTCTTATGAAAGTATTTTGAATAATTTAAATGTAGATTGTAATAGTCACATCTCTGATAATTGTTTACTCTTTCCCTTGGAAATAGTGTTCTGCTTCTTAATATATTCTGCCTGTATTTTATACTACAGGCTGCATATCTCATCTCAATATTTTTGGATCAACATCACAGGGTTTAGGGAAATAATGAGCTGAGATGATGTTCCCAACAACAAGCTTGCTCCAAACTGCCTTATAGATACAAGTGAATTTCAATGATTATTGTTTTGTATCTCCCTATTTCATAGTGGGTATTTTATAGTACCAGATACCTACACATCATTGAATGTGGGTAACTTTGTTGAGAGGCCAAATGCTTTTTGGTTTCTTATTTTTATTTTATATTCTTTACAAATGTATTGTTTACTTTTACAGTAAAAGAAAATCACATGTATTATTCATGGTGCAAAAAGCTCTCAAATTTTATAGTATCTGTTGTCTTCCTTTTTAAACAATTTCCGTCACTAACTTTATCTTGAGAATTATATTACAGAATTTTCTCTGTAAATTGCATTTGTGGGCCAAAGATGATAAGGTAAAATCCTCCAAGATTCCAGAGGCTTTTTTCTCAAGATTTTTTTTCAGTAAATTTTTTAGTAGTTCTGATATCTCAGAAAAAAAAAAAAAAAGATGGAGTCCATCTTTTAGATGGAGCTATGAAATGAGAGAAAAACCAGATCCAGGGATATTGTTTTAAGAGATAATCATATGTCAGTGTCTCACATGGTGCCTTATGCATAGGAATAGATGCTCATGTGGAATGAGACTCGTTTGCACAGTCTCCTCTAATATCCCATTAGTCAGTTTGGGGGAAAGTCTGCCTGAGGGTTTTCAAGTTCATACTCATTTGCATTTGTGATGGTGGCCAAGGAAAATTGCACTGTCTTTTTACAGATGCAATTAAGAGAAAAAACTTGGGAAGGTCCTGGCCTTTTAGATTTTCATGAAATTTTCAATGTCTGATTTGACATTTGAGTTTCTGATTTTCTGTGATCTGTCATTTATGAGTGCTGCAGTGAATAAGTGAGAGTCATTAAACAGCTGCACAATTTGGGGGACTTTTCACAGCCCAGTCATCAAACGCAGCAGGGGATCAGCGAGGATTAGGCTCAGGGAAACAGACAGGCATTTTAATTTGAGTAATATTAACATTCACAAACTGTCATATTATGAAAGTCACTGGCAGCCTGTGAGCTCTGCTATGGAGCCAAAGGCTGAAAAGGATAAAGAAAGAACAGCAGCAATTCAGAAGTGTCACCAATGGCCAGAGGGTAGGAAAGTCAGGTGAGGCAGGACTCAAAGACACACTGAGGGGAAGCCCCAGAACATTCCCAGCTTCTAAAACTGCCTCATCCTATTAGAAAGCCTTTCTGTAAAGAGATTGCTTTTTCGGTTGTGGGCCAGCAGCCAGCAGTGTTTCTTTGTTATAATGAGGACATTATAAAGACATAGGGAATACAATAAATCCATAGCATGGCTCCTGACTATGTGAGTAAGTAGGAGTCATTAAACAGCTGCACAATTCGGGAGACTTTTCATAGCCCAGTCATCAAACACAGGGACTCCTGACTTCAGGGACTCAATGAAACTATTTACAGATTCAGGAAGCTATATACTGAATCCTTATCTGCAGTATACATGGGAAGGATACCATGCGAGTGAATTTAATGAAGCTCAAAATTCATTTCTGAATACTAATGCCATAAAGTTATAAGCAATATCCATCTTGGATAATCATGAATAACTCCTTGTAATAAATTAAAGATGAGTTTTGACAGATGCAGGATGGGAATTGATAGAGAAAATTGAAAGTACACAGACAGTTAAGTGACAAATTAACTGCCAGTCTAAAAATACTAAGATAAAAAAAAAAAAAAAAAAAAAAAAAAACTGTGTGCAAAGAAGAATGAACAAGTGTAACTGGTGTTGAGTCTGCCTTGTTCAGCCTCACAATTTGTTGACAGTTTCAATAGTTACTGATCTAACAAGGCCTTTGCTAAATGCACTGTTTCTTGCTCCACCACTGAAACCATAGACTCAGGCACCCACTGCTCCCCAGAAGAGAACCAAGAAGGGCAGACTGGAGGCCTTCTCCTGTGTACAAGGAAAGTAGGTTGTGGGGGAAAGGTGAAAGAGGTCGGAAAGGTTAAAGGTTAAAGAGGTTACACCTCTCTAATCAGTCAATGGTCAACTAACAACATTCTTGTTCCTTAATTACATCCTAGTAATATGATAAGGGAAGAGAGCTTGCATATACCCACATAGAGTATGAAAAACACAAAACCTCTATATGGTGTTCCCTTTAGTCCTGCAAAAGGTCTGTCCGTACGCTACCCCGCTATGAAAAACAGCTTCAATGACAAGCAAAGTAAGTGAAAACAGGAAGTCCATTACCCTGGCAGATAAGTCAACTGTTTCTTCTAAAAAAAAGTGTCAAATAGCTATGAATAGATAAAATTGACAATTCACTTCAATAATTCCAGTTTGCTTTCACAAAAAAAAAAAAAAGTCTCCTTTTCTTGTTTCAATTAAAATCCAAGAACCAAAACAGCATTTTTTTAATAGAACCTGGAATTTCAGTTATTTGGCACTTCCTTTCAGGCCCCCTTTTTTTTTTTTTTTTTTTGGCCTTAGTGTCTACCACAATACTAAATATTACTTATGTGTAAAAGAGTTATGTTCCTATACTTCTTTTCCTTTATTTTATTATTACTCTTAGCATCTTTATAGTTTGGTTTATCTGGTATATTTTGTGTCCTCCAAACTAATAATATATAAAATAGCAAAGTTCATAAGCGTATTTGTGAAGGAGAAATCCAAGCCATACAATCAGTCATGGAAAACTGAATTGACAGGATGATGATTTCTGAAAAATGATGAATATTTATGTCACTATTTCTTAAATTTCAGAGTAATATATCTCCATAACCAACATGCACATATGTGTGTATATAGTATATATATAAATATATATATATGTCTATATATATAAATGCATGCTCAAATTACTTCAGAAACCCACCAGGGAGAGTAGGAAAACAATTTAGGAAACAGGAGTCATTGTTCACAAACTTTGCAACAGTGGAGTCTTCCTAAAACATGATCACAGAGTAACAGCAGAAAGGAGAGTTGGAGATCAAAGAAAACATGGATCATGCACAGGAGAAGGACTGAAGAGAGCAGTAGCAGTGGCACATAAGACACACACAACACAGGTGTGACATAGAATGTCACACATACTGTGAGTTCCTCCCTGCCACACACACAACTCTCCCAAAGCTAGCTGTCCATTAGGGTCAGTGCCTTATATACTACTCTAACAATGCTACTCCTGCTTTGGGCTTGGAGGCATCTTATTACTTATGGAACAGAGCTCCTATATACTCCATAAGGCCTTATTTTTCACTCATCACCTCATAAAATTCTCCAGTAGAATCAAGCAGAGTTTTTTGTATCCATTCTTTCTTTCTACTCTTTCCATACCCTCACTTTCTAAACTCATTCCAAGCACTAAGCCTTTGATTGTACCCTGTCTTCTGGGCAGAATTGTTTTGTTTTCTATAGAGCTAATTCCTTCAATGTTTTTACTGAATTATACAATATAATAGCCAAATTTTCTCTCTGCCTTGTGAGATAAATTTCTGAGAGAAAGAATAAATATTTCATTTCAGAGTTTGTGCATGCATATCTAGCCTATGCTCCTGTCTCGCTCAGATCTTTACATACTAGCTTACAGGAAAGGTGTGTGTGTGTGTGTGTGTGTGTGTGTGTGTGTGTGTGTGTGTGTG
>OU015745.1:126388796-126449200 GCA_907169655.1 Acomys percivali
TGTGTGTGTGTGTGTGTGTGTGTGTGTGTGTGTGTGTGTGTGTGTGTTTCCTTCATCCTGTTATTCTTGCATACCCTATGAGGTAATATGCTGTGGGTAAGAGAAATGCCATGTCTTTCTCAACCATAACATATGTATTAGGATACTGATTATAGAATGTACCATCCCTGAGACTGTGGCAAACTTGGATACCACTAACATAGGCTTCCCTACTTTCAGTGACATTGAAAGAGTAATGCAGCCAGAAATCTTCTAAACCTAAATGGAACCACATAAATAGAGAAATCTCAGAACCTAAGAACTGAGCAACGGTTGACTTGGTGAATGTTCATAGTACAACAAGAGAGATTAGGGCTCAGGCTAAGTGTGTATAAAACTATCATTCTTCAAGCAGTCAAGAAAAAACCCAAATCCTACTCACTCATTCTACACCATGTTCTGGGCATTTCTCTGCCTCACTAACCTACCTTTCTCTCTTTCAGGTGATGGTTAACAAATCCTTGTTAAAATCTATGCAGAGGACAAAGCATGCCTAGAGAGGTAATAACTAAGCTCCTGGGAACAGAGCTTTTAATGACCTGGAGACTTTCTAGATCATCTACACCATCTACATCATATATAGTTTTAACTATCTTTGTTGGGTCATCCTCAGCTAATATAATAAATATAAGCAAGATGTAAGTGGTTTAGCATAGAAGTCTGATACAAGTGTTTCTCAGTGATAGGCAAGTGTCTTCTATTCAATGTAGACACGGGCTTCTTCTCTGGATTACATTTCCTACAGGCCCACAGCCTCTTGGCAAAACCTAGTCACTTGGCTGTATGAAAGGGGAAGTGGGTAAAGAGCAATGTAAATCTCGGGCAGCTGCTCTGCATCGATAATTCAAACCAAAATTACATGTTAAGAATTAGCAGCTCTAGTGTTCCAAAAACCTTGTCATAAGAGTAGGAAACTATGGTGGGGCTGGCCCAAGTGGGCTGTAATTTATCCCCCGCACTCTTGATGCTCCGGCCAACCTGAATGCCATTAACTTGCACCCACACACAAGCACTGTCTCCCTCCATAATCCCACACTAAACTTGTGCCTGTATTTAATTAGTCTCCTCTTCATGACCCCCAAATCCTCTCCATTCATCAAATGTTCCTCTAAACCGTAAACTTCTCATGTTATAAATGTCACTATACTTCATAAATATTTTCTGTTGAACTAAATTTAGACCTGTATATCTGTTGCAAATATTGGTCACAGAGATTTCATACATTCCTCCATTGAGTCGCTCCAATGTAAACATTTTTACATTACTCAAAGTACCAAGAAAGGCCATATCAAGAGGTGAGAACTATCACTGCCTCACTAATGTCTATTTTCTGTGTTTGGCGAGGGATATTTAAGAGCACTGCTGTTTGTTTGTTTGTGTGTGTGTGTGTTTTGTACACAAATACACATAAATACTAAAAAGACCACTGGGTCTGTTTTTGATGTGTGTTCATATGCTTTCAAGGCTCACTACTCTATACTGAACAACAAATAAAGGAGCTAGTCTTGGGAGAGACTAACTCATCTTCTCCCAGCAGACAATAGTTGCCTGTAGCTCTTCGTCTAGGACTGAGACAACCCAAAAAGCTCTTCTTTCCATGCTAACCTGTCCATTGATACTTCCATTGTTAGTCTTGTTTATGCAGTCATTTCTAGGAAATAAGGTTTCAAAGTTAACTTCCTGCTATCCTGGCTCTTACATTCTTTCCTGTCTTCCCAATGTCAGGAGCTGTGGTATAGATGGGTTCCTCAAGGCTAGAGTAGCTCCCTATGATCTACAGATCTCTGTGCTGTTCCTAATTGTGGTTTTCTCATAGTCTCCATTTATTATAAAAAGAAGATTCATTAATGAAGAGTGATACTCATATTTATCTGTGGGTACACCAGTGTTTTTTTTTAAAGCCTCCAAGAATATTATTTTGTCCTTATCTACAGTGATATACAATACATATAAGTGTATGTGTATGTGTATAGAGAGAGCATAGAGAGAGCAGAGAAACACACACACACACACACAAACACACACACACACACACACACACACACACACACACACCTTAAAAGAAATTAAGCTACTTCAGGTGAGAATGCTCCCAGTATCATGCATGACAAACCTTTTATATGGTTGGTCAGGGTACTCCAAGAGATTTCTCAAGCAACATAGATTATAGATGTAGCCCTTGGCTCTTGCTCAGGGCTTGAGGATAGACCCTTCCTGCCAAAGACACTGACTATTTAAGACAAAAGACTCAAATGACTTGAGTTAGATAAGACCTGAAAGCCTCTTTCATCTGTCTTCTATGATTCCAGAAAATATTATGAACAAATGTAGTCTTGAGTTCTCTATACATTCAACTCTGCCCATCTTTCTCTCTAAATCAAAAAATTAAAACTTCCTTGGCTGTTCCTTTGTTCTGTTGACAGTGTCCTTTTCCCTTACAGAACCCAGACCCAAAAAGACATACATGGTATATACTCACTAATGAGTGGATATTAGCCCAACATAATTGTCCTCTGAGAGACTCCACACAGCTAAGGGATTGAGACAGATACTGGGACTCAGTGCTGGACTCTGGGCAGACGACTTAAAGTGGTATGGAAGAATGGGGGGATGGAAGGACCCAGAGGGTTCAGGAACCCCACTAGGAGACCATCAAGACTGGCAAATCTGGACCCAGGGGAGCTGTACAAACTGTTGCACCAACCAAGAACAACGCATGCAGAGAACCAAGTCCCCACGTTCACATGTAGCCAATGGACAGCTCCTTCTCCATGGTTGTGCTGAGAGTGGGAATGCCTCTGACATTGGCATCGGTGCTCCTGATTTGATCACCTCCCCTTGGCGGAACACCATGTGGGCATGCAAAGGAAGGAGATACAGGCTATCCAGATGAGATGCAATAGGCTGTGGTCAGATGGTGGTGGAGGACCCTCCCCTGCCCTTACTTCCCGCTGTCAGAGGTCTAGAGGAGGGGAATAGGGCAGAAGAGGGAGTGAGGGTGGAAATGGAAAGATACAAGTGAGGGGATAACAATCGGGGTATAATATGAATAAATAATAATAAAGGCTCCTTGAATCGTATCCTAATTGTAATCTATTTATCTAGAATGTTATGTATAAATTTTGTTACACATTGAAGAATATGTGAAGCATGGCATATTTGTAAAATGGTGTCCAGTAGCATGTCTTCAAAGAATTACAGAACTATTATATGGAAAAAACAGTGAATAGTATGTAAAGAAAAGGCACACTAACCACAAGGTACTATAGAACCAAGAGTTTTCAACAGACTGTTCATATTTGGCTCTCAAAAGAAAAGTAACATTAGTTCAAAAACATGAAAAGAAAATTTTAAAATTCAAAACCAATGAACATCAATTAAATTATTTACTAATGCTATTATTAAAGTAAATTATGAATATCTTTTAGATTGAAAAAACTAGGAACAATTAAAATTACATCTATAAAATATATAGTTTATGTTCAGAAAATTTTATATTTCATATATAAAATAATAATAGGTCTTTGTATACTTGTAGCTTCAGGCAACACCTGGTAGTTTATGCTAACTCTATGGTTTATGCCTCATATTCTTGACTAGGAGGTGTCAGATTTTCTTCTTTATGAGGAGAGAATAGGTAGAGGACAGTCATGCCAGCAGCCCATGCCTATGAGACTATTCTTCAGCAACTACCATGAATGGAAAACATAAATCATTTTTGCAAGTTGTGACAATAATTATGTCAAATTTGCAGATTCATCATAGAAATCTTAGGCACAATCTTAACAATAGAGACTGGTTAACTCTTAAGTGTTGAGTTCCAGAAATCCAAAACCCGGAATCAAAAAACATATATCTAGTTTTATATTTGGGGTGATATGGGGAGACAAAAAAGAGGAGAGAGAAAAGAAAAGAAAAAGTGGAGAGGAGAAAAGAGACAAACATATAAATATGAAGGACATTGGGAGAGGCTGGACACAGACCACAATGTAAGTAATCCTATTCAATTTTTTTCTGGTCTGTGTATGGCACTTAAGAGAAAAAGCCTAAACAAATATATCCTACATGCATTATCCTTACGTTTCACAGCAAATACATTCTTTAATGTTGTAGCAGCACCAGTCGTGGCTTTTGTAAAGGAAAATATGTCCTTCTCCTGAAAGCCATACAAAACGCACAATCTGCATGAAAATGGTGATCCATTTATAAGCTAGCAATTTCAGAAAGCATCATTATTTTTCTGCCCTCTAGTCATTATTCTCCTTCCACTTAAGCTGGTCCTGGAGTTGGTATCATTAGGCAGATAGGATGAAAGATGATGGTCCCGTAATTGTGTAGTTTATCATTAAGCATTAATAATGAAGAAGCTGGAAGAATCTCAGAAAGTAATGATACAGGGTTTCCTTTGTAGAACTATTTATACTGTAACTGCGCAACTTTAAATGCCACTCCAGATGTTAATAAAGCTGATAAACACTACAGTTTTTGTTCTGGTCCATAGGCAACATCACTTTATCAGGAGGCAGGAGAAAACCTTTGTAGGTTTAGTTATGCAGTTACATGGTCACTGTCTCCTTTTCTGTCTTATCAGATCAAGGTACTACTGCATCCTTTGCGCATGATGAATATATATTAGAATACATGGGTATTCAGTCCTGACTGCTCTAGTATAAGTCTTCTGGTTTCTCACTTCTTTGACATGCTCAAATAGTGCCTCTTAAAGCCCTAAGACTTTGCTGTGGATACTAGAATAGATAAAACACTAAATATCAAGGAAATCTGAGTTATTTCTGTTCAACTATCAAGAGCCTCAAATGCAAGAAATATTTGAATATTTCATCTTATGGTATGAGTCAGAACAAAGACTGCCTCTTTCCATTTGCGTCCTTCCTTACCAGACAATGACTGTTTCTACCAGGAAAGAAACACAAAAGCTCACAGTTTGTTAAGGGACAGATATAAAATAGATGGATTTCCCTCATTTAATTGAATTCCAACACTTTGTATGAGGAAAGAAAAGTAATTTGAAGAATGTCAATTTGGTTATGATATCAGTTTCATCTTTAATTACAATTAATTTGTCATGTAATAAACATAGTAATTATAAGAACTATACCCTGAGAAATTCTATCTAGAGCTGTAAACACAAATTGTATCTCAGCATCCAAGAGAAACAAGTAATCTTTTATTCAGAAAGCTTCCTGGTCTGGATGCTGTAACGTAAATCTTTGAGGTTGTCAATGAAGTGGTGTCTATGACAACCTTAAAGTGTTACCTACTTAGAATGACAGAGTGCCCTATGAGTAGATAGTAATTGTGGTAGCTTAAATGAGAATGACCCCTATAGGCTCACAGGTTTGAATGCTTGGTCCCACTTGGTGGAACTGTTTGGGAAGGATTAGAAGGTGTGCCCTTTCCTCTCCCTCTCCTTCTCCCTCTCCCTCTCTGTGTGTCTGTCTGTGTGTCTGTCTGTGTGTCTGTCTGTGTGTCTGTCTCTCTCTCTCTCTCTCTCTCTCTCTCTCTCTCTCTCTCTCTCTCTCTCTCCCTCCCTCCCTCCCTCCCTCCCTTCATCCTCGCTCTCTTTCTCTACATCCCTCAAAATTGCATATGAAGATGTAAGTTGTCAACTGTTCTTGCCTTTGCTTCACCATTATGGACTCTAATACTGAAAAACTGTAAACTCCAGATTAAGACTTTCTGTTGTAAGTTTCCTTGGTCATGGTATTTTATCATAGCAACAGAAAATTAAGATAGTGCTTAACATCTTTGTTACATCATTTTACGATGTTTCTTGAAAACAAAGATGATACTAGAAAGTAATAAAGGGTTATTTTAATTCTAAAAGTTGAATTTTCAGCCAGACATGGTTGTACATACCTTTAATTCCAACACTTGGGAGGTTGTAAGGTAACTTTCATTCACTGTATTAAGGTGTGTCTGTATATATATTTGTTAATTGCTGACCTGGCAGTGAGCTAAATGCTAACAGATTCTGGTATTGTCATTGCTATTGAGGACTCTCCTATCTCTATGTTGTCCAAAAATTACTCCCAATTATCTCTTGTTGGTTACTAAAGAAGCTGAAGAGCCTGTGACTAGGCAGAGGAGATAGTAGGTGGGACTTCCCTTTCTCATCTGGAATTTATGGGGGGGGGAGAGAGGGAGAGAAGGTTACTGTGCCATGAAGAAGAACTCACCATGAGGACAAGGATGGAGCAGAGGAAGCCAGGGAGAGACTAGAGGACAGGTTAACAGGACACATGCCTGGGGAGTAGGCCAGGCTAACATAGATGGGTTAAAATAAATCAATATCTGCCCAGTTATGGTGCTTAAATATTATTTACAAATTTAACAGGTCTCCATCTCATTATTTCGAAGCTAGAGCAGGCATAGAAAAAACATTTACGTCCAAGAAGTAAAAATCGGCAGATCTCTGAGTTAATGTCTAAGTATTATAAAGAAAGAAATATAATACATTAAATGTAGTTGGTATGTTTTGCATAGAAACCAAAAGCCTCTAAGCAATAGAAGGATTGAGTATTGCTATTGCCGAGATATAATATCCTGACAAAGCAATCTGATAGAGCAAGCATTTGTTTGATTCACATTCAAGGCCGTAGTCCATCAAGGCAGGGAAGTCACAGTACAGGAGTTTGAGGAAGATGGTCACATTGCATCCGCAATCAAGAAAGAGGCACAGAACAATGAATCCATGCCCAACTTGATCTCCCTATTTTAAATAGCCCAGAATCTTCTGCCCAGGGAATGGTCCCATCCACAATTAAGATGGTCCCATCCCAACACATTGGCACAGGAGACAACTTCCTGAACAGAACACCAACAGCCCAGGCCTTAAGGTCAACAATTAATAAATGGGACCTCATGAGACTGAGAGGCTTCTGTAAGGCAGGAGACACTGTCAAGAGAACAAAACGACAGCCTACAGACTGGGAAAAGATCTTCACCAACCTACATCTGACAAAGATCTAATATCCAAAATATATAAAGAACTCAAGAAATTAAACACCACCAAACCAAATAACCCAATTGAGAAATGGGGCTTGGAACTAAACAGAGAATTCTCAACAGAGGAATATTGAATGGCTGAGAAACACTTAAAGAAATGCTCAACCTCCTTAGTCATCAGGGAAATGCAAATCAACACAACTCTGAGATTCCATCTTACACCCATCAGAATGGCTAAGATCAAAAAATTCAAGTGACACCACATGCTGGCGAGGATGTGGAGAGAGCGGAACACTCCTCCATTGCTGGTGGGAAGGCAAACTAGTACAGTCACTTTGGAAATCTCTCTGGTGCTATCTCAGAAAACTGAGAATAAGGCTTCCTCAAGACTCAGCAATTCCACTCCTTGGAATATACTCAGAAGATGCTCTAGCACACAACAAGAAGATTTGCTCAACCATGTTCATAGCAGCCTTATTCATAATAGCCAGATCATGGAAACAGCCTAAATGTCCCTCAGTAGAAGAATAGATAAAGAAACTGTGGTACATATACACTATGGAATACTACTCAGCTATTAAAAACAAGGAATTCTTGAAATTTGTAGACAAATGGATTGAACTAGAAATGATTACAATGAGCTAGTTAACCCATAAGCAGAGAGAGTCAAACGGTATATACTCACTTATATGTGGACACTAGCCCAAGGGGCATGTCCTATGAATGTCTTCACTTACCAGGAAAGTGGGACAGAGGGGAGGACATCCTATTGGGACTCTAAGTGAGAGAAGCATGGGAGAATGGGGAAATAGAAGGATCCAGAGGGTCCTTGAAAGCTACAAGAAGAACATTATGACGGGAGGATCTGGGCCCAGGGGTCCTGCTCAAACCATGGCACCAGACAAGGACAATACATGCAGTAAACTTCAAACCCCTACCCAGATCTACCCAATGGACAGGACATTCTTCACAGTTGAGTGGAGAGTGGGGTCTGACTTTCACAAGAACTCTGGTGCCCCATATTTGACCATGTCCCCTGGATGGGGAAGCCTGGTGCACTCAGAGGAAGGATAGCAGGGTACCAAGAAGAGACTTGATATTCTATGAGCATATCCAGGGGGAGGAGGTCCCCCTCAGTCACAGTCATAGGGGAGGGGAATAAGGGGAAAATGGGAGGGAGGGAGGAATGGAAGGATACAAGGGATAGGATAACAATTGAGATGTAATATGAATAAATTAATAAATTATATTTTTTAAAAAGATAGGACCTCCCACATTAATTAACATGATCAAGAAAATCCCCCATAGGCTCACTCAATTTTCTCAATGATTCTGATGTCTGTCAATGAGATGGTTAATATTAACTACCATGCTAGTCATAACAACAATGTTAGCATGGAGAACAAATAAATGGTGGTTGTCAAATAGAGATGTTTTCATAGCAGCAGAGAATTGATAACATTTAGAAACATTTTCATTATCTCAGTTATCAACTGTAGAATAAAGTTGCTTTTGGTATCCATAGAGACCACAAAAGGTGCCAAGCACCATACGATGCACAGGATAACTTTCTACAAGGAGGAGTTGATCAACACATAGTGTCCACTGGAAGCTCCTGAGAATTCCTGCTTTTCACCCGTGAGGAAAGACTTGAAAAATCAGGTAATAATTGTAGCAGTTATACCACCTGCTGTGTATAAGACTCTCATAAAAAGGCATTCAAAGGAACTTAACAAGTCAAAGTTGGGTTACTCTAGCCTAAATGGAAAGCTAAACTTATTGACTAATATTTTGTATTCAAGACTGTATTAGTATTATTATAAAAATATTGATCCTATTCTAAAATCACCAATAATACTTAAAGTTCCAGCTAGAGCATTAAAACAGCCAAAGAAGATGGAGGGGGAATTCTGTGCAAGAGTCAGAGAAAGGACTGAGGGAGCCAGAAGAGTCAAGGGCACTATAAGAAGAGCTACAGAGTAAACTAATCTGCTCCCATGAAGGGTCATAGAGACTGAACCACCAGCCAAAGTCCTTGTATGGTCCAGACCTAGACGCCTTACACATATGTAGCAGATATGCAGCATGGTCATCATGTGGGTCCCTTAACAATGGGAGTAAGGGCCATCTCCGATTCTGTTGCCTGCTTTTAGAATCCTTCACCTGAGCTGGGCTGCCTTGTCTGGCCTCAGTGGGAGAGGATGTTCTTAGTCCAGCTGTGACCTAAGGTGCCAGGGTTGGTTGGTATCTCTTAGGGTGCTCCTCTTCTCTGAGAGGGCCATGATGGCAGGACTAGGAGGATGGGGAAGGGGCTGGGATCAGGCTGTAAAGTGATTAAATAATATAACTAATGAACAAAGTTAAAATTTAAAGACTTTATTAGTGGTATTATAAAATTATTGATCCTACCTTAAAAATCACCAATAAATTTTATATAGTACATATTTTAGATCATTATAGTTTGTTAATCTGATGCTAATATTCTTACTTCTTTGTTTCATCATTATTGTATTGTGAGATATTGGGACAGGGTCCATGAGTACCATGCACAGGCATAAAGGTCTAAGGATTTTTTGAGATTTGAGTCTATCTTTCCACGTTAGGTTTGGGGGATCAAATTCAAGTTGCCAGGCTTGGGTAGAAAGCCAGACATTTTTCGTAGAGTGTTATCTGGGAAATACTACTGTTAAGTTTTTGTAATGGTTACTAACCTCTCAAAGGTTACAATATAAAGTAATCTCAGTGGCAGAGCACATGGTTAGCCTACAAGAGTCCCTCATTCAATCCTCAGCTCCAAAGAAGTAGTGGCAGCCTAGGTTGGATGTAAACCCACTTTACAATGTGATACTTATGGGCACTGATTTCCTAGCTCAGAGCCAATTGTCATAATCTTTGATATGTGCAGTTTAACCTACTTGAAGATAACTAAAGCTTTTCAAATTGAAGGATAAAAATTGTATGTCATGCTCACCAGGAAATAGCTTTCAAAACAACATTAATGCTATCTCAAAAGCGTCATTGTTTAAAAGTATGCACACATATAGTCACACTTAAAATACAGACTATAGCATCAGATACAAAGTTTTGAATGTCATTTGTCCTTTGTTCTGCCCTGACGCGACATTCTACTAATTTTGGTACATGCTTTATATCAAAACTCCCTAATTCTAATCTCCCAAAAGCTCATTAATCTACATTAATAGCCTTTCTGGGAAGCTGTAAGTTTAATCAATTCTTATTTGATAAGGGTCTCTAATGCGTTCAGTGATGGCGGACCTTCTGAGATGAATGCTCTTTCAAAGCCGTCAGCATTTTCTAAGCCATGTCAGATGTTGATAAAGGAAAATTCCTCCTCTGCTGCAGGAGCGCAAGTCTCAACTCTTTATCCACAGAAAAGGTTAATAATACAGGAGGCCCTCAAAATGTTATCAAACTACTGAAAAGAGATAACATTAAAACCATGTCTTTTAGAATCGGGATACTTTTGTATTCAGATAGTGCCAGCTTGGTAACCTGAAGGAGCTGTAGAAGTTGCCATTTGCTTAGTGTTTAATTGTCTATTTGCCATAATGAAGGTGATAATTGTGGTTAACAGTCGCTCAGCAGTAAAAGCCTTCCCTGAGCTGCATTCCAATTCATTATTATCTACACAGCTTTCTCACTGTGTGCATAACTGTTTATATCAGTCATTTTATTTCACCCATAATTCAACTCTATAAAGAAAAGCAACATTGGTATCACCAATGTGGAAATTACCTCAGTGACCTTAAACAACAGAATTTATATCAAGTACTTTGCTCTCCTCTCCTAGGTAAGAACCACAATAATTTAGGAAGGAGATAGACCAGATATTTTAAAAAAGAAATTTCAACATATAGACATGATATTTTAAGAACTTTCCTTAAAGGAATTTCATCATGGTTATTTCATAAGTCAGATAATATTAACTGACTGTTCCTTATAACAAACATGATGCTATAGAACGGCCATCAAAATTACATGTTTGCTATTTGATTTCTACAAGTTTAATGATTTTATTCAAATTAGTGTTCTTTTTTTGTCCTCTGAGTGTTCCTTCCCAATGCTCAGGGGCTTGATGTGAGCAAGGTACAGGTATTACATTAGAAGCAGCTTGGGAACAAAGCTCACCTGTACCTTTGTCTCCAGTGCTATGTCCACTGCCTATTAGAGAAGAAATCTTCACCACTAAATTCCTAACTGAGGCTTCTACAATACAATACAAAACAGAGGGACAATAGTAAAGCATTATAGGATTCTTACATGGCAAAGAGATGAAGACCTAAAGAAGTGGATCCAACTGTATTGCTGGTGCGGTCTTTAATGCAGAGGTGGAGTCACAGAGAAATCTGACTGGACAAAGTGCTTTGATTTCTCACAAGAGGCTGATGGGATGTAGGTCGGCCCGTGCATTCATTTCCTACTCCATGTCCTTGTATCATGCGTGCTTACTGCATGGAAAGGGCACTTATTACAACAGAGTCTTATAAACTGGAGGACGGGAGCTTACAGAGTGGCCTTCCTATTTTTCAAATCCATATGGCCTAAAATACTTTACGTTGATGATCCCTGAAGCCTATCACATATATATATATATATTTAAATAATTTTCATATTTGATGTCCTGGCCTTCAGTTGTGAGCCAGTACCTCAGTGGGCCTCCATTATTCTACCCATCGCATGGATGCCTATATATTTATGCTTAAAAACTATGAAATGACTTCTTTGGCAATCTGCAACTCTAAACAGTCTGCTCCTCCAACAGCCACATGTATTTGGCTTTATACCTGTCATTCCTTACCCTGCTTGCCCTGCTGCAGAATTAAGTCCCCTTCAAGGCACAGAGCAAATGACACTTTCCTGCAAAGATATTCTGTAACTTCAATTGTAGGTCAGATCACAAAAGGAAGTGTCTTTTTTTTTTCCTAGACACGAACACATTTCACTTCCCTCAATTGCTGCAGAATGCAAAACTCTGTACTTCATGTGGATGTATGGTAACATGAAGAGTGTTTGAAAAACAGGAATAAAAAGGTTCTGGTTTAATACTATTCAAATACATGATTACAAGGATGCGTCATTATCCTGTATTCAGCTGGAATTTTTAATATCCAATGGTGGCCTTCTTTAAGACATGGATTAGGAAATTAGTTCTAGAATATCAAACAAGACTGTTCCAGACGTTTTTCAATGTCAAGTAGCTTCCAAGTTTCCAAGAAGTCTTGATCTCTCACATCACACAAGTTCAACATGACCTTGGGTGGGAGGGGACAGGGCTGGGCAGGGCAGGACAGAAAGGGAAAATAGATCAGGATCTCAGTTGGCCCAAAGGGATGATTCCCACACACTACTCAGGCACTAAGACTAACAGTCTGCCTTTTTTATTGCCTATGAAATTAGAGCTATTATAGTACATGCTAGATAAAAATCGATTTTCACTTTTATCTTGTACTATAATGTTTAAGCATTTCTATCCATGAACTGAAGATCTGGGCTCTGAGAGCATAAACAATGCCAAACTCGGAAACTCCTACTGACAAACTCTTTTGCTGTTGTTGCTGACATAGAAGAAAGGATAACTGGATCTGGATTTGTCATATTGAGAACTAACAGTACAATGGCATTTTAGTGTGATGTGGCCAAAGTTAAAATAATTTCACAAACAAGACTTCAGTCACCTTTTCTGGCAGCCTCTCACACTTACATCATTCTCCTTACTTAGAAGCATCTATTTGTTATATTCCTGGTGTTTAACCAAAAAGTTTTCCTCTGGGGATTTTGTTCTATTAGTGTTTTATTTCCTGGCACCATTTTAAAAAGTTCTGAATAACATCTGAACTTTCCAAAGGTGGTTGGGTAGACATTTGTGTCCTCTTTGTTCTCTCACTAGACCATGTGTGTTTGATATCCTTTACTTCCCCTTCCAAGATTGCTCCTAGTTTTCCAATCATTCCTGTGGCTCTTTTCTAAGCCTTTATCCTCAAGGATTACTAGTAAATGTCCAGTGATGAGAAACTCCCAAAATAACCCAAATTAACAACTCCTGTGCAGCAGGTCTCCAAGTCCTTTAGCATCGATTAAAATATCTAACAGCTCTGTGAGGTTAGCCTAGTATTTCAACAATTTTGCTGATGAACAAATTGGAAAATGAAAAGATTAAGTAATTTTCCTAAGTGTCTTCTTGGAAATGGAGGAACAAGGCTTAGAAGGCACGTGTTCCAGCCGAGCAGCTTCTCTCAGCCACTACTCTACACCACAGCGACAAACGGCCACATGCATAAATTAGAAACTTTCAATTCCCACTTACATGACAAAAGCATGTTTATGGAAAACAAAAAGTTAAAGCAGCTTTCTTGTGTTTCTGGTTGTGAGCCTAACCTTTAATGGCTTAGCCATCTCTCCAGTCTGAGAATATTTTTCTTGTACAATACGATTCAGTATATATTCTATCTTTTACTATTAAATCCCAAGCCCAAATAGTAATTCAGCAGTCTGTTTTTCTCTCATTGTTATTTTGTGGAACCTTAGAAATATTCTTGACTCTAGGATCTATTTTTCATAATACAAATATTCCCAGAGTAGCTACGAATTATACATTACCGATCATACATCACCTACTGTCACAAAAGCATAAAAGTTAGCACAAATTGGATATTACTGTATGTCATGCTTATATTTTTCTTTATTTTCCCATATTTATCATTTATGAGACTACAACAAACACTGTCTTTATTTTTTAAAATATATTACTCTGGATAATACCTCATCAACATGGATGTCTGAACATGACCTGAACAAGGTGACACCAATAGACATGTTCATAAGACCACAACCACAGTAAAAACAAACAAACAAACAAACAAGCAGGAAATTGAGGAATGTTGAGAGCTGGGGAAGGAGACTAATCTTCTCCAGGAGTTACCTATCTAATAACAACGGACAGCTCTGAGAATAATACATACAAATAACATTGTATAGACTAAGCAGGTTATAATTCTGTCTTTAGGAAACATATATATATATATATATGATCACTTTCTGTACAATCCTGGTTGTTGGGCTTCAGATCCTGGACAAGCAGCTGAGGTGCTTATTTAGTCAGGGCAGACCTGGCCTCCAGGCTGCCCCAGCATCCCTCAGTCCCTGCATGTTGCAGGGCATGGCTGGCATACCCTGACCTCTACCCTGAATTCTCCAGTCCAGGGGTGGTTCTTCCAGTCCCTCAGAGGCTCTTCTCTATATAATCCAGACATTTTGGTCCCTACTCTCCTCCTCCTCCTCCTCCTCCTCCTCCTCCTCTTTGTCTTCTCCCCCCTCTTCCTCCCCCTAACTTTCTCTCTCTACCCACCACTCTTTTGTCTCCGTCTGCGTAGCAACTTCCCTGACCTATTCCTTGGAACCAGCGGGCCCCAGATAAACCTGAATTTATACATGCTACCTTGGACTGAATTAGCTCATTTCATCAAGCAGAACAATGCTCATCACTGGTAACCTGGTTGGGAATCACTGAAATACACATGAAGATGGCAGGAGAGAACCAATTCTACAAAGTTGGCCTTTGACCTCCACATGTGTACTGTGGAACATATACACATCATGCATGCACAATAGTATTTTAATTAGTTTTTTATTCATTCATTTATATATCAATATTTTACCATATATATAATATTGTAAACTTTAAAATAATTATGGTAACTTTAAGGGTGATAGGACACAAAATCAAAAATAAATCTAATAACTGTATTATGCAGGAATGGAGTAATGAAGCTGAAATAAGACTATAAAATACATAATTATAGTAGGATCCCTACTATATTCCCATGGAAAGTACAAATTAAAAGATATTATTTTAAATTAAATCCAATTAAACATGCACATGGTTAATAATTAGATTACTATAAAGCTCAAATACCACTATAATAAATTGTGTACTGCAAAGTTAACAATGAAAATTTCTCATGAATAAAATGATCAACCCAAAGTACTTTTAAGAAAATATATCAAAAAACCTGTAGATGGGCAAGTAACATTGTTAATTTTAAAAGTCCATTGAGCACAATTTTTTTTTTTTTTTTTTTGGCTACTCCGACTTGTATGGTGAACATGTCATCTATAAGCCTACCTTCCCCTGGGCATCAAGAAAGAATTGAATCACCATCATCACCATCATCACCACCATCATCATAGTGAAACATTCTCTTTCAGGTAAACTCAGTCTCTAAGCTCTAATCTTTCAACAATTTCTCAAGCCACAGACCACAAATGTTAAACAATCCAAAAAAAAAAAACAATTTGCATACTAAAATATGCAAGAGCCCTTGTCACTCCTGCTCCTAGCCTTCCCTGAGTGCAATGATGTGTGCTGTCCTGGTCAAAACTGGTCAACTTCAACTGTTCCCTCTGAAGTCCTAGCTGTCTGAATACTGTTTCCTCTTGTGCTAGTTACTTTTCTATTGCTGTGGCAAAGCATCATAACAAAACCAACTCATGGGGGAAAATAGAGTTTATTTGAGCTTATGATTGCAGAGGTGTAAGAGTCCAGCATGGCAGGAAAGCCAGGCAGCAAGGGGCAGGCATGGCAGCAACAACTAGATGCTGAAAGTTCACATCCATGACTGAAAGCGTGAAGCAGAGACAACAAACAGAAGTAGCTGAGATATTTTACTCTCAAAGCCTGTCCGCAGTGATGTGCTTCCCCCAGCAAGACTGTCTCACCTAAACTAGCCCCTAAATGCACCACCAACTGGGTAACAATTATCTGAGACTATTGGGGACATTTCTCACGCAAACCACCATGCCTTTCTCCTAGATCTCACTGCAGGCGTCTTTCCACATAATTTCTATTGTTTGTCGACCTGGGGCTCTTACTGCATCTAAGTAGCACATTGGGTGACATCCAAGTGCCCTTCAGGAAAGCCCTGATATCTTGTCTTACCTAAATCCCTTTCACATATGTCAACAGGGTTGAATGTCATGATCTACGAGAATAAAAACTACAAATCAGAATGAAGTCTTCTTAAAGCACCAAAATCACGTCACTGCCTCCCTGTTCAGGCTTGTTGAGGTTTGCTAGTGTCTTCTAAGACATTTGATGTGCGGAATCCATTGAGTTTAGCTCACGTTACCTTTTTGTAAGATGTGTCCAACTCCTAAACGAAGGTTTGTACTTAATACAGAAAAGCATGTTTTATCTTTTCTCCATGAAAAATTGAGTGACCAGCTGCACTTGAATGTTAGTTTCATTTTCTTCCCTTGTTATATTTATGTGGTGGCATGTAACTTTAACGGGAAGAGAAGTAGAAGTCAGAGAAACACACTGAGACAGCATTATCTTTATAACCTCTCCTGGCTTGCCCTTCCCCTCATCCTCGGTTTTGGAAAGAGACGACATAAAGCTGCGTGCTGGCAAGTTGATCACAGTCAGGAAGGGAATGAGCTCAGCTGTGTATGGAGAAACTTGGTTGTTTTTCTTTGATTCATCTGATAGCATCACACTGGGTCAGTCTCTTGTTTATGCTGTCTTTATTGTTTCTGGTCTTAGAACAATAAACATCCCTAAGTGGTTTCAATTACTGCAGAAAAACTGTGCAAATGAACTTTGGCTTTGTTTCATATTGAATAGAGGGTTTTTATGATTTTATAAATGGTGATGATGTTTAGGACTCTTGCCAAACCTGTTCTATAAACAATGAAGAGTCACATTTACCAGCTCTAGGCCTTTAATCACTCAACTATCCTTCCCTTCATATGGATAAAAATATTTTAACCTCATTTCATAGAGATGAATGAGAATGATGAAATTATCTGTGGATTCAGCAACAATTTCCATAAACAAAGAACAGGAACATTTGTCTAGTCCTGTATCCATGCACTGATGCCTTTTTTTTTTTTAACTTTGTATACTTTCTTTACTTACAGGAAAACATTGCTTGGTTGTCATTCAATTTTAACAAATTCAGCATACAATCATATCAGAAAGAATAAATGCTATGGTAACAGATAATCTTAACTCCAGATCTTACAGATTTCTCAGAATAAACATCTTTATCTAAAAGTACATTGTCAGGATAAGCATGTGGCCAGAGGGAGTCCATGCTAGAGACTATTACATCAGCAACTGAGCCCTCCAAAACTAAAATCCAAGGCCTGCATGCAAGAGAGATCTGAGAAATTTTACCTTCCATTTGGCTCAAGGGAGTGCCATAGTAAGACACTGATTTATTTACAAAATTTAGAGACTCAGTGCCATAGAATGTATGTGTACAGAAGCTATCAGTCACTAGGGGAGTGAGTTTTGTAAGCCTGAATTAACAAAATATGTAGGTGAATCAAACAGCATGTCCATTCCTTACAGTTTTAGAGGCTGTAAGTATAACTATAGTGCTAGCAATTTTGGTTTCTTCTGAGGCTTCTCTTCCTGGCTTAGAAAGGGACACTTTTTTGTGGCTTCACTGTATCTCTGTGCATATGAGTACTTAGTATCTCTTCCTCTTAAAAGGACACCTCCCAGATTAGACTAGGGTTGTCATTATGACCTCTTAGAACCTGAATTATTGTTTTGCTGGCAATACTATAAAATGTGGCTACACTCCATAGCACCGTAGGTTAGAACCTCAAATTATAAATTTTGTGACACACAGCTCAGCTTGTAGCAGTGAATGAAACCATTCAACCATCCAAATATTGTCGGGGCGTTTGGTGAGTTCATATTTTCAAGCTGAAGTACTTTGTAAGCAAAAGTTAAGCCGACCAAGATTGTGAAGCCTCCATGTGGATTTAAAAAGTCTTGAGTATGAGAAAAATCTTTTAACCACAATTAATTGAAAACACTGGATAGGATGTTTAGGACATTCCCTGTGATGAACTAGCTGCCTTGAGGCTTTGCGGGGTATACTCTTTCCATTATCATTAACTATTTTCAAAAAAAGAAAGCCCTGATTAAAATGTATTTAAGAAATTGTGTTAGCATTTCTTTGCTTTTGGAGGATCATCACGTATCCTCATTCAGGACAGTTAGGAAAATCTGGAATGGCATGTGCATATATGCTAAATATTGTCAAAATGTGTTTCTGTAGGATGAACCTACTTTGCATGTATTTATCATTTGCTCTCAGTTAAGCTGGCCAAACTTCCATTTCTTTATGTTCATGATAATAATAGTAAGACTTACTTTTCAGCTTTAACAAATATACTATTTGAAAGTGGGCTGGAAATAAACAACCATATAAAATGCTGTGAAAGTCAGCTTCAGAAGGTGAAGATCCCTAAGACACAAATGCAATGCAGTTTCATGCGAGATAGGTAGGGATATCTCACCATCAACAGTGAAGCGTTGTTATTTTTATAGGATTTGCTTGTTCTCTGCTATAGTTGTAGTGACAAATGTAATAACTCAATTCAGTAATAACTCAATTCAGATTTCTTTCATTGGACCCTTCATTAAATCATAGACCTAGACTTCAAATGATAGAAATTTAGTAGCCTCAGACAGGGGTTACTGCTGATCATGTTAGCACTAATCAATTCAAAGCACATTGCAGATAGTTCCTTCCAGGACTGTGCTGCTTTAAAAATATGTTTTAAGGTACAAACATTTTCACTGACAAAGCAATGTCCTTGGAAAGGACATTAAATGCTATTTATGAGACCCAGGTGTGGTGGCACACACCTGTAATTCCACCGCTCGGGGTGGCAGAGTCAGGTGGAACTCTCTGAGTTCAAGGTGAGCCTGGTCTACACATCAAGTCCGAGATAGCCAGTACTATACAAAGAAACCCTGTCTTGAAAAATAAAAACAAACAAACAAAAAATGCTGTTTATGAGACAACAAATGAAGCAAAATTAGTCAAATAAGATAAAAGATTATAAGACAACTTAGTTTATTGAACTGAGACTATACAAGCATATACACAGGAGATTTGGGCATCCAAATGTGATTCTGGGATAAGAACAGATACATAGACGTAAAAGAATACAATTGAGAGCCCAGATATAGCTATGGAGAACAATAAATACAGTTAGCATCCTTCAGTCCTGTATCTCTCCCCTTCCTCTCCCTTTCCTATCGTGTTCTCCTCCTTCCCATCCCTCCTGGAAATATTCTAAAGAGAATAAATCTATCAACCATTTCCTTTAAACCTGAGCTTTCATCTCACAGTTATAAATAACCATCCACCTCAATAACTACCAAATATTACTTTTATTTCCACCATTCTTATAACTTTGTCAGTTTTTAATAGTTTTAATAACTGTTTAGTCAGTTATCCAGAGAAATGGAATCAATAGGATAGGATGTGCTTATATAAATAAAATGAAACTTCCTGTAAGGACTTCCTCTTGCCATTAGAGGTTTGGAGTCCCCCTATCTGCCATCTCCACACTGGAAATGCAAATGAAACAGTTCACTCAACTTTTGAGTGAAAAAGAAGTACCATGCAACATTTGCCCTATGTAACAAGGGAAGGATGCACTAGATTGGTTGTATAAGGTTAGCAGTTAACTATTGCGGAAGGTCAACAACGTCACAAGGTTAATAACAGCGTTATAGGTCGAAAGCTTGACCCTCCCTTCTGCAGTCCTTAATACTTCCTTCATCCTTCATAACATTTTCTACTTACTCAAATCTATTTCTAGTATTCATTTCCATCCATCGATCACTTAATCAGATCACAACACAAATTGATGCTGTAATTACCATAAGTAAGTCATTATGATTGAATACTTATCCAGGCTTATGCCCCCATTTTACTCTTCACAAACTAGCATTGTGCTTTCATTCCAGACCAGCTCTTTTGAACTGGTCAGCTGAGGCAGTAAATGGTGAGAACAGGACCTGCTCTGCAGCAGATTCCAAGAATTACTAAATAAGCAAGCCATCCATCAGTCGGCTACAGCAAGTCAATTTAAAAAACAGTTGTGGCTGGCGATGCAGATCAATGAAGAGAACTGGCCTAGTTTGCACAATCCTTGGTGTGGCAAAAATTAAATAAATAAATAAATAAATAAAATCTGAAAATGAAAATGAAAATATTGAGAAAAGAAAGCTTAAGTATAACCAGCAGAGCCTCATTTCTAAAGTCTACCCCCACATATTCTAGGAAACTAGAATGGAAAGTCCCAAACACAGCTAAGGAGAAAGATGCTCTGACACAAAAAGGGAAACAAGAAGGATGCAGGGACAGAACGCAGGACATGTTTGCAAGCCGCTTTTCTCCCAAAGGGTTGTGAGCTCCGACTGGGTACACTCACTTCTTTTGACCAATCAGTGGGCCAGAGTGAGAATCAGTGGACATGCTAATCCAAACAGGTAGTGTTGAGCAGAGTAGAAATGGATGGTGCAGATGAACACTGGGAAGAAGTATAAGATGACGTCATAGCCAGTCAGAGTGACCAAATTCTATGAACAGGAGCGATCAAAGCCATGTCTTAGGTAATCAAGGCTTCGAGTTTGTTTCAAGATGCCGCTGAGTAGAGAATTTTGGAGGACCTATGGTGTACGATGGTTCAGCCAAACCTAGACTATAAACCAAGCACACTATTGTTACATCTCAGAAGAGGGACCCTGAACCTCCACATGAGTCAGAGCTTGTCTCAAATACAGAAAGGAGTTGATGGCATTCTCAGAATCAGAAAGAGGAGAGGAAGCCTGTCACCACTTCTCAGTCAAGTTATGTTTCCAAGTAAGCTAAGTGATGGCGAGAAAGAAAAGGAAACACAAAGAAACCACAAATACTGTCTCCTGGCAGAGGCTCCTTACCCACCAGTCAGAGGAGAACAGCTTCTCAATGGGATGTGTGCATATCACAATGTTAACAAAGCTGTGTTGTTCTGAGGAAGGCTCCCGTGGCTTTGAACAAAAGCCACAACCATGTGGAGCTTCAACATACAAGCCCTGTATTTCTAGTGATTCTACACAAGGATTAAGTGGTAATGAATCTCTATTAAGAAGGACACTGCATGAAATAAAAATGATTTCTAAGATTCATGCTAATGTTTTAACACTTTACTATGTTTACCTAGGATTATATTCCATAGAAATACTATAAGAAGTCAGAGAAAAACATGAAAAACCTTTTTTTTTTCTATTTTAGTGTCATTCATAGAATATTCTTCCTGATTTTAGAACAAGGAGGCCTCACAGTTTCATGTTGGGCTGGGCCTTACAAATTACATCAAGGCCCTACACACCTACTAGCTGATTGGTTTGAACAGGGGATAATTGGTTTGGAATTAAGTTGCCTTAAACATCAAAACCTCAGAGGAATTCAATTACATTCTTCCTCTCTCTTCTTGAAGACAACTGAGTTCTAACCGCCCATTTTTGCCTTGCAAGCCTCAAAGCTTCCTTTGTTCTGCCAGGACTTAAATCTCTAGACAGTTAACCTTTGTGCCACATAAGGACTGAAGTGCTGTCTTCCTCATGTTACCTGGGTGTCGTGACCTTCAGTCCCAGGCTACCAAGCTATAAATCGCCCTTTCTCCTGTTAAAATGAGAAGCCGATACGTGCAAAGTACTGAACCCTCTATGAGAGCCCTTGAATAAATCTTTTGTGGCCTTAATTATGGGGTAAGGTCATGTTAAAACTGGTTCTGCTGGACTTTCCCCATGAAAATATGATAGCACAGTCATTTTACCAGGGGTGTTAAAATCAACAGTGTTTTGAGGGAAACTGTAAACTCCTGAAAGTTGAGCCTTGTGTAAACCCACTGTGTCCTAGTGGGGCTGTTTCTAATGCTGGCAGTCAAGAAGATGTGTGCCGCTTTACATTTCAAACTAGACAGATTGTACTATTTGCATAGGCTCCAAAAGTTTATAATGGTGCTCAAAGTGATCACACACACACACACACACACACACACACACACACACACACACACACACGGTATGAATATACTAACTGGTTAGATGATAAGTCATTGGGGAACAGCACGAGTGGCTGGTACCTCCCATGCTCATCCAAACATGCCTTGAGACCACAGAGAAGGGTTGAACCAGGATTGTCAGTGGTGGTTAGATGTGTGCCTGGGAAAAGAGGGACCACATACATAGGGATTTCTGTGGTTGGAACTTCCCTGGTTTCCAAAGGAGAAAGTACAGAGCTTCCTTAGCAGCTCTTCTGGATGGGAAAAGAAGTGAAGAGGGAAGTATGAGATTTTTGAGCTACAACAGCCAAATATCACAAAAATGAGTCAGACAATTACTGTGCACACTTTTGAATTATGACTAAGATTCCTTCCTTTGAAAGATGCAATGTTTCCTCAACTCTTTGATTTTGGGTTGGGCTTGTGAAATATTCTATCCAATATAACTTGCCAGGAGGGATTTTTAACATCCCAAGCCTAGACCTCAAACATCTTTACTTCCATCCTTTTACTCTCTTAGAACCACATCAGTACATGCAAAGGAGCCAATTTCCTCCTGTGGATTGTGTGAAGGAAACCCTCCCTATGCCGGAAGTCATCCTAGAGGAGCTTACAATCATCCAGTCCAGACATGAGGATAACAGAGCTACAAACCCAGATATATGACCATAGATATATGATCAAGACTAGCCTAGACTGGACAAACGTCCCAACTGACTCTGCAAGTCATTGATTTTTGTTAGCAGTTGCTATGCCCTCTACTGCTGGGGCTAAACCAGGCCTGTCCCAAGTTCTGGTTTAGTGGGAGAGGTTTCAAAATGTTAGTTACTAGGGTAACTGAAGAAGCCACTTGATACTCATTGACTTCTGTCTTCCACACATACAAATATATACATCCAGACACATACACACAAACACATTATACATCAGACAGAACAGGGACAAAGACAAACGGAAACAGGGGAAAGGTTTGTCAGGCAGATTTGAATGTGCTTTCTCTGTTTCTTTGCTTGACATATATAGATATCTCCAAATCAATAAATCTACAACTAAATACCAGATACCACTCCCACCATCACAGAGCTTACTATATCTGCAATCTTTTCTGTCTCTGTCATTATTCCAATTGCTCTGAATCAATTCTCAAAGTCATTATTGATTCTTATTTTTTTCCTCGGGTCCCTCATAGCCAAGAAAGAAAGAAAGAAAGGAGAAACCTAGAAATTATGTTACATCTACATTCAATATGTGAAGAATACAATAAAATTGGAGGGTTCCAACTTCTGGGTGAGATAGAAGACTGGAAGCTACTTCCCTGTGACCTCACAGCAGTCCTCACTCCAGGATAAAGCCACACCCCTCAAAATCTGAAATGTACTTGTGATTTTGATGAGATAAAGATTCCCTGGCAAACTACCATCCATGGCCAGGGAATTCCAGTTTGCTTTCCTATGCTTTAAGTGGGACATGACCACAGGGCATCTTGAGAAGGAATCTATTGTTTAAAACAAAACTATTGGGGCTGTGAGAAGAAAAGCCACTAGTCAGGAAGCATGAATTTAACCTGCCGTAATTCTGGGTTGTGATACAGCCCTGGACACAACTGCAAAGTGAAAGGGAGAGACACTGAAGAGCTGAAAAGTCCACACTGCAGGTCCAAACATCCAACTGTTCAACACCACCCTGTGCCTGGAAGGAGATCTCATCGACTGAGGGTACCACCAGAATTTGGGAGCCTGGAAATGGAGGTTACCACATAAATCCTGTTGGCACTACCTGCTGTTCACTGCTGAGCAGCTGGAGAACTCAAGTGCACCCATCCAGCTTGGTGATTAATATTTAATACTTAAGACATCTTGAAAAAGAGATTATAGATCCTCCAGTGGTACAAATCTTAGTGATGTGGATGTCTCCCACAAACCCAATGACTTGAGAGACAAGAATAAACACACACATACAGAGAGAGAAAGAGAGAGAGAGAGAGAGAGAGAGAGAGAGAGAGAGAGAGAGAGAGAGAGAGAGAAAGGGCGAGCACTAAGACACAAAGACACACAATCTAGGGAGAAATTACCTAACTGTAGGCATCAGAAGCCCCTAAATTCAAATGAGGAAATGAAGACAGCTTCGATGGGCACCAGACCTTTGCCTATCAGACACAGGCTCAGCATGGGCACACGGAAGCACATGGAAGCCAGGAGTAAGCAGCTCAAATGACCCTCTGGTCCCCTGCTGATTAATAGTCCTCTAGAATTTCTGAGGACCAGATGACTGTACCAGCATCACACCTTCTCTTTTGTTTTGCTGTTTGTTGTTGGTTGAGTAGTTGGCTTTGGTTGGTTGTTTTGTGAGTAGGTTATATTTTCTTTTCCTTTTTGTATTTGTGCTATTCCTTTCAGTTTTTGCTATACTTTCAGCATTGTTTTTGCTCCATTGTATTTTTAATTATATTTTTCTAAATGCACTTACTTTATTAATGTATATTTTCATTATTGGTGACCTTTTTTCTTTTCATTTTTCTCTTCTGTTTCTTCTTGCTTTTTTTCCTCTCTAATGTTAGTATAATTCTGAGGTTTATAAATTTTCTCTAAAAATCTCATGTAATTGTTTTTATTCCCTTTTTCACATTTATCTAACTAACTTTATTTTAACTTTTCTTTATTAGGAAATCCATTTGGGTATTTTTTTTTCCCCTAATCTCTTTATCTTTTCTTCCTGCATAACATTCTTTTTCATTCTGGGATTATTTCCTTAGTTTAGTTGGTGATGGTTTCTATGTTTTCATTTTAATTTGATTAATTAAATTTTTGCCCTTCAACATTTCTTCTCCCACCTCAATTTCCTCACTGTATTTTTCTTCCATGGATCTGATTTTTTTCTCATTTGTGTTGACCTTTTTTTTTTTTTTACTGTTTGCTGACCTCCTTTTTGGACCCTGGAGTGAATTAATCTGCTTATTTGTTTTGTTCTTAAGGTCACTGATCGTTTTTTTTAATAAACCTTTTGAATACCCATCTCCTGTTCTGTCTCTTTCTGTGTCTTTTAAGTCAGTAGTTAAAGAGCTATAGTCTTTGGGGGAGTCATGTTGCTTTGCTTTTCCATGCTTCCTGTGCTATGTGTTGCAGCATATGTGTCTTCCGTTTTGGATATCTACTAGCTTTATCTGGGGATCTCTTTATTAAGGAGCCTATTGTTAACCGCTTCATTCTCTGTACCAATTAGTGATGATCAAAGGAAAGTTGAAGTTCTATACCAACAACACCAAACTTTATGAGATATAGAAATGAACTTTAAATTTAAAACATGCTATACTATCAACAAATTAGCTTTATATCAGGAAAACAAGAGAGGTTTGCACACTGAATACCTGTGTGATGGAATTAAGAAGCTGATTAAGGAGTGAGGGGAGGGCTCAGAGACCAAGCATGTGCCTTGCAAATGTAAGAACAGGAGTTGGGGTGCACAGAAGCCCACCTGAAGGCCAGGTGGCTATGGCAGCACTCTTGTAATTCTAGCCAGGAAAGGTGGAAACAGGATACACAGTGCAAACCAGTGAGAAAGACTAGTTATACCAGCAACCTCTGTGTTTGATTGAGAGATCCTGCCCCAATTCGTAGGTGGAAAAACAAGAGAGGATGATTCCAATGATCCCAACAGCAGCCTCTGTTTTACACATGCATAAGAAGCACATGAGCACACATCTCTTCACACGCAAAAGCATGCACAAGCATTCACACATGTGCATACACATGCAGATACTGCACAAAAATAGAAAACGGGATCATATGATTAATGTTTTATATGTAATAATTACATTGCAATTGCATTTTACGTGGGCTTCTTTGTAGTCACTTTGTGTTTTGTCATCATTTCAAAACGACTCACTTGAGAGAAATGGAGATGTCTGCAAATGAAAGCAGGCTGTCCATGAGAGGAGAATGCCTCACACAAATGGCAAAAACTTATTAACTTTCATGATAATTTGAAAACACAGAGTTGGGGCTGGACAGATGGCTCAGCAGTTAAGAGTATTGTCTGCTCTTCCAAAGGTCCTTAGTTCAATTCCCAGCAACCACATGGTGGCTCATAACCATCTACAATGAGATCTGGTGCCCTCTTCTGGTGTGCAGGCACACATGCAGGCTGAACACCATATACATAATAAATAAATAAATAAATAAATAAATAAATAAATAAATAAATAAATAAATAAATGAGAGAATTAAGTACGGGCCAATGGTGGTGCATGCTTTTAGGGAAAAAAGAAACAAAGAAAACGCAGTGATAAACATTGCATGACTAGCCAAAGGGGACAGATTTGTGCCAATAAAAGTGTTTTTATTCAAAACATTTTAAGAGAAACATGCCTCATCCTAAGATGTAGATGTAGAAAGTGAAATGGAGGAACTGTCACATCTTGTCGAAACTTTATTCAAAAATTCTGAAGACATAGGTTTTTTTAAAATGAAATTGTTTAAAAAGTAAATGCAATAACTGTTCATGAAGCAAAAGCTCTTCTGTAAAATACACAACTCAAGCATCTTTATTTCACATTTAGAACAGAGGTGAAATCTGATTCAAAACTCTCTGAAGGAATGTTAAAACGTATCTCTGGTCGTTTTCTCATTGTGCACTGCATGACTCTGTGCTATTTTTACAGAAACACAATTTGCCAAGTGCAAAAAAATTTATGTGCTATAAAAGATACAGAGCTTTTATTAAACCAGCAATGATTTGTACATTGGCCTGTTTTGCTCTCTGGGTATTAATCACAATCGTCTTGCTCATCTCTTCTCAGTCTGTTCCAGGAAAGGAAAAGCACATTCTTAGTGAACTTCAAGGCTACTGAACTTCTAAGATCAGAGCTCTAATCAGCCATGCTAATACCTGTTTCCAGACCAGCCCACATACCATCATGGCGCTTGCCCAGCAAGCTCCCGGAAAGCCCACAGTGAGCTTGTGACAGTAGCAGCTGCCAAGCATCATCTCTTGGGTTTGGAAATAAACGTCCTGCTTGGGTGTGGGGGGTAGAGATTTCCTTGGCAGGAGGAAGTCTGCTAAAGCAGAGGAGCCAGTGTCAAATGGAACATGCCAGAAGTCATCTAAGTACAAAATCATGCTCACCTTAAATGAACACCATAAAAGCCCATGGGATGCACTGTTCTTTAGACATGGGCTGCAAACTTAAGGGAAAGTAGACCATAATAGCCAAAGCTGCCCTCAGCCTCCAGGTTGGAGTCTGGAAAAGCAGAATCAAATTCCATTCATTTATTCCTGACTATCCTCCCTACTCAAGCATACATTTTCAGTATTACTGATGTGTCCAACTGAAGATGCACCATGACTGAAAAATACTCTGAATCCACTTCAGAATCATGAGAAATTAGCTATTACTTATGAACCACGTTTGGCAAGTGAGAAAAAAATCTTTTTTGTAAATATATTTTATTAATTTATTCATATTACATCTCAATTGTTATCCCATCCCTTGTATCCTCTCATTCCTCCCTCCCTCCCATTTTCCCCTTACTCCCTTCCCCTATGACTGTGGAGAATGGGGAAATAGAAGGATCCAGAGGGTCCTAGAAACCTACAGGAAGAACATTATAACAGGCAGATCTGGGCCCAGGGGTCCTGCTCAAACTATGGCACCAGCCAAGGACAATACATGCAGTAAACTTCGAACCCCTACCCCGATCTACCCAATGGACAGGACATTCTTCACAGTTGAGTGGAGAGTAGGGTCTGACTTTCACATGAACTCTGGTGCCTCATATTTGACCATGTTCCCTGGATGGGGAGACCTGGTGGCACTCAGAGGAAGGATAGCAGGCTACTAAGAAGACACTTGATACCCTATGAGCATATACAGGGGTCCCCCTCGGTCACAGAGAAAAAAATCTTAACAGCCTGCCTCTGCCTAAGATCCAGGGGAAGCACAGAAGAGCATGCTTCCAAAGGCTTAACTCTTTTCCATCCATTGCCAGACACTATTGCTGCAGTGAAAATGCAGGTACGACCGATCTACCTCTCTCTGCAATGCTACCTTCTCCAATTGATGTTGCCTAAATCCCCAAGGAAAAGAAATATAGGACTTCAATCTCTCTCTCTCTATCTCTCTCTCTCTCTCTCTCTCTCTCTCTCTCTCTCTCTCTCTCTCTCCCACACACACACACACACACCCCCCCCACATCCCCACCCAGGCCACCCACATACCCTCCCCCCCACCCCGCCAGTTCCTCCCTACCCACCCCATCCACTCCTCTCCTGTTTCTCTTCAGAAAAGAACCAATCGGCCTCCCATGGCTATCAATCAACCATGGCATATCAGGTTGCAGCAAGACCAGGCTCCTCTCCTCACACAGGTTCATGGGGGCTCACAGAAACTGATCTCCAATCAGGGAGCCTGCACAGGACTGATCTGGGATATTACGGTTGTATAGCGTGACCTCCTTGTGGGCTTCCTAACAGTGGGAGCAGGAGTTGTCTCTGACTCTCTTGCTTGGTTTTTGGACTCTTTCCTCCTACAGGGTTCCTTCAAATTCCTCTTTAAACACCAATCCCCCAGGTCTGTGCTCAGCAAGGAAGCCTCCATTTCAAGGCCACATGTCAAGGCCACCCCTCTGCTCTCATGATGATTCAGCTGTGTCCTGAACACCCCCATTGTAACCCATCCTAATAACTCCCAGAAATGCATCATCCACTCCATGAACCAGCACACTGTAAAACTGTTGTTTTCACATTTCCCACAATAAAATCCAGACAATAAATCTGGTTTCCGTTATATTTTTAATAGTAGAAATGTGCTTATGATTTTAAACTAACAGCGTCAGTCCAAAGGAAGTAGTCAAAAGACTCAGAACTGTCTGTCAAAGAGAAGTTTCAGAACATAGCATGGTAAGCATCTATACAGGAAAATAACCACTAAAGCAGATATACGGTTTTAGCTAACAGGACCTTCCTTACCTGAAAGCATTTCAAATCAATATTTGTAACCAACTAACCTGGAAGTTCAAAGGGCATATTATGAGCACTGCTGGAGAGGATGAAGAACACGGAGATTCTCTTCCAGGGATTTGGTTTTAACATTTCTCCAGGAAGAGGCTTGTGGGATTTGGAAGCATTCCTTAATAACAGGCACAGGTCCTACATTGCTCTTTTAGAGAACTACAAGTCACACATCACATAAGGAAGAGCGTGCAGACAATACAAAATAAAGGCTTGCAGCTGTACTCAAGAACTTGACTTGCAACATGAGGCCCACTTTAAAAGAAGTAAATATAATTTGGAAGAGAGAAATGACAAACGCCTTGTTCAGCCATCTTTCTTATTTTTATTCTCTGACCGAAAATTGGTGCTATTGGTTGACTTTAGAATATCCTGGCAATCTTTCAAGATTGTTCTGAAGTTTGGCTTCAAAATCATTTTCTACCCCAAAACTCTCCATTAAAAATAATTTCCTACATCAGCATTTACTGGATATATTTTATTATTTATATTGACACAAAATACAAAATAGAAGCTCACTAAGTTGATAGGCTATATTTATTTTATGTATTCTGGGAAACACTATTCAACGTTATTGTCCTTCCTATCATAAATACCAAGGAAAGGAAAATATAAACTACTTGTACTGGAAATAGACCTCCGTGTAGGGCACCCACCTAGCATGTAGAAAGTCCTGGATTCTATTTCCAGCACTGATATATATAGTTTCCTTTTTTAGTTGTAGTAAGTCACACATACACACATATTATATATATATATGTATATATTTCTTGATATGATAAAGGAAAGCATATACAAGCAAATTAATATTCTGAATGATAACATAGAAAATTACAAACTAAACATAATGTGAAAGATTCAAGCAATTCTAAGTGCATAAGAAAGCAATTTTTCTAGTGATCAAAGGCACTTGTAGCTCTATTTTAGGCAGTTGATGAGCAAGGAAGACCAATTTACAGAAGTGTCTTCCTTTCCAAGACAGGCCAGTTAGGATGATCGACAGCAGATGGCCCTGAGTTTTCAGTGAAGTGAGCACTAAATTTCATACTAGTTTTTTATGATGCCATCATCTTAATCAAGAAACGTGATTAGACTGGTATGTTTAACTTTGCAGTCTATTGCTTTAAAAGACAACATAAGTATTATTCACTCCAAGAGGGTTTGATAAGAAGATAGGCTAACAGACACCGCCTAAGGCACAGAATAAAAATAAAGTAGGAGCGAATGCTACAGAAAAGCAGCCAGTTCTACTCAGATCACAGAATGGAGAATCAAAGAAGCAATGGACTTATAATTATTGTTGATCATTTTTTAATTTGTTTATTTTTTATTTTAGGTACATTGGTGTTTGACTGCATTTTGTCTGTGTGAGGATGTTAGTTCCCCTGAACAGGAGTTACAGACAGCTGTGAGCTGCCTTGTGAGTACTAGGAATGGAACCTGGGTCCGCTGGAAGGGCAGTCAGTGCTCTTAACTGCTGAGCCATCTCTCCAGCCCTAATTAATATTGATTACACTTGTGACACAAGTGCATGTTAAGAAAAATTTCAAGATAACATTAAGAAAGTCTTATTTCTTTAAATATGCAAATGAACTACACATATTATAGGGATCCACCAAACAAAAAAGATGTGAAAGAAAAGTGAGCACAGGGCACTGAAAAACTAACTCGTGCAGGCTCTACCAAGACTTACTGTATGACCTTTAAGCCATTTATCTCATCTGTTCTTTCTCAAGTCTTTCAAATGAGAAAAGCAGGACATTCTTTCCTGGCTGCCTAGCAGGATGGTTATAAACATCAAATGAAACAATGAATATTTATGTACTTCATAAAGTATAAAATGCCTGCCCAAAATGAAGTGCTATTTTTATTGTGTGTGCTGAATGAGAAAGGAAAGTCTGAGGCTCACAGCTAATTGTCTTTAACATATGAAACACATGTTGTAATAATTATCCTTTGTGTGTCTTTCTTTTCTTTAGAATTATTAAATGATGGGTACTATTGTTCTGAAAATCATTAAACTGAGTTTTTCCACTGCTCACAACCACAAATATCTGTGCATCAAGCAAAGCTGGATGTTGAAGTCCCAACTGTTGTTGAGAGAAGTCGAGGGCCTGCAATGCCGCTTGAGCCTTTAAAAAGTTCTGCTATTTCTAATTGCTTCCTAGCTGTTTGGGGAAAATCATGAGCCTATTTTGAAGCAACCCAGAATGATTGTATTCTAACCCTCTTTGTAATTTCTCATTGATTCTGGAAATTTCTATAAAATTATATCAACAGAGAATTCCCTTACATGGGATTATCTTTATCACTAGAAATGATGTTCATCAGAATAAAAATGAATCACTAAGATGTTTGTGGTGCAAATGTATCTAACAGAACTGTTTTTCAGCTAGAACCAAAGTGGCATGTACACATCCAAGAGAGGAAGAGGAGCCAGGGAAATAATAAAGAACACATTAAAACTCCTAATGACTGTTATCCCAAAGCTAATGATAAGACCGTGACTACTGAATGTCTGACATGTTACAGCAAATAAATAACCACACTTACCTTGCAGAGTGTGTGTTTGCTCAACTACTTTTCATTGATATGAAATGCCAACTTAGACAAGAAGGCAAGTTCTCAACTTAGTTGTGTTCTCTCTGCGTGGCACTTTCCTGCTTTGCACAACAGAATACTGAAGAGTCAGCCTTCTAGACAAAAGTAATACTAAGATGCTTGTAAAGTACCTAGCTCACCCTTAAGATGCAGGCAGTGAGTATCTACAGATCACACAGCCTGACTATCATCAGGTGGGCATGAGCACTAACCTAGAAAAGCTTAGACTCTAGAAACACTCCTACCTCTCCATAACTTTAACTATTCATGATCGGTGGAAGGGGGGCTGCCACCCTTCCATAATCTCTTCCTCATTGATTTCTAGACTCCTATCTCTAATCACTTATGTTCCTGCACTGAGCTCACCGCATTGATTTGAAGCGTACCTACTAGAGGGTGCACAACTTGTAAGTATCTCAGAACTGTGGCACACTTTCTCTCTGAGCTGCAGTGTTCCAAATATGATCATGACACTGTCACACAACGTTTAGAAAACGTTTTAATATAGAGATGAATTTTGTACTTTAAACACTGATCACTCAGAGACCTCTCCAGTTTCATAGACCTCAGAGGTACGGGAAAAGGCAAATGATCAAGCCATCAGAACAAGAACTGGGTTAAGGATGATATTGGGGACATCCAGGAAATATAGAAACACAGACTTGACATAATGAGTTGAAATTTTTCTCAAAGGGATTTATAAATAAACTTATAAAAAAATCTCAAGTCAACCCTATCCTGTGGTACTTCTTCTGAGAAGAAATTGTGACACTGTAGGCTAAGTGGCCTCCCTGAATCGTTCATAAATGTAGGAGGAACAAGGTTCCTCCATCACTGAGTTCATCATGAGTGAGAAGAGAAATATTTATGATAATGAGATATATGGTAATTTGATAATGAGAAATAATTTATGGTAATATTAGGGGTTGGGAGAGTTAGAAGGGAAAACAGATTAAAAGGACATTGTCATTTAAGTGGTGTGATCTATAGGCAAATATCTGAAGCAGAGAAAGAAAAAAAGCATTCATGTCTCCATTTTGAAGAGATTTGTCCTTTGTCAGATGATTTTTTTAAATTTCTAGATACTATTCATCTGCTATAATCCTTCATATTTTACTTTTTTCCCTCTGAAATCTTTAAAATGTACAATTCAATAAGTTTTACTTTAAAGCCTTTGTCCTCTATGTTTGACATCTGGGTCAATGACTTTTCTTTCTTAGTTAAGAGTTATGGTTCTGTCTTTTGTGTGTGTGTGCGTGTGCGTGTGCGTGTGCGTGTGTGTGTGTGTATGAACTATTAAAATTTATTTTTAAGAAGACTCCAAGACAAAGAATGTATTTATCAAATGATGGCATTAAAGACATTTTAGTTGCTTTACTGTTACATTACTCCCCTAATAATTCTTATATATTTAAGATATGTAGGACTTGGATGCATCAGTCATTATTTATTAAGCCCTCTATATCAGATTAACACTTCAATGCATTTGTGGAGCCATGAACAGCTTCTGAAACATCCTTGCAATCGGCACAACCACAGACATCATAAGCTTACCACCCATTAAAATCTAACAAACAATTACTTGTGCCTGTATCACTTACAGTTCACAGAACAGAACAAGAGAAAGCCTTGTGAGATTTTACAGAACTCTAAGAAGAGCTTGGCTTTGAACGAGGTATGCTTTGAGTGTCTTGAAATCTAGGATGTAGAAGGAACTGATTATTTTATGCTCTGGGTGCTTGTGATTCATATCTGTCCCAATTAAATGGATCATCAGGGCTTCCATCTCAGGAGGATGGAGTTAGTGGAAAGCATGAGGATGGCAGAGGAGGCTGTTCCTCATGTACCCTCTTCCTTCTGCTAAGAGAATGCTGAGATTTTTGGTGGCTTACATGGTCACCCATTTCCTGTTTTCCTTATGTGGGCATAGCCATGGTATTATGTTTTCACCAAGGCAGTTCTTAGTGAAGATGACACAATATGTCCTTGAAGAAAAGGGTTCCACTGTTCATTCTTCCTGCTGCTCTTGTAAGAGAGCAATGATTTTTTTTTTTATTGTCATAAGCGTTGCTTTTATTATGGTTAAACAAGCAATTCTACAGGATCACATCATGGAGAGCTGGTGGCATCTTTTTTCTGAGTAGCAATGGTTTTCTAACTCCTCTCCTCTTTGTCTCTCTGAGACTCTATTCTTTAACTCAGTATCAACATATGTCTTTCCTTCAATGTCTACTTTCTAAGAAACCAGAATAAGGTATGGCTGATGCTCTTGGAAAATTAGTACTGAATTTTTGATAAATTTGTTACATGTATGTAAGTATGTGTGTTTCCTTGTCTATAGTATGCAAATGCCCACATTATTCATTTCTGTTTTTTACATCAGTATTACATAGTCACACACTTCAGTCCAATAATAAATGATGAATATATTCAAAAGCTTACTCACATAAGGTTTATAGGGCAACTCAGTAGTTTATATGCACCTAGGTACTTCTCCACCATCCTGCAATTCACAACAATAATAAAGAACAAACCTGCGATGCTGATCTTCTCGCTTCCCTTACTTATTATGCCCTTTTCAGGTGGAGGGAATATTATACTAAATACAGCAGAAGGTATTAATCAGTCATTTTTGCTTCTTTCACTTCAGTACAAATCTCTGAAAACTGAGTTATCTCGTAGGTTCTAAGTCACTTAAGCATCCATCAGGAGGTTATTCAAGAAGGCCGACCTGATACACAGTATCCATGGCTAAGTGTAAGAAACTTGGTGGTTGACACTTAGATGCACTTAGTTGCTCCACTCTGCCTACTGTGCTCTCCCTTCCTTAGCCAGAGCTTCCTGGGATAGGGTGCTGTTGCAGGCCGCTAGCTATCTACATCCTATGTATAACTGAAACTACATAGGAACCAATCTTTCCAGGGAGAAGACTAATCAATCAATCATGGAAGTCAGTGAATATCTGTTCCCCACTGCTGCTGCACACAGAAAATCTTCAGCTGTAACTCTTAGGTGGTCCTGCTGCAGTAAGAAACCAGTCCATGTAGCAGAGGACAACGAATTAAGGCATCCTTTCTTTCATTGCCTCTTTCTTCCTTCTGTCTCTCCCCCACCCCCACGCCACACTTACATTCTCTCTTACTTTTATATGAGCTCTTGGGTTGTACACCAGAATTAAATACTGGCTTGCTGGCCTTTAATCCTTTCTTTTAGAAGAACTGTATGTATGGAGAATTTTGGTTCAAGGCAATAATGTTTATGAAATCAACCAACATGGTTGAAACTGTATTCTGGTTTTGCAGATGAAATAACTAATGCAGGAAAGATAGCTTGAAATTCCTCCTCAGTAAATTTTAGCAGTAGTCATTTGCCAGTAGGAGTATAGATAGGTACTCATTGATACTTTCTTTTTCCAAATAGATAAGAGGAAGAAAGAAAACTATGTAGCTAAGTAAACAGACATGCTAGTCTGTTACAGTAACAGATCTAACCCTGATTTGAATATGTTACAAAGTGCAGTTTTTAATTACTCATTATCATCTCATTAATTCTAGTTTTATTTATTTATAACTGTCATCATTTGAGCCATTCACATTGATATCTAAGATTTTTTTTTTTATTTTGAATAATGGCATTCTGGAGACAGAATATTGAGTTGGCAAGCACCTTACTGCGTGTCTTCAGGGTATACATTAGCTGCTTCCCACAGGCTTCAGCGCCTTACAGATTATCTTAACAATGCATCTCTGAAGCACAAAAACATGGAAAATGAAGAATCGAATAAACATGAGATGACGTTAGCACTTCTTCCTGAATCTTTGTCTTTGTACCACATGCAGGACAGGCAGACAGAAATGCATGCATTACCAAGTCACTGTCTATAATTGGTTCATTCTCCTTACTGAGTTAACAAACTCTAGGCTCCAGAATCCACCTCTGCTAACAGTACCTCCTAGGTATTTATGCTGGAGCAATCCTCAGAGGTATTCTTTCAGCCAAGAGTTATAAAGATAAAAGAACTTGAGAATCACTAGATACTTCTTCAGGAATAAAGTGATGTCCTTTATGAATTGGTTAATGTTGTTAAAATCTACAGTAGATTATATAGTCTGGGCCTGTTGTCAATTTTTTTTTTACTCAGATTTGCTTCAGGGAATGGATGAAATGCTTGTCAGGAATAGTTTACTGTTATTTCCACTGTGCCCCTCTTCTGGTTTGCTCCGCACAACATTCCTCCTTGAGGTGCCATGCCACTCCCATGTTACACCACTTCTGTTTTAATGATTGCTTCCTGATATCAGAGTCTGTGGTATAAATGTGGTGTGATTTTCTAGTTAAACGTAGAGTTTATATCAAAGTTTACAGTTTCAAACAGCTAATGAGTACTACAGATACTTTAAGATCTCCCAATCCTTTCACCACAGTGTTCTGTAAAATGACAGGCAACTGCAAAGTAGTGGTACCTTCTCCCCTGCACAGCACCTCATCCACACCATCCCCTTCTTTTGTATAACTGATGCTCTTTCTGGCTTCTTACATTTACAAGTTGCCTGCCCTATACCACGGGATCAGGTTGAGATCAATTGTGGAGTAAAACATATAGAACTGAGTTAGTAATAACATTTTGACAAAATGGAGTTTAAAGATAGATATTTAGTAAACTCAAGTTTGTATGGAATTTCCAATATTCACAGCTGAAATAATGGTTAAACACACTAAACACAAAGGGTAGTTATACCATCTGTAGAGAAAGAAAAGGATGAAGAGACAATCTCTCTTGCAAAATAAGAGAAAATGATAAACATTACAATGTGAAAAAAAGAAATTACAGAAAAAAATATAAATGACCAAAAGATTTATAAATCTACAAGTAAATGAGCAATAAGTGATTCAATAATTATATGAACTAATGAAAGTGTTTGGTTTGTTGAAAGTCTACTACTAATAAATCATTAAAATGCAAGCCCATACGCTTCACGCTGACAAATCCTCTTAAAGCATTTTCCACTATAGATATCTTAAAGGAATTTTTTTGGCCAAGAAATTCAAACTGTTAAGCATTCCTAAGGAAGATATTAAGTAATTATATTAAATCTTAGCAAATTAACTTCCTTCACAACTATACATACAATTGAAAAAAATGGAATAAGCTTGGAAATGTTATGCAACAAAATACTATGCAGACACTGAAATTAATAAATAAGATACTTTAATTATTGTGGACTAATTAAATTTATATTGTTGGATTTTAAAATGTAATATATAAATTAACATAACCATACATCAAAACCTCATATATATGTTTGTTTTTTAACATATATATGAATTAATTCTAAAACATTAGTAGTTCTATTAATATTACATAGATTGTGTCTATGTAATAAGATTTTATAATATTGAATTTTTCTTTGCCAGTGTTTTTAATTTGTTACTGTAATCCCAGACAAGTAATGAAATCTATTAATATAAAATATAAGTGATAATTCTGATGAAATTCCTATGAGAGGAGAATAGTGTACATGCTATATTAGTTTTCTGGATTCGTTCCCACTCTGTTATAGTCTACAAATAATAATAACTTCTTGCTTCTCCTAAAATATAAATGTAATTCCAACAAATGAAGATACTTCCTAACAAATGCTGTGTAGAGGAGACTTCCAGTTTAAAATCACAGTCATTTGAACAGAGCCTAATGGAACATTCCCAAGCTTTCCTTTAATGTACTTGCAAATCCCCTAAAAGATGCAAATATTTACAACACACCTAAAATCCTCTACAAAAATACACTTCCTTACGTATTAAGTGTTTCAAATTCATGAAGAAATGAGTAGTTTCTGTGCTATATTTTCCTGGAAATATGACTTGGGTCCACCTTTCCACTTCAAAATTTTACCTAAGTGTCATAGGCAGGGGCACAGTGCAGCGGCTGAGTGCAGATAAGGTCTGTGTTTACACAGTCACGTCTGCAGTATTTCGCTTCCAGGTCCCAGCTTCATGGCAACGTTATGGTAATTTTTCAGGTAATTAAAAAGGGAGAAAAGCAAATTCTTAAGACCTTGAATGATTTCTGCGTTCAAAACTAAAGGACTGCCACTGTCTTGCTAGTCAAAAGTCAAAATTGTAAACACAAATGTGCATTGTTAAGGATGAGAGGGAAGGGCGCAGCACAGCCTCCCAAGCCAAAGCCAAGGAGTGGAGGAGCACTGCCAACTGTTATGAGGAGCTTTCACTCTTGGTAGTGAATTTGGGCATGTTAATCAACTCTCTTTAGTCAGAAACGGGGATTTCCTGAGGACTTTAACATTAATTACAAACTAGAGCAGTGGGTAAAGTATCCTTTACTGTGTAGACCACAGTGTCTCTTTGCGGTTATGCGCAGATATAGCCTGCTGGATTCAAGTTCAAATATAACTGTCATTAAATCTTGCTCTCTTATTACGACAGGGCACTTGCTAATTCATTGCTGCTAATAGGATATACCTAGCCTTTAAAATGACATATCATGAGAGAGCTAAGCTAGCGAGCGTATCTTCACTCCGACGGGTACATGGGGCATAGAGCTGGATCACTTATGGGCCTGATGTTCTGCTCCATACTGCAGCACTTGAGCCAGCTTTGTAGTTTTCCTTGCTCCGTGGTGGACCCTGCTGACACTAAGTCGCACTGCAGCCCTCTATACGATTCGGTGTCCAGCCTTCCTACTTGTACTTTTGTAATGAAATTGAAGTCAGGCTGAGCACACTTGTTTGAATAACACTGAAAGTGCAACCAGCTATGTTCTCTAAACTAAAAAGCAACCTTTCTGCTTAAGTGACACCAGCATTTAACAGGAAAACGTCTCATCATTTTTACTGCAATTTGACTACATGGTTTGAACCTACAAACAGAACCTGTTTATCACCGATGGAGACTTTCCAAAAAGAAAAACTTCATCCTAGTGTAATTATTTAGCTCAAAATGTCTGCCTGTCCTTTTGGCTGATGTCTATTCCTTCCATACATGTGTTTAATAATTCCTGTTGTTTCTATTTCAAGGAGATCTTGTGATCACGTGACTTCCAGCATTTCTTGTCACTTTCTTTGGGGTTTTGTTGAACACTCAGTGAGATGGGAAGGAACTGGTGTGAAATTCAAGGACCAAAATCTTTTCTGAGGCTACTGCACGTATCATTGGCAAGGTCCCCAAGTTCTCGCGTGCTGCTGTTTCTCTGACTGTAAGATTAAGCAGTGATGGTAATTAGCAATCATGCCATCACTGTTAATATGAAAATAACAGTAAACAACTAGCATTTATTGGGTGCTCGCCATATGTTGCACAGTAAGTGCTTTTCCCTCCCAAGCTCCCATTTAATCACCACAGAGGCTTCACCTCATAAGAATCACTTCCCTGTTTATCTCAAGGTTGCTGAGATACAGAGAGCTCTTGAAACATATCCCAGCCTTCATAGCTGACAAAGGGCAGGACCTAAAAAGTAACAATGTCTGAACTGGAATAAAGCCTACTGAAGCATCCTCTCAGTTCTAAAATTGAGGTTAAAGCGGGAATCGCACACTCAGACTTAAGTGTGTGGAAGTAATTGCTTTAAGTACATGCATTTTCTAAACTTTAGACACAAACGTAATATCTGTGTGTCCAAAAGCTGTTCCCTGTTGGAATGTCCTTAGAACTGTGTCTAGCAGGCTTGGACTTGCTAACTTTCTGCACATGCACAGCTCCTACTTGAAAGGAAGACCGCCTGGAAATTTCATACAAAATATCATGAATTATAATTGTACTTTATATTAATATTCAATTAACCATTTTTTTTTTTAGTCCCCATCAATCATGATGGCTATCTGTGCCTTTTTCAGCTGTGTATCTGAAATCTTTGATGGAGATATCATTTTATCATTTGTAAAGGCAGCAACAATGAAATGGCTTGTGCTCACTTCAACTTCCATGCATGCTAACCGGTTACCCTGAGCCAAGACATTCATGCCAATTCTGGATAATATGCACTTAGAAGTCTGAGAATTAGAATATATTGCAAAACTCAGTCAAAGATTTGCAATTTTTGGTTCACCAGGACTGCCCCCTCATTCCACACCCAAGAACAATGAACTACTGATATGTGGTGGAGTTTCTTTTTTAAATATCATCTTGGAGCTTTTAGCTTATATTTCTCTCCTCCCTTGTATACTCCCACATAGCCTTTCCTTTAAAGATTCATTTTTGTGTCCCCTCCTGCTAAACCAAATTCTTCCTTGTCCCACTGAAATCCATACAATCCGATGGTCATAGTGTACTTGGTGCCTTTGTACAGTGCTCTTCACTGTACTATAAACTTTAACATGATTAGCTCTATATCTGTGTAGCCTTCTTCTGCACACAATAGAATGTTCACTTTTTTTTCAGGCAGATCCATATGTCCAAAAGTAACCCATAGTTTGCTTTACGTAGCCTGGCTTTATGGTCAGTTGTGCATAATGCTGTAGTCCAGGATGTTCTTATCTCCTTGCTTAGAACTTCATATGTGTGTGTGTGTATACATACATATGTGTGGGGGGGGGGGGGGGGGGTGTGGGTGGGGGGTTGTTCTCAGGCCTAGTTTCTATTTACTGTAGTAAAGGGGAAATAAACCAAGACCTGACTCACAGACAAATTTTATGCAGTGTTTTCTACTACAGCTGCTACTTTTCTTCTGGCCAATGTAAGATGTGTGACCAAAACTTCAGCTCAGAAAGACATGGAAATGTTCTTCGCTCTGCAAGGCCACGGCAAGGGAATGGATATGTGAGATCACTGTAGAAGAGTGAAGAACTGTGTCTTCATCAAACACCGTGGCATAAAAAACATCTGCAAACAAGGCATGGGGAAACCACCAAACTAGACCATTCTGTGGGTAGAAAGAATGGTCTTTCTTAGAGGACAAACTGCCAGGTTGCCTCAGAGAGAAGAGACATTACCCACTGGGAAAGTCTTGTCAGTGTCATTAGGACAGGTACTAGGAACAGGTAGCGTGAGAGCCAGACCAGCCTGGGAGTAACTGTGGGGACTTTGAACTGCTGCAGGCCACTAGGGTAATCAAGAACTAAATGTACTTTATTCAAAGTAGTTGGTCATTGGAGCAGAGAAGGGAAATAGAGGCTTTCCTGAGAGAGTCGCACATTATGATGTTTCTAAGGAATGCCAAGTTGACATTCTGTCTACCTGATAACAAGCCCTCTCTGTCCTGTAGGAATCCAACCTGCATTAGTCCTGGGCTGTTATGCTTGGACAATATCAGTACCTCCGCCATCTTGGAGGACAGTTCTGCCAAAACAACATCCACTTATCTTTATCAAACTTCCCGTGGGGATCTGTACTTAGCCACAGTGAGTACTTAAGATGTGTCTGAACAAATACATGTATCTGGTATTGCTAGGAGTATATCAACAGTCCTCCATTCCAAAGGGCAGACTGCAAACCACATCAAACAGCCAAAGATCTGAAAGATAGGATGAAGAATCATTCACTTCAACTGCCTGGCATGTTCACTGCCTCCCAAACAGAATACAAAGATATGGACTTTCCTATATTAGTACCTGCTGGACTTAGGGCTACAGTTTGAACAGAGGCACACGCAGAAGCCTTTGAAATGTGATGTATTCATGTATGCTTGTTGTACAATCCCAGCACTCAGGAGGCAAAGGCAGGCAGATCACTTCAAGTTAGAGGACAGCCTGGTCCACAAAGCAAGTCTAGGACAGCCAAGGCTACACAGAGAAACCCTGTCTCTAAAATAAACAAACAAACAAACAAAATAACTGCAACAATCTCTCCTTTCCTACAGCATCCTTTGTGACAGGACCCTGTCACTCCCTCCACATCCCAGCAAGTGGCAGGGTCCATTTCTTCTCTCTTTGAATCTAGGATACGCTTGTGATTTGCTTGGCCAGTACAACCTGGTAGACACAACTATATGAAATATGGGCCTATGTTGTAAAAGGCCTTTAAACTTAGAATTTTTTTCTCCAGAATTCACCTTTAATTTAAAGAAACTCAGGAGAAGCAATTGAATGAGGAAGAACCACACATGAAGGAAGGTAAGATACACCCTACAAACATATGCCACCAAAGCACCATCGCCCAGACACAGGAGAGAGACTGTCTTGGATCCTGTCTGAGGATCCACTCATCCAAACAAAGACAAACCATCCACCAAAAGGACCTCTTGGATTCCCAAGACACTGGAGTATGAATAGTAAATCATTTGCTATAAGTGACTAAAGGTCTTGTTTATCTTTTAATGTTTTATTAATTCTTTGAGGATTTCATACAATGTATTTAGCCCATTCTCTTGCCTCAACTCCACATGCCCAGTCTACCTCACTTACTCCAACCTCATGCTCTCCCCTTTTTTAAAAATAACCCATCAAATATAGTTTGTATCGCCCATATATCCCAGGTATGGGGCCATGTGCTGGAGTATGGCTGACCGACTTGGGTCGCACCCTTAAAAAGAACCTGACTCTTCTCCAGAAGCCTTTGTCTGTCCCAAATTCAATTGCAAGAGTGGGGTTCATCAACTTCTTCTTTGGGAAATATTGCAAAAAGTAACTAAAAGATAAGCCCAAAACTGCTGCTAAAAGTACTGTGGAGAATGTGTTGAGATCTCTGAACTACATGGGCTGTCATCGTTTTATAAATCAATGTTACAAAACTGGGCCATTATGAACAAAGTGCATTAACATCTAAGCACCAAATTTCAAACAAAGGGAAAGCAGACCTCCCAGTGTGTCTTGTCTAAACTCAAATATATGGGTATAAATATTTTTCAGTTTAATGTTGTTAGAAAAATCATCAAGATGTCAGAGCAGCTAAACATTAATAAGTGTGATAAAAATGATCGGCTTGAGTGAGTATCTGCTGTCTGTGCTCATATAAACAATCCCTGTACCATTTTTTTTTTTTTTTTTTTTTTTTTTTTTTTTTTTTTTTTTGCGAATCTCCGATTTCTGTAAACATTCAGCCCATGTAATGAGTAATCAGTGAGTAAGTAAATTAAGAAGCCTAAGTTCCTGGCAAAGTTCCACTGGTTGTTTTTTAAAAGTCCACAGAATACTATGAATTTAAACTGGTGTTCTAAAAGGCACAATTTCAACCAGAATGAGCCCCCGTTTTAGGAATGCTTTTTATTTTCCATTTTCTGAGATTTTTTTTTAAAGTTTCCATACTTATGTCAAATTTCCTTGAGAGCCAATGTAATGAGTGTAAAAATAAATACAGTTGACTTTTAAATTCAATTTTACCTGAATATATTACAGAGCAAGTATGTCATATCCTATACTGAGGGAAACATGGGGCTTCTTCAGAAATGCCAATGTTTCTACTTTCCTAGGTCTAATCTGGTTATCCATCACAAATGAGTTAAAAAAAAAAAAAAAGACTATTTGAGAAAGTATCCAAATATCATCCAAGGATACAGTAAAGATGATGTGGATCTTACATTTTGACTATACCACTAACAATGGGAGATCATTTTAATTAAGGTTACATTCATTTCACATTATATCTCCTAATTTGGTGAGGAGATTGTAGCCCTGGCATACTAAAGAGACTCTCTCTACATGGGAATTATTCCTCTTGCAGGCAAATACCAGGGGTTACTGGGGGAGTTGTGGATTAGGTGGAGGCGTGCAGGTTTGGTTTTCATATGAAAAGCTCCACTGTCTGTAGCATCTGCTGTGCCCTGGCTCCTCCCTTTGAGCAGCTCAAAGCTTTATTTTAAAAATTCTGCTTCACCTAAGAAAGGGTGTAAAAGGCTGATCTAACAAGGCTCCTGCCCCCAGCAAGCTACAGTCCCCATCCACTGTTAGAAGTTCCTCAGCTTCCATGAGCCACAGTTTCAGTTTTCAATTCCTCTCCTTTCAAAGAGTATGTGGTTATTTAGCTTTCATCCTTCATTAAGCTAATTCCTGTTGTGAGATGGGTGAGTTGGTGGGATACATTTTCTTTCTTTCTTTTTTTCAGTTGGAAAATTTATTTAAGTTAATTAAAAAGCAATTATTACAGACTTCCGAATAATATATCATATGAGATATTATTCGTCCCAAATCAGCCAGAAGAAACCCTACGAGAATGACGCCCCATTTCCCTTAAGGGGGGTTGGGTAGGGTTTTGGTTGTTTTCTTGAGCTAGAGATGTTTATTTTTTTCTTTTCTTTTTTTTTTTTTTAGATGTTTATTTTCATTGAGAGTTGGTTATAAGTTACTATTGGTCTTATACTGTGATACGTTTTCATTCAAGACCCTATTTTGCCACGTTGCTGGCTTAATGATATTAGATAGTCTTGAGTATGCGCCCATTATCTTCAGGTGGCTTATTTACTGTGAAGATTGTCAATTTGCTGTATCCGGTTCTTCCCACTTGCAGACGTGCAGCACATCCTACCACTTCATGCTCCTTGTGAGGTATGGCCAGGTGAGTGATTTTCACCAAAAATGTAAGACGTGTACAACGATATGGAAAAGAAACCATATTTTCCACATGCAACTCACCATATTGCCTTCCTAACAGAGAATTTGTAAATATAAACAAGTGGTTGGGGGACTCATGGCAGCCTCTATCTCTATGTGGTCAAAATACGCAAAACCCTTCAGTCAACAAAGATGGGTGTGTAACAGTCACACTTGAGGTCACTGAGATTTGGCTTGCTTCAGAGTAGTTTAGTCTAGCCTATTGCAGCTTGCTTGTGTGGGTGCGGCATTCACAGTACTGATTGAGGAACATTCCTATGGAAGCATCCCTGATCTGTTAGGTATAGGATAAAAGACACAAAGTAGAAGCCTGGACATGCATAAAATATTTCACTACAGTTGTTCAAAACATCCCCTTCAAGTGCAGCTCAGCAAATACCAACCTCATCACAGAGGAAAAGAGAATGCTATGTGAACACAGAGAAGAAATTGAGTTCATTGGACTCAGAACAGATGGAATTCTCCCAATCTTAGATGAGAAGTACTCTTTAGCAACTGCGTGACAAAAGCTGCATTTTGAGCAAGCCCATGAGGAGAGACTGATATTAGAAGGCAGTTACAGACCTGTGCCGCCCAGTATGGAAAGCAGTAAAGGAGAGTGCCTCAGAATGGATGTGATCCAATACATAAGAAGAGCAGCTGTTCAAAGAGGACCAGAATCAAAATTGAGAAAGTAGATTTCTATCTCAATAAAATAGAAATTTCAGTAAAATCTTAAGATACACAATTATGATTATTATTGATGATTAGGTTTTATTTAATTACAAAATGTAGGGTTGCTTTTACCATCATTAAAATGAAGGGGACACAAAGAAGTGCTTTATTTACTAACATACTGTCAGGTGTCTATCTTGGTCCAAAGTTAACAAAGCAAAGAAACAGGACTAGCCACAGAGTGCTGTTATGCCCAGTCATGATGCTGTGGGGCAGTGCATCTCACGAAGCACAGAGCCTCCTAAGTACTTGAGGATCCCAGGGGGGTAAATGAATATAAATCTCATTAGGGAGATATATCTGAGAATAGTCAGACTAAGGTAAGGTTATGTGTAGAAGTGTGTGTGAGGCTGGGTAGGTGTGTCTATTTGTGTCTGTATATGTGTGTGTCTGTGTGTCCAAAGGCTTGTATGTGATCTAGTGTTGAATGTAATGTTGCTATATATGCTATTAGATTCAAAACTCTGAATTTATTTTAAAGCCAAGATTGTAATTATAAAAAGCAGTATGATAGGGGGTAGTTGTGTCACACACCTTTAACCCCAGCACTTTGGAGGCAGAAGCAGGCTGATGTCTGAGTTCATGGCCAGCCTGGTCTACAAAGTGAGTTCCAGGACACCCAAGGCTACAGAGAGCAACTCTGTAGCATGTAACAGTGTGCCTCATAGTATATCCTGCTGTCCACACATTTTCACTTGCAAATGTTTATTGAAATGAGGTCTCTGGCTTCTGTGGCACTATCAGTATTGGATCCTCATCAGGGCTCCTCCCAGTTATCCTGTTGTTGCCCTGTGTCATGAAGATCCTGCAGCTTTGAATCACCAAGACCAGCCCTTTCACATATCCCAACAGTTTGCAGACGATATAGATTTTGGGGTGGGCCAACTCACAGCCCTGAATCTGGGCCTAGTCAGCATGCTGAGTCTCCCTGACTAGCTCTACCTTATCCACACCACCACTGAGAGCTCTCCAGCACTGCTCTGGCTAGGCCATCCAATGCCCCCATCTGCAGGAGGCAGGGTCATCTCTCCTGCTGTCATGCCCTTAGGCTGTTCACCTGCACCCTCACCTCCAGCTCCAAGCTCCAGCTCCACTGTGCTGCCCAGTCAAGAATTGGGTGACCCACTATGCAAGTGCTGTAGCCTGTGAAGGGCTGGTCCAGCTCTCCTGCTCTTATATCCTTAGGGTTGACATACTGATGCCTTCACCATCAGGGCCAGTTCCACTGTGAGGAAGCAAGGCTAGCTCTCTTGTTTTCATGCCCTTGGGTCCAGCTCTCTCCACCACACGTGGGAAAGGCAGGAGGAGTAACCATGCCACCTCACAGCAGACAAGTGGTGAATCAGCTCTCCCACACTCTTGCACTGCCCTTAGGCCAGCTCACCTGCACTCCCTTCACCAGGACCAGCTCTGCTGTGCTGCCCAGGTGAGGTGTTGGGCCCTTGCTCCAGAGTGCTGCAACCGGAGACTGGGCCAACTCACCAGCTCTCATGATCCCAGGGTCACCTCTCCCAATCAACTGTGTGCCATAGGTAGCTAGGGACAAAGGGGGAGAAGCATCACCGCTGCACCTATGACACCTCACACAGACAAGTGGTATGGGCCAGTTCTCCCCCATCCCTCAATGTAGGGTAGACTCACCTGTGTCCCACCACCAGGGTCAGCTCTACTATGCTGTCCAGGTGAGGAGCAGGGCCTGCTCTCCTGAGTGCTGCAGCTGATGAAGGGCAAAGATAGCTCTACTGTACTTACAACCCTGTGGGCAACTTTCCTGACTGCTGGATTCAGTTCTCCCACACTTACACCCTTGCTGCTGCTTCCTAAGACCAGCTCCAAGAACGGCAGTGAAGAGGAGAGAAGAGAGGTAGATCCACCGTAGGGAGAATTGAGCAGGCGACGAATGTCTGGTTAAGGAAAACCAACCTTTGGTTGAACAACTAAGTAGAGGAACCAGTTGTTGAGGAGTGGTTGAGGAATGGAGGAAAAAGAAATACTCAACTGTGAAGAATGTCTTGTCCATTGGGTAGATCGGGGTAGGGGTTCGAAGTTTACTGCATGTATTGTCCTTGGCTGGTGCCATAGTTTGAGCAGGACCCCTGGGCCCAGATCCGCCCATCATAATGTTCTTCTTGTAGGTTGCTAGGACCCTATGGATCCTTCTATTTCTTCACAGTTGAGTGCAGAGTGGGGTCTGACTTTCACACAAACTCTGGTGTCCCATATTTGACCACATCCCCTGGATGGGGAGGCCTGGTGACACTCAGAGGAAGGCCTTGATACTCTATGAGCATATACAGGGGAAAGAGGTCCCCCTCAGTCACAGTCATAGGGGAGGGGAATAAGGGGAAAATGGGAGGGAGGGGAGAATGGGAGGATACAAGGGATGGGATAACCATTGAGATGTAACATGAATAAATTAATAAAATTAAAAAATTTAAAAAAAAAAGAAATACTCAGACATATACGGTACAAATTGAAGGTCTCAAAGCCTAGGAGAACTGTTCTTCTGGCTCTCTATATGTCTCTATCTCGGTCTCACTTGCTGCCTGTCTGACTCCTTGCTCCTTGCTCGCTTACTTGCTTGCTGCCTTTCTTTCTATCTGTCTTCTTGCTTGCTATTACCCATCTACTTACCTCTCTTAGCCATTCCCCATCTACCCATCTCTCTTGCTGTTCCCCATCTCTCTATCTCTCTTGCTGTTCCCCATCTCTCTATCTCTCTTGCTGTTCCCCATCTCACTCTAGCTTACACTCACATGTCTGTTACTTGTTTGCCCCTTCTCCTTGGGCCAACCCCAGTGTTTTATTGAAATGAAGTTCAATTGTTTTCATTACAGATTACATCATGATTTTTTTTCCATCTTTACAATCACTAGGGCAATCAAAAAAATCAACAGAGTAACAAGGAAATATAAAAAGTTATGTAACCTACAACAAAGCATACAACAAAAATCAATTAATTTTCAAGCAATGGTCAGCACGACCTGATTGCTGTTTTTTAAACAATATATGGGACAGTTTAACCATAAATTTCCCTGGGCTAAAGACAATGAGTTTACAAGATGGCCATAGCAACATAGCTTGAGCTAAATGTTCTCTAAAGAAAGAACTTGACCTACTCCCAGTCACAAAGCAGCAGGTGTGCTATCCAAGCCTAGGCTAACTGCCAAGGGGTCCTCTATTGCAAAATATCTGTAAAACATGACGTTCTAAGTCCACCTTCTATTGCTCTAAACGCAGATACTAAAGAAATATTTCTATAGATACTGTTATGTCTAGGTCTTAACTTTCTTACATGCAGTTTCTGCTTGGGTGCTCACAGTCAAAGCAAAAAAACTCTATCTTTGTCTCAAGTCTTTGGCCAGATGCACTCTTTCAACTTCTCTGTGGGAAAAACTTTTCCCTGTATGATTTTCCTTAGGGATGAGAAATAAAGAGGAAAAAAAAAGTTTTTGAAGAAATAGCAGATTTCTAAACAACATTACACCTGGACCACACATTATATTTGGGGGCGGGGGTTGATCAGCCAGAGGTCTTTGGAACTTTGTCAAGCAAAGCCTCTATGATTTATCCTCATGTCTGTGACACACCCTCAGGGCTGGATAACCCCCACCCCCATCAACAGAGCTAGCTCTACTTTGCTAAGTGAGGCACAGGGCCTGCTCTGTCAAGTGATGCTGCCGGTGAGAGGTGGGACCAGCTCTCCGGAGCAGTGTATGATGGCATAAAGGTCATACTGGCCAGGTACAGCAAAGGAAGGCATCACCCCTTTGGCACTCAGTGGGGATAGCCACAGGGGCAGTGCAAGAGAGAAAAGAAATGGTAGGAGAAAAAGAGGATCCAAGAACAACTTAGAACTCTTCAAAAGCAAATTCCACCAAGCCATGTCTTCCAACTACCAAACTTCCTTAAAAGCCCACTCAGCTGTGAGCTCCCTCAATCCTTCATGATCCAGTCACATCTTAATGGTGTCACCAATTGGGAATCTAGCTTTCAGCTCATATATGTCATTTGCAGAAACACTTAACATCAGATCATAAAGACGCATGCCTTTAAGATGTTATGAAAGAACATCCGCAAAGTCATTGGAACACTAAGGAAAGGAATGAGAGTGGCATGAAGTCTATCAAAGAAAGTTCTCAATACTTCTTTTTCTACCAAAGTTCTGAGAAAGTGAGATGATAGAGCTGAAATAAAGGCAATGACCCAAGTGACTCGAAAAGCAATCAAATCTTGTCCTATGAATGGTGCCATGGATAAATCTGAGCATCATCAATCAACTCTACGTATGGCAGGATGTCCTGTGTGATCATTTTGTGTGTGTGTGTGTGTGTGTGTGTGTGTGTGTGTGTGTGTGTGTATGAGAAAGAGAGAGAGAGAGAGAGAGAGAAGATGTGTAATGTGTGTTCTCACTTTGCATGTAACATAAAAATCTAACTGGAATTGAACTAGAAAGTTTCCTACCTGCTGGCAGCTTTCCCAGGGCCAGATGCTGCTTTGCAGGCTACTGGGTGAGTAAAAGCATCACATTTTTGCCAGCTGTGAACTCTATTAACTATAACATTAACCTCCCAGGCAAGATGTGCACTGGTACCATAGTAGTATAACTGTTATAACAAACCCCTCCCAACTGGATATGAAGACTGAATCATTGAAGAGTCCATCTATGTCTCACACTACAAACATGGCCAAAACCCCATGTTTCATGAGGTGGTAGGCCCTAAGGAAGGGCCTACTACTGTTTCGGCTAACTTGACATCGTATCAAGCCACCTTCTGAGCATCTATACTTACACCTTCAAAGGCTATTCTCAACCTCAATCAGAGAAATCACTCTCTGCAATGAACAGGGTTAAATGTCTAGATCCATGAATGCACAGTATACAATAGTAAAAGACAGTTAAGGGCTGAGCCCTAAACAAGTCAATTTTACCACCCATTAAGGCTCAAGGCCATTGCAGAGGAAAGGGCAGAAAGAATGTAAGATCTGGAAGATAGAGAAAAGGGGTCAAACGTCATTTTCTAAGCACAACATGGCCTTGGGCAGTCATGAACTCAACAGGATCTATGCCTACAGGCAAGAGGCCTACACAAGTTGGGCCAAGCTAGCTGTTAGCTATGGGTATGGAAGGGACCCATGGATCCTTACCACTTACCACTGAACTCTTGGCAACTAACAGATGCTGGGAGAGATGGAAGTACAGTGCCTATTTGAGTGCCCATGGGTTCTGATGAATAGTTTCAACGCAAAACAAAATAAAAAGTTATGAACACAGGAAACAGATTTATGGGGGGAAAGAAGGGCTGATAGGAGGAGAAGGATGATTTTAAAAGGGGGGAAGGGTAGAGAGCATAACCAGAATACATCGTGTGTGTGTGTGTGTGTGTGTGTGTGTGTGTGTGTGTGGGTGTGGGTGTGGGTGTGTGAAATTGATGGTGAACAAAACTTATTAATAAAAAAGAATTTGTTCTCCACAAGACTTGTCCAGAAATATTTAATACCACAAAACAGAATCTAAAAACAGCATTCATTTGCTTCATTTTTCAAATCAGCAAACCCAGATTGTTTATTGAAAATGATCAACAACATTGCAGATATTTAGCTAGTTTAACAAAGAAAAAAGAGGACGAAATTTTAATTTAAAAAATAAAGAAGGGGAATTACCAAACTAGCGAAATTGTTCAAAGATTAAAAGGACGTGGTAAGGCAAACTGCATACAAATTAGAGCATGCAGAGGAGATGAATGCATTCTGGGAGCGAGACAAACTATGAAAATTGTTCTAAAGGAAACAGTATCTCAGTAGACAAATAATACACAGAAAGATTTCTAATTCACTGGTATAGAATTTTGTATATAGATGCAAAATAAGTTTAATTTTCAATACATTGGTATAGGATTCAAATTTAAGATTATTCATCATACACATTATATATATTTCTACTCTAATATAAGGTATTATACCAATATAACCCAATTATAATGCAAGGTTTACTTCCAATACTTTGAAAGTGCTACTGAAGGCTGTTTGGGATAAGTAAATTATACAAGTTAAATGTTAGTTCATCAACTCATGGTCATATCCATTACTAGTCTATTTCTGTCACAAGAATATACATCCTAGGTGTAACAAATAAATATGATTCTATAGAAAGATAAAGTAAAATAGTTAGGTAAGGTCTTCAAAAACATCATAGACATACAGAATATGGCATTTAAAGATGTTTTAATATTATAAAGATTCACTGGCAATGAGACAGATTAGCTTCTGGAAACACCCAGCCTACCTCAAAGAAAATGATGAACATCAAAGAACCTCCTTATGGAGATGGTTTCAAATGTGGCAAAAAAGTTTCTGAGCAAAATGTCCTCATTTCTACCACAGACAGAATTCTGCCTTTAAAAAGGGCAAACTTGGATGCAGGCAGAGTCAAAGGCCAAACTCTGCCAAGATAGGGTAAGCAAGTCCTCAATAGTTCTTGCCCCACAAATATGTCTGTCAGATATATTGAGCCAGAAGACTAAAGATGATGCTCCAACATTATAGAGAATTTAGGGTGATTGTTCAGACAGTAAACTGTCTCTGGAATCTTCTCATTTAGGAAGCTGCCAACCTGCACTCCCTGTATACTCAGGTAATTTTATTCCTTCTCAAGTCTCTGATGGGGTTGAAGACCAGATAGTTTAGTTTTACAATTAAGCTTAGTTGTTTAGGGGTTAAGGTGTTTTTAGGTCTAGATAGATGTTTTAAGTTGATAGTGATTTACATTCAAAATTTTAGACTCAGCTAGATAGGAAAGATGTTTTCTTCAAGGCTTCCAAATACAAATAGCCAAATCACTATTAATATAACATACATATATATACATACATACATACACATATATACATATATATATGTATATATATATACACATATATAAAATTCCTGATTGTTTCATGGTTTTTCTTGCTGTGGGTAGTTTATTGTATATATATATATATATACAATAATGTAAATATATATGTAAAAAATATTTAATAAAAAAATGAAAAAATGATTAAATGAACAATTTAAGTCACAAAGAGAAAGCACTGAGCCTGTATGGCTTCACGGGTTAATTGTATTACATAATTTTATAGAGTTAACATTGATCATTGACAAACAGCCCGTGAAGATGGAAGACAAGAGAAGACTCCCCAATTCATTCTCTTCAGTACTACCAAACCAACCCATAGGAATCACAACCAAGGAGAACCATAGACCAAGTCCCTCATGAGCATTAATGCAAAGCCTCCCAACTCCACACCAAAAATGCTACAAAGCCAAATCCAATAACCTAAAAAACTATCCAATGTTGTTTCTAGGTGAAACTTACAGCAGCAGTGCAGATTTGGTTTGACTCATGAAAAACGTTCATGGGTTGTGCCATGTTAAAGCAATGGCAAACTAAAGTACAGTGCCCTCTTTGAGCCCACACTCCCCATCTTCATTCCCTCCCCTCTCTCTCCTTGCTCGAAGTGAGGCACCTTTACCATTTGCTATGATGTGACATGGGAGAGAGGGCTTTCCCCAGAGCTGAGTCTGTGCCATACACTTGCTCTTGGAACTACAAAACTGTGAGCTAAATATAGATCTCTATCTTCATTTAAAAACCTTCATGAAAGAAAAGTACTTCATGTAAGCCATGCAATTTCAAATAAAAGGCTATCTGCACAAAGACCTTTCTAACTAAGGCTATCTGCAAGAATACAAACAGCTCAGACTCTTAACTGCGAACAACTGTCTCCTTACTAAGATAAGAAACAATGTTATAATATCCTCTATTCAACACTGTGGCAAAAGAAAAAAATAAATAGCATTTATATATAAATAAAATAAATAAAAATATCTGTATTTACTGATGCTAGAGTCTTTATGAAACCTTAAGGAATTGATAAAGAAAAATATTAAATTAAGCAAGTTCAACATAAAAGTGATTATATCTCTATAGAGTAGCGATATAAAATCTAAAAAAGAAGTTAGGAAAGCAAATATACTTATAATAGCATTGAACAGAATAAACTACTTGTTAATATCTTTCAAAAAGAATCCCATGACAGGTCCACCATAAATCATTACTTAAAGAAAATAATAAAAAATACATGGAAAAGCATTACATGTTCATAGATTGGAATGCAATACTGTGAAGGTACAAACACTTCCAAAGTTGATCAATAGATTCAGTATAATCCTAATCAATCAGTCAGCTGCCATTTTGTAAAAAACTGTCATAATTTATACTTAACATGGATATAAGAGACCCATAGTAGAAAAACAGCTACAACCCGTGGAAGAAAGTAAAGTTCAGATTTCAATATCTGCTACAAGTTTCCATAATCTTATGAATTTCTTTGGGCACACGTAGGCATAGAATTCAGTCATATCAAATTGTGAGTGTACAAACACTTACTTGTATGGTCAATTGGTTTCCACTGAATGCCAAAGAACTTCAATAAATTAGGAAAATCTAATGAGAGGTAAACCAGAAAACCTGAGTTTGATTTCTAGTACCATATAAGTCAGACATGACTTATAGCATATGCCAACAATTCCAAGATTCAGGAGGTTGGAGCAGGAGAACCAGACATTCAGGATCAAACATAACTACATAGTGAGTTTGAAACCAACCTTGGACAGATGAGATCCAAACCTATGAATCAAATGAGTATTTGTTTGTCTAAACCAGGCTCAAGTGCATAAGCACACACACACATACACACACACACACACACACACACACACACACACATACACACACACACACACACACACACACACCATGTTTATATAAGTACCCTTAATCAACTGCAGTGGGGAAATCAAAAAATACATGAAAGTAGAGGACTTGTGTGAAAGAAGAAAAATCTATGGGAGAAGAACGGGAAAAAAGAGAGAACAATTGGAGAGTTCTGGGCACTGTGGCCCCTTGGTGGAGTCCAGTGCACAGTGAGGGAAGCTTCCACACCACTCTATAGCATCAGTGCCCATGTCCATTGGCATATCACATGACACAAAAGAGGAGCCTAGTAAACTAATAAAGTCTGATAATGGACCCAGAACACGGTGGTGACTGCTTTCATCATCTTCATGGAAGATGCTGGCAGGCCTGGCACCTCTGCATAGTGACAGTGGGATGGTTGGCTTCCCCAGGGTTCATGCCGACTCCCCGTTGGTCCAGAGGCTATATAAAAATGCTTGTTGCTGCTCAATAAAGAGAGAACTGCACCCTGATGCTTGTCTCCAAGGTCTGTTTCCTGGGTTGGTGAGTCTGTCTCCCATACTCACTCCTAGATCCAAGTTCTAACCAGGGAAATATGACTAAAATACATAATATATGTATGAAATTATGAAAGAATAATTGTTTTTAAAAGAAACTGGAACTGCACTTCTCATGGTACAACTACAGCATAATAGCCATTTTTCTGTGTTCTAGCTATTTTCAAGTATAGGTTGGAAAAGATGAACAATAAGGTGTATATTCTATCTTTAATATTCATCAGTTTTATGACTCTGAGGAAGGATTGTATAAACTTAAGCCATATTAGTATATAATGGTGAGTACTCTAAAGAATGGGCCACAGAAAACATTTGTTCAAAAAACAAAAGCCCTCATCATGATGCCTACCTTATCACCTTTTAAGATTCTGAAAATACAGAAACAAAGTGCCTTGGTATATCAAACTCTTCTGCAAACTTGCATTATAAAAGATTCCGCTGTGACTTCAGAAGGGCTACAATCAGGTGATCAAGCCAATAGGTGAGTCACGTCAACTAAGTTGTCCAGCTGAGGCATCCCAAATGCGAAATTTCTAAGGCACACATCCCAACAATTCTATGGATCAGAGGTAAGAACCACACTGAGAAATGAGAGAAAGCATTCAGATGTCTACAGGGCAGGACCAGATAGTAATATGGCTCTCTGGGCCCTGAATAAAAGTGGATATTTTGCCTTCCTAGAATAAATCAAACACAGAAATATGGATTTTTTTCAGAGCTTGAAAAGACCTGACATAGTATGAAAAGTCACCAGCTTATCTGATAGGAGAGACAGGTGGTGGACACAGTGAGATGGGGCCAGACGTGATTCACGTGCATGACGACTTGGGGGTCAGGTACTTGCACGCAGGCTTCTTTATCCATGGATGTTCTTATAGTCTCCTTGGCAATCTCAGCTCATCTTCTTTAAAGCAACTGTGAATTGCTTGTGAGAGCAACATACCCCACTTTTTTATAACCCCACAATCTGCCACTGGGACAGCATTATGAAGTTTAACTTACTCCCCTCAGCAGCGGTGTGAAAGATATTTTTCAGTTACCTTTAGACTACAACTTGATTTAATGATATAGATGCACACTTACTTCCTGAGATAACAGCAGGGTCCCTGGCTAATGTCCTTCCTCCCAGAATCCCACTTCATCTTTACTTAGAAGGCTGGTGAGATGATGCAGGCCTTTAATCCCAGCACTCAGGAAGGTAGAGGCAGGCGGATCTTTGTGAGCCAGCCTGGTCTACAAAATGAGGTGAGGATAGACAGAGCAACACAGAGAAACCCTCTGTTGAAAAGCCAAAAATGCAAAACAAAATAAAACAAACAAACAAAAGAAGTAGTTTTCTCTCTGTTTTTGCTGTTTCTATATCTCTTTGCTACTTGTAAGCACTTTTCCAATTCCCCTAGCTTCACCCTATTTCTCTGTCCAAATATACAACACAAAGGATGAGACCAAGTCGGGGACTTGAACAATGAACATTTGTTCCTTCTGATTCTTCTGAGAATAGATTTTTCTCAACCCCAAATGTGTGAACAAGTCATGGGTCTTTCCAATTTTCTATCCAACTCATCCTCGTTTATTTTAATCTCCCCACAGACATATTAAACAGGAGAACAAATCACTAAGACGGTCTCTCACGATTTCTGCATTTAGAACATTCGGCAGTGGGGGAGATGAAGGTGGACTCTGACAGTCTCTGTTAATGGCAGTATTATTGTTGTTTTCCTTTCCTTTTATCTTTAACAAACTGAAGCTGGGATGTGTTTTGTTTATCACATCAAGTTCTTACCAAAGCATCTGAGCTGGAGTTCATCCAAAATCTATAACTCACCATGTAATGCATAATTTTTCTGTCAGACAGTTGCAAATTTTGACACTTAGTTTGCCAGAAAACACAGGTATGGATATGAAAGAGGGCCCCTCTGGGATTCACAGCTTAGTCTCTCACTGGTTCTCCAGTCTTCCATTGTCAAAGCTCTGCCACCCACTGCATATTTCCACGCATATTTCATTGCCCTTTGTTTCTGTTCAAATTTGCTTGAAATCGCCCATTGAAAGGCTTCTTAGTGAGCTCGTTTAATTGTTAATTTATTCCAATCTGTCAAAATGAAATGCCATAAACTGCTCCTGACAAAGGATAGCATGACAAACATACCTGTCAATAATTTTGCAGTTCTCTTAAGATGGAATTTAGTTGTTAACAGTAGATATTAAGAGTGTAACTTTCCTGTTTATCCAGTTTGATCTAGAAAGTATTCATTCCCTTTCTAATTATCTGACTCAATGGTCTTTGTTTGAGGTATATAAAAAAGTCACTCACAAAAGGTACATTTTTAAACTAAAGAAATATTAAAATTTAAACAATAAAATTCTTATGCTAATTTTTTAATTTAGATAAATTTAAAATTCAGCATTTCCTGGGTTAAATTAGTGTACTACTTGAGTATCTGCAATTCAAATAAGTCATCTGAGAAATTGGCCCCACAACCAGTGACGTGCTGCTTAACTGAACAGCTCTCCAAACTATCCTAACAGATTTCTTTCTTTCTTTGTAGAATTATTTCCATCTGGTGCTTAGATATTAAACCTGGAATATGGAAAGGCTCTCCCCTCTCACCCTGTTTGACTTCGAAATGCTGGCACGGAACTTGCATGGTCAATAAATTGAGTGTTAAAATTTTGAACTTAACTGTGCAGTTGTAAGATGAAACTTTTTAAAGCAGTAAATATCTACAGAAGTGAGCTTTTCTATGGAGTCCTAAAAGGCTCATCATTTATAGAGGATTCCTCAGTGTTTGAAAAGAATAAGACTTTTCTCAGTTTTTTTTCAAGTTACGGGTATTGAAACAAATTTGTAGAGAGTGCCATAGCCATACTGAACATTTTAAATTTTAGCACCCAAAACTTTAAGGGACTGAAATGTATACATGCATGGGTTTCTATAAATATAAGTAAATCACTATTTGCATGCATGCAAGTGACACTTGTCACCACTAGTGATTTCTTCCTGAGAATCTTAAGATAACAGTAAATAATGCCTAACTTTTAAGCATAGCAATGTTTTTTCATAGCATCTTGACTGGAAAGCACAGAGTTACTTCTAAGAAACATAATTGCTTCCAGAAATTTTTAAACCACTAAGAGAATGTTTATATGAAATGAGAAAGTCACAAGGAGTGAATAAACCAGTTCCTACGCACATGTCAGCTCAGCCCGGACACGCACAAGAACTGCAGGAGAGCCATGTGCAGGACACATCGCTGTGATCAGCTTCTTCCTGCTCGCGTTATCTTGTCACCTGCACCATTGCTCTGCTACGCAGCACTGGAAACCATAGTGCTTCCATAACTAAATGAGTCCAGTTCACCTTCCCAAGTCTTCCCCCTGGCATCTGTCCTTCCATCGTTCCTTCCTTTCAGAAGTCCCATCATCCTTTCTTCACATTGTCTCTTGCTCAGTTGCTTCCTTTGATCTCTTAATAATGCTGGTCTTCCTTGATCTTCTGAAATAGTCTGACGCTATGAAGCAAAACCGTATACATCCTGTACTTCACAGCTAATGATCAAAAGGATGCCGAGTTACTACACAGAGCATGGGACTTTTCCTCAGCTCAGCTCCAGCCACATCTAACTTTGAAAAGGAAAACATTTTAAGTGGGATTTGTTGTCCCAGAAGGTCTTGACATATCCCATCGTATGATGTCAGATTCTTTGTCTTGATGAATCAGGGAAAATACCAAGGATCAATCATAAGTATTGAAACTGAATGTAAAAGTGGAAGTGTAGTCCACAGGCTGGAAGTGGGCTCAGCAAACTCATGCTAATGATCTCAGAGTTCTTTTCCAAGCTCTTTGTACCAGGGAGGAGGTAGAGAAGCCCATTCCCAAGTTAAGAAATAGACTATATCCTTACCCTGAGATAGATAGATAGATAGATAGATAGATAGATAGATAGATAGATAGATACATACATACATACATACATACATACATACATACATACCACATCACTTTGGACCATCTGCACATGCATGGGTCATACATCCCATCATTCTAAGCATCTATAAAGACCTATCATGTATAGTAATGAGGTCATTAGATATAAGCTTTTCCCTAGTAGGTCACTCTAAGGTCAGAGCCATATTCTGGCTTAAGCTTGCCTTGTTTATATTTCTTTTGACATTAAGTGCCTGACCCCCAAATTACCTCAGGAGAAGAGGTGCTGGGTGTTGCCCCTCCAAGACAGGGGCCCCTCGGAGCTGGGCTGTGCCTACAATCGACTACTTCAGGTTCACACAACCTGAAAAAGGACAATAAAGAATATACAACTACTACATGTTAGTCTTTATTTTATTAATGTTTAAAGAGATAAAAAGATACATCAGCAATTGGGTCATTATATACCACACACATCTATCAAATTATTGCACTGTACCCAGTAAGTCTGTACAACTAAAACAATGATTTAAAAATAATTTTGATAGCAGAATCACAGAGCCATGAATAAATGGTCAGAAATGCCAGGGGGAGACTTCAAAGCATCTCAGAACAGTTAGAACTTAGAAAGACCCGGCCACATGATCCAAGAATCTCTAAACACGATAGAGCTATTAAAATAAGTGAGAATCTTCCATAAAACTTTAAGATGCCATAGAATAGATTTTTCCCATTCCCTATCATGCAAAATGTTACTGGCCAAATTCAGAATTAGTACGCGAAGGCTTTCATTTGAAATTTAAGAAAAACAAAGCTGTAATGCCCATTGCAGTTTACAGAAAAGTCACAATGTGTGCTTCTGGCTCGAAGCAGCAAACAAAAAGGTTTGTGTTGAGAAGTGATTGATGTAGCTGTTTTGTATCTTTCATACTCCAGGGCAACAGAAAGAAAGCAAGGAGAATTTAATTTCCTCTGATTAAAAGTTGCGTTTTCTTTTCTGTCTCTTTCTTCTTTCTCCCTGCCATCTGCCTCCACATCACCCCCCACCCCTCCACCCCAAGTTTTCTCCATTTGTACCCTAGTGGCAGAGATTCAGAAGAAAGGTGGAGTCTGAACATTTGGGTGGTCTGAGTAAATCTTTAGTCTTTGGCTAACCTCTCCTTAGACTGGAAAGTGGCCAAGAATTTGCAGTATTAGGGAGAGTCACTTTGCAAGGCTGCAAGCGTACATCTGGGTGCATGTCAATACAGTTCCCCTGGCTTAGTAAGAAAAGTGAACAGTAACTTCCCAGCTAGAACAGCAACTCTTTCCCCCCAACTTAAAGTGCACCCTTGTATAAGCTCTGTCCCTTACTGGTTATAATGTTCCTTTATTTCAGTTTATGGCTTGACTCCTCCTGCTAGCTAAGCCAGGAAACTCGTCAGTCTAAAGAAATGACTCCACCCACATGAATTCCCTTTGTTCGGACTCTACTCTCTGTTACCCTCACAACGTTTCATTAAACACAGGCTCAGGACAGATGGGATTTGCTCTTTGTATCTCAGTATAATTTTAGGAACTATACATAAAACATCTCTCTCCGTAGCACCTCCTTTTTATTATAACATTAAATTAGGTTCAGATTCACTCTGAAAGACCAGTTGTATTTTTTTAATTAAAAGAAGAAATAAAATCTCCTTTTTCCATAAGTAGGGTCACAAAGAGTGCAGGACTTGTTTCTCCCAATAGTAACTTAACAAAAGAGATTTAAATCCTCTGAATTAGAGTGAGGGTTTGAGGGGGAAATCACCTGCATAATGAGAATACTTTAACAGAGAAGTTAAAGGCGATGTATCAAAGCTAATAAATATATCCACAAACATAGCAATAACACTAATATCATTTTAGTGAAAATAACCCAAATTGCTACCAGAAGACAAGCCTAAATCTACTTAGGCTCATCTGTGCCTGCCTGGAAACTTCTAATGAAGAACTGCACCAAAAGAAGATTTCAACACTTTGCGGAAGATCAAACTTGTAAAATTAACTCAAACTCGTGTGAATTTTGAGAGTGACGGATTCCCACTGTTCTAATCTAATGATTCCCACTGTTCGTAGCTCTTATGAACACTCTTGACTTGTTATATGTCGGGTGGCCAACAAGCAAGGAAGCTGATATTAGACCCAGAAGACTTACAATGCATAAATAGTTTTCATTGGTGTGCAACTCCCTCCAGAAATCCTAATGCTTTAAAATGTAATCAGAATGGTCCTGAAAAGATAAGCAATATTACACTGTAATAATGCAACTATTTATCTGGGTTAAAACAGTTATATTAACCTGGTTCTTTAAAAAAATTTTCAGAGAAATGATATTCCAAAAAAAAAAAAAAAAAAGGAAACAGTTCAAGCTCACATATGAAGATTTACTTTATTTGTTTGTTTATTTGTGTGTGTGTGTGTGTGTGTGTGTGTGTGTGTGTGTGTGTGTGTGT
>OU015745.1:126449210-126466796 GCA_907169655.1 Acomys percivali
GTGTGTGTGTGTGTGTGTGTGTGTGTGTGTGTGTGTGTGTGTGTGTGCAGAAGTGTGTGAAGGTGCATGTGGAGGCCAGAAGAGGGCATTGAAATCCCTCAAGTCACACACTGTAGATGCCGGGAACCAAAGTTGGGTCCTCTTTAAGAGCACCAACAGCTCTTAACCTCTGAAGCATCCCTCAAGCCCCCCAAGTTTGCATTTGAAACATTACAGGGAGAAAATCCCAGTCACAGGGGAGGGGAGTAAGGGGAAAATGGGAGGGAGGGAAGAATGGGAGGATACAAGGGATGGGATAACCATTGAGATGTAACAAGAATAAATTAATAAAAAAAAAAGAAAGAAAGAAAAAACCCATGGAGGTGAAGGGGAAGGGAATAGGGCAGAAGAGGGAGGGAGGGAGGGAATGGGAAGATACAAGTGAGGGGATAATAATTGGGATGTAAGATGAATAAATTGTAATAAATAAAGAAAAAGGAAAAATTAAAATTAAAATTAAAAAATTAAAATAAATAAAATAAAAAATTTTTAAAAATTAAAAAAAAAGAAAAGAAAAATAGAGGGATGATAGAACAAAGGGTAGATTAGTGAATCTACTCCTCAACTCAAGGCTTTAATTGTTACTCAAAAATAAGGTTATTTTTAATTCATTGGTATAGAATTTGGCATATTGATACAAACTAAGTATAATTTTGATACATTGGTATAGAATTCAAATCTAAGATTATTCTTCACACATTTTATATATATATATATATATATATATATATATGTATTTCTACTCTAATATGAGGTATTATATCCATCCAACTCAATTATAATAAAGGTTTACTTACAATACCTTAAAAAAAAATCCCTTTCTAGGTTTTAGTGAATGTTCTCTATAACAAAGCAGAGCTAAACTGACTAAGCTACAAAAAGCAGTACATTCAGGTAATGCCAGACTAATGTTCTATAGAATTACAAACTATTAAATTCCAAAATGCATTTATATTTTTGAGTATCTTTATTGGAAATGGACTTTTTCATATAATATATGATATAATATATAATATATATTTCATATAATATATATATTTCATATAATATATAAAATATGGTTACAGTTTTCCCCTCCCCTCAATTCATACCAGATCTTCCCCACTTTCCCACCCAGTGAAAACTACACACCTTCTTTCTCTCATAAGAATATAAAATAATCTAACATGATAATAAGTAAAAACAATAGTAACAATAATAGGAGGAGATGAAATAAAAACAAACCAGAATAGGATAAAACAAACAAAAGGAAAACAGGCAAAGAAAAAGATCAAGAAACACATATATAGATAGAAATACACACACTCATACCCACAGGAGTCCTATTTAAAAAAGCATATAAACAAAAACCATAATAGATACACAAAGGACAAATGACCTGGGTGATGGCTACTCTTGGTTGTCAGTTTACCTACATATGGAATTAATTAAAATGCGAGAGGCTAGGTAAACCTGTGAGGGATTGTTCTTAATAAAGCATTTTGAGTGGGAAAATGTACACTCAATCTGGATCTTTTTGAGGTGGGAAACCCTACCATAAATCTGTGATATACTTTCCGCTGGCAACCTATAATATAAAAGGCGCAGAAGAGGGAAGCTTGCTCTTTCTTTCCCTGCTTGGCCTCATTCTGGCTAGCAAGCCCATTTCTTCACTGGCATTAAAGCCTACTTCTTCAGGATTCCAGCATACACTCAAGACTAGCTCAGACATCAAGCCTCGTGGACTGAACAACTACTGAATTCTTGGACTTTCGGTTGGAAGACACCCATTGTTGAACTAGCTGGGCCACAGCCTGTAAGCCATTCTAATGTATCCCCTTTATGTATGTATAGGTAGGTAATAGATGGATGATTTAGTAGATAGATAGATAGATAGCTAGCTAGATAGATAGATAGAAAGATAGATAGATAGACGGTAATCATTTCTGTTTCTCTAAAGAACCCTGACTAATACAACATTTAAAGATGATAGATAGATAGATAGATAGATAGATAGATAGATAGATAGATAGACAGACAGACAGACAGACAGACAGACAGACAGACAGACAGATGGACGGGCAGACAGACGGACAGACAGACAGATATCCTTGACAAAGCATTATGAGGCAAAGAACCTCATGGTGGCAGAGGGGTTGGGTGAGTCTTCCACAGCAGGGAAGTGCAACAGAGCTGTTCAGTGTATGGAGGCAGAAGCACATCACAGCCGACCAAGGAGTCAAGAGTGAGGCAGGAACTAGGAGTAGATACAAACAAATGTCACGGACCTTATTCCACTGACCTACTTTTAGGTTCCACAGAATCCCAACATAGCACCATCATCTAGGGAGGTGGCATCCAGGAGTCTCCAGGAGATATTGCCAGTTCAAATCGTGACATTCTGTTTCTAGACCCAAAAGGCTTTATGCCATTTCATAATGTATATCTGTTTAATTCAACTTCTAGCTCTGAGACTCTTTTATTTTTTCTCCCAGAAATCTAGCTTCATTGTTTTGTAATTTGTGAGCTGGAACAACCTATTTAACTTCTTTTTATTGAAAATAGATTGTTCTCTCATACTATTCATCATCCCAACCACAGTTTCACCTCCCTCCTGACTCCCTATTCCCCTTAACTTAACAGTAACAACACTATTCAAAAGTCGAAGTGCAGACTATCCATCAAGACTCAAAGTAGCATCCTAACTGTAAAACGCTACATGATTAAAAAAAAAACAAGTTTTGTGCTTCCAATATACAAACATATACGATATACAACATAGAACATGAGCTATTCTCAAACATTTTGATAGAGGCCTCAATGACCCTGTAACTCATCTGCATAACTGTCAAACTGGAGCCACATGCAGATATCAAGATCTGATTGAAACTGTTGTACCAACCAAGGACAATGCATGCAGTAAACCTAGACCCCCTGTTCAGATCTAGCCAATGGACAGCTCATTCTCCATGGTTGTGGGGTGAGTGGGCACTGCCTCTGACATGAACTCTGGAGCCCCCAATTTGATCACTTTCCCTTGGTGGGGAGGGCTGGTGGCACTCAGAGGAAGGGGAAGCAGGCTATCAAGATGAGGCCTGACAGGCTGGGGCCATATGGTGGGGGAGGAGGTCCCCTTCTGTCAGAGGTCTAAGAGAGGGGAATAGAGCTAAAAAGGAAGGATGGGAAAATGGGAACAGAATGATACAAGTGAGGAGATAAAAATCAGGATGTAATCTGAATAAATTATAATAAACAAATTTTTTGAAGATCTGCTTGAAGCTGCAGTAGCCAGGCCCATTTGGTCATGGCTGCTGTACTTTCTAAAAAAGGATCCCTTGGCATTTCCTTCTGGATTGTCACTCCTATAGTCCTATCTTTTTAAACTAAAGTCTTTCAAATGACTTTGTCATTTAATTCTTTGCATTTTCTAGTGTGCGGTATCTCAAGCACTAAAAAGTGATTGAAGCATTATTTCCTACTGTACCCCACATAAATTGTTTGGCTTCGTGTTTATTTATTTATTATTTATTTTTTATTTTTGGTTTTTGAGACAGGGTTTCTCTGTGTAGCTTTGGCTGTCCTGGACTTGCTTTGTAGACCAAGCTGGCCTTAAACTCACAGACATACACCTGCCTCTACCTCCCAGAATTCTAGAATTACAGGAATGTGTCACCACATTCTCTTGGCTTCTCTTTCTTGTCACTAACACATTCAACAACTATAATCTCTGTCCACCATTTTTCATATGCTCATGTTCCTTTCTTGTAAAAAATGAATATTTTCATATCTTTGAATGGGGTGTGTGTGTGTGTGTGTGTGTGTGTGTGTGTGTGTGTGTGTGTGTGAAACCTACTCAGTCTCAACCAACAGTAGGCATGCCACACCCTGAATATTAAGTTGTCTTAAAATTCCCCACAGTAAATTAATTAACCTGTTACTTTTAAATTCAACCTCATTCAATTTTCAGGAAACAGGCAAAAAGAACACAAATTATTTTCCAGAAGGTAAAATGAATGCAATCAAATCCAATTCTCTATGGAGTCATCCCATCTGAAACCTCATGAGCATAGTCATTGCAGTTCATTTTCCTGTCATAGTTTTTGTCTTCCAAAATCCCACTAGAAGTCTCCATTAAGCAAGGCTTAGAAGAGTATGAGCTTTTCTAGCATAAATCTTCAATCCATTCTAAATAAGTTCCAACAGCCTAAGAAAACTGGGGTCTAACAATCCCTCAACCAAAGTTGCCTCTTCCCAGATGGCTACAGCATTATGTCAAGTTCACAAAACTAGCCAGAGCGTCCACTCTACCATATTCTGTGTAATGTGGTGCCTAGCCATGCCAGTTAGGTAAGAAAGAAGAATAAGATCTGTCTTGATTGGAAGGGAAGAAAAGTTGCTTTACAATGTGACCTTCTGAGGTGAAAGTTCATTAAAATATATACACTGAGTTTCTACATGTAATATAATTAAGCTGTGAAAATTAATGATGCAGCTGAGTAGTGGAGCGTTTCCAGGCATATACATCCTATCTTCAATCTACAAAAATCTAATACAACAGGCAGAAATAGAACTCTTTAGAAATATCATTTATAAAAGCATCAAAATAGACAAAATGCTTAAGCAGTAATGACCAAAATATGATTGATCTATAGAAGAACTATATTTTTAATGTTATGAAACTTTAAAGAAGGCTTAAATAGAAGTGTTCTTGAGTCAGAAGAAGCCATATTGTTGAAATTACAATTTTGCTCAAATTTATCTATACTTCAACATAATCCTAATCAAAATTATAGGTTTTGAGGGAAATTTATAAACTGCTTCCTAAAATTATGAGGAAATGCTAAATAACTAAAATAATAGAAATGAATGTCTACATGGGAAAGAATGAAGCTAAATATTTATTTCAAACACCAGTTATAATAAATTACCTCACAATGGACTAAGAGATTACCTCAAAATGGACTAAGAACTTAAATGTACAACCTTAACTCATTACAAAACAAAGCAAAGTCAGAATATTGGAATAATGTTGTGAACCAGGATCTGCTGGCCTAGGTAAGTCACCAACAATAGACAAAGAACGTGGTTCCACACAGGTCTAGTTTAGTGAACCAATGAGTTCATTGAGCTATTTATAAGTACTTATGACCCAATAGCAGCTTTTTCACTAAAAAAAAAAAAAAAAAAAAAAAAAAAAATCACACTACCAGCCTAAGTGGCAATGTATAAAAGTTGCATCCCTCCGGCTGCCTGCCCAAATTGCAGGCAGATTCATCAAAGTCTCCTCACCACGGATTGATGGCTCCTCCTTTAGCTGTGGAGAGAGGCCTTGTAAATTTTGTGATCCTAACTTCCAGAGCCTCAAAAGTTTCTTGAACCTTGTTACCTAAGCTTCTCTCCTCCCTGCAGCACTGAGCACTGACTTGGAGGGAACGACCTTAAAACTACAAGAAGCACAAAGCAAAACAAGGCAGTATATGGAAGCTTCTGCACCTCAGATCAACAAGCGAGTGAAGAGATGATCTACAGAATGGAAGATATTTTTGTTTGTTGTTGTTGTTGTTGTTGTTTTCATTTTTTATTAATTTATTCATATTACATCTCAATTGTTAGCCCTTCCCTTGTATCCTCCTATTCCTCCCTCCCTCCCACTTCCCCCCTTCTCCCCTCCCCTATGTCTATGATTGAGAGAGACCTCCTCCCCCTATATATGCTCTTAGAGGATCGAGTCTCTTCTTGGTAACTTGCTATCCTTCCTCCGAGTGCCGCCAGGCCTCCGCATCCAGGAGACGTGGTCAGAAAAGGGGCACCAGAGTTCGTGTGAGAGTCAGGTCTCACTCTCCACTCAACGGTGGAGAATATCATGTTCGTCGGCTAGGTCTGGGTAGGGATTCGAAGTTTACTGCCTATATTCTCTTTGGCTGGTGCCTTAGTTTGAGGAGGACCCCAGGACTCAGATCTCTTGTCATGAAGTTCTTCTTGTAGGTTTCCAGGACCCTGTGGATCCTTCTATTTCCCCATTCTTCCTTGCTTCTCTCGCCTAAAGTCTCAATAGGATGTCCTCTCCTCTGACCCACTTTCCTGGTAAGAAAAGTTTTTTCATGGGACGTATCCCTTGGACTGGTGTCTCGATATAAGTGAGTATATACCGTTTGTCTCTTTTTGCTTCTGGGTGAACTCACTCATTATGATAATTTCTAGTTCAATCCGTTTGTCCACAAATTTCGGGAATTCCTTGTTTTTAATAGCTGAGTAGTATTCCATAGTGTAAATGTACCACAGTTTCTTTATCCATTCTTCTACTGAAGGACACTTAGGCTGTTTCCATGTTCTGGCGATTATGAATAAGGCTACTATGAACATGGTTGAGCAAATTTTCTTGTTGTGTGCTGGTGCATCTTCTGGGTATATTCCAAGGAGTGGAATAGCTGGGTCTTGAGGAAGCCCTATTCCCAGTTTTCTGAGATAGCACCAGATAGCTTTCCAAAGTGGTTGTACTAGTTTGCATTCCCACCAGCAATGAAGGAGTGTTCCTCTCATTAAAGAAAGAATGAGAAAATATGAAAACCAAGTGAGTAACACAGTTCAATAGTGGCTAATAATGGGTCTAGGGAGATGCCTTGGTGTTAAGAATGCCTGTTGCTCTTCCACAGGACCCAAGGTAAGTCCTCAGGAAGCACCTTTCTCAGGAAACTCACAACCACCTGTAAAGCTACCTACAGAGAACTCAATCTTCTAGCCTCTTCAGGAGCCAACACACATGTGGCATATACACAGACACACATCCTACATAAATAAAATATTGAATTGGTAATAGGTTTAAGGAGACATTATTCAAAAGAAGATAAATAGATGACATGTATACAAATAAATTTTCACCTTCAGTAATAATCAGGAAATTTAAAACTCAAACCACAATGAAATAACATATCACCCCCAATAAAAATGGCTGCTTTTAAAAAGCCAAATAATCACAAAGTTGGTGAGGATAAAGAACCCTGGCATATTTTAGAGAGCACGCTAGTTAGTAGTGAAGGTATGAAAAACAGCATGGATATTCTTCAAAACATCTACCATGTGATCCAGAAATTGGTCCACCCTCCACATATCCAAAAGAAATATCATCAGCATGTCAAAGAGACATCTGCATCCCTATGCACACTTTGCACAATGGCTAGGAAACTGAAACAGCCTAAAGGCCTAAACATGATTACTACATTAAATATATGCAAAATAGGATGCTATTCAGATGTGAAAAAGTATGAAATCCTATCATTTGTATCAACATGAATGAAACTATAGGCCATTACTCATAAAAGACAAGTGCTACAAAATCTCACTCATATATAAAATATAAAAATGTTGCTCTCCTGTCACTGAGAGTAGAATGGTGGTTATCAGAGACTCAGATGGAAATAAATTGATTAGCAGGTACTGAGAATTAGACAGAAGTATGCCCTGGACTGACTGCACAGTAGTGTACTAGTTAATAACGATGCACTATGTATTTCAACACAGAGGGAGAATGGATTCTGAAGTATGAAAAGTATTTAAGCAATTTATATATGTTTAAACATATTAAAGCATTATAAAATACACATCTGTATTGAAACACTGTAACCCATACACCAAGCATCTATAAATTTTTGTTTATATAAAATTAAAATATTAAAATAAAATAGTGAACATAACTTTTAAAAGAACAATATAGAATATAATGATCATTTGTAAAACCACAATAATCAATATAATACTATGTCACCATGAAGACAGAGAACGCAAATCAATGGAGTAAAAAGGGTCCATGGATAAGCATCTCTTTGCGGAATGAGCTTTTACAAAATTGAAAGAATAAAATTGTAAGGTCTTTCAAAAATGATAGCAAAAAAACAGAATGTCTATATGCAAGATACAAAGTTTGATCTCTTATTGATATAAAAATTAAACCAAAATGGTTCAGAAATTTAAGTGCTAAAATATCCTAGCCAAAAAAAAAAAAAACTTTAAAAAAAAATGACCTTGAATTAAGCATTTTTCTTTTTTTTTATTATTATTATTTATTTTTAATTAATTTATTCTTGTTACATCTCTATGGTTATCCCATCCCTTGTATCCTCCCATTCTCCCCTCCCTCCCATTTTCCCCTTATTCCCCTCCCCTATGACTGTTCCTCAGAGGGATTACCTCCCCTTGTATATGCTCATAGGGTATTTTAAGAACTAGTACTCATCTTCAGTGAGTATATACAGTTGCCATTTCTTACCCACACCTATCTCCCTCCCATCACTTTTGCATGAATGCAATCTGGTACACGTCTCTTGGAATGGGCAGCAATTCTGATTGGCATGGGGGAAACTATAAAGGGATGGTGGCATTTTTTCAGAAAAGACTTTGCATGATGCAAAGCTAGGATAAAGAAGAAATCATTTATAAGTCCTGGTCTACTGAAAAATAACTTAGATGTGTGTTTCAAACCATTTTCACAAATAGAGACACACATATCCACATGAGTCCACAGAGTTGCTTTTATGCTGTGCTTTCTGGGGCCTTTGTGCTAAGAACAAGGATGGGTATAAAATGTTCTTCAATTTCTACACATCTTCTAAAATGGCCTGGAAGCAAAGTGGTTGATAACATTCATCTTTTATTCTTTTCTTTTCTTTTTTTTTTTTTTCCTGTCTTGACAGCTGGTATTTCTCTTTTCTATAGAAAGAAAAACAAATTTTAAAAAAGACTCAAACACTGCTGATATGATTTCAGCAGCTAACTGTACAATTTGCTCATTTCACCTCTACCAATTTCAGAATTATTTTATTTCAATTAGCGAGGGAGCTACTGCCTTACACAGCTCCAGGTGCACAGAGTAGTGGGATTCCCTCCAGTGGCTGAAGCTGCTCTCAGTATTTTGCTAGGATTTTGAACACATTTCTCTAGAATGAACACATTAACTCTAGAATACCTGGGGGGATTATGTAAGTCATGGAGTGTTTGTGTTATACTTAAAATCCATCCTTAGTATTAATTTTGTAATTAAAGCTTTACACCAGTGGAGCATTGCACTAGACATTATTAGAAGAAAGAAATGAAATGGCCATTTTTAAGCAAGATTGTGCTGTATGTTTCTGAATTGATATATTGTAATTTCCATAGCAACTAAGAGATTCACTGACATTTTGGTTTTGGTTTTGGTTTGTTTTTTTAATGACAGGATATCAGAATATCCTGTTTGCTTCTGAACTCATCACGTGACCAAGAATAACCTTAAACTTGTGACTTTCCTGCTTCCACCTACTAGGAGCAGAGATAACAGGCATGCACGCAGAGATAACAGGCATGCACTGCCCTACCCTGCTAGCTTCTGTTATTTAATCTATAGTAGAAAACTATTTTTCAAGTGTTCTGTTTTTTCTTTTCTTTATTTGCCATGTATTTACCAGCCCTCAATCTTATATCTTCTCAACAAAGGCAGCTGGAAATGTGCTTCCAGGAAACGGAAGTCACTTCTTCATCCATGCTATATACCCTGTTTCTGTCTGGGGGCTCTTATAATAGTTGGTGTGCCACAGTTCAGTTATGACAACAAGTAAATATTACATCTGGGGGACTCTTGAGGCACAAAGCTGCTCACTTAGAAACCAGTACCAAATACTGGAAGCAGAGATACCCAGATGACCCGCACAGCAAACCACTGGCTATTTCTCCAGGATGACCCCATTCCTCCCTCAAGTTCTGTATACACTAGAACAAATCACAAGGGCAGTGATAAGTCCTAAACTTACTGTTACAGTCTTATTACAAGAGATACACATAGGAGTAGCAAACAAATAAATAGATTTAAAGTGAATTCAGTTTTGTGTTTGGTGTCATAGAGCCAATATAACGTCATTTTTAGAAAAGGACATAGAACACTGATCTTTTTTTGCCAGGAAGCAAATTTATTTCTGCCAGCATTGGCTCAGTGGATTTCTATCTAAAAGACATATATCCGTTAGCACAATGGGGCTTTGCCTTATAAACACTTTTAGCCTTTTTGTTCCTCTAATATGGTAACATACATTTCCGATGGGTATTTTATGTCTATAGAGCTGTGACACTAAGGCTACACAAATTCCATAGGGCTTCTGTGACGTTAAGACATTGAGGTTGCAGGGTGAAATAGGATTGCCTTGAAACTGAGGACACAGAAATGCCATAAGGTACACATGTTTGTAGTGACACTGAATAAGCCACATTGTTTCTTTGGTCTAAGAAGACCCTCAGCACATCAGGGTATAGATCACATCTTCAGCATCCTATGTGTTTACTAGCCAGGAGGCTCCAAATAGCTGTCAGATCTCAACATTTTTCTAAAGAGCTCATTTACACAGGGGCTAGTGAGATGGCTCAGCACATAAAGACACTTCCTGCCGAGCCTGATGACCTGAGTTTGATCGCTGGGACCTGCAGGGTTGAAATAGAGACCAAACTTCTGTAAGTTGTCCTCTGCCATCCACATGAACACCATGACACATACATGAGCGTGCACGCACACACACACTTACACACTCAAAAAAATGGAAGAAAGGAAAAAAGAAGCAAGAAAGGAAGAAGTAGAGGAAGGGAGGAGAAAAAAGGGATTAAAAGTATTCATTTAGCTAGGCAAGGTTGAGCCAGTCTCTGGTGGCCAGGTGAAGATCAACGCCCAACCCTATAGTCCCTTGAGTTCCTGGCTACTATCTATGCTGTGTAATCCCACCTGCTCCAGATTTGATTCTCATCCTATTTGCTCTGCTTTTCTTGCTGTTCATTTCACAGTTTGGTCATTCTGCCATTACACCCTTGGTTACATCCCACAGCTTTGCCCACATACTACAGCTTTTCATGTAACTTTGTTATCTTTCCTGCCTAGGTATTTCTTCCATTTAATCAATAAAATTAAATCTTCAGATTAACAAGCTAACATCTTATGAAAGCAAATTAGCTACCACAAAACATTCAAATATTAACAGGATCAAGAGAAAAGATATTCAACAGGAATATTTTTTTTCTGTTGCAAGAATATGAAATTCTATGCTATTTAATTAATTCCCCAAATGCTCATAAGCAAGTAGCTCCTCTTGGGAACAATGAAATAGCTCAAATGGGTAAATTTCTTGCTTCCCAAAGGGTTGTTAATTATCAAGATTTACTTTAAAGACTGTCTCCTTGCTGTGTCTACTATTCCTAACCTGTTACACTGTACACATTTCCAGGCCCAACAGACCCACCAAGAATCCAGGCTCCAAAGTTTTCTAAGTCTATGACCTTCATATCTCCAGCTCAAGATTTTACTAAGTTTCTTTTAGCATGCCACTCTCCATTTCTGAATAAATTAAATTGTTTATTCCATTTATTTCCGTGGCCTTTTGAAAGTGAGTATCAACAGCAGCCATGGAAACCTCATTTTTTCTAGGATTTTGATAAGGATGTTTCCCCATTTTAACCAGTTTTACCCAGTCTCCTTCTTCCTCCAAAAAAAATTATTCTGGTATGTTATACTTTTGATACTCTGAACAAAAAAAACTGTCCTTTCTCTGACCCAGCAGTCTGTGTCTTCAGATGACACTTACAAAAGAAGCTATAGTCTAGCATCTTAGTTTGCAAGAAACAGAATCCTAGACCTTTCCTAGCTCTTAACAAGCTGCTATGTTAGAAAATAGAAATACATGTGATAATACTCAAAACTGGCTTTTTATATGAAAGGGTAAAAGAGAAAACTGGCTTGACAAATACCCATTAAACCTAACTTCCAGCAGATCAGAATTTGAGTTTAAGTAGCATGCAGAATTGTGAGCCATCTTGGAAGCAGATTGGGTTCCTCATCAGACCGGAAAGGACCTTGATCTTAGAACTCCTCAACCTAGAAACATGAGGAAGGAGACATGTGTTCATTTTAAATAGCCCGGCCTTCATAGCATTAGACTAAGGCAGGCAATAACTTTGCATCAATCGTTAAGAAAATAATAATAATATATAATTAAAGTATGTAAAACACTATACCAACTGATGTCTTACTATGGGTAAGAATGTATTTTATACTGCATTACATTTCCATTTTATTTCCTAAAAAAATAATCTTTACGTTACGTTGTCAGAACTCAATTTGCAGCACAGTGGGGAAAATGGACAAGCATGCAGCAGAAAGCTAATCATCATAGATGGAAGAGCAGGATAAAAAGTGAAGCAATATTCGCTCCTAGTGACTGAGTCTGTCATCAACATCACAGTCTTGTTATGGTCGATGAGTCATTTTCCTTTGAAGGTCTGGCCACTGGTAGGTTATATGTGTTCCAGTGGATACCATACCCAAGGACAAATGGGCAGACTGATTGGATTCATTAGAAAAGAAGAGGAAGAGGAAGAGAAGGAAGAGGAGGAGGAAGAAGAAGAGGAGGAGAAAGAAGACATGAAATTGGGAGTGGGTATTTGGGGAGGGGACCAAGAGGATATGGAGGAGGCAAATGAGGAAATTATATATATACAGAAAAAATATTATTTAAAAAACACAGGCTTATAAGTCCTTGGTTTCAACATGGACGAGCTAAAACTCAAAGCAGGTCCGTATGTACAGACTATGACAGAACTGTGAATATAATCCATCAGTGATTTGCCCCTCCCTTTATATCACATAATCATCCATCAAGTTTGCATGCTTTTTCCCACCTCCATTCAGCCACAGTCTGTTTAGACCTCAAAATTCTGTAACTGTCATCTCTTATGTAAGCATTTTTTCTCTCCTCAAAGTTGTATGCCTGGTTCCTCCAAATTGAAACATTCTCTCCTGAAGGAAGATGAGAAGTTCTAAGGCTTCAGAGACAAAATAAACATGCAAGGCTCAGGAAGTAAATATAGCTGAGAAGGCTCAGGTAGCCACAAGAATCACAAAGTCTCTCCCCAAACTTATATAAGCAGTAATAATTGAAAGAAAGAGGGAGAGTCCTACCACCTATGCTCCCTTGCAAATTGTGGAGAGCTGCAGGGAAGTAAGTTTCAGAGATACCAATGCTTTTGAATCACCTACGCTCCTATAAGTAACCCTTCACCTGTGGTCCTGTCAGTAAATCCCAGTAACTTCTCTGGCTCACTCAGATAGATTTGCATGAATTGTCTCTTTGGTCTGTCACTAGTGTTTTATCCTGGGTGAATAGACATCTGTTTACATCTCTCCAGGAAAAGTCACCCACCAGGGATTTAGATAACTCTAATCTATAGTTCCATTATCATCATATGAAAAAAAAATTCATAATGTTCCAGCATGCATCACATCCCACTTACCACTATTTTAAGTTGTGTATCTTCCTTAATTGTTTGTTGTAAGTACACCGTTTCTACTTTGATGGCATGACTATAACAGACATTCACTTGAGAAATTTAGGCCATAATTTTAGTGACATATTTTTAAGGCTTCACCAATGCTTCTACCTTTTGTACTTAGGCAGGTTTGCCTGATTTTCTTTTTTAGCACAATTCACATGCTGAAAACTTCCTGATGCAGTCCCACCTTTTTCATGTAAATTCATCCAAAGGATTCTAATTTTACATGTAAAAGATGTCTTTGTTTTTCTAAAATATCTTTATTATTATGGAGATGCTTTCTTTTCCTTTTTTCATTATTTGGTTGGAAATATGAAGATTGTTTTTGTCCTGATTTACTGCTCGTTAATTGGCACATTTATCCTAAGCCTAGAATAAAAGAATCCATCAGAGACTAAAACAAGGAAATCAGCAGGCTATCACATCTTTCCTTTTTTCCATGAATGATGTTGATGGCAGAAATCAAAACAATTGCAAGCAATGTGACTTAACAAATCAAAGCAATTTTTTTTGTTTTGCCTTAAAATGCTTGTGTTGACTCCAATGAAGCATTTATTCTTGCTGCACACCTATAATCTCTCCAATCTATGCAAAGGTAATTGTGTATATAGCATGGTGGTGAGACCTGGTGAGGTAGTTTAGAGACAAAGACTTCGATTCTTGTCCTTGGTCATAGAAATGTCCTTGGCTATGTCCTCTATGGAGGCCATAATTAATGACTTTAATTCCTGGTCTGATTTCTTGTTATCACTCCCTCCAGTCAGTTTCTCCATTTATTCCACTGCCTGGAAGCTGTCCATGGAGCTGTCACTGGAACTGTAGTCCCAAGACTTAGGAAGGATCCACATGGATGTCTTATGAGTAGAAGTGGACTGACAAGCTCATCCTCCATGCTACACCCAGAAAAACCTTATGAGACCCTAGACAACAGCCCTTGGGACTTACCTTTGTTAAACAGGGATTCTGTTGCTTCTTAAACTCCTGCCTGCGAACCTAGAATAAAATCCTTTCTAAATTCCATCCTACTGGTTGTCTGAGAAGCTCATTCTTCAAGTTCATGAAACAAATGACCTGGAAGCCAATGGCCATTGGTTTTCTAATACCCTAACCCTCCAAACTACTGTTTTTATCTTAAGCATTAAAAAAAAAGATAACACTTTAACTAGATTTTATATGGCATACATATTATATGCCCATCAGAAACTGTGATATATCCATTGGAGTTGAGATCCTCACAATATGTTGATCTGCACTGAGGTTTCTTGTGATGGTCTCCACTTGTTATAAAGAGAGACTTCTTTGATGAGGTGTGGTAACAAGAGTGTAGTAAGAAATTATGCAGCTCTAGCAAAGTGGCAATAGATTCTTTTCTAAGGACCATAGCCTCACCAGCACCTGGGGCACTGGTTCTGTTTGGAATGTCAGACATCATCTCCATCCTGTTAGTGGGCCTTAAGTCTAATTAGACAGCTGTCGTTGGACACCAACATTTGAACTCCACTTATTGCACCTTTACGCTATTCTCACCATGCTAGCAATTGTCTTGGCTCATCAGTGTTGCAGCTGGATAAGATTATTTAATTGCTCCCCTCCCGTTCTAGCTTCACAGTATTTTCTGAAACCATGGAAGCTAGATATTGAGAGAGATGCTTTTGCATCAGGTCCAGCTCAAATCAGCAGAATCCTATGCCCCAAGTGTGCACTGTCTTCAACAATAGGGACTCACCCTCAACCACTGAGAGGGAACCAAGAGCCACATCTATAATCTGTATTGTTTCGGGAGTGACTTGGACTATAATAACCACCAATCCTCCTGTCTGCCTCTCCCAGCAATCAACCAGTATTGTAACAATTGACATGGTAAAGACATAAAAAGTGCCCATAAATGTTAAATATGCATGTTGTTGTTATTGTTTTATTCATCCTAAATTTCATTTAACTATTTTCAGAAGCCACTATCAGCCTGAAGACTCATACATTATTCCCATACTGATTCTAATTTACACACATTATCATTTGGCAGGCAGAGATGTATTTTTCATTTCATTGATTACCCAACAATTTATATCTCTTTATTTATATGTTTGTAATGCCAATCATCTGGTAACCTGTCTTCCAGTAGCATGGAAGCATGAATAGTCACTGTCATAACACTCTTACGCAATCTTTCCAAATACCTCTCGTTAGCTTTACTCTTCTTGTGTGAGGCTGGGGTCATTCAAAACCACCAATCCAATTTGAATTTTACTGGACTACTTCAGTAAGAAGTCAGATCAGTAGTGGAGCAACTGGTGAGATGCTTAATGGTTCTTGCTAATAGCATCAGGAAAGGAAAGAACTAAAAGATGGCTACTATTTGGTCCGGATACCTCAAACAGCCCCTGGTAACCACAACTCTACATTTTTCAGTTATGATTTTATTATAAAAACAGATGAACATTTCATCTGCTGCTGTCCTATAGAATATTTTCAAATATATTTGTAGATCTTGGACAAAACAGAGGAAAAAGTGTCTTGAAAGTTTAAGTGTAAATTATGAACTCAATATAGTACACTTCAATGATTCCCATAGCTAGTGTTTACTGTTATTCTAGAAATCAAAAAGATCAATATTTTTTTAATTAATTTAAACTATGAATAGCTATGGAAATCCTTAAAGCATGTGACATAGAATGAGCAATTCCCAGTTAATATATACTTTTTTAAGTTTACTTTACTAATTTTTTAAAAAGCATTATCTGGGGCCGAGAGATGGCTCAGCAGTGAAAAGAACATCCTGCTCTTACAAAGGGCCAAAGTTCAGTTCCCAGCTCCTACAGCCAGCAGCTCACACACACCTGTAACTTCAGCTCTAGGGGAATGTAATGCCTCTGGCTTCCTGAACTCACATGCACAAATATATACTTGGAGAGAGAGAGAGAGAGAGAGAGAGAGAGAGAGAGAGAGAGAGAACTTAAATCTTGGGGTGGCAGACATGGCTCAGCAGTTAAAGGCACTTACTGTACTCCCAAAGACCTTGGTTCCTTCATTTGCCAGCACCCACATCAGCAATTGGTACCCAACTGCAACTCCAGGTACAAGGGACTCCTTGCCTTCTGGCCTCTACAGGCACCTGTACACAAATGGTGAACAGAAACTCAAATATGCTCACACATACACATCAATAAAAATAATAAAAGAACATTTAAAAGACAAATAAGACCATCTTTTAAAACTATGTGTCATTACATGACAAGCTTATTTTAAAATCTGTTTTCTGCTTTCACTGTTTCTCACACCAAAGGCAGCAGTTTCTCTTTGTGAGTGTTAGTGAAGTTAGGGACTCAGTTAGGTCCTGCATCTCAAGTGGACCCCTCTTCTATTGCCAGGGTCCCTGTTCACACCACCTCACTGCCATCGTCATGTGGTACTATAACTACACATTATTTTTCTGCCAATTCTGCTGTTGCTGCCAGTGTTCACATGTACAGCTAGAGGCCAGCATCTATAGAGTACCTGGAACTTGCTTACTATTCAGCACAGGTGACTTCATAATAAGCCAGCAAAGGTGTCATTAGATTGTCCATGCTAGTCATAGTTTTGTCAAGAATTTAAAGCGGAGTCAGAATCAAACCAAAAGACAGTTTGTAAGTGATATTGTTAGAGACTGATCACATTTACTTTCTAGGCTAAATTTTGAGATTGTTTTGGGGAGTGTGTGTGTGTGTGTGTGTGTGTGTGTGTGTGTGTGTGTGATGTTATGTGTGGTGTGTAGTGTATCTTTATATGTCTGTGTCAGTGTGGTATCTGTGTGGGGGCGTAGTGTACAAATGTATGTCTGTACATATATATGTGGTGTGTGGGTGTTTGTGTGTGTGTGTGTGTGTGTGTGTGTGTGTGTGTGTGTGGTGTATAGTGTATGTGTGTCTATCTCTGATTTTGTGTGGTGTATATGTATGTGTGTGTGGTCTTGTGTGTTTATGTGTGTGTGGTGTGTAGTGTATGTGTCTGTGTCTGTGTCTGGTTTTGTGTGGTGTGTATACATGTCTATGTCTATGGTGTGTGGGGTGTGGGGGTAGATGGGTATGGTCTTGTGTGTATATGTATGGGGTCTGTAGTATGTGGTGTGTGTAACTGTGTAGTGTGTTATTTGTGTGTGTGTGGTGTAGTTTGCTATGTACTATAGTATGTGAGGGCGAGGTAAGGGTGTCATGTGAGTGTGTTTGTGTGGTGTGTGTGGGAATGTGAGGATATGGT
>OU015745.1:126471796-126482300 GCA_907169655.1 Acomys percivali
AAAAAAACAAAGACACAAAAATGTTTTAAATAACTTTAAATTTTTTTGCTTGGCTACATCTCCAATTTTCCTGGCTATGGCTGCCTGCATCCCCACACTGCCCACAGGCCACAGGTTGATCACCACTGATGGCCTACATTGCCTTTGCAATCTCTTCCTGTACCTGGTCCTGTTTCTTTTAAGCCTTCAACTCTTAATTCCTGAGTGCAGTCACAATAAAACTCCTGTGTGAAAAGCTACATCTCAAGGTCTATTTCCAGCCTGCTACCCTAAGGCAGAGGAACTCTGGAGATCCTCAAGGAAGCAGATCCTAGAAAAGGACTGTGGAGTTGAGTCGTATGTTGATGGTTAGCAGTGAGGAGTGCCACCAGCCCTTGGTGTGTAATATCAGTGCAGTCTGTTCTGCATGAGAGGGGAAGGAAAAGTATTTTGTTTGGGAAAATGGTAATCATAAATGATAAGTGTGAAATCCTCTTGGCTAAGGGCTATTGATTTAGTAGGGTACAGCAATAAGAATCTGGGAACAATTACCAATTAAAAGTCAAGAATAAAAGCCAAGGATATTCTTTGGCAGGATATAAAGAATATCTGTGGACTGAGGATGCGTGTGAGTGGTAGAACACTTCCTTAGTACATGCAAGGTCATGATTTCCATCCCTAACATTGAAAAAAATCACTCCTCTTCTAGAGCTGAGTGTCATCAAAGAAAGCAGAGGCTCCTTCCCGGAACTAAGAAACTGTGTGAACAGGGCAAATCTGTAATGTCAACATCAGTTATCTGCCTTTGTGGCTCTAAAAAAGAAATCCCCAGGCTTTTCCCTCAAAACCTTGATCACCCAGGCTGTCCTGTGAACCTTCTGGTTCCAACAACAATGACTTGCTGCTTCTTTTGAAAGATTAGTGTTGACCCTGACCTTTCAAGACAACTTGGCAAGCCCCGCCCAGAAAATTCAGGGTCCCATTGATTATTCAGGAAATTAGCATCATCTGGAATTCCTTATCAGGATGGAGGCCCTTAGCAATAAACAGAGCCACTAGCATTGGGATTGTAGAACATGCCAACAATCTTTTTCTTTATCCTTTACATTATAGTAGAACTGACAGTCTCCTAGTCTCCTCCTCCATGGTGGGTTGCTCAGCCTTTGGGTATGAAAGTTCTTACAGAGAAAGCAAATTGGTGTTTCTATCTATACCTGACAGTAAGTAGTTAAGCTACTGATTAGCCTGAGAGGGGTATGGCAACCCATGGTCAGAGCCTTGGGTGGGGAGGGACTACCCAGTAGACGACCCACCAGTACTAGCAGGAATGCAAAACAAGGGTGAAGAGTGTGAGGATGGATAGAACCAATGCAGCCTGCAGACCAGCATCATATCAAGACTGTTCATGAGGAACTGTAAAATTATAAAATGTAAGACGCTCGTTTGCCCTGCCTACCCAGAGGCTTCTCCCAGTTCTCGTTATTACTAGCCTCAGGAGTTCCAGCCTAGGTTCCCAGAATAGCTACATGCAAGCTCCCAAATATCAGAGGTCCAATACGGTTTCCAGTAACCGCCCTAGGGACCCACACCCAAGTCCCCACAAGAGGTCTCCCAATGCCAGATGTCCTAATGTCCATATGGTCTAACTTGATAAGCAACCCCACCTGCTTTGCGGTTTTAGCCTTTAAAACTAGCCTGTAACAGTCACTGGGCGTCCTTAGCCTCTCGAGTGCTGAGGGACCCTGGTGTGTCAGCAATAAACCTTTGCTTTTGTGTCAGTGCGTTGTGCCTCGTGTGGTCTCTCACAGCGACCCCCTTCCCGAGTTGGGCGTGAGGGTCCAACATTTACAAGCACACCTGTAACAACGTAGTGATACAATATTATATTTCCACTGGACAGAATGGCTCTATAATATACACATCAAGAAATAATTCACTTGTTGGTTAAACCTTTAACCAGGCTGGACAGTGGTGGTGCACACTTTTAATCCCAGTACTAGGGAGGCCGAGGCAGGTGGATCGCTGTGAGTTCGAGGCCAGCCTGGTCTGCAAAGTGAGTCCAGGACAGTCAAGGCTACATGGAGAAACCCTGAAAAAAACAAAAAAAAAAAAAAATTTTTTTGTAAAATTAATCAGTATGAACTCATCAATAGCTAAATGTATATGACTTAGCTAATAAAGTAAAGGCTATTAAAAAAAATCTCACTGGCTACAAAGAAATAAAATACATAACAAAAACTAGTCAGGAACTGAAAAGAAAGATCTCTCCAGCTTATTCTGAAGATATGAAGAAATTATTATTTCATAATTTCAAAACATCATGGCAATATTTCCTTAATATATTATCAAAACTCAGAATCACAAATCTACACCAACATCACGCTATCAAACAAATAACTATAGCAATTGAATCCAGTTAGATTTCAGAAGGTCCTACAGAGACGCATGCGTGGGAGAAGCACATCTTTAAAATGAAAGTTCTAAATAAGATAAAGTGGTTATGTTTTAAAAACAAAGTTTGAAATGATGCAGTAATGGCAACAATCAGTCACCCCCTCTAAAATTATCTGTTGTAATCTCCACTTCTGCATATGGATAGCTAAATAACAAATGTATAAACAAACAACATCAAAGTGCCTTTTTGGCTAACTGCCACCCTGCCACTTCTGAACTGAAGCCAATTATAATGACATCACTCCAGTTTTGTGTCCTTTACTGGCCTTCCTACATACATTACTGTAATGTATTAAATGTCTTCCCTCCAATTTGTCTTTTATTTGCTTTGTCTTTCTTTCCTTAAATAATGACAGCTCTTGACCTCGACCTACAATTTTGGGTGATATTATCACTGATCAATCCATCTACAGAGATGGCCTTGCAGAATCATCTGCTATGTCACATGTGAATCTGAACAAGAAAAGATTAAATTTATATGACAAATATTTTATGTATTTTAAATATACCAAAAAAAACTCATTTTCTTTTAGCAGGTAAAACAGGATGTTCCTCAAAGTGAAAAATATAGTTTCCATGGTACTGTCACTATGAAAATGTATAGATAGCAAACCTATCTTCACAGGTGTTTATTTAGTACTCTTTAACTGAAAAATGACTATGACCCCCTCAGTTAAAACCATCAGTGATGTCTCATTTGCTAGGCTTTCTCAATACAATTAAAGGCTTGACTTTGACTATCCACAATAAGAAAGGAAAATTAAGTAACCCTCCATTTAAAATAAAATTATGTTTGAAGTAGTGAAGCCAAAAGCTAGTTTTACCAAAACTATGGCCCAGTTAATAAATATTCGCTAGTATAATTATTATATAATAAAGTGTTAACTCACCTATTTAATATTTTCTTACTATCTACTCATTCACACACAATAATTAAGCAATAGTGTATCAATATTGCTCAAGCATGAGAGGCTTTTTTTTTCCTTGTTAAAAGTACCTAAAGAAATTTTATATGTATAATGTGCCTTCTACGTCATAATTTGACAGTAAAGTTGTAGGTGCTTGACAATGCTTTGGAAAGTGAAAGCTGATGAAAAGATTGCTGGCAAGTATTCATTTCTAGTTCCTACATGGAAAAATAATATGAAAGTTACATTTAGTTTTGAAAAGTATAAATGATTGCAATAGAAAGAATGAACATGATATACAGTTGGTAAAGAATGGGAGCTAGTCAGAAACCCACAGGTATCAGGTATCGGCACCATTTTCTCCAAACGCTGCCCTGTTTACATTCTGTGAGAAGTTCCTTACATTACTAATATCCTTTAGTGCATTCCTTAGTTCTCAAGTCTTGATTCTTTCTGAAACAGGCTTTGCAATTTAAAAGATAAACTTGTAAACACACCAAATCCATATCCAATTCGAAATATCCCCCTTCTCTTTAAGACCTTTGCTTATCAAGCACTAAGCTTAGTCAACAGATGAGTCTCCTTCAACCCCACTTCATATATAATTCATTAACACTATGGAGAGGGACTGGGAAGAAGAGTGGGAGATCAAGGTGTAGCTCTCCAGTCCTTGGAATTATTTGGTACCATTTACAGTTAACATATCAGGAAAGAAAGGCACACTTACATACTAAGCATTGTAATAGCAACCACCAAGAAATCCACACAGATAACTGTTCGCACTATAAAGATGGCTTTTCCTATCCATGATAAAGCATGATATACCCTATAGCTGTATTAACCTGTGCATATATTATCTATGGTGGAAGATGGATGAGTTCAATTTTGTTTACTTCCTCAATAAGTAACCACTGCTGCTGTGAGCTCATAGGCACAGCAGTGAAGCCATGGCACATGGTAAAACTGGCCTAGGTACATTATTTGTTTAGAAACAAGAGAGGAGTCTAATTTTTTTAATAAATAAGATATGAAGAAAAATCAGGGCTAGGAAGAGATAATGATTAGGAATCAGGTACAAGAAGTTCCAACTACAGGTGACTAACTATAGGGCATTGAACATTCTGCAAGCCTCGTCAAGGAGTGACTTTATAACTGCACCTGAAGGTGCTAGAACTCCCTGACTCCAAGTGATCCAGGAAAGGCAGAGGCTAACAGTGAGCCATTGCCCAAAGTAAACACTGAGCAGAACAGTAATAAGCCCCTGACGTGATAAGTATAATACTCAAGGGTTTTCCTATCCATTTTTGTCAATCCTAGTTTTATCGTGTGATTTTCATTTAGATGAACAATAAAGATACTTGATCATTGTACTGGTTTCATTGGATCACATAAATACAAACGCCACTTTCAATTCTTATTTAAAGACAACTGGAATCACTTTAGACTGCATAAGCAAGGTTATTTAATAGTCTCAACCCCTCTTCATATTTGAAATTGGTCGGCTTCTCTAGCATTCTCTACCATTCGCCACAAAAGCCTGCCCAGCTGGGTCATTTCCTAATGCTATCAACTCCAATCAAAAATCATCCTTTTCCACCTACACATACTTAGCATTCAAGTCTAAAACCCACAGAAGCATTTAAATTATTAAAGTCAGTCTTGTGGAATGTATTTATCTCAGTGTAAAAGAGATAACTAAAAACGAAAACATGTACAATGATCAATGTAAGATCAGTGTAAATGATCTTATATTGTCTAACCAAGACTCTCAAATCAAATTGGTAAAGTGATCAACACTATATTCTTTGGATGCTATTTTTAATAATCAGATCTGGGCATTACTTTTTTATTATTTTGCAATATGGAGTTCATAATGGTAAAGTAACTATTTTAACAGATAATCTATTTGTTATGAGTACTTGACCTGACTTCAGGTTTCCCATACTTTAAAGAACAGAAGAAATAATTCTTGTGCTTTAGGTTCTGAATGTTCAGGATACAGGAACATCATAAGTCGACCTTGCAATAGTTCTTGAACTAAAACAAGGGGGCACCGGGGCTGTGGACTAAAGTAGTGATAGGCTACATAAATTGGGAAACCCAGAATGAAAAAAGGAGACATTTAATGTTGTAAAAAAAAAATGGACTCCAAAAACCTCTGTATATTTTAAACGAAGTCAATACATGAAAAGAGTTCATTTTGGCAGAAGCTTGATGTTTAGAAATAATAAGCTGCTCTGTGGAGGAAGGTGATAAATCAGTTCTGAGAAATTTTAGAAGGATTTAGTTAAAAGGAACTGTGTGACATGCAAATAATGATGTCTAGCAGGCCTTTCAGAAGGTGTGGCTGGAGCTTTGGTGCAGTGGAGAAGCAAAGCTATAGAGCTGGGACTAATTTGCATGCAGCAGTAAAAGCTGCTGTGATCATGGTGAGAAGTGGATAGAAACAGACCGTGCATGAGGTGAGACGCTGGTGTGGAGACAGAAATGTGGAATACAACAGGAAGAAGACAGGGAAAAAAAAAAACATGACGGCAGAAGGACAAGACACCAAATCACTGGTCAAGTAGCCAAGGAACTAAGGTAATGTTAAAGACATCAGAAGAAAGAAGTTCATTAAGGACATGATGATCAGTCCTGCCGATGGCCAACAGATGCTGAGAATAAATCATGTATGAAATCACTGGGTTTCAGTCGCCTTGAGAATACAGAGTATATTACTCCTAGAAAGAATTCTTAGCATTAATTGATGTCAACCTGATAATTATATTTGAGCTCTCTTTGCAAGCTGAAGATGGGGGTTTTCACATGAGTCTGAGCATGAGCTGAGTTGTTCCTTTGCTAGACAGGGAAGGAAAGTTCCTCAGCAGCAATGACTTCTTCTGCATTATAAGCACAAGTCCTTTCCTTACTATTTCCCTTGAATGCCAATGGTTCTAGAAGATAGAGGCTCCTCTCCTGACCACACTGAGGCAGCAGAATAGGGCATTTGCACTGTTGAGCTCTGTTTCAAGTGCATGTCTCACACTTTGAAAGCATCTCTACTTTTGCTCTTAGCACGTTGTCTCCTTCTAGTTTCTTTGTTCTAGGACATAAAAGCGTTGAGCCCCTCTAAGGGTGCCCTTGGAACTCCAGTATGCCCATGTTACTGTGACAGCTAGACACTCCCCTGTTCAGCATTTGCCACTCAGAACCTTGTAACAGTTGGACAAGAATTGCTAGCAAAATTATGGGCCACAGCTGCTACAGTTCTAAGAAACATTTGCACTTAACATTCTAGCCAACTAGAAAAATGAGTTAAAACCCAAGCCACATGTTCCTAATGGCCATGACACTCAGTTGAGAATGTACTTAGGAAAAAAAAAAAAATCACTCCTCAGAATAACTTGTAGGAAACATCTCATTCAACTTATTCTAAAACTGAAGTTCTTGTGTGCACAAGTGTGATTAAGATGATTCTGTGACCTTTTTTTTTTTTTTTTTTGCATGTGTACATGATGTTTGCACGGTCTCGTGTGTAAGCACAGGCGTGGGTATATGTGTGCTCATGCCTATGGAGGGGGCCAGGTTGCCCTCTAGTGTCTTTTCAATGCTCCCCACTTTATTTTCTGAGAGATAGGATCTCTGTCCTGGAACCTTAAGCTCACTAATTTGCTGGTCTATGCAGCTTGTAAGGAGGGCCTGTGTCTCTGCCGGGATAACAGACAAAGACCACGCCCATGCAGCCCACTGTGTTCATTCTCCTCTGGGGCACCCTCAGAACACCCAGTTCTGTGAAGTTTTAAAGCCATACCATAATGGTCTTATTGCAATTTAAGAATCGCATTTCTCAAGAGATCAACAAAAATTTGGAAGGCTTTGAGAAATGCAAATTAAAGCTGCTTTGAGATTCCATCTCCTTCTAGTCAGTATAGCTAGCATCAAGAAAACAAACAACAAATGTTGGAGAGGATGTGAGATAAAAGGAATCATCAGTCACTTTCTAGGAATGAAATTTGCACAGCCACTATGGAAGTCAGTGAGGAAGTTCCTCAAAATCTATATGATATATGGATACATACAAAAGGACTCTAAGTCAACCTGCCATAGAGAGATTTGCACATTCATGTTTACTGCTGCACTATTCACAGCAACTCAGAAATGGAAGCAGCCTACATGTAATCAACAAGTGAGTGAATAAAATAACATGCATAGTACAATTTTATTTTTTACTACCTTAAAGTAAAGGAAAATGAAGTCAAGACTTTTGCAGGAAAACGAATAGAAGTAGAGATTATGTTAAGCTACTTAACATAGACACAGAAAGACAAATACATTCCCTCTCATGTGAAGAATCTAAATTTACATATGCATATATTATATGCGAGTGAGTGTGTATGTGTGCACATGCACACACACACACACACACGTACGTATATACATCATATAAGTACAAATGGGAAAAGGTAGTCTTTAGAGAGAGGACAGGGAACAAGAGATTAATACAGTACAAGTAACATGATGGCAGATGGGAGAACTATTTAGGAAAAATAAAGAGATCAGAAAGAAGCGGGAAATAAGTAAAGGATAGGTGAGGTGAAGAATGAATAAGAAAAAGTATGCAACTGGGCACCCATAGCACACACCTATAATCCCAGCATTCAGGGAGGCAGAGGCAGGTGGATCTCTGAGTATTGGAGGCCAGCCTGTGTGGAAAGAATGTGACTTTGCCTTAGGCTGGGCCCAAGGTGAAAGCAGTCTGAGTGGCTTTTTTTTTTTTTTTTTTAAATTTATTCTTGTTCCATCTCTATGGTTATCCCATCCCTTTTAATGAGTGAGTTAACCCAGAAGCAGAAAGACTCAAATGGTATATACTCACTTATATCTGCAGTCTGGGTGGCTTGACCCCACTGAGACCTTGTCTCTACAAACTGATAAAGCTCTTAAACTCAGAGAGAGAGGAAGTTTCATCCCAAAACAAAAACAGGCTCTGGCGACTCTGCCCAGGGTATTGGATTGCAAATAGGACCATCAATTAGGAGGAGAAGGACGTTGGGGAATCAGAGGGAGAGAGATGAGAGGTTCCTGCCTGACGCCACAGAGTTGGAGGATTTGGCAGCAGGCAGTGAGCTCGGTGGATTCCTCCAGGTTCAGTCAGTGGAAAGAGTGGCTTCTTCTGTCAGATAGAGGATCTGCTAGACTTCTGAGAATTACACCAGAGGATGTGCCCCACAAAGTTTCATTCTTGTTCTCCTTAATCTCCTTCCCCTCCTATTTAGAGTAGTTGGGTTGTAAGGGAAGGACATCCCTTTAATAAATTCATGATAAAGCAGAATTGTTAAGGAATCAGACCCAACAAGCCTGGCCTTCAAAGTCAGCCCAGGACAGCTAAGATTACACAGAGAAACCCTGACTTGGGGGGTAAAGTATGCTATGATAGCTACCTAATTAGTCACTGTGTACACTAACAAAATTACTGTATTTAAAAATATATATATTTGCAGGATAAGTGGCAGCTTCTACAGTCTTTCCTTTTACACTCTAAAGGACCTTCTAGGTAAACCTAGAAATGGCTTGCCAGTTTTTCCTAGCCACCTCTTTTCTCTAATAGTAGTCATCAAGGAGAAGCCTCTCCCCGAAGCTCTGAGTCACACCTCCTCCTCTCTCCAACTACTGTGTCTTATTCTAGGAAAGTGTTTCAAGTGTCCTGTCCTTGGGTTTGGTTTTTTTTTGTTTTGTTTTGTTTTGTTTTTTCCTTCCTAGACTGTGAAAATAGATGTAACTAAAGTTGAGAAAAATCCAAACTGACATTCTAAAATATATACTTAACAAATGGTTTATTAATAGGTCCTGGGAGAAGAGCCAAAGAGAACAAAGAAATGGGAATGGCTTTGGTGGGCTATCAAGGTACCATCAAATACAGACGGAGCGGCATGCCACTATGTCTTTAGTAGTTCTTATTGAGATTCCACCATAGAAAACCTTTACTTTAAAATAAGATCTCTTAAACCCAAACACTCATTTGTGCAACTCAGAATCTCATATGCATTTCTCCACTGCTAGACTGAACTCAATGAGGAGAGTGGATCAGTGACCCACACACAGCTCAGCTCTAACCAGTAAAACAAAAGGAATCTGGAATTTTTCATTGCTGACTCTTTTTATTTTCCCCACACCATTGCTTCCTCCACTGTTCACCCTGAAAATGTAAACACACACACACACACGCACACACGCACGCACGCACGCACGCACGCACGCACGCACGCATGCACGAAAGCAGTGTGAAACAGTTCTCAGAAGGTCCTGAGGCAGACAGCACAGGAACTTCTTGTAAACACAAAGTGAGATAAAAGACAACAAGTCATCAACTTGTTCAACTTATTGAAAGAATAATTTCTTTTAAGTTGTGGTTAACATGAGCCTATGCCCTGAGTGTTACAATTTAAAGTCACATGTGTTATATTGTTTAAAAATAATGTTCATCACTCACTCTGGCTTACTCACGATAGTGTTTAACTCAGGGCAGATAGGTAGTTTTGAATAAAAGTACTAAGGTTCTAAAAAAATAAGAAAACCAAACAGATTAATAATGGCATGGAAACAGTACTACATCCTATGGATTAAGATACTGCCTGGTCTACAAAGTGAGAACAAAAAATTAAGTAAGATATTACCTTTATGCTTTATAAATTCATCTGGAAGTTGCATGTATAAATAAACAAACCAACAAACAAAGTGCATGGGGATTCTTTCGGCTTCAGATAACCAATCCCTCACCATGTGCAATCACCTATAGATTCTGTTTCCTGAGTTAAATCGTTTAGGATGAAATCACCCTCCGTGTGTCCATCCTTAGAACTTTGGGGAGAAGTGGAAAGATCACCAGCCTTTGGAAATGAGATCTTAACTCCTTCCCGCTCAGATTGTTTTTCTTCACCTACTGTCTGCAAGCTCAATCTAGCAATTTTGCAAATCTAATGAAATCACCATTTGCTAACCGTGTCTAAGCCAGTGCTTGCTTCACTTTTCAGTGAAAGCTCCCCACCCTTGATTTAGAAAACAACAAAGTCAAAGGCTGAAAATGATTCTTTCACTCCTAAGAAAGGAAAAAAAGAAAGAAAGAAAGAGAGAGAGAGAAAGAAAGAAAGAAAGAAAGAAAGAAAGAAAGAAAGAAAGAAAGA
>OU015745.1:126482310-126524393 GCA_907169655.1 Acomys percivali
AGAAAGAAAGAAAGAAAGAAAGAAAGAAAGAAAGAAAGAAAGAAAGAAAGAAAGAAAGAAATCTAGTGTCTGCAGGACACTCTGCCTTTTGATCCTTGTGTCATGTGACAGAGGATGAAACTGAAACCCAGACTCTTAGTGTCCTAACCACCGGTCACAATTCGGGACGAATCTCTTCTCAAGACAAAAAGAAGTCCTCTGAGTTCACTGAAACCCAGTTACTGGTGCAGCTGTGCTGCTGCTTCTGCGCAGAAAATAGTAATGTAGGAGAAGAATCTCCTGTGGCAAATCGGCCGCGTGACTCTTCATGCAATAAAGTATATTATAATATCCAGATGAGCCCCACGAACGGCTTCATTTGGAAACATGGTTCAAGTCCTCATCACTGAGGTGTGGTCCTACACTCAGAAGCTTCTGGGAGCTCATTAGGAATGCAGGCTCCTGAGCCTCACCCCACAGCTATGACCTTATTCCTGCATTCTAACAATGTCCCTCAGGTTAACGCCTGTATGTGGTAACGTTGGAAAGGCTGTCTTAAACGAGACTGGAAGAAACGTAAAAATGTGTGAGCTAAGATGTATGTTTAAATGACACCAAGAGGGTATTATTACTCAAAGTAATTTGGGTGTAGATATTTTTATGACCTGTAGCATCCCTTCTAATACAAATGATCTCCAATTTATCTTAGATGACAGTAAAAATTTTTGTAAGCCAACTCTATATTGCATAAAACACAAGAACACAGAAAAGCAGGCATGAAGAAATAAAATGCTTTTAAGAGAATCTATGAGACAAGCCATATATAAATTGCTCTTATTTGGAAACGTACTTCCTCTGCAGCTTGGTGGTTCAGTCTTGATCTACACAGAATTGACTTTTGTGTAGTCAGAGTTTAAGAGAAATTCTGGTGACCTCTTTATAGATTAGGAAGCCTCTTAAGTATATACTTCTTAGGAATCTATTTGGGGAAACACAACTTTATTTGCACACACCTCATTGTTATGTAAGCAAGAATAAGTATTGTTTCATTCACACAGCCAACTAATAGCAAATGATTCTTAACTGATAATTAAGTAACTTTAAGAAGGCAGCATTTGGACTGCCTGGCTGTTCACATAAAAATAATAAGACTAAAACTCTATTAAATGATAGATTATCCATGATTTTAGACAAAGGCAAACTGGGATAATTAGTGAATTCTAACTAATAACTCACTCCATATCTGAGTCTTTTCCTGAGATTCTTGCAAAGTATTAAGACGGTGTTATCATTTCTGTCTGATAAGCTTTGCAAAATCTAAACTAAGTAGGCAGTATATTTCTATCCAATCAAAAGCAACCTCTTAAATATAAGACTAGTATCTTAACTACAAACTCAAAACCTTGTTTTGTAAAACAAAAAGTTTTATAGGCTTAAATGAATAATTTTATTAGTTTTACATCTGCATTTCCTTTTAGGTATTCGCTGGTTACCATCTTTTCAAAAATTACCCACTTCTAGTGACTGTTTCATATCTGTAGCAATATAATTTGGGACATATTTTAAAGTCTTTGCATAGAACAAAAATATTGCACTCAAAATAGAAAGCAGTTTTTATATTAGAGTGCAGATTTTTTTTGAGAAATATGAAGAAAGGGCTGGGTTACACGTGCCTGAAATTCCCACAACTAATTCTCTACTCTCCATTGGAAAACTGATTTTGAAAATGCATTATTATTATTATTATTATTATCATCATCATCATCATCATCATCATCATCATCATCGTGACTAGTATTACCACTGTTGGAGTACCATAAAAAGCTGCATTTTGCCTATTTCTACTGACCTCTGTCATTTGTTCATTTTGAAAATCTGTAATCGCTCTGAAAAATATAATTTCACATTACTTTTTAAACAGCCTCCAAATGTTAAACTTGCAAACAGCCCGTCTCAGAACTTCAGTGATGCACACATGGGATGGGTTCTTCCTACATTTAAGCCCTTGAACTTCTAGATTTATTTCATGTATTTAAAATCTTTTGTTAAATCAAGAGTCCAAAGGTCATTAATAACAAACATCTGCTGGCTATTTTCTCCCATGTGTCACACAGATAATATGAAGTATTATTTATTTCGCAGCCCTGTTTAAGTATCTCCTTTCTAAGGACCTGAAAGAAAATGATGACCAGAATTACACACAGAAGAATTAAGAAACAGGGCCCCCTCTTCTATTCATGGGTTGTTTATAATAATTTAAATGAAGATGAGAGGGAAATGAATGCCCTCTAGCATTCTCCAGCAATAACAAGTGGGGTTAAGGAACAGGCTGGGTAGCCAGGACATTTTAAAGTAAGCAGGGCCTGTCAACAGGCTGACAGTTGCCTCTCATGACACTATTTTATGAAAATCCTATGGAAAAGTTTTTTCTGTTTGTGATGTGCAAATATTACCTCAGAAAGTGCCATAATTCAGCTAAATAAGTCTGCAAAAGCATAACGGTGTTTTATGTTGGTGTGCTTAGTTTTGCTGCATTAATTCAGAGCTCAAACCACGGTTCCCTCAACACACTCTGTAAAGTACTATTCATGACTTCACACCATGAAGGATGATATTTTCCTTTATAAATGCCACATAAAATCTGTGGTAAATTTTTAAATAGAAAAATTGTGAAAACCCCAACATAACCACAAATTGCCCTCCATCCGTTGCCCAATAAATTCTAACTTCAAGTTTTTATTCCCTGACAGAAATCCTTTGTGGTCTTAAAGGAAAAGGTGGCCTTTTAGTCTACATTTAACTGTGTGACTTTCTGCATTCCAGGTGAGAATGAATTGACAGCAGCACTATAATTTGTATCCACATAAGGAAAGAGGATGGGAGTGTTTTCATCAGAAAGCATACTTGGAAAACCTAAAACAAAATTTTATGACCCAGAGTGGACAAATAAGCAAATATAATACACACATATTTACCGAAAACGTGGTGAGTTTTTAAAAATAATCAGGCCACAAAAAGATAGCAACAAACGTACATTAATTTTCCTCTTAAGTGGAACAGTCATGAATTACAGTGTAACAGAACTGGAAACCTGAAGCGTGGTTTATATGTCTTAACGTTTGGGTGTAAGTTGAAGGTTTTAGTCATTAGTAAAAATTAGCATTGCTGAAAGGTAAAACAAAAAACTCACATAGCTATAAAACTATTATATTTTACTTCATATTAAAATATTAGAAAAATTGATATTTATTCTCAAGATTTACTAAAAGGAAGAAAATTATGTTGCTTTATATTATATTATTGACATTAAAATTTCAATGAAAATTTAAAAATAGGAGCATATAGGATTAAAACTGTTATCTGTTGCAAGTTTATATTGGTGGGAGCTCCTTTATTGCCTTAAATTTATAAATATATCCATTTAAAAGATAATAATTTCTATCAATTATTGATATAAAATTGAATTTTTGTTTCTACTTGACTAAGCTAAGGTTAATTATATTGACAACCGGTTGATAAGGTTTTATATCATGTAGCAACCTTTTAGATCTTTCTCTCCTATACATTGAGTGACTTCTCTCCCCTCATTTTTGTAATTGTTTTGTATGTTTAAGAAAAATATTTGTATATGCATACTATTTCTTGACCATGTTTAGGAGTTGGCTGTTTTCTGCCTCCCAAGACATTATGGAGAAAAGTCCAAAAAACAATGTGCTCAGTTTACTATTACGATCTGTCTTCTGCTGCTACCAGAATAAAATATCTTACACTGCAGACATAGGGTATAAAGTACAAGAAAACAAAAACTGTATACACCAGGGATTTCCCCACTGACCAATTAAAGTAAGGAACACATCTCCTCTTCTATAAACAGAATATAGCCTACAAGAAGGGCTTTTTTTTTTTTTTTTTTTTTTTTTTTTTTTTTGTAGGATATAAACTAGAAACAGATGAGCATCAGGAAGGCTTCTCAGAGACATTAAATACCCCTAACGAAGACCAGAGGAGACACACCCGTATGCTGTCTGTTCTTTAAAAATGTCAGAGCATCATAAGGATGGACTAGCGACAGTTTGCCCTCTGGGGTCCCAGCAAAAAAGTGGTGTATTCAGCAAGTTCAGACTCACCTCAAGAAAAGAGTCGGAAGGGATATAAAAGACCTAGCACATTATGGTTAATATTCGTCTCCTTTTATATAGCATTTGAGATCCCAATGTTAAGGATTAAATATGAAAGTACTACCATGAGTGTGGACTGTATTTTCACTCAGTTTCACTCTTGTCAACAAAGTTCACCACACTGCAGCCTATGTCTTAAATTTGCTATTGAATTATGGAGCAAAGTTAGCTTCTTAAACACAGTTTATGCTTTATTTCTTTATTAACTATTTAAGAGTTAAAAAGAATGTTAAAGAAAACCAGCATACGGGACTAAATTTTCTGCTATAGAAAGCTTTCTTTACCTATAATGGTTAAAATATTAATAAAATGAACAATCAGCCATTTAAAGAGTGAGGCTCACAGCCAAACATTGGGATGGGAGTCTTGTGAAAAAGTTGCAGGGGGGGGGGGGTGTTGGCCCGGCGGGCGGATGCAGAAGAGACAGGAGCTCCACAAGAAGACCAACAGAACCAACTAACCAGGGCCCAGAGGGACTTGCTGAGATTGAAGCATCACCCAACAACCATACATGGACTGGACCTAGGCCCCCTACACAGATGTAGCCAATGGGCAGCTCAGGCTTCATGTGGGTCCTCTAGTAAAGGGGGCAGGGACTGTCTCTGACATGGGCTCTCTTGCCAGCCTTTTAATCACTTCTACCTGCCAGGACTGCCTTGCCAGGCCACAGGGAAAGAGGACACACTCAGTCCTGATGGAATTTGATAAGCTGGGGTAGATTGGAAGTGGGCCCCCCCTTTTCTGAGGAATAGGGGAAGTGGTGGGGGAGAGGGAAGGAGGGAGGGATGAAGGGACTGGAAGGTGGGAAGGGATGGGGCTATGACCAGGATGTAAAGTGAATAAACAATTAATAAAAAATACATAACAAAAGAATGAGACAATAAACATGAGAAAAGAAAGTTTTTTAAAATTTTGGTGATGTGGCCTATCAATTACCAAGGCTAAAGCCTATTTGAAACAACCAATTACTCTCACCCTGCCTTACTGTCAAAACAAAGAACAAATTAGAACTTCCTTTGTAAATGAAATTTTATTTTATGTAAATGCATGTCTTATCTGCATGTGTGTAAGTGCACTGCATGCACACCTGTAGTCCATAGAGGCCAGAAGAGGGCATAAGGCACCAAGGAACTGGAGTCATAAATGACCGCATCTGCCATGCACACTGGGAACTGAACCTCCGTCCTCTGTAAGAACAGCAGGTGCTTTAAACCACTGGGCCATCCCTCCAGCCCCACGGTTGTTTTTCTTTAGAAACAGCTCCCCTGAATCTAGTAATAGTAAAATAAACCTAGCTAAAAGTATCCTCAGTCTTTGCTTATTGAAAGAGGTTTATTAACAGCATGGATCATAAGCACTTAAGTCAATAGCCATAGAAATCCTTCAGGGCATCTAATAGCTAAAGATATCAATTGTCAGTTAGTGGATTTCATTAAATAACCGACTGTAGTAATATGCGTCCATTTTTTTCAGAATAGGTAACTTTAAACTCAAATCACTAGAGCTAGTAAAAGCTGATGAGGAAATTTTTACTATATCCCATTCTTTGAAAGTTCTACAACTCATTTTGGGGAATATTAGCTCATCATCCTACTAAAGGGTATGAGAAATTTATCATTTGTGGGCAGTAGTGAGTCAGTGTTGCATGTGTCCTCCTTAGGAGTTTGCATTTTAAAAGAACATTGAGGTTAATGTTAAGTAATAAACTATTAATCATAAATCTCTCTCCGGTACTCTCAGGAACACAGTAAAAGGAAATGGCTTCTATAAAAACAAAACAAAACAAAAACACTGGCATAACTTCTCTATACACATTGCAAATAACTGGTGTTCACTACCAAAAATTGCAGAGCTAAACTGGCAGATATTCATTTCTTCAGCTCTTGGGCAGATACTTACTGTTGCAATTTCGTAACTGTTAGAATTCATATATTTCTTTTTCTGATCCTGAATCTGCAAGTGCTTATTTTTCTCACCGTAATTCAACTTTATCTTTTAAAGACCTGTCCTCACATCACATCACCTTCATCCAAATGCCCACCAACAGTTTAGTAGTTGCATCCTTCCACATTTAACTTTCATGAGTGCAATTTATTTCTCTCTTACTTGAAAATAATTAATTTAAAGTGATACTCATAAAAGTGTGGAATAAACTTTTCCTTCTGGCTTTCTGAGGGGCTCTGTGTTCTGGCTTGCAGAACCTCCCTGATGGGACCTTATATACTTGCTTAGCCTCTGGCCTCCTTCGCTCCAAGGCCTCCAGATGACCAAATTTATCAACTCCTGCACACTATATTATCTATAATTTCTAATTTTAGTAATAACTCAGCTTTGGAGCAACGTTTGAAGTGGGTTTATATACTTATAGTGGCTCCTCCTATAACGTGCACATTGAAAAGCTGGAAGATGAGCAGCCATTTGAATCTACCAGCGCTGTGACCCACCTCAGTTAATCATGGAAAAGTAAACATTACAATGTTAACTAAATTTGCTGTAATACATGGACATTCCTATGACTGAATTCACATTAATTCTATTTGTTTGAAATATTCCTGGAAAAGCAGTCTTAGAGAACAAGCCTCGCTTCACTCATCAAAAAATAAAAAAGACACATTTTCTTTTCTTGTTTATTTTTTATAATAGATAAATATAGAGCACTAGCTGGTCTAAAATTTTCTTGAAGGTCATCTGTACTTCGAACTAAACTCCAAGCATATCTCTCTTTTTGGAAAAAAAAATCATCCAGTAATGTTCTAAATCTAAACTAAACCAGGAGAAACGCGGCAACTGAACTCAAGTTAAACACCATTGGTGAGAATCTGCACTTCGCTCAGCTACCCACAGCTTGACCTGTGTTTGGGATTCAGCAATACTTGCTGCTCTTCTCAATGCTAAGATGTTCATTTTCTTTTCTATCACTTTCAGAAGTAATTAGTGTGTTTAAAACTTTTCTACATGACTCAAATTTTCTCTCATTAGCTTTTAACTCTATGTGGTAGTCAACATTCCCTCTGCTTTTAGAATGTAGTTCAGCAACCTGGAGTTCATACTGGGTGTAAAGAGTTCTTTTATTTATTTATTTTACAGTGGATAATAATTCCTCTAGATTTCTATTTTGGCAAACAAATATTTCTTTCCACCTCTGGATACATTCAAAGCAGGCTTAATGAATCTTATTCCCTCATTTAAGGTTTTAGGAAATAACTATTATTTAGCAACTGATAATTATGGAGACAATTGTTACAATAAATCATGCCAAATTATTTCACTAACAAAAGGGCTTTCTAGGTTAATAATGTAAAATTTTTACTATTCTAAATTGCTTCCTGATTATTCTACTACTACTTAAGCAATATATATCAGTAACACCATAAATGTGATTTTATACTTCTCCAACTCATTAACATAATCATATGAAAAGAAAAGAAAAAGAAAAACATTATTTTCCTGAATATTCAAATGAAACTTTCCACATCTATGAAAAACTTTCCTTATTATGTGTTCATTGCAATTATTTTAGACATTCTTACAAATAAAAGGAACCTTATCATAGCCAAAAAGATTTTTATAAATATTATGATATTTGGTGTGAGTGTATAAGGCAATATTTTACAGTGACATAAAGTTAAGAAAATACAGCTGTATCTTTGAAAAAACACCATTCAATGGAAAATGTTTAGTTCGCTCTAATAAAATTGTCATTTCAAAAATAATATCTGACTACACAGTTACTTATCAACTGAGTTCCAGATGTTAAACTAAATATAAACTTTTTTTTTAATCCACGCAGCACTGGCAATAGTATTTGACGTTTTCTTTTAGGTTAACTTAAACTTCAAGCTAGTGTTTTAAGTTTTCCTTAAGTAGCCATTGATCACAATGACTAGTCAATATAAATAAATTATGGAATCAAATTATGGACCTAGGCAATCTTCTGAACTCACAGTCATCACGCTGACTGAAGAGAGGGAAGTGCTATTTCTTTTTTTAACTGAAAACACAGCAAAATAAAGAAAAGAACGTAAACCATAGCACATTCCAGACGTAACTGTATGACCAAAAGAAGCCATTCGCATATAAAATGCGCTGCTAGACTAAGGCAGATGTGGAGACGATCTATGAAGTACCCTGAGTTGGACTATAAGAAGAGTTGGTATATTCTCCTGGAAAATCTTTTAGTCTATCACTAATTATTAAACACATAGAAAGTTTTACATATTTTCTAGATTTCTGGTTGATAACTTTAATACTTTGAAAAAATAAGTTCAGTACTGCAAATACAGAATTAATATTTCTTCTCTATTCATAAAAGTTTGTTAACACAAACATCACGATCTCTGCCGCCTCTTCTCTGAGGCATGGCTTTAGAGCCACTTTCTTGTGTTGTTTCTCTGTATGACTAGATGATCTCAGGAGCCTTGAGGGACTTAGAACACGGCAGGGGATCTGTACAATCACACAGACATGCTACCAAAGCAAAGAGGACTCACATTTGTACCACTCGTTGTAAATAATAATATGACTTTAATGCATTTTATTAAAAGAAAATAATGCCTTAAAAAATTCTATCAGGTTAGCCGTCAAGAATTTTCAGACAGATTAAATTATTACCACAAAATTAAAACCAATATCAGAGCCTGTTTATTAAAATCACCCGTTCAGTGTGCAACTTTTCTCTTCATTTGACATTTTTAAATGGTCTCTTGTCTTCCTTTGTGTTTTTAGATGAATTTGTGTGCAGTTCATTGATCAAAAAAAAAAAAAAAAAAAAAAAAAAAAAGCCTTAGAAGAAGGCTTGGCAGCCTGGGGGAGGCAGTGAGCACAGAACTCAGTGTTCTGCAGCTGGTAATACAAGGAGCAAGGAGCATGTGAATAATACTTGGAGATCTAGCACACCTTAGTGGAAACAATTATAACTGCAGCTGCTTTGAAGGTATTGCCACTTTCAAGCCCATTGTTTCAACGAAATGTCATTGTACCAAAATAAAAGGATGCTGGTTAGGCTCTAGTCCCCTTTAATTATGCATGTTTTCCCCCCACTGTATCCTCACAGGGATTGCGTAATGAGATAAACCGGATCGTGAATTTCAAAACCTAGAAAGCCTCCTCTCTTTTCAGAATATGCATGATGTTATTAACCAGCTCCCCTGAAGCTACTGCATTAGAGACAATCCTATTTCATGTGGCATCATGGTAAAGTATAAAGTCATATTTTTACTCACTAAACTATTGATGTACTCTTGAGCCACAGAGGTTTGTCAGATCAGCTTTTCGAATGCTTCAAAGACTTCTGTTTGTGAGTGGGTCTGTGTATTCAGCTAGTGGTGTCTTTTAGGCCATACTACTGAAATGTCATGGAGAGAGCAGAAAGGACATCACAAACATCTATCCTGTCATCAAGATAAGCTTGAGAGCCTTTAGTTTACAGCCTATTCCATCACCCCCTGTTGTAGAGTTGAGATAGGTAAAGCACTACTGTGTGAATACTTTTTTGTGCTCTGAAACTGGTGCTGAAAGCCCAACGTGTTTAGAACAGATGGAAGATGTACAAAACAAGTGTCACTGTACGGATGCTGTGGCAGTGGGTGTGCTACTGTCTGCTCATGTATCACATGAAGATGCAGCAAGAGGCCCCTTACAGGACCACAGATGTTGACATATTGATCCTGAAATTTCTCAGTCTACAAATTTGTGAGAAATACACTTCTGCTCCCCATAAATTAACCACTTTTGACTCTGTAGAGCCTGCTTTTTGATTGACTGGTTTCTACACTATCAGAACTGAAGGGATTTGGTGGGGAAATAAGCGCTGCTTAGGCAGTTCCCACAGAAACAGCTACTGGCTAGCCTCCTCTGGTGCAACAGGCTATTCAAGCAGGCACCCACAGGCTCACCTCTCGGAGCTGGCTGGAGAGTGGTTCCTATACTCCGGGCATCCCTGGAACTGCATGTGGACAGCAAAGGCAAGAAGTCAGCCAAGCATGGGTCATAATAACAATGCACTCAAGTAGGAAGTATAGAAGAGATCTCAGCCTCTTTTATGCTGTGACTTGTTGGAACTTCACAAGAAAATAATTCAAAACACATCACACACACACACACTATAAAATAACATCTGTTATCTATCTACTCAGAGGGGGAATACTCAACATTTTCTATTATTTTATTCAGTTCTATTTCTGTTTCATTTTGTCCTCCCTTGTATATTAGTCAGGAGTCTCTAGAGGAACAGTACCTATAGGATGAATATCTATATTTACTACATTTGCTTGCACTGAATAGTAACTACAGTTGTCTCCACCTGAGATGCTGAGAACCAAGCAGTCATTCAGTCTTTCAGACCTTAGCAGTTGGAGCACTCCTCATCTCACATTGCAGAGGCCAACACCAGTTGTATGTAGTCCATGAAGCTGTCCCAGTCTGGGGTCCTGGAGAGCTGCTGGTCCTTAGTCAACAAGGGAAGCCTGAAAACTCTGCTTCTAATACCAATGAAGGAATCAGCAGCAACAACACAGAAGGCTGAGTGGGCAGGAAGGAAGACCAATCTCTCAAAGGAAGAAAATCTTCTTTCTACCGTGTCCTTGGTTATCTATGGTGCTAGCAGAAGATGCAGCCCACGTTCAGGGTGAGTCTTCCCACACCAACTAAGGCAATCAGGACAATTCTTCCATTGAGGTTCCCTATTCAGATTATTCCAGTCCACGGCAAGTTGACGTGAAGGCCAGCCATTGCCCCTCACTACTGCTTCTCATAGCTTCACCCTTTTTTCCTATCTCTGCTTTTTCATTAATTAGCAATCCCACTGTCCTTACTAATTTTGACATCATTAGTTTATTCTGTATCTTGGATCTTTTCTTTCCTATCCTGGTTAAGGATGGAGTTATTTTCAACTGTTTATTCTATTGCTTTCAAATATCTAGTTTGTTTCTAGAGGAGTGGTTATTGCTGAAGCCTTTCTCTCTTTAGGTGGCTGTGGCAAGGAAAATTGCTAGATAGAGTGTCTCAATAGGAAAATTCCTGTATAAAACTGGAGAGGTATCCATCCCAGCAATGTAAATTGTAATGCCAAAAGAAACACAATAAATACAGTAAATCCAGGGAGTATGGCTCTCATAATAGTAAAATCTTTCCATTGACTCAATTCAAAGAGATCAAAATGGTTTAAATATTAAACAAAGAATTTGGAAGTCTAATTTAAAGTTGAAAAATAACGAATGACCTCTAAAAGGGGACAAATAAATAGATGAATGAAATAAAATAAGTTTAAGACTTCAAATATCCAAAGACATTCTACACAATATAGAGACAATCCTAAAATTCATATAGAAAAACAAAAGAGGCTAGAAAGCTAAAGGAATCCTAAGCAGAAAGAACATTATTAGTGATATCACAATATCTGATTTACAATTATATACAGAACCATGCAAGCAAAAGCACCATTCTGCAGCACAAAAATGGACATACAGAAAAATGGACAAAAATAGAACAGACAGAAGGAAGTTCATGCAGCTACAGTCTCCTATTCTCAACAAGCTCCCAGAAACATACATTGGAGAAAAGTCAGCCTCCTCGATAAACGGTGCTATAGAAACCATAGTCACATACAGTAGAATGTAATTAGATTCCTATCTCCCACCTTGCTTTCTTTAAAAAAAAAAATCAATTCAAATTACATTGAGGGCCTTAAGCAAGCCGTGAAGCTGCTAGGGGAAAGCACTGCAATGTGTAAATGCAGACAGTGACTTCCAGTAAAGTGCTCGGTTGAGTCAAGAGACAACAATGATTAACTAATAGGAGAGCACCAGATTGAAATCTGTTCAGGGTAAGAGTAAATTACCAGAGTAAAGAGAAACCCTACAGAACAAAAGAGAAAATTTGCTAGCTATGCATAGAAAGAACTAAGAAAAAAATTAAGCACCAAAATAAATCAATAAACTGGCAAGATAACTGAATAAATAAATCTACAAATATCTAGAAAATGCACTAAAAGGTACATCTTTAGCCACGAGGAAAACACAAATTAAACCTATACTGAGATCTCATTTCATTCCAGTCAAAATAGCTACTATCCAGGAAAAGAAAAAGGAAGAAAAAAACTGGCAAGGATGCAGGAAAGGAAATCTTTATACACTATAATGGAACACAAGTTAGGGCTTCTATTGTGGAAATCATTACAGAGACACTGTTTAAACTACTACATTGCACTAGAATGCCTCTTCTAGTTTGTAGTGAAGAGACATAACCAGCTTACTATAGAGATAGATGCACACCCATGTGCATCATTGCTCTTCTCAATTTCCAACTTACGAATCAACCTATCAACAGATGAACAGATAAAGAAAATATGATTAATATTAAAGTATTTTACTGCTCTTTTTAAAAATGTATTCACTTTATATCCCAATTGTAGCCCCCTCCCTCAACTCCTCCCAGTCCCACTCTCCCTCCTTCGTCCTCCCTCCCCTCTCCCCTAGTCCTCAAATAGAGAGAGCCTTCTCCCCTAACATCCGACCTCAGCCTATCGGGTCTCATCTGGACTGCCAGTATCCTCTTCCTCTGTGGCCTGGCAAGGCCGCCCCACCAGGAGGAAGAGATCAACAAGTGGGCACCAGAGTCCATGTCAGAAGTAGTACCTGCTTCCGCTATTATGAGACCCACAAGGACAATGTGCTGCCTATTGACCACATCTGAGCAGGGGGTCTAGGTCACCATGCATGGTCCTTGGTCAGTGCATCAGTCTCTGCAGCCTCTCACCCCCAAGCCAGGCCCAGCACTGTTGCCTCCATTGGTCTCCTTGTGGAGCTCCTGACCCCTCCAGGTCCTTGTAATCTCCCAACTCTCACATAAGACTCCCCGCACTCCTCCCCAAAGTTTGGATGTGAGTCTCAGCAGCTGTTCTGAGCCCCTGCTGGATGAAGTCTTTAAAAGGACCTCTATGGTAAGCTCCTGTCCTATTCTTTCTCCTCAACCTCTTCTGGTGTCTTTTTTGTTTGCCCTTCTGAATGAGAATTAAGCATTCTCCCTAGAGTCTTCCTTGTTATTTGGCTTCTTTAGGTCTGTGTATTGTAATGTGATTATCCTGTATTATGTGGCTAATATCCACTTATAAGTGAGTTTACACGATGCATATCTTTCTGGATCTGGGTAGTAGAAAATTATTTCTCTTGCAGGAGAATGGATGGGTCATCACAGAAAACAAACTAAACAGATTCACAAAAATAGGTATTATATATTTCCTCTCATATGTGTAAATTCAACCTATCCTTAGTATAGTAAAGTAATCAAAATACATCCTGACATAGACCTGGTGGTCTCAATGGTGAATCTTCCAGGGAAGAATTAAGATAAAGGCTTCTTCTGTTCTGTTGTACTGAGAGACAGAAAAGGAGTAGATGAGATAGGGTAAGGAGATAGTGAGACAGTAGGGGAGGTAGAAAAAGAGAATCCTTTAATCAAGATGCAGTAGTACGAGAAGAGAATATATTTTTAACTCAAGAGTGAAAATGAAAAGTATGTGAGAGTAAAAAGAAGGGAGAAATGTAATTAAATTATAATATAAAAATTAAGTATCTCCATTTTAAAGCAAAAAAAAAAATCAAACTTTTCAAAAAAAAGTTAACAGGCAAGAATAATTCCCAACTCAGTCTATGACACATTGTTGTGGTTCCATAGTCAGAAAGAAACACTAAAGAAAGAAAAACACTCCAGACCAAGCCTTTATTAGCATCAATGTAAACCTACCCCCCAAAAATATTAACAAACCAATTTCAACATTATATTAAGAAAGTTAGCAAACACCACAAAAGGTGGGGTTGATTACTGAATTGTAAGGGAGGTTCAGTGAAAGAAAGCTAGCCGATACATACCACATGAGCCTAATGAAAGATCAAGGCCTGCAGTCCTCCTGGGTGTATATATGCAAAGGACTTGAAACCATTATCCAAGACATATTTGCAGTTACATCATCACAGCAGCATTATTCGCAATGGCAAGTTCTAGAAATAACCATAAAATCCATCAAAAAGATAATAAGCTAGTGTGCAGGTATGGGTATGTGTGTAAAGGAATACTGTATACTCAGAAAAAAATGAAATCCAGATAATTGCACCAACAAGGATAAAACTAGGGATATTATAAGTATCCTTATAATAGAAAAAGAAGAGAAAGGTGGTTACCAGGGTTGTGTGGTAAAGAAAATGGGAACATTTGTATGAAATAGTTTTAAAGAAGTCTGCTATAAGATAAATAAATTCTGAAAACATATTGTAGAATATTATTTTGAGAGCTAATCATGTATCATACAATTGAAGTTGATGAAAGAGGATGTTGCATGCTCTCAAAACAAAAACAATGATTATAGGTGATAGGTACATTAATTATAGTAGCCACATCCACAAAGCATATGAATAACAAAGGCCACATAACAAGTTGTGAACAGTGGTATATATCCGTAATCGCAGTCTCTGGGACGTGGAGGCAAGAGGATCAGCAGCTAGGACACAGCCTGGGCCACAAGAGACTCATTTAAAGAAAAATAGACCACCAGGAATGGTGGTAGACACTTGTAACCCAGCAGCTGGGAAGAGGCAGAGGCAGGCCGATTGATCTCTGTGAGTTTGAGGCCAGCCTATTCTACACAGCAAGCATACATAAAACTTTAAAGAAACTACGAAAAGAAAAATTTCTCATAATAAATCACCATTTACCTTTAACTAATATCATACTTATCATACCTAATAAAACACAAGCTGTTTTCCCTTTACTACTAAACAATGGAAGGACTTCTACCGCTGATTTTTCTACTTGTTGCTGTTAATAATATATCTAACCAATTCAATGAGGCACAAAAATTAGAAGGGAGTGATCTTAAATCTTCCATGGTGAAAAGAAAGAAGAAATAAACCAGACTTGACTTGCTGATTATATGATCCCATAGGAGAGAAATTCTTAGGAATGCACTAGAACTAATAAAAGTCTAAATGTTTCAGAAAATACACATTCAATATATTATATTAAAAATGTTTTATATCAGTGTAACCGCAATAAAAACTAATACAATATTGAAATTTAGGGAATTCTATTTATATTAACAGAAAAAGGAATGAACAACTAGGAATCATTTTAGCTCCAATGTGCAACACTTATCTGATAAAAACTCTGAAGTATTGCTGAGAAAAATTAAACAACATCTCAATAAATAAAAAGCATTTTTGTGGACCAAGCTACAGTATCAAGATGCCAATGATCCTTACATTGAACTTCATATTCAACATAATTAGTATAAAACCTCAACATAGTTCTAGAGAAACAAAACTACTCTAAGTTTTGTTAGGAACAAAATAGAAATACAAATCTTTTCCCAAAATCTAGCCAAAAAGAACTCTAAAAAAAATTTACTGGGTCAGGGAAGAAATAAAGAAAGAAATGAAGGAGTTTCTGAAATTCAATGAAAATGAAGGAACAACATATCCAAATTTGTGGGATACATTTAAAGCAGTGCTAAGAGGAAAATTCATAGCACTAAGTGCCTTTAAAAAGAAATTGGAAACATCGCACATAAGCAACTTAACAAAACAGCTGGAAGCCCTAGGAAAAAAAGAAGCAGAAACACTCAAAAGGAGTAGAAATCTGGAAATATTCAAACTCAGGGCTGAAATTAACAAATTAGAAACTAAGAAAACAATCCAAAGAATCAACAAAACCAAGAGCTGGTTCTTTGAGAAAATCAACAACTTAGACAGACCGTTAGCCAAACTAACTAAAAGGCAGAGAGACAGTATTGAAATCAACAGAATCAGAAATGAAAAGGGAGACATAACAACAGACACTGAAGAAATACAAAGAATCATAAGATCCTACTTTGAAGGCATATATGCCACAAAATTTGAAAACCTAAGGGAAATGGATGATTTTCTTGATCAATTTCCTTGCCAAAGTTGAGTGAAGAACAGATAAACAAGCTAAATAGTCCCATTTCCCCTACAGAAATAGAAGCAATCATTGATAGTCTCCCAACCAAAAAAAAAAACCCAGGGCCAGATGGTTTAAGTGCAAAATTCTACCAGACCTTCAAGGGCGAGCTAATACCAATACTCTTCAAGCTACTCCAAAAGCTAGAAATGGATGGAACATTACCAAATTCATTCTATGAGGCCAAAGTCACATTGATACCTAAACCTCACAAAGACTCAACAAAGAAAGAGAATTTCAGACCAATTTCTCTTATGAACATCGATGCAAAAATACTAAATAAAATTCTTGCAAAACGAATACAAGAACACATCAAAGATATCACTCATCATGACCAAGTAGGCTTCATTCCAGGCATGCAGGGATGGTTTAATATATGGAAATCCATCAATGTTATCCACCATATAAACAAACTGAAAATAAAAAACCACATGATCATCTCTTTAGATGCAGAGAAAGCATTTGATAACATCCAACACCCATTCATGTTTAAAGTTTTAGAGAGATCGGGGATACAAGGCACTTTCCTCAACATAATAAAGGCTATATTCAGCAAGCCAATAGCCAAAATCAAAGTAAATGGTGAGATACTCAGGGAAATTCCTCTAAAATCGGGAACAAGGCAAGGCTGCCCACTCTCTCCATATCTCTTCAATATAGTACTTGAAGTTCTAGCCAGAGCAATAAGACAACAAAAGGAGATCAAGGGTATCCAAATGGGAAAGGAGGAAGTCAAATTATCCCTATTTGCAGATGATATGATAGTGTACATAAGTGACCCTCAAAATTCCACCAGAGAACTCCTACAGCTGATAAACACCTTCAGCAAATTGGCTGGATACAAAATTAACTCCAAAAAGTCTGTAGCTTTCCTATACACAAATGACAAGCTTGCAGAGGAAGAAATTAGGAAAGCCACACCCTTCACATTAGCCACAAGCAATTTAAAATATCTAGGAGTTACTCTAACTACGCAAGTGAAGGACTTGTTTGAAAAAAATTTCAAAACTCTGAAGAAGGAGATTGAAGATGACATGAGAAGATGGAAGGATCTTCCTTGCTCATGGATAGGGAGAATCAACATAGTAAAAATGGTCATCCTACCAAAAGCAATCTACAGATTCAATGCAATCCCTATCAAAATACCTACACAATTTTTTAAAGGCATTGAAAGTTCAATTCTGAACTTCATATGGAAAAATAAAAACCCAGAATAGCTAAAACAATCTTGTACAATAAAAGGTGCTCCAGAGGAATCTCCATACCTGATCTCAAACTGTACTACAAAGCAATAGTAATTAAAACAGCATGGTACTGGCACAGCAACAGCCTGGTTGATCAGTGGAATCGAATCGAAGACCCAGATATGAATCCACACACATATGGTCACTTGATTTTTGACAAAGAAGCCAAATCCATTCAATGGAAAAAGGATAGCATCTTCAACAAATGGTGCTGGTCTAACTGGAGGTCTATGTGTAAAAAAATGCAACTGGACCCATATTTGTCACCTTGCACAAAACTCAAATCCAAGTGGATTAAAGACCTCAACATAAAACCAGAGACACTAAGTCACTTAGAAGAAAAAGTGGGGAAGAGCCTGGAACATATTGGCACAGGAGGCAACTTCCTGAACAGAACACCAACAACCCAGGCCTTAATGTCAACAATTAATAAATGGGACCTCATGAGGCTGAGAAGCTTCTGTAAGGCTGGAGACACTGTCAAGAGAACAAAACGACAGCCTACAGACTGGGAAAAGATCTTCACCAACCTACATATGACAAAGGTCTAATATCCAAAATATATCAAGAACTCAAGAAATTAAACACCACCAAACCAAATAACCCTATTGAGAAATGGAGCTTGGAACTAAACAGAGAATTCTCAGCAGAGGAATATCAAATGGCTGAAGAACACTTAAAGAAATGCTCAACCTCCTTCGTCATCAGGGAAATGCAAATCAAAACAACTCTGAGATTCCATCTTACACGCATCAGAATGGCTAAGATCAAAAATTCAAGCGACACCACATGCTGGTGAGGATGTGGGGAGAGAGGAACACTCCTTCATTGCTGGTGGGAATGCAAACTAGTACAACCACTTTGGAAATCTATCTGGTGCTATCTCAGAAAACTGGAAATAAGGCTTCCTCAAGACCCAGCTATTCCACTCCTTGGAATATACCCAGAAGATGCTCCAGCACACAACAAGAAAATTTGCTCAACCATGTTCATAGCAGCCTTATTCATAATAGCCAGATCATGGAAACAGCCTAAATGTCCCTCAGTAGAAGAATGGATAAAGAAACTGTGGTACATATACACTATGGAATACTACTCAGCTATTAAAAACAAGGAATTCCAGAAATTTGTAGATAAATTGATTGAGCTAGAAATGATCATGAGTGGCTTAATCCAGAAGCATAAAGACTCAAACGGTATATACTCACTTATATCTGCATACTAGCCCAAGAGGCATGTTCCACGAAAGCCTTCCCTTACCAGGAAACTGGGACGGAGGGGAGGAAATCCTATTGGGACTCTAGATGAGAGAACCATGGGAGAATAGCAAAGTAGAAGGATCCAGAGGGTCCTAGAAACCTACAAGTAGAACATTATGATAGGCAGATTTGGGTGCAGGGGTCCCATTCAAACTAAGGCACCAGCCAAGCACAATACAGACGGTAAACTTTAAACCCCTACCCAGATCTAGCCCATGGACAGGACAGTCTCTACACTTGAGTGGAGAGTGGGATATGACTTTCTCACGTACTCTGGTGCCTCACATTTGACCATGTCCCCTGGAGTGGGAGACCTGGTGGCACTCAGAGGAAGGACAGCAAGTCACCGAGAAGAGACTTGATACCCTATGAGCATATACAGGGGGAGGAGGTCCCCCTCAGGAACAGTCATAGGGGAGGGGAGTAAGGGGAAAATGGGAGGGAGGGGAGAATGGGAGGATACAAGGGATGGGATAACCATTGAGATGTAATATGAATAAATTAATAAATAAATAAATAAATAAATAAAATTTAAAAAAAATAAGAACCAAAAACAAAAATACAAAACAAAATAGACCACAAAAAAAAATTACAAGGACTCAAGGAGATTGCTCAGTGGTTAAGAGAACTACCTGTCCTTCCAGAGGACCTGGGTTCAACTCTAACTGCCTTCCTAGTAGCTCACAACCATCTTCAATGCCAGTTCTAGGGATACCAATGCCCTTTTCTAAATTCCATGGACACAACACACATGTAGTACACAAACATATCTACTACAGGAAGATAGGCAGCATATAAAAGAATGTAAAAAGATCAGTAAGAAGGTATCACCATTTGAAAATGAACAAAAGACCTGGAAAATACTAAACCTAAGAAGATACCTGAATGGCAGATAAGCGCGTGAAAAGATATCAGTGGCACTGACTATTAGGCAAATACAAATTAAATGGCTATAACAAAAGCGACTAACAATAATAAACAATAGAAAATATATAGATAGATTGGAGCCTTCATAAATTGATATTAAGAATATAAAATAGTAGAACCACTATGAAAAAAAGCTGAATATGAACTTACCATGCAAGTCAATAATTTCACTTCCAGAAATTTATCTACAAGTAAATAAATGCTGCTTATAGCAACATTATTAATAGATGGGCAAAAATGGAGACAAAATTTACACTCACCAGTGTTAAATATATGAAATGAATGTGTAAAAACTGAGCAACAAGTGGGGTAAGCTACTGATACACATCTCAGCAATAAACCTCCAAACCACATTAAGTGCAAGAGGCCAGACATGAAAGAGAGGATATAGTGTCAGTCATAAGACATGCCCCCAGAAGTCAGCTCAACAAATATGCAAAAGCTAAGCAGGGCTGCCAGGGCAAGTGTGGTTTTGCTCTTTAAAAAAATCTTTGTAGAGCCATGGAAATGTTTCCAACTTGGCCTGTAAGGGTTTTGGCAAAACCATGGATTATTATACATCACAGAAGTTTACATTTATAATGGGTGAATTTTATGTTGAATAAATTAAAAGTTCATTAAATTAATGAAAAATAAACATCATTACCACGTGCCAGATAGAAATTTTACTCAAAAAAAAAAAGGCATTCTCATGGGCCCTCAGACAAAGAGTCACCTCCTGTCTTTGTTTGCTTCTTTTGTTGCTGTGATGAAACTGCCTAAAAGAGTTAAAAGTGCTTTCCTCCAAGCCTACCTGAGCCTTATTCTCAACATCTACATGGTAGAGGGCGAGAACTGACACCAGCAAATTGTCCTCTAAATGCCCCATGCATGCATAGCACATACGTGACCTTCTCCAATAAATGTAATACATACAAAAATGTAATGAAAATTAAAAGAAACCAGTGCACTGTATAGAGCAGAAGAGCTTATTGAAATACTTCAGAACAGCCATGGTGATCTGCATTCCAGAGCGAGAACTGAGCCACAGGAAGGCAAGTCTAGATTCTGTCCCCATAAACACCTCAAAACAACATTAGAGGGGACCTGAGAGCACATTCTTCCCAAGGCAGAGCTAAGTACCATTTCAGCTGGAGTTCTTGTAGGCAATGGTGCTGAGGATGTGTTTAATTTGAACTCTAAATGTAAGACAAAGCCTCTGCGTATCTATCTTCCTGCATATCTGTGTGCTTTAGAGAATAGTTCAGAAGTGGGAACGTTGTCACAGAAATGCACATTAACAACTATTTGAGTTGAAAATTGTATGGTTGTGTTCTTCAAATTAAGAAGAAGAGGAGGAAGAGGAAGAGGAGAAGGAGGAAGAGGAGGAGGAGAGGAGGCGGAGGAGGAAGAAGAGGAGGAGGAGGAAGAAGAAGGAGGAGAAGCAAGCAGATCACCTAATCAAAATTTGTGTTTGTTTGGGACAGTGTCTTACAAGAAACTTAAGCTTAAAGAAGAAACAATGGGAAGGTGAGCAGAGGGTCAATATGGAAGGATGTTGAGAGACAATTAACATCCAGGTTGTTTAATAAAGCTCCATGGAATTATATTTATCTAAACATATACACAATACATATACACCTATGTGTATACATATATGTACATACATGCATGTGTATGTATCTATGTATGTTTATTTATATTCTTAAGGAAGTTAAGTCCCTTAAGTGACAGCACTGCCCACAAGAACCATAGGCTAACAAAAACTCCAGTTCCAGAAACAAGAAACCTTCCTTCAAATGGTTGTTCAGGTTAATCCAAGTGACTCCCAAAACAATATAGATTACCAGGGTAGCCCAATTGCTTCTTCCAGGTTACGCATGGGCTCTTCTTGCTGAAGAAAGTGCACACTTAGGACATAAGACTGATGATTCAAGCTGGATCTGACCTTAAAGTCTCTTTCCTGTGGTCTAGCTCCCATGGTTCCAGAAAATACTATGCAAACTGCCAGGAGATAGAGACAACTAAAGAGTCCTACCCAGCTGCAATACCTATGAGCCAAGATAATTACTAGCATGGTAAGTTATGCATAAAGGTGCAATCACGGGGCTGGAGCAATGGCTCAGAGGTTAAGAGCACTGGCTGCTCTTATAAAGGTCCTGAGTTCAATTCCCAGCAACCACATGGTGGCTCACAACCATCTACAATGAGATCTGGTGCCATCTTCTGGCCTGCAGGTGTACATGCAAGAGGAACACTGTATACATAATAAATAAATAAATCTTTAAGAAAAAAAAGGTGCAATCACTGGAACTCGCATGTCAGTAGCCACCAACAGACTCAACAGAAAGGAAAGCATTCCTTGTGCTAGTAACTGAACCAGCTTACTGGAGCTAGCGATTCATGTCATGGACCTTAGAAAAGCATCTACTTCTGCTACTTTGTTAGACCAACATAATTCTTTACTACACTCTAATTTTCTCCTTAGATCCATAGATAAATGTAACTACCACTCCTCATCAAAGAAGCCTTTCTTTACACAAGTATAGATCATCATAGAAAACCACAACTGCACCCAATGAAAAAAACAACAGATTGTGTGTAGCCAAGCCCCCAACAAGCACATCTACATCACAGCTCCTGCATCTTTGGCTCAGGGAACATAAAAGAAGGGGGACAGGAAGATTGTAAGAGCCAGAATAACAACAACAGCAAAAGTCAGCTGTGAAACAGTCTCTCCTGAAAATGGCTGAATAAACAAGATGGAAACAATGTCAAAAAAATGGCTATGTTGACACGGAAGGAGGAAAATTCCACAGGGTCTCACCCCCAGATAAAAATTACTTCCTGCTGGAAGAAGGAAAAGAATATTCTCTCTCAAAGCTCCCTTGTTGGTTGCCCATTGCAGAGTGGCCAGGCTTGAAACCTATACACACAAAACAAAAAATGAACTCAATATACTATATACATATATGTATATATATAACAATAATAAGCAAATAAAAAAGAGGTTATCAACTTGAGAGTAGGTGTAATGGGGGAGGCTTGAGGGCAAGTAGCTGGGAGGGGCTAGACGGAGAAGAGGGAGAAATGATATAATTCTATTTCCATTTAAAATAAAAGTGTTAAGTGGAGTAAAATCTGAGTTTCTATTCATTGCTAAAGTTTATTAGTATAGATTTTTTCATTCATCAACTGTTACATTCATCTGTTTGTTCTCTTTTCCTTCTAATGGTGTAATTAGACTATTTTACTACTGAAGAGCGGGAAATCAATGAAGTGTCTGACACCTGCAACTTTTTGCTATATTCAATTCTGTTCCCATAGGCTCCAGAGTAAGTATCAAGTGTGACAGCTACATCCTGGTCTTGCCTAGAACCCTTATTCCTGAAAGATCTGTACCAACCTTCAACCTGTCTGTTTGACTCAGCAGCCTTCCATTCTCTTTCAGCGGAGAATATAAAGGTAATTCCTCATACCTGAGTGGATTTCCTGCCTTCAAGAAATACTCTTTAAAAAAAATTAAATTAATTTAAATTTAAAAAAAGAAACACTCTTCTTTGCTGATAATTTTCTCTTTATGGTCAATAATAAGCATCTCAGATCAAAGGACTAAAGGTATTAGAGAAAGTCCTTTGCCTGTTGATTTCTCAATCTTAATCCAGAATGTCAGGCTCAACTTCCCAGGAAGTAGAGTCATTACTCTGTGGTTAAGTACAATCACTTTTCCCAAGGACACAAAACCTCATCCAGTATGGCTCAAAGTTTTGGAGAAGAAAATGAACATGTTTAAATTTGCCAATGGATTTCTCTGGTTGAATAATGAAATGACTTATTCCAATCCTTTTATTCCCCAAACAGAGTATTGAAAAATAAGAGAAATAACAATGCAAATCATCAACAAATTTAGACCATACACTATATCCTATGCAAATGGTAGACACCCAGATGAGGGGCTGTCAGTCACCACCACCTACAGTGCCCAAAAGTCACCTCTCATATGAACAGCTGCTTCCATGTGAGGAAATGTGGCTTGGATGGGGAACTGTCAGAATGAACCCACTAGTGGCCTTCACTTGCTGTAATATGAGTCCTTGGGTCAAAGGGGGTGTTGTATGGAATGCAGTAAGTATGAACATGTTCATCAAGTTCATGATTGGTAGTTTCCATAGAAGTAGTTTGAGGAAAAAAATGTCAATGTGTGTTCACTGTAAACTTCTCTTCCTATAAGAACAAAGGCCAGCCTTTTCAGGACAAAAACAGTCCTAGTCACCAGGTAACTAATGCATAAATGTTCTGTTTGTCTTTGGTGTGGGCAGACTGAATGGATAGGAACCAATGTCTAAAACTAAATGTGCTTAAAGGAATTGCAATCTGCACTGCCAACTCTATATGTAAAATCTCTTCTTACACCACCATGGTTTCTTTGTTTATGAGCTCTCCAGCCAAAGCAGGAGTGGCAAAGTTAGAAGGCTGACTTATGCCCAGAGAATAGGTCATCTTCTCCACTATTGCGATGATTTTTCTTTGTGTGAATTGTTCTTTATATGGGACTCACACTCTGAGGGAGAGCTACTGATGAGCTTTTTTCCCTCAACATCTATGTCATTGATTTTTCCAGTCATATATCTTCCAAACATTAACTTCATTAAGACAATATCTGAAGCTCACAAAATAATGCAGTTCTTTACATCCTGTCATTTACCCTTTTTGGGAATAATGACAAAAGTCAACAAAAATGCTTAAAGTTCTCCAGCTGACATTAGTACCATGACAAAGTGAGTGTATCATCTTGTATCCATCTTCCCAGGTTGATGTCAGCATAGAGTGCAGAACTTGATAACTGACAATGGAAAATTCCCATTAGATCATTAGCACTGAGAGCAACCAGGCACTGTAAAAAGAATTTGGACCATGCTCATCTGCATAGTTGCATATGCAATGCCTTTAAACCTTCAGAATACCTATTTAGACCAAACACAATGTACAACTAACTGTCGGGTGATGGAGTGTTACTGTGCACAATGAACCTATAACTTGTTTTGAGAACTGCTCTGACTATGGGCCAACAAGTCACCATGGAACCTGAGGTTGACATCAACTGGCACGCCAGTTTATGGAAACTCAGGTTTCATAATAGCTTACTGGCCAGATCTGTGCTGTTTCTAAAAAAGAACAGTTATCTGCAGAAGGTAGAATAGTTTTGTTTTAAAAACTTGAAAGTGGGTGTGCTGTAGCTTCTCTGGAGGGCTCTGCTAACGATGCTATAGAACAATCCTACTGCCACTCACACATCAACAGTCATCACATCTCCTAGATTTCCACAAGAGGCAGAGCATCTCGCACAGTAGTCTAGGCATCTTATAAGGATTTCTTTTCAAGTTTTCTGGCTGACGGACCAGAACAGCAATAACTGAATGGGTATGCTGCCTGCAAAGCCCAGAGGGACCCAGTAAATGTCATCTCTCTTCCCTAAAGATAGGAGAAACAGCATAAGGAACTCTGACCTTCACAATATAGAAACTACATCTTTGGAAATGTTGCTATAGTTAGATTACTAGTATTATTGCATGCATCTTGTCTCATAGAAGTTGAAAACTTGGTCTTAAGTGTGGTGATGCTCAGAGGTAGTGAAACATAGTGAGAAGTCATGAAGCCTTTGGGGGACCCGCTTGCAAAGCATTAGCTTAATTCCTACAGAATAGTGGTTTCTCTCTGGATCCCTGTCACACTTTACAATGAGTCTCTCCACCATGTACTCACAATCACGGAATTTTCCAGAAGGATCTCACCAGAGCAAACAGAGGCTTCTGCCAAGTGCTTCAAGTCTCCAGAACTGTGAGGTAAATAAACTTCTCTTAGTCCATAAAGTACCCAGCCATAAGTATTTTGTTATATAATATTATTAATTAAAACAACTACTTCTGATATAGCTAACCAACTTACATGCCACAACTAATGTAATCATTTGATATAAGCTCTGTGGAATGAAGAAATAATCCTACAGACCAGATTAGTACATAAGATGGAGAGCCAAAATGGCCCCGGAAAAGACAAGGAAGGTACACTGCTCTCCTGTCAAGACACAGTAAACAGTTTATAATAGCTTTACTAAGAGATATAAAGAGCTTGTTTGCCCAGTTAATAGCTTCATATTGGATATAAAGAGATCAGTTGACTTACCGCAGGAAAAAAAAAAGTTTAAGTGGCAGAGTCACTGGAAATCAATGTTTGACTGAGTGAGTATGATCACTCTCACTCTTCAAGATACACTGTCTTCTGGACAGGCCACAGCGATGACTTAAATTAGCTCATTTTAAGAATTGCCAGTCCTGCTGCATCTTCCAGTCTTTCTGAAAGTACTAACTTCTGAAACTTCTCCAGAAATAGTCTATAATTTGGGGGTACAATGTCTTTATGAAATACTAGGTTGACATCAGATTATCTACACTAAGGGCTAAAGGCTAGGAGACATGTGTGCTAATTCAGCCACTTGCTGAACACATGTTTGCTAGGTGTGCATTAAGAAACTGGTGAGTAAGCACAGTGAGAGCTCAGACAAGCACTGCATCTTGATGAAGCCACTTCCGCCCGGAGTCAGTGTCCAGTGCTGGAAAGTGTGGCAGATTTTAGGGAGATAGGGATTGTTGTTGTGTTGTTTTGCCTCTGCACTGGTTCCTGTTTTTATGTTTACTCTTCCCTGGCATTTGTCATCATGGTCAGTCGTCTTGGACCTCTCTCAAAAAGATTTACATTACACTTCCATTTTTAACGAGGTCCTCCTGAATGTGACAGCCCTCTGCCATTCATGCAAGAGGTCCCAGACTACGAAAGTACTTAAGTCTGATGATAATAATTCTGCAAAATAATTCTATCAGTCACCACTCTTTAAAATGCTCTCCCATGCCATCCATCCCCATGGTGCTGATGCATCTCATTCAACACTCACACTGTAGCATCCTCTATGCCTGTGTGTGGCTTCATGTGTCACCTGAAATCAGATACCTTAACTTTTCTATTTCTAGTTCAGAACACTCCTCTCCATTAATGTTTGTACACATGGTAGGTTAGACGCTACAAAAACGTACTTTGGAGTCAAGTAGCCCCCAAAATGCACACACAGCATATGCCACCACTCACTCAATTAAAAGAATGACAATCCTTTCATTATTAACACTTAGCTCCACTACTCACCCGTCATTCATATCATGGATTTCATCTCCTACATATTTCTCATCCCTATCTCCGTCTACAACTATCACCCTTGTCAAACTTTTTCCCTTCCCATTCCTGTTCTTTAATCCTCAAATTCACTTTTTCCTTTGCATTCTTCTCCACACTATATGCAGAGTTCATAAGATTAGAAGCTAATCAAAGGCCAAAGGCAATGTATGTATTTATTTTCAACTCAGGTACCTTGCACAGCATCATTCCTAATTAGTTAGAAAGTATTTGTTAGGCTGCTGTGCCTGCAGCGGATGACTGTTATTGCAAAGACATTTTAAGTGGAAACAATCATGCTTTGTCCAGAAACCCTGAAGAAACAATAAATAATAGGTTAGTTATAGATAAGCATTACAGCATCCACTTTAAGATTCACATGCACGCAGAATGCCTCATCATTTTCCATAGACCTTGGAATACCAATAAAGCTGCACAAAACAAGTTTTTGTATGATCCTGAGATTCACTGAAGATTAGCTGGCTTAAATATCGGAAAGGAGTTGGATGTCTGAGCCTTTGTTCCGACTGAGAAACCTTTATTATTAACTCAAAGATACTTCATTGATTTTTTTTCTGCATCATAATTCTTCTAGCTAATATTGACTTACATCTTCGGCTTTATATGCACACTTATGTTCAGTTAAATCAATTTCTGGCCAGAATGTTGTCACATAACCTCATCTATAGAGGAGGCTAGTAAACATTGCCTAGTGCTGAGGAATAAAACAGTAGAACGGACAAAATGTAGCATTGTTGTGAGTAAAGGTTTAGAAAATTTGCTTTTATTTTTGCTATTTTTTGTATGTAGTCAATAAATACAATATGATGACTTGTTATGCATATATACTATAAGATGACTATTGTAGCCAAGCTCAATAATGCAGCTGTGCGTTTGTATGTGTGTACAATAGAAGGACAGAAAATACACTCTTGACATATTTTCAATCTATAATATGATGTTATTATTATTATTATGTTATTAATTAGTATAGTTCTCACACTGGCTCTGTATTTATTCATCCTATATTTCTGCAATTTTGATTTGCTTTCTCCATTTTACACCTACCCTTGCCCCTTCATAGCCACTAATCTGCATTCTGATTATGTGCATGCGCCATTAGATTCTATGTATACTTGAGATCACACAGTATATCTTTCTGTCTTTATTATTTTACTTATGATAATATCCTCCTACTTTTCCCATGTTGACACAAATGGCACTATCGCTATTTATTAATTATCTAATATTATATATGTAACCATATACTAAAACTTCTTCATGCATTCATGGGGATTTAGATTACTCCATGGCTTAACTATTGTGACTGATGCTGTGGTAGACAAATGAGTGCAGATCCTTCTAAGAGGCACTGGTTTCAGATTTGGTATAGAGACTGCTGGGGCATAGAAAAGATCTTTTTTCAGTTTTTTTTTTTACCATGATAAAGGAGACTTTATTCCAGAGACTTAAGGATTGTTCAACATATGAAAAACAGTACATTTAATCAACCATACAAATAAACTGAAAGTAAAAAAAAAAAAAACAACAACAACAACAAAAATCTTTTTTCAGTTTTTTGAGAAAACTCTGTACTGTTTTCCATAATAGATCTCCCCACTTTCAAGTGGTCCTTTCCCTCCATATCCTCACCAGCACTTGCTGTTTTTCTTAAATTTTTATTATATATACATGCATATCTTCATTGTACATGGTACTGTACCTCATAAGGACACTTTTACACAAGTATATATTGTATGCTGACTACCCCCCGACTACCCCCCCTTATCCCTCCATCCTCCCCCTTTTTTAACTCCACTGCACTCATCTTAGTCTCTTCTGTTCCCTTACTCATTTCACTTCTGCTTTTGTATCAGATATACATAAATAATTTCATATGTCTATATAATATCTAGTAACCACAAATTAGAAAAAAATAAGAAAGTTATCTTTCTAAGTCTGACTGAATTTGTTTAATTAGTTATGTCCAGTTGCATCCATTTTACTGGCGGTACTAGGAATAGAAGGAACGTCTCTTTCAGCCTTTTGACAACAGTCATCCTAACTACTCGTGGTTTTCATTTGCATTTCCCTATTGAACAATGATGATAAATACCTGTCATAAATTGGATTGTTCTCTACTTTATTTTTTAATAGATTGTTACTGTCATGAAGAAATGCCACTGATCAAAAGTCTTCAATAGGAAAAAAAAAAAAAAAAAAAAAAAAGCCTGGAACCATATGGCTTCACAGCTGAGTTCATTCAAACTTTCAAACAAAAATCATCAATTCTTCTTAACTTCTACAAACTTTCAAATGGGTTATGCTTCCAAACTTATTTTATGATGATACCATCACCCTGATACCAAAGCAGAAATCACCACAAGAAAAGAAAGCTATGAACCAATATCTTTGCTGAACATTGATAAAACAACTGTCAATAAAATAGGATGTCCAGCATGGCAAGATATTCATATAGGTGCCATAGTGGCACTTATATCTTGGAGGTAACCAACAGTCTCAGCAGGAAAGAATTCATCCCTGGCATGGTAAGTTTAGCCAACTTCCTGTGGCTGATGTGGTCATAGACCCTAAAGGAATCCCTGGTACTACCAGTTTTCTAAACCAGTTTAACATTTCATGGTCTTGTAAATACTTACCCTTACACCCATAGGTAATCCAGCTCTCGCCCCTCATCAAAGAAGCCTCTTTTTATAGCCGACAGGGACCATTACAGAAAGACACAACTCTTCAAAATGCAAAGATAGGGTGCCCACACCCACATAGTACATTTTACAACACAACTTCTACATCTCTGACACAGAAGAGTGGCATGAAGATTGGGAGTTAGTTGGAAATGAAAGCATTAAAATGGCCATGCTATTTGACCCTGCCATTAAGGTCAACGTCTGGCATTACTGGAAAGCCCCTGAGCTCAGTGCTAAAATGATGGAGTCTGTTCCTCAGCTGGGTTCCTTCCTCTCTGCCTCTTCTCGGGAAGCTCCAGATCCTCTAAGGAATGTCTAAGGAGCCCTCAGGGAGATTACAGGCTGTCTCCCTGCCACCTCAACCCACCCCCCACCCCCCATCCCCACCCATAAGAAACATGTTCAGTGTGCACGTGGGGATTCCTAGAAATACCCTCACCCATGCTAATGAGATGTCTTGGTACCTTAGCTTTCAACCAGATCTGAGTTCAAGGCCAGCCTGGTATAGAGAAAAGAAAAGCTTAGATCCAGGCATGGTAATATTTGCCTTTAATCCCAAATGAAGGTAAAGTCAGTTTGTAAAAAGAAGCACCCCAGTTTGAAAGTGATGTCTAATTGAGTGGCAGAAAAGGTGACAAATCAGAGAAGATTTGACAAAATAGGATACACCCAATGCTCATGAGAAGAGAGAGGAGCAGGATGCTACTTTAATAGAGCAGTGCAGAGAGAGGAGGCAGTTTTACCAGGACAGAGATAGAGATGGGCTGCAGAGAGACAACTCAGATGAAGACAGAACAATCCAGAAAATGAGAAGCCAGGAGATTAGAGCAGGTTGCTGAGTTAGTTTGAGGCCAACCACAGCTGAAGGAGAAGCCAGATCAGTCATCTGGGAGAAGAGTTTGAGTCAGAACAGCTGAGCTGAACCAGCCAGCCCAGAGCTGGTTTATTAAACAGTAAGTCTCAGAGGCTGAAAACATTCTAGACCTAACTTAGATTGTACGGAGACTAGAAGCTTCCAGGTCTAGGCCTAGGTTAGCAGAAGGAGGCAATAAGCCTCTCAGATGACAACTGAGCCAGGAGAATAAAAGTTACTTCTATTTCTGCCCACAGGACAATTAAGTCGTGGGTTCCCCCTTCTTAAGAAAGGACTGTGCCTTTCTTATATAAATGGGTTATTCCTGGCACTCCTAGCCCCATCTAATCAAATACATCCACCCCCTAAAACACACCCACTACCCAAGGTTTATAATGTCCCTGATTGATGAAATAAACTCTCATCCCATCCCCCATCCCTCCACAATGATCATATGAGATGGGTCATTTATTCTGGGGGAAAGAAGGGTTCCCTTCTCCCTAAAGAATCTGTCCCGGGACCCCAAGGCTTGACTTCCAGTCAGGTAAGTCACACGCACCACAGGCAGCCACGAGCTTCCACCATTCACTGGCGTGTTAGCCCGGCGCTCCTTCTCACACACCATAAAGCCCATCTGCCGAGGCAATGGGCTGGCAGTTCTCAGAGCAGCAATTCCGTCCACCCGAACCAAACTGGGTTCCCGGCCACTGCCCCTCGCTTTTGGAGCTCCTTTACCAGCTGTTCTGGAAGCAGCTACCGACTTACCTGAGTCAGGCCGAGGCCTTGTGGGCGCCTGGCTCAGGTTTTGGAGCCCTGAGCCTGGTGCTGCAGCCCAGCTAAAAGAGCACACGAACACTTACTGTGGAGAAATCTTTTCTCTTTCACCTTCGGCTGAACAGATCTTCTGTCACAGATCTCGGTTCCATGTTCTCCCCTTCTTGGTCTGGACACTGGCGTTCCGGGAGACACGGAACCTCTGACCTTGTGCTTCACCCTTTCCACCCAGAAACCAATGGAGCGCTGATTGACCTTCGAAGGAAGAGCATGCACTTCCGGTTTCATGCTGGGCGGAGCTGGGTGGGGGGCGGGGCTGCGGGGGAGGGACGGGCGGGGGGCGGGGCGGGGGCCCGGGAGGAGATGGAGGGTGTTATTCAACAAGACCCAGGTTCCTCCTAGATGCAGAATGACCATGCTCTTTCTGAAACCTTTGAGAGAAAATTCTTTCTTGACTCTTAATAGTTTCTAGTGATTGGTGGCAATTCTCGCTCCTTAGTTTGCAACGGTAGCATTTCCATGTCTGCCTCTACTAACATTTTCAGGCTATATCCTGTGTTCTGAGAACTTCAGTCCTAGTGGCTCAGTCACCTCAGCTGAACTGCTTACATCTACACTGGCCCTTTTTCCAAATCATACTCTGAAGTATGAAGCATTAAGACAACACGGGGAACTGCAGGAGAAAGCGGGTGGGGAAACAGCACACTCTTTTTTTTTTAATATAAAATATTTTTTATTAATTTATTCTTGTTACATCTCAATGGTTATCCCATCCCTTGTATCCTCCCATTCTTCCCTCCCTCCCAGTTTCCCCTTATTCCCCTCCCCTATGACTGTTTCTGAGAGGGATTACCTCCCCCTGTATATGCTCATAGGGTATCAAGTCTCTTCTCGGTGACCTGCTGTCCTTCCTCTGAGTGCCACCAGGTCTCCCACTCCAGGGGACATGGTCAAATGTGAGGCACCAGAGTACGTGAGAAAGTCATATCCCACTCTCCACTCAAGTGTGGAGACTGTTCTGTCCATTGGCTAGATCTGGGTAGGGGTTTAAAGTTTACCGTCTGTATTGTCCTTGGCTGGTGCCTTAGTTTGAGCGGGACCCCTGGGCCCAAATCTGCCTATCATAATGTTCTACTTGTAGGTTTCTAGGACCCACTGGATCCTTCTACTTTGCTATTCTCCCATGGTTCTCTCATCTAGAGTCCCAATAGGATGCAGCCACTTTGGAAATCTATCTGGTGCTATCTCAGAAAACTGGGAATAGGGCTTCCTCAAGACCAAGCTATTCCACTCCTTGGAATATACTCCGAAGATGCTCCAGCACATAACAAGAAAATTTGCTCAACCATGTTCATAGCAGCCTTATTCATAATAGCCAGATCATGGAAACAGCCTAAATGTCCCTCAGTAGAAGAATGGATAAAGAAACTGTGGTAAATATACACTATGGAATACTACTCAGCTATTAAAAACAAGGAATTCCCGAAATTTGTGGATAAATGGATTGAGCTAGACATGATCATAATGAGTGAGTTAACCCAGAAGCAGAAAGACTCAAATGGTATATACTCACTTATATCTGCATACTAGCCCAAGGGGCATGTCCCACAAAAGCCTTCACTTACCAGGAAACTGGGACAGAGGAAACAGCACACTCTTAGAATTCAACTCCTACCTGACAAATGGATAAACACTTGACGCAAAACAAGCTGTCTCAAGTGACAGAGTAACAAAACTTGTAAACAAATAATGTATTGGAAAGTAAATCCAGTGAGAAGGAGGGGAAAAAATAGAATAAATAAGAGCCATTGTGAAGGGATTTTATTAGTGCTGCCAGGGTGGGCACATGGACTGGTTCTGCTTGAACTTCCAGAAAAGTGTACAGAAATCTCTCAAAATCACACACTAGAAGGCTGAAGAATGGAATCTTTAAACTTTAGTACGTATTTATCATCCTGGAGAGGGTGTTACTTCCCAGGGAGATTAGGCCCTGAGTTCACAGGACTCCTCAGGGCATCCACAGTATCAAAGAGGCTCTCAGGCAAAAGCCAATCATCTCCTAGGCAAGACTCTATCAGCTTTAAGTGAAACCTTCATTGTGTATCTGGAGCCACATCTGCTTTCTTCAGAATCTTTTAACCCATTCATGCCCATCATTCATGTGAAATTATGCCTTCACTGATATCTACAATACCATGAAATGTCCGTAAGAATTCACCACAAAAGAATAAATACTGTGTGATTGCACTTACATAAAGTATCCAGTGTTATGAACCTCATAAAGACGGGAAGCAACTTGGCAATCGACAAGACGTGAAAGGGGACACTGAGGAGGTACTGCTGATGGGACTAGGGTTTCTAATTAGGAATAGGCAAAAATCAGGAGATGGGCGATGGTGATGTTTCGTCAACAACATGAATCACCTTTGCTATATATGTTTTACTGCAATTCTAAATAAATTAAATGTATATTTTTAATTCTTGGGTTTCATTTGATGTTACTGAAATTTCTAAGGGTACTGGAGAGACGGGTTAACTGTTAGGCATACTTCCTGTTCTTTGAGAAGCCCTGAGTTTGGTTCCCCCTCTCCATATGTACCTTTAACTCCTGTAGACCTGGAACCTCTGGCCTCCGCAGGCTCCAGCCCTCATATGCACATCCCTATAAGTAAATACACACAAAAGCACATAATTAACTTTCTAACTTTTTTAAATTAAGTTTTGAAACTTGTCACTTTAGTTCCCTCACTCCTCACTCTCTTCCCATTAGTGACACTCTCACCCTCTTTTATCATTTTCTGAGCACAGTGAATTCTGCATCTTCTATGATAAACATAAATATCTTATAAGTAAAAATGTTTTTAGGTAAGAATAATTCTGATGGTTATCACCCAGACATGAAATTATCTCCTTAATTACCTTTCTGAGTTTTGGAGGCAAAAAAAAAAAAAAAAATCTCTTATTAAAGCACAAGTATGTAAATACATTTTTTTCTAGAGGAAGTAAGATAATCTTTGCTCAGTCAGGCAGCCTTCAAGCTCTATGTGTGTTGTCTTAATCTAACTGCGACATGGAAAATGCTGCATGTTACATATTAACATATCCCGTTGCTCTGACCTAAGCTCTAGCAGAGAGAGATAAAGAAGGAGTGTTGGAGGAATAGTAGATTAGACCTTTATCTTCTGCCTTCTGCATTACAAAGCTATGCTTGGGGATCTGAAAATAGCAAACAAGAGAGCTTCTCCCCTTCTAACTTAATGCCAAACTCTCAGGAGTCCATACTGTCAGAGTTCCTTCCTGTATTACAGAGACAAGAATTGGAGAGCTCCAATACGATCCATATAAGCTTCTATCTCCCTCTATATCACGTCATGTGACCAATAACTGGATCCTTCCATAGGCTGTTACCATCCTTTTAGTGATACACTTGGCAACTGAGTTGACGTCCATCAATCTCGTCCCAAGTTCTTATCCGACTGGGAATTAGACTGTTGATCCCCAATCACATAGCATTCTTGGGCATCTACGTTTCATAAAAGTTCAGCTTCCAGGTGTCCCAAAAGCCTTTTTCATATCTGGACTAGAGTCTTTGAAACCATTTCCCATTCTCAGTAACTGAAAATAGTTGTCATACCTTAATAATACTCCTCGTTGTTTTGCACTACATACCATTAAAGAGAGAAGAATATGCCACCGTTATTCACAATTGCTAGGTATGCCTTCCAGTTTGAATTGTTATCTAGCCATACAGAATTATAAATCCTACTGGAGATTAGTTCAGTGGGAACTAATGTAAGGCTAGGGGTATAAATGGTAGTTAGTATGCCTGCCTAATATGCAGAAAACCCTGCATTCAATCCCAAACAACATATAAATCGTATGTGGTGGTACATACCTCTAATATGAACACTAAGGAGGTATACACAGAAGAATCAGAAGTTCAAAGTCATATTTTACCTCACAGTAAGATCAAAGCCAGCCCAGGCAACATGGGGCTTTTGTCTCAAAATTGAAAATAAATGATTAATGCAAATATCTAAAACTGCATGTCTTGAGAATAAATCTGGTTTGTGGAGAAGTATTATTTGAGTATGCAATTGCCTGTACCATTTGGATTGTGACACATTTTAAAATACAGAGATTACCATGGAAGAAGTGGCAAAAAAGAATTGAAGAGCTAAAAAATGAGGAGTAGTGTAGTGAGATGCTGTCTTCTGGCCATGACAAAGCCATAGCACTCATGAACTCACAGCAGCGTGGTTACCTGCACAAGACTTGAGCATCTTGGGCCTTTCCATTTTCCATCATGCATGGGGATGGGTTCATTAAGCCTCACCCTTCAAGGAGAAATTATTGCCAGTTAACAGTTTCAGCAAAGTAGCCACTGGTAACATGCCTATGCTCCAGTAAAAAAAGAAAAAAAAAAGAAAAAAAAAAAAGCTCCTACTCATGCTCATGAAAGTAATGAAAGTAACCCTAATTAAACTCAATGGGATGAGCAAACACACACACATACACACAAATTAAACTAAAAAAAAATAACAAGACATGGAAGTGGGAGACAGCCTTACTGATAATAAGAATAAGGAATTGTGTGGAACAGAACGGGATGAGAAAAAGTAATGAAAGATTAAAATTATCAAAATTCATTTACATGAGTTAAATTATCAAAGAGTAAAACTTAAATGTACAGAAAGACTATGAGTTGGTATGTTTTCAAAGATTCATTTGTTATTTATCTATCCATATATGTGTCTGTGTGGATGTGTATGCACATCTAGGGATGATGCCCATGCTTGTGTGGGATGAGGACACCAGAGGGCACCTAGCGTCCTCCTCTGTTACTCTCTACCCATTCCTTTTAAGCCAGTGTCTCTCCCTGAATCTAGGGCTTGAAGTTTCTCAAAGAGTCTAGAAGCCAGCAATCCTCAGAGATCCTTCGATCTGTATTTCCCTCTGAGCTGGAGTTATGCATGTTCATAGAATGCACACTTTTTACATGGGTGCTGGTATCAGTACATTGGTCCTTAAATTATTACAAACTAATCATGTTTGACTACTGAGTCATCTCTCCATGGCCCTTGATATGTAATTATGCTGGGCTTAAATACAATGCAGAGTCCTAGGAATATAGGTGTCAACAAACATCACCAGCTCCCACCAGATGACTTTTGGATTTGCTGTATTTGGAGGTTCCATGGGTCGACAGAAAAGATGGTGTCATCACAAGGCATGTAATGGTTTATTGAACTGAAAACTGAGACTTCCCTTGCATTATTTTGTGTTGTCATTGTTGTTGCTGTTGTTGTTTTGATGTTTTCTGAATAAATTAAGGCCATTCAAATTTTGTTTTCCAACAATCATGTATCAATACAGTCACAAGATATTATTAGCTCAACAGTGAGAAAGCCATGAACCCATATGTTCTCTATAGCAATACCCATTTCATTATGAAAATAGGAATCATTATTGTGTTTGTTTACAATTCCAAAAAGAAAGGTATTTCTTAGAATAAAATATTTTTAGATTCTGAGGCCATGTTAAATAATGAGAAAACAAAATTTTTGGCTACCAGTAAGGGCTTCTTTGGATATAGTGGGAAATACATTTTCTAAGCCCTGAACTATTTTGAACTGCTCATGCCTCTGAAACAGCAACTAAAGGAAGTAGATTCATTTCTGGAAGATATGAGTCAGCTGTGAGAAGGAGCTGAGATTAAAGTAGGGTATATCCAGACCATCAAAAATGCCAGTCCTTCAAGAAAGACCTTTTGTGTCCCTGCACTAGGTCAACAATGACAAGCAGCTGAGCTGTTGTAATGACAGTTAACATAGACTCAGAAATGGAATAGAGGACCGTTAGCTGCCAATTTAGGCTCTATGCTGTGCTCCTCGCTATATGTAGAAATACAGCAATGATATTCTATGTGCTTAATTTTTTTTAATTTTATATAGACAACATGAATACTGGCTAAGTTAGGTTTCAGATGGTGACTATATTGGTATCATCCCATGATGGTAAAAAGAGTCATCTCCTAATATTAGGAGCATAACATTGGCCCACATAGGAGAAGGTGATTTGTGAGGTTAGCTACTTTGTTAGATCCTCCATTCACTCTTACAAGTCCTCTTTACCCTCTAAAAGTAACTTTTATTCTCTTGATGTAATTGTCATCTTGGAGGCTTACTGCCTCTGTTTGCTAACCTAGGCCTAGTCCTAGAAGCTTCTAGCCACTGTATCATCTACGCACAGAATGCTTTCAGCCTCTGGAACTTACTGCTGAGTAAGCTTACCCTTTCCAGTTCTCTCTGAACTCTGGCTGATGGATTCAACACGGCTGTTCTGACTCTAAGTGTTCTCCAAGCTGACTGCTTCAAACTGGCTTCTCTCACTTCTGACTGAATTGCTGTGCTTGAACAAACTGACTCTAAACTGCACTGGTTCTCTCATCTAGAGTCCCAATAGGAGAGAACCATGGGAGAATAGCAATGTAGAAGGATCCAGTGGGTCCTAGAAACCTACAAGTAGAACATTATGATAGGCAGATTTGGGTCAAGGGGTCCCGCTCAAACTAAGGCCCTAGCCAAGGACAATACAGGCGGTAAAATTTAAACCCCTACCCAGATCTAGCCAATGGACAGGACAGTCTCCACATTTGAGTGGTGAGTGGGATATGACTTTCTCACATACTCTGGTGCCTCACATTTGACTATGTCCCTTGCAGGGGGAGACCTAGTAGCACTCAGAGGAAGGACAGCAGGTCACCGAGAAGAGACTTGATACCCTATGAGCATATACAAGGGGAGGTAATCCCTCTGAGGAACAGTCATAGGGGAGGGGAATAAGGGGAAAATGGGAGGGAGGGGAGAATGGGAGGATACAAGGGATGGGATAACCATAGAGATGTAACAAGAATAAATTAATAAATAATAATAATTTAAAAAAAAACTGCACTGGTGCCACTGACTGCATGAACTGAAGGAATCCGAACAGAACTGCACATACTCAACTGAACTCAACTGACAAGTGATGAACAAACTCAACTCCATTGCACTGACTCCACTCTGACTTCTGACTGACTGACTCAACTCAACTCTACTCCTTTGCAGTACTCTCTTCTCTACTGAACTCTCTACTGTGTTCTACTGTATTGTCTTCTCTACTCTCTCTCTCTACTGTACCCTACTCTCCCCCTCAACTCTACTGTACTGCTTTTAAGTATCTTCTCTTTCCTCTTTGTTCTCCTGAGAGTTGGGCGTGTCCTCTCTCTCTCTGTCAAATCTTCACTTTGTCTGCCCCTGAATTAGACATCCATTTCAAACACGGGTGCTTCCTTTTACAAATTAAGTTTACTTTCATTGTTTGGAATTAAAGGTGTGTACTAAGGGTGTGTCTGTGTCACTCCAGCCAGATTACACATACCTAGAATATCTTTGGATATGGACCTTTCCTTTCCAAATACTGAAAACGCATCTCCCTGTCACATTATTCTGAGCCTAGTAATGGTGTATGATAGTTTTTATCTCTACTTAGTTCCAAAATGAGATACTGTCTTAGAAAGATCATAACTGGAACAACAGATCAGTGAGAAACCATTTTAAAGGATGAAAAGCTTATGTGGTTATTTGGTTGGTGGTTTTAGAGGTTCTGTCCATACATTATCTGACTTGATTGCTTTGTTTCCCATACTTCACCAAGACAAAATAGGAGAGAAGGTGTGATTGGGTAAAGTGGCCCATCTGGTAACAGTAAGAAACTGTAGGGTACAAAATAGGTCTACTATTCAAGGACACGTGCCTAGTGATCTACTCCCTTCAGTGAGACTTCATCTTCTAATGTCTATATCTCCAAATATAGCCATGAAATTATGAACCCATCAATAAATCAATTCAGTGAATAAATCAGACTTTTCAGGATTCGCCCACTTCCAAAAATTCCCATATCAAGAGGAGGATGCTATCAACCCAGAGACAACACCTATCACTAGAGAATGCATCACCGGAAATCTGCATTGAAAATTTTACTATAAAACCCTGTCCCATGGCCTGAATGTTTGTTTCTCCCTAAAATTCATCTATTCAAATTCTAATGCCCAAAATGATGCTATTAGAAGTCTGGATTCTTAGAAAGTTAACAGGCCATGGAATGGAGGTACGGTCTTTGGATCCTGTGAGACTTGCTCACTGCTCCCTCCATGTGAGAAGACACCTATATACCAAAAGGCAGGCTGATAGTTTCTGCCTTTGGACTTTCTGGACTCCAGAACTATGGCAAATAATTTCCATTCTGTAAAATCTACACAGTCTGCAATACGTGCTGTTGTAGAAGCCTACATTAATACAACCTTTATCTTCCACTTATGTCCTCTATATATTTACTTACCCAGCAGTTAATCTCCCTATAAGCCTGTCTTTCCAGTCTTTCTTCAATGATGTCTTCAAGATTGCTCATACCACTGGACCTGAGTGCCCTGCACAGATGTAGCCAATGGTCACTTCAGTCATCATGTGGGTACCCTAGTGAGGGAAGTGGAGGCTAGCTCTGATATGGACCCTGCTGCCTGCTTGTTTGTTGCTTTCTCCTGGTGGGGCTGCCTTGTTGGGCCACAGGGGAAAAAGGATGCGCCCAGTCCTGATGCTACTTGATATGCTGGGGTGAGGTTCCCCTTCTCTGGGGAGTAGGGGAGGGGGGATAGAGGAAACAGGAAGAGATCGTAGGACCAGGGGGAGAGGAGGGAGGAGGCTGTGACCGGGATGTAAAGTGAATAGTTTTTTTTTTTTTAAAGAGTATCCATACCATGAACATAGCATTAAAGCCACAAGTCTAACTGTTTTGGGTCTTCATTTCTGTGGCAGTATATATACACCTATTTAATAAACTTCTGCCAATGTGTTTATTGCCAGTGTAGTCAGCTGAAGCCCAATATGTGAATCTCGGACAGCAGACACTGAAGGTATTTTTCATCTTTTGGCACTGGAATCAGCCGCAACTCACACAAACCATATATTTTGATTCATCCAGCCATTCCTAACCAAAGTCTCCATAAGGAACAGTACAGGGGCAGGTAGGGGCCAATCCCCTCTCCCTGAATGTACTTTTCAGCTATCTGAAATGACAATTCTCCTCTTTTCATAGTGGGGAATGCTGTATTTATTTATGAACTGTAAACACATTGTGTCAACATGACAGCATAATTTCAAACTGTGTCTTAGCTTCAGAAAGTTGACATTAAATTGAGATTTTTTTCATTCCGACATAAATATCTTCCTCTTTAGTGTCCTCAAATTATTGTTTCTCAAATAATATTTCAAGTACAAGTCAAAAATATCCACTTTAGAACTAAAGTGGTATCAGACATAAAGAGGTAGTCAAGTGTTTACTTAAGTACTTAGATGGTGCGACTTGTGTGGCTTGGTCACTCCTGCCCATGAGGTCTCCAGACCCTGTATGTACTTGCTGCTTCTATAAAAGATACTTGTATTGCCAGATCAATTTAAGGTGTTTTAAATATGTGTGTAGAGGTTCTTGGAGCAGACAGAATGCACCTGAGAAAAGATGTTCAACATAAATCAAATGCACTCAGGTATCTGCTGGTCTTTCCATCTTAAGGATGGTTACCAGTGAAAATGCAACATTTTCAAAAATCTCTGGGACTATCTAAAACCCAGATGGTGTTTTTTTGTTTGTTTGTTTTGTTTTGGGGTTGTTTGTTTGTTTGTTTTCTAACAGCTCGTGTAGGATAGATATTCCATAGAGTTAGATTCCATAGGTGTCCTTGACCCCTCTGGCTTCTTCAATCCTTCCTTCCTTTCTTCCACAAGATTCTCTGAGCTCCGCCTATGTTTATACTGCTCCATTTGTAATAGCAAGACGCTGGAAACAGACTAGATGCCACTCAACCAAAGAATGAATAAAGAATGTGTGGTACATTTACACAATGGAATACTACTCGGCTATTAAAAACAATGTCACTAAAAAACGTTCAGGCAAATGGATGGAACAAGAAAAGATGGATGGAACAAGGTAACCAAGACCCAGAAAGACACACGTGGTATGTACTCACTTATAAGCAGATATTAGCCATAGAGTACAGGATAACCACTCTAAAATTCACTGACCCCCCGCCCCCAAAAAAGATATGTAACAAGGAAGATCCAAGGAAGGATGCATGAATCTTACTGAGAAGGGAAAATAGAATGGTGGACATCTAGGGAGGGTGGAGGGAGGGAACTGGGTGGATGAGGGGTGGGAGAGAGAACAAGAGAGCTCAAGCATGGGGTGGATGGGAGGGAGGGACAATGAGCAGAGAAAACTGGGTTGGGGGCGTCTCTGGGACAAGCTAGAAACGTAGGACAACGGAAACTCCCAGGAATCTAAAAGGGTGACCTTAGCTAAGACTTCCAGCAATAGGGGATGTGGAACCTGAAAAGACCACCTCCTGTACCCAAGCAAGACTTCCGATGGAGAGATGGGGACACCAACCCACCCACAAAACCTGCAACTCACAATTTGCCCCACTGACAAGATGTTCAGGGATAAAGATGGAGGAAAACTTAAGGGAATGACCAACCAATGACTGGCCCATCTTTAAGACTCATGCCATGAGAGGGAGCCCACCCCAACACTATTAAGGATCTTTTCCTAGACTTGTAGACAGGAGCCTAGCATAACTCTTTTCTAAGAGGCTTCACCCAGCAGCTGATTGAAACAGATGCAGACACCATTACTATTAATCATGTCAGGAGTGGACTAAGTCATAAAGGCTCCCTGGGCCATCATTTTCAGCAAATGACTGGTCCATAACAATAACAGCAGCATGTACAGAGTTTAGATAAAAAAAATAATAATAAATCTGCTTATGTTCTTTTCTTAGCTCTAAGAAGATAGACAGACAGACAAATGGTTGCTAGGTAGGTAGGTGGATGGATAGATGAAAGAAAGAAAGAAAGAAAGAAAGAAAGAAAGAAAGAAAGAAAGAAAGAAAGAAAGAA
>OU015745.1:126524403-126555384 GCA_907169655.1 Acomys percivali
GAAAGAAAGAAAGAAAGAAAGAAAGAAAGAAAGAAAGAAAGAAAGAAGATAGATGAATAAATGAGCGATAAAAGATAGAAACTAGAAGCCAATCAAAATTTAGTTCATGGGACCACCTCTCATTATTCCCAGTTACTTCTTTTTTTTTTTTTTTAATTGGTCATGTTAAAAAGGGGTCTAGTCAAAAAGACCAAAGCTCATATCATCATCAGACTCCTCAGATTCTTCTTTGTTTGCTTCCACTTTCTTCTCCTCACCTGGGGCAGCAGCTGAAGCTGGCCCACCAGCCCCTACTTTGCAGGCTCCCAATGTTGACACTGGCCAGGCCAGAAAGGTTCAACACTGACTCTGGCTGCTTTAATGAGCACCTTAATCTTATCCTCTATGACCATCAGCTCATCATTGTGAAGGATGGGGGTGGAGTAGATGCAGGCAAGCTCAAAGATATGGAGGCCGTGTTGTGGACTGCCAGAATGGTGCTAAACCCCCAATAAAGTGAGGCCCTCACCCCAACGCAACCTTAGCTTCCTCAGAAGGACCGTGCACCTGGGCAGCAGCTGAGGAAAGGCTCCCAGTGACTTCTTAAACTATTCAAGTATCCTGAATCAACTAGGTTTGTTTGTGTGCTTGTTTGCTTTTCAAGACAAAAGATTAAATTGTCAATGTGGTTAGGTACAGATAGGACCAGCCATGTGCCAGCAGTGAATAAAAAAAAATGCAGATCTTCTTAACAGAATTATTAAAAATTTCAAACTAACGACAGCTAAATACTAAGCCCAGTACAGAGTCTTTCTCAGACCAAATCCCACTCTCACTCTAACCCTGAGATTGGGATGGAGTCCACCTCCCCAAGATCCTGTAATCATGTGAATGCCAATGACTTCCCAGACAGTTACAGAAGTCCACTCCCCATAGATGTCTCTGTGGACACTCCTTAACATCAGTGTGCACATCAATTACCTAGGGATCTTTCAATATGTACATTACACTTCAAGACATGAGGCCACACCTGACAGTGTGTGCTTTCAGCAAGCTCACAGGTAATGTCTACTCTATGTGACTCACCTATCTAAAACATTGAGAGTAGAAAAGACAGGGTTATCTTCTGAGGCCTGAGATAGAACATTTTTGACCATGCCAGGCCAGCTAGAACACGGATAGAAAGTCAAGAAAGTGGAGTGGGGAAGTGGAGAAGAAAGAAATGGAAAAGAGGGTGGAAAAAAAATATAATGCTATAATAATGCCGTTCAGTCTTGTTGTGCTTAGTACCTCATCACCCCAGTACACAGACAAACACCGATGACATAAACCTTCCCTCGGTAGTTAAGCTTGCAGAATCAAAGCTGTCTCAGACAGAACTATTCCACATGACCCCTCCTTTGCAGTTAAGAATTGTAACTCATGACTGTTTTAAATAATATAACATGTATACCATTCTTTTTTACATTTTATATTTTTTATATTACCTTTCTTGAATAGGTAATGTTAACAGTGTATACTTTAAGGCTTCCCTTTTATCAATTAAGTGCAAAATGGTAATCATTAACATTTTTTTCGGCTTTGGTGGGTAAAGTGCTTGTCCTGCAAACATAAGAATCAGATTTCAGGTACCTGGGACCCACATAAAAACCAGGCAGGTGTAGCAGCCACCTGTAGTCCCAGAACATGGGTAATACAGGCAGCTGTGCCCGGGGTAAGCTGGCTAGCTAGACTAGCCAGGATAGGCCAGTTCTAGGTGGAATGAGAGACTCTGATTCAAAAAGGTGGACAGTGATCAAGGAAGGCACCGAAATGAACTTTTTTGACTGTCACAGGCAGGCTCATACATGTGGACACACACACATACACAGAGAGAGAGAGAGAGAGAGAGAGAGAGAGAGAGAGAGAGAGAGAGAGACAGAGACAGAGACAGAGACAGAGACAGATCCTTATTACTCTCCTAGCATCAAGTACTTGTCTGTTGATCTCCATAGGAAAAACAAAGATGGCTGTGGCCAGAAAAAGTAATAACAACCTAATTCCAGCATCTTCTGGAATACAAACATTTATAGAGGCAAACTAGTATTCAAAACTGACTGTGAGCCAGGCGCAATGGCACACACCTGTAATCCCAGGACTAGAGGAGGCCAGCCTGGTCTGTGAGGAGGTCAACCTGGTCTACAAAGCGAGTCCAGGACAGCCAAGGTATAGAGAGAAACCCTGTATCAAAAAATAAATAAATACATAAAAATAAAAATAAATAAATAAATAAATAACTGGACTGTGGTTCTAAAATTCCACACTGCTTTATAAAGTTCTATAAACTACACTTATTCATAAGAATGAAACCTAATTGTTTCTAACACTGAAGAGGAGACGATTTTGCCGTTTTAGAACTATGCTTGTATTACCTTCATTGTCTACTAGATCCACCCTCTTCTATTTGAGAGCATGAATTATTAATCCATGGAGATGGGCGACAGTTTTAAACACAGGTGTGCAAACACTTGGAGAACTCTTCTTGTCCAAAAAAAGGGGGGGGGGGCTCACTGTCATTGTGTTAATGTCACACTCCCCAGAGACAAAACAAAGAAGACACAGTTCTTACCACAAGGACAAACAGTAATTAGCAAATTCACGAAGCCTGATTGTTATCCTTTTTGTTACAGCATCTTATTTATAACCCAAACAACAGTTTATTAGAGCCTTTGTTTATTTAGACCAGAGTAAGTTAAACAGCAACAGGCTTTAGCAATCACCTCTGCCTCACAGGCTTTGCTTGTTTCCTTGGCCTGCCTGGGTCCTCTGGGGGGAGGGGAGGGGCTCCGCATGGACCACACTGCACCTTGTCTGTCCATCCCACACCATCCTCAGAATCATGCCTACTTGCTCATCTTCTAAATCCTTCCCTGCCTCCTCTCAAATCCACAACAATAAGGGATCTTGGATTGTAGCACAGAGTGTGTTTTGTTTTGTTGTTTTGTTTTGTTGTTCTGCTAGATGGGCAGGAAAGTCGGAACATGCTTTACTACAGTTTATAATCTGAACGGTCCCTTGTGATAAGCTTCATTCATTCCTTGCATCATTATGATGTGACTTGCTTTGAGAAAACTCCATACACTTAGTTTTTTCCTAATGTGTTGACCTGAAAAGGGTTTGATTTTCTTATATAAAATAAAACCATGCAGTGTTGATTCATTTGGCTTTAAAAGACACTGGTGTTGTTGTATCCAACAAACTACAAATCCAGGGCCATAATCAAGAGTTTAATTGTATCACTGAAATTAAGAACGAGTAAGTCCCATTTAAACACTGTCTCAAAAAGTTTACCAATCCTTGGCTTGCAGTTGGTTACTTCAACAACTACCACGAGGGGGCGCTTCGCCTCTTCTGTTTGCAATAAACAGCCTGCTGTAGTTAACCGCACATACACATTGACTTATAATAGCCATAAACTGACATTTCCATTGCGTGTGTGGGCAAATTAGCATAGTTTCATGGTTTATATTAGCCTTTACATATCTTAAATCTCTATGGCAAAATAATTTCCTCTCTGTTCAGTTAATACACACCTATTTATATTAAATAACGACTTTCCTTGATGAATTTTAATTCTGTGTGGGATTTTTTTTCTTGTTTTCATATTCCCACTGACACAAGAAAATCATTGTCAAGTATTAAAAGTAGTAAAAATCTCAAATCCAAAAGCAGTCATTATATATGCTTAAAAGCTTTTAAAAGTAAAAGCATGTTTAACTTAAATTAATATGGTTCCCAAACTTTGTACATGATACACTACACAGCACACTGTCTTGGAATCTTACACCCTATTCCTACTGGATCCCCAAATACCCACTCTTCTGTTTGCTAGGGCCTCAGGTTTGAATAATATAAGAGTATTTAAGCCCCACCCAACATTATATATGTAAATGGGGGAGGTACTTCATTATATCTCACTGGCCCTGTTAATTATATTTAATCACTGTATTACATGACAGTGTCGTGGGTGTGGAGTCTGGAAGGATTTCAGCTCAATCGCTGAGGTCTTTGGGGAGGGTGCGGTTAGAATTGACTGAGGATGCAGACAGATGACATTTCCCTGAGACTGAGAGACACACGCTCCTAAAGATAAGTCAGTCACAGGGCCCCTCGGCTCTCTACTAGACGATGGTAGATTGAGTCAGTTCCTCACCAAGTGAACTTCTCCAGAAAAGGACTTGCAGGCCCTTCCTTAGTCGTGGCAGCTTCCAGAGAAGAAAGAGAAAAGTGAAGGCTCTAGATCGTCCTATTACTTACACCTGAAAGTAGCATCGCCCACTTCTGTCATGTTACATTCCTAAGAACCTCGTCAGAAGGTAGAGCCTACACTCAGTGGGGGGAAGGCTAGAATCTACCTCTTTTTCTTTTTCTTTTTCTTTTCTTTCAGTTTTTAATTACACTTTATATCCCTATTGTAGCCCCCTTCTCCCGTCTCTTCTCCTCCCACTCCGACCTCCCTCCATCTTCCTCTATTCCCCTTCCCTATCCCTCAGAAAAGGGGAGCCCCGGGATCCCCACACACCCACCCATCCTAGCTCATCAAGTCACATCTTAACTCTTAAAGGAAAGATTGTCTGAAGAATTTTTGACAGTTTTAAAACCATCACTGACTGTACCAGGCAGGCATGTGCACCTGTCAATCACCAGATTGAGATTAGCAGGGCCACCATCACTTCCTGCTTCACGTATACTTTCAAGTGGTCTCTGCTTTTCCCCACAACAACCACTGAAACTCCCGCTTCCCTGATTTGCCTGCCTCATGAACACAATGTGGGGTAATTTGCCATCTCCTCTGAACTTGCAGTTCCCACGGTGGCCAACAGATGTTGCTGTCTTCTCTCAAAAAGTGTAAATAAGCCCTATTGCCCCATAAGCTCCGAAAAACTCTCAGTGAAACCAAACCATTTGCTTATTGATGTAACGACCTTTTTTGCTCACATGCAAAATTGAAGGTTGAAAAATAGTGAAGCACTGTGAAGGGCCTATTGGGAATAGACGGGCAGAACAGGGCCGGAAGGAGAATAAGGAAAATCAACAAAAGAAAACTGGCTGGGAAAACACTGGAATCTATTGCTTGCATGCTGAGTGGGTTGAATGCTACTAATGAACTTTCGAATTTACCTAAAATTCTTTTAGATTTTTCTGTTCTAAAACTGAGAGCCCTATACCGCATCAGCCATCCTATCTTTCTTTCTTTCTTTTTTTTTTTTTTGTAGTAGTAATAGTAGTCATTTTTTTACTTTTTTATTTTTTACGTACACATTGATATTATTCCACATATATACAATAACCTAACTATAGCAAGAAGAACCATGACACAATCAGGAATTGTATAAATGTTACATTCTTAGTGTTTTGTCTATTTGTATTTGACAGCCTTGAAGAAAACAGTAGCAGTAACTTTAATAATACTCAGAGGCAAATTAACAGAGCTTTAAATGAGAGACCGAGAGAGACAGAAACACAGTAAGAACTCAGCAAGTGAAGATACCTATCACCACACCTGATCAGAACTCCAACCCCGAGGCACAAGATGGAAGGAGAGAACCATATCCCACATGCACTCCCACAAACCCATCCCTCCACTCCCACACAAACACACACAGATGTGTGGACACGTGTGCATGGGGAGGCCAGATGTCAAGGTCAAGTATCTTCCTTGATTGTTCTCACCCTACACAAGGAGGCAGAATTTTTCAAGTGAACCCAGAGCTCGGTGGTTAGACCGAGCTAGCCAGCTGGCCCATTGATGTGCAAATGCCCACACAAAAATAAACTAATGAATTTTTTTTAATATCAAAAAAAAGCCAGCGCATGGAATACACCTGTAATACCAGCACTTGGGGAGGCAGAGGTAGGTGGATCTCTGTGAGTTTGAGAGCAGTGTAGTCTACAAAGTGTGTTTAGGACAGCCGAGGCTAAATAGAAAAACCCTGTCTCAAAAAACCAAAATAGATAGAGAGACAGAGACAGAGAGACAGGCAGGCAGACAGACAGACAGACAGACAGACAGACAGACAGACAGACAGACAGATGATAGGTAGAGATATAATTTAAAAAAAAAAAAAAAAGAAGATGGATTTCTGGTCATAAATGAGGAGGCTGTTTCTATCTATGGAATAGATATTTTAACAGAAGAACCTTCTTCCACAGCTTATGTTATTCCTTTTTCTTTTTTTTTCTTTAAATGAGGTATCAATATATACTCTATTCTGGACTCAAATTTATAACCTTTCTGCTTCCTAAGTGTTGAGCCCAGTGACAATTTTAACCACAAAACATCTGGATATGAGGGAAAAGCCCTTCGAGGAGAGAAAAAAAATTAACTTAAAACTTTAGCTTTAAAAACTCAGGTGTGGGGACCTGGAGAGATGGCTCCTGGGTTAACAGCACTGGCTGCTCTTCCAAAGGTTCTGAGTTCAATTCCCAGCAACCACATGGTGGCTTACAACCATCTATAATGACATCTGGTGCCTTCTTCTGGCATGCAGTTGTATATGTAGGCAGAACACTGTATACATAATAAGTCTTTAAAAACAAAAACAAAAAAGCTCAGGTATGGAGCTGGACGTGGTGGCAGAACACATCTTTAGTCCCAGCGTTCAGGAGGCAGAAGCAGGTGTATTGCTGTGAGTTCAAGGCCAGCTTGGTTTACAAGGCGAGTCCAAGACAGCAAAAGCTAACACTGTTTTGAACCCTACCCTGCCCCCCCAAAAAAACTTAGGTGTGGAGGCTCTGAGTTTGATCCCTGCTGTGCAAAAATACAAAAAAAGGGAAAAGGGAAATGAATCAGCAACCAATAAAATTTTGTCTCACTTATGTTCTTCAAAACTTCTCTTTATTTTTCTTCTCTAATAGAAAGGCATTTTAGTGCTGGCATGGAGTCTCCACCAAATGACGCCATAGCCATTACCTCCTTACTCAGAGAAAGTTAATCTTTAACAAGAAGGACAAATATTTGCAGCAGATAAAAAGAAATTCTATTGTACTTCCTTGGGGGAAAAAATGTTAAAAACTATTTTAAGTTACAATCTCACAAAAGCAAAAGGAGCAGAAGTGATTAAAGATTATTTCCCACAAAATACCAAAACTTAGCAAATTCTTGCTATTGTGAAAATAATTAATAACCTAATGGTAAAATGACTTCGATGTCTGCAGTCTCTGCTTTTCTCAGTCCCTGAAATAGACAAAACCAACCAGAAATGGGTGGATTCATACCACAGAGGACACAGGAAGCTAGACTGATGCCATCAAAGAGGATGCTGAATTTATGTCATCACAGAGAATGTGGGGACTCCAAACAAACTAGGTTTGCAAGCAGGACTGAAAATTGGGTCATTTTCTCTGACATGAACTCTGGTGCTCCCCTATTTGACCACTTCTCCCTGGTGGAGAGACCTGGTGGCATGCAGAGAAAGAGGAAGCAGCCTACCCAGATGAGACCTGATAGGCTGTGATCATATGATGGGGGAGGAGGTGCCCTTCTGTCACAGACCTAGGGGAGGGGAATAGGGTGATTGAGGGAGGGAGGGAGGAACAGGAGGGTACAAGTGATGGGATAACAATCGGGAAGTAATCCAAATAAATTACTTAAATAAAAAAGAAAGCTGGCTTATTTTGTTAAAAATTTGAGTTAGTAGGCTTTCTTGTCCCTCCCCATAATCAATACAGGCAGGTGACTTCATGTTACAGAGGAAAACACGTTTGCTGCTGGTACGAGCAGTCTACAGTTAAAAGAGTGAGAGCTCTAGGGCTCTTCTCCTACTGAGCACCGAGGACACTGGTGGCATCTACTCTGTCACATGACAGTATAGGGACTATTGGGAAAACCTAGGTGTGTGTGTGTGTGTGTTTGTGTGTGTGTGTGTGTGTGTGTGTGTGTGTGTGTGTGTATTGACAGGCAGAGATCATGTGACAAGAGTGTGCCCTTTCTCATGTGTTCTGTGATAATCCTGACATGACGCCAGCTGGTGGCCAAATGTGTCAAGTTTGCAGCATTTCAGTGCCTCATTCTTTCTAAAATCATCTTATCTTCAAAAAGAACTCCCATAAAAGTTTCTAAGCTATGTTGACTACTGAATCCTTGTGATTTACTATTAGATGCCATTCTTCATATGGCATGAATGAAGATTTACAGATGAATTTTTCCTGCTCATACAAACAGCAGAGAACCAGCCTTAATTGTTCTGTGCATCACACACATCTTATACATTTATAATTTTAGGACTGTATAATCCTTGTGAGAAATTATATGAGAACTGGACACTGACATTGGGTCAGACCTGACAGGATATATTCCTCTCAGTATGCTGGACACTGACATCCTGTATCCTTCATGTTCCAGCACCAAGTGCTTCAGTTGCTGTTCCTCATCAGAACAGGACAGCACCCAGGACAGCTTCAAAGAAAGCTTCCAATCTCAATTGGCCCAGTATTTCAGACTGCTCTACACATCCCAACATTTAGAAACTGGACCACAAATGCTATTCCTAGCTTGTTTAACCATTTCCTCAATTTTATTTGGGCCCCTACAAAGGTACTATTCATCCCAAATCAACCAAAAGAAAAAAAAAACTTTAAGAGAACAATGTCTTATTTCCTTTAAGGAGGGTCGTGTAGGTTTTTGGTTGCTTTCTTGGGCTATACAGGGTTATTTTTAATAGGAATTGGTTATAAGTTATTATTGGTCTTATTTGGAGAGAAAACAAGGTTGTACTCAGGGAGGTCTCTCTTATCTTCCATCTTTCTTTCTTAGGTTTAGAGATAGAGGTTGAAAAGAAAGAAGAGGGAATATAGAAATATATAGGGAAGATAGAACAAAAAGTAGATTAGTAAAGCTGCTCCTCAATGTAATGCCTTAATTGTTACTCACAAGGCTATTTTTAATTCACTAGTATAGAATTTTGTATGTAGGTGCAAAATAAGTTTAATTTTAGATACAATGGTATAGAATTCAAATTTAAGGTTATTCTTCACGCATATATATTTCTACTTTAATATGCAGTATGGTATCATACAACACAATTATAACACAAGACTTACTACTAATTCTTTGAAAGTGCTATTGCAGGCTGTTTAGGATAAGTAAGCTATACAAGTTACTTGTTAGTTGATAAAATCATGGTCATATCAGTTACTAGTCTTTTTTATCATAACAATATACATCCTAGGTGCAACAGATAGATATGATTCTGTAGAAAGATAAGGTAAAATAGATAAGGTCTTCAAAAACCTCAGCATTATATAGAATATGGCATTTAAAATGTTTTTAGTATTTTAAAGATTCATTGACAATGAGACAGGTTAACTCCCAGCAACACCCAGCCTACCTCAAAGAATATGATGAACATCAAAGAACCTCCTTAATGAAATGGCTTCAAGTGTCGCAAACAAGCCACTCAACAAAATGTCCTTGTTTCTACCACAGACAGAATTCTTCCTAAAAACGAGCAAGCTTGGATGCAGGCAGAGTAGACAGACAAACTCTGCCAAATAGGAGGTTAAGGTCAGAAGCTGAGCCCTGTAGTTGGAGATCAGCTTGTGTAACATAGTAAGGGCCTGCCAATAGGTAAAGAAATAAAAAGAAAAAAGAAAGAAAAGAAAATGAGTTCTTGAGGCATGATAGTTATAATGTAACCATAATACTGTATTTTGAGGAACTTCAATCTGTCCCTAGCAACTCTAGGGACTTAGTGAAGACACAAGCACCTCAATTTTCGAAAAAGAAAGGCTTCCAGAGGCACAAATCTATGCCACGGATCTTTTTTAAATATATATTTTATTAATTTATTCACATTATTTCTCAACTGTTATCCCATCCTTTGTATCCTCCTATGCCGTGGATCTTAAGGAAGGCTATTTGCAAGAGCTTCATCAAACAATACTGGAAGTAGTTCTGACTGGCCCAACACTTCCACACACACTGGGTCCACTTGACTGGCCCAACACTTCCACACACACTGGGTCCACTTGACTGATATCCTTCTCAGCAGACACTAGAAGGAGGAGGTGACCTCACTGCTGTCACAGAATTTTCAGTAATATATCCCTCCTGCTCTGGGATGTGTTCAACAAAGAAAGCTTGACTTTGTTCCAGCTTCCAGGCTGTTAATTCTCAGGACCTAAAACAATTGAAGAGGTGAAAAAGAGGAAATTTATATATTTGCCCAAAATATACTAAGTTAGCATATAGGTAGATAGGTGATAGATAGATAGATAGATAGATAGATAGATAGATAGATAGATAGATAGAGGTATTGGTATATATTTTATATACATATATGTGTATATGTACATGTGTATCTTGATATATGTATGCATATATAAACACTATAAATGACTACTTATACAGTGTCAAATTAAAGAATCTGTAAGGATAAGAGGGACTTCCCGTCCTACTAATATTTTTTTTTTTTGTAACACAATGGACCTATAGATGGAGTGAAGAATTAAATGTAAAATCATAAAATTTCCTTTCTTCTTCTTTATGGCTAACTGAACAGCAAAGTATACTGAGCAATTTCAGCATATTTAGTACCTTCAATAAGGAAATTTTTTAAAGATTTATTTGCTATTTGTACACTATTCTGCCTGCATGTGAGCCAGAGACCAGAAGAGAGAACAGATCTCATTATAGATGGCTGTGAGCCACCATGTGGTTGCTGGGAATTGAACTCAGGGCCTTTGGAAGAACAGACAGTGCTCCAGCCCTGGTTTTCATTTTTAAAACACAGTATGTCTGCATCCTCTCCATTTGTAAACTGAAAATTTTCCCTGTAACAGAAGGTGTTAATAGAAATCTCAAGTCTAAACTACCCTGAACTGGATCTCCCATGTTGCTTTTGTCAGTGGAACAGAAACAGGCAAAGTCAGTAAATGAGAAGACTTTAGTGTTTATAAGACTAGGCAAAGGAGGGCAAACCGATAATGCCTTGGAAGGATATTTTCTAAAGTGAATTATTAAGCACCGTTATTTTCAAAGCCATGAACACAGTAGGACTTGAGTTTTCTTAGTTTTTTCAATATATAATAGACATTAATGGGCAAAACTGTTAAAGGAAATATGAAAATAAAGAGGAGGGAACACACTCACATACTGTCCCGTTCCTCACTCTGTTCTGCAGCTTCTGTGTCATGCCTGGAGATAGCAGCCTTTTCTGAAAATTCTGACTGCCTAATGGTAGGTGGATTTTCAAAAATTTTAAATATCAGGTTCTAATAAGATGTAAAGATATAAAGTATATGTCCATACAGTTGTCAGCTTCTCATCATCGATTGATCTTTTGGGTTTTTGGATTGGTTTTTTTTTTTTCAATTCCCATCAGTCGATGCTATCATATGCTGTGTCCTGGTAGATGAATGTCTTTCTGCCCCCCCCCCCGCACCTCCACACCCCCACTACAAATATTCTAATATGAAAATAGTTTTTCAACTTCTCTTGAATGCTGTTGATCTATAGCCGTAAAGACCTGATACGTACAAAGAATGTCAATTAGTATAAATTCCTAGCATGGGTTTCTTTTTTTTTTTTAAATATATTTTCATTTAATTTTAATTTATGTGCATTGGTGTGAGGGTGTCAGATCTTGGAGCTACAGACAGTTGTAAGCTGCCATGTGGGTGCTGGGAATTGAACCTGGGTCCTTTGGAAGAGCAGTCAGTGCTCTTAACCACTGAGCCAACTCTCCAGCCCCTAGCATGGGTTTCTAAAGGACTCATGTTTTGAAATTGAACTTCATGGGTTTTTTTTATTTATTTATAGTTGAAACTTAAGCATTTGACCTGAGAAATAGAGAAAACCTAAGATGGAAGAGAACTGTAGGAAGTGGACTTCTCTGAGGGGGACCCGCTATGAAATAAGCATGGTAAGACAACTAAGCAGAAACACAGAGACCTCAATTGTTTTACTCCAAGTGATTGTATTAGTTACCTACTGCTGTATAACAAATTGCACTCCCTCTCCCCAGGTCTCATCTAATAGCTTAAAACTAAACATGGTTTTATATCAATTTCTCTGGAGGAGAAACTACTTTGGGTTGGCCTGTGGACAGCTTCAAGTTAGTGTGGGAAAGCTCCACGTTAAGTTCCTGTGGATGTCTCAATTTTCTTTGAGATGGAGTTTCTCTGTGTAAGAGCTCTGGCTACCCTAGAAATCACTCTGTAGACCAGGCTGGCCTCGAACTCACTAAAATCCACCTGCCTCTGCTTCCTGAGTACTGGGATTAAAGGCATGCATTCTTAATTCTGTGAGTAGATACTTCTCCACTCTGTACCTTCATCATTTTATCTGTAGCATAAAAACAAAAACAAACAAACAAAAAGACTTCTTTATAAGGCCTGACTATATAAGAACCCCTTTTAAGCAGAACTCTCAACAAACATCACAGATTCCTTGCTTCTTATTTCCTGGGGACAAAGCTGTGCAGATGTAAAGCATCCTTTCCTTCAGCCAGGGCCCAGCCTGCACACTGACTCCTATGACTCAGAACATGAACAGAACATGGAGAAATTAATCCATAAGGTGACAACTCATGAGCTCATGAGCTGGAGCCGTTAAGTTTATATTAAAAGATCTATATTGTCAGCTGAACCCAGGCTTATACTTTCACCCTGGTATCTAAATGCTGTAAACTGATGATTCTGTCAAACGGAAGAAGGAAAAGTCAGCTGGAGCCAGCTGATGCCCTCTTTAAAACAGAGATAGCATGGCAATGCAACTCACTTGGCTCCATTAGCAGAAAAGCTAATAGGAAAGGGTAGTGAAAACAAGCTATAAACTGCACAGGACATGTAAAAAATAGGGAGTAAAGGTGGTTTATTTTGCTGTTTGTTTTTCTCACATAGGATCTCTATATCCCGCGTTGGCTTCAGCACCCTATGTAGCCAATGATGCACTCCTGGCCATGCACAAGCCTGAAACACCATGCCTGGTTTATTCAGCGGAGGTGCTTAAACCCAGGGCTTCGTGCATACCAGGCAGAAGCTCAACCGACTGGGCTACGTCTCCTGCAGAAACGTGTTTTCTCACAAATTGACAAGCATAACTAGGATTTGTCATTTTTTCTCCTTGGGTCTCAACTTCAACCCAAACTTGACTGTGAGTAAAATGGAATATGTAATTATCATAGAACAAACAACACCATAGAGGACCTTCAAGTGGATAAATAACTTATGTGCATAGAAATGGTTGGGGCATGAGCCTTTCTCAGAGGAATAGACGGTAGAATCCACTTCTATCTTTACATTTTCCTCTTTGTGTACATGTGAAAGTAGATGATTTTTTTTTTAATTAATTTATTCTTGTTACATTTCTATGGTTATCCCATCCCTTGTATCCTCCCATTCTCCCCTCCCTCCCATTTTCCCCTTATTCCCCTCCCCTATGACTGTTCCTCAGAGGGATTACCTCCCTCTGTATATGCTCATAGGGTATCAAGTCTCTTCTCAGTGACCTGCTGTCCTTCCTCTGAGTGCCACTAGGTCTCCCCCACCAGGGGACATAGTCAGATGTGAGGCACCAGAGTACTTGAGAAAGTCAAATCCCTCTCTCCACTCAAGTGTGGAGACTGTCTTGTCCATGGGCTAGATCAGGGTAGGGGTTTAAATTTTTCGGCCTGTATTGTCCTTGGCTAGGGCCTTAGTTTGAGCGGGACCCCATGACCCAAATCTGCCTATCATAATGTTCTACTTGTAGGTTTCTAGGACCCACTGGATCCTTCTACATTGCTATTCTCCCATTGTTCTCTCATCTAGAGACCCAATAGGATGTCCTTCCCTCGGTCCCAGTTTCCTGGTAAGGGAAGGCTTTCATGGGACATGTCCATTGGGCTAGTATGCAGCTATAAGTGAGTATATACCATTTGAGTCTTTCTGCTTCTGGGTTAACTCACTCATTATGATCATCTCTAGCTCAATCCATTTGTCCACAAATTTCGGGAATTCCTTGTTTTTAATAGCTGAGTAGTATTCCATAGTGTATATGTACCACAGTTTCTTTAACCATTCTTCTACTGAGGGACATTTAGGCTGTTTCCATGATCTGGCTATTATGAATAAGGCTGCTATGAACATGGTTGAGCAAATTTTCTTGCTGTGTGCTGGTGCATCTTCTGGGTATATTCCAAGGAGTGGAATAGCTGGGTCTTGAGGAAGCCCTATTCCCAGTTTTCTGAGATAGCACCAGATAGATTTCCAAAGTGGTTGTACTAGTTTGCATTCCCACCAGCAATGAAGGAGTGTTCCTCTCTCCCCACATCCTCTCCAGCATGTGGTGTCGTTTGAGTTTTTGATCTTAGCCATTCTGATGGGTGTAAGATGGAATCTCAGAGTCGTTTTGATTTGCATTTCTCTGATGACTAAGGAGGTTGAGCATTTCTTTAAGTGTTTCTCAGCCATTTGATATTCTTCTGTTGAGAATTCTCTGTTTAGTTCCAAGCCCCATTTCTCAATTGGGTTATTTGGTTTGGTGGTGTTTAATTTCTTGAGTTCTTTATATATTTTGGATATTAGACCTTTGTCCGATGTAGGGTTGGTGAAGATCTTTTCCCAGTCTGTAGGCTGTCGCTTTGTTCTCTTGACCGTGTCTCTAGCCTTACAGAAGCTTCTCAGCCTCATGAGGTCCCATTTATTAATTGTTGACATTAAGGCCTGGGCTGTTGGTGTTCTGTTCAGGAAGTTGTCTCCTGTGCCAATATGTTCCAGGCTCGTCCCCACTTTTTCTTCTAACTGACTTAGTGTCTCTGGTTTTATGTTGAGGTCTTTAATCCACTTGGATTTGAGTTTTGTGCAAGGTGACAAATATGGGTCCAGTTGCATTTTTTTACACATAGACATCCAGTTAGACCAGCACCATTTGTTGAAGATGCTATCCTTTTTCCATTGAATGGATTTGGCTTCTTTATCAAAAATCAAGTGACCATATGTGTGTGGATTCATATCTGGGTCTTCAATTCGATTCCATTGATCAACCAGCCTGTTGCTGTGCCAGTACCATGCTGTTTTAATTACAATTGCTTTATAGTACAATTTGAAATCAGGTATGGAGATTCCTCCACAGCACCTTTTATTGTACAAGATCGTTTTTGCTATTCTGGGTTTTTTGTTTTTCCATATGAAGTTCAGAATTGAACTTTCAATGTCTTTAAAAAATTGTGTAGGTATTTTGATAGGGATTGCATTGATTCTGTAGATTGCTTTTGGTAGGATGGCCATTTTTACTATGTTAATTCTCCCTATCCATGAGCAAGGAAGATCATTCCATCTTCTCATGTCACCTTCAATCTCCTTCTTCAGAGTTTTGAAATTTCTTTCAAACAAGTCCTTCACTTGCTTAGTTAAAGTAACTCCTAGATATTTTATATTGCTTGTGGCTAATGTGAAGGGTGTGGATTTCCTAATTTCTTCCTCGGCAAGCTTGTCATTTGTGTATAGGAAGGCTACAGACTTTTTGGAGTTAATTTTGTATCCAGCCAAATTGCTGAAAGTATTTATCAGCTGTAGGAGTTCTCTGGTGGAATTTTGAGGGTCACTTATGTACACAATCATATCATCTGCAAATAGGGATAGTTTGACTGCCTCCTTTCCCATTTGGATCCCCTTGATCTCCCTTTGTTGTCTTATTGCTCTGGCTAGAACTTCGAGTACTATATTGAAGAGATATGGAGAGAGTGGGCAGCCTTGCCTTGTTCCCGATTTTAGAGGAATTTCCTTGAGTATCTCCCCATTTACTTTAATTTTGGCTATTGGCTTGCTGTAGATAGCCTTTATTATGTTGAGGAAAGTGCCTTGTATCCCCGATCTCTCTAAAACTTTAAACATGAATGGGTGTTGGATTTTATCAAATGCTTTCTCTGCATCTAAAGAGATGATCATGTGGTTTTTTATTTTCAGTTTGTTTATATGGTGGATTACATTGATGGATTTCCGTATATTAAACCATCCCTGCATGCCTGGAATGAAGCCTACTTGGTCATGATGAATGATATCCTTTATGTGTTCTTGTATTCGTTTTGCAAGAATTTTATTTAGTATTTTTGCATCGATGTTCATAAGAGAAATTAGTCTGAAATTCTCTTTCTTTGTTGAGTCTTTGTGAGGCTTAGGTATCAACGTGACTATGGCCTCATAGAATGAATTTGGTAATGTTCCATCCAATTCTATGTTTTGGAGTAGCTTGAAGAGTATCGGTATTAGCTCGCCTTTGAAGGTCTGGTAGAATTCTGCACTGAAACCATCTGGCCCTGGGCTTTTTTTGCTTGGGAGACTATCAATGATTGCTTCTATTTCTGTAGGGGAAATGGGACTATTTAGCTTGTTTATCTGTTCTTCACTCAACTTAGGCAAGTGAAATTGATCAAGAAAGTCATCCATTTCCCTTAGGTTTTCAAATTTTGTGGCATATATGCCTTCAAAGTAGGATCTTATGATTCTTTGTATTTCTTCAGTGTCTGTTGTTATGTCTCCCTTTTCATTTCTGATTCTGTTGATTTCAATACTGTCTCTCTGCCTTTTAGTTAGTTTGGCTAACGGTCTGTCTATCTTATTGATTTTCTCAAAGAACCAGCTCTTGGTTTTGTTGATTCTTTGGACTGTTTTCTTAGTTTCTAATTTGTTAATTTCAGCCCTGAGTTTGATTATTTCTAGACGTCTACTCCTTTTGGGTGTTTCTGCTTCCTTTTTTTCTAGGGCTTCCAGCTGTTTTGTTAAGTTGCTTATGTGCAATGTTTCCAATTTCTTTTTAAAGGCAATTAGTGCTATGAGTTTTCCTCTTAACACTGCTTTCAATGTATCCCACAAATTTGGGTATGTTGTTCCCTCATTATCATTGAATTTCAGAAACTCCTTGATTTCTTTCTTTATTTCTTCCCTGACCCATGTGTCATTTAGCAGAGAGTTGTTTAGTTTCCATGTACGTGTAGGCTTTTTGTTGTTTCTGTTGTTGTTGAACTGCAGCCTAAGAGCATGGTGATCTGATAGGATACAAGGTATTATTTCAATCCTCTTGTATCTGTTGAGGCCTACTTTGTGACCTACGATGTGATCAATTTTGGAGAAGGTTCCATGGGGTGCAGAGAAGAAGGTATATTCTTTCTTGTTTGGGTGAAAGGTTCTATAGATATCTGTTAGATCCATTTGACCCATGGCATTGGTTAATGATGTTATTTCACGGCTTAGTTTCTGTTTCAATGACTTATCCTTCAGTGAGAGTGGGGTGTTGAAGTCTCCCACTATTATTGTGTGGTGATCGATGTGTGGTTTAAGTTTTTTTAGCAGATCTTTTACAAATGTGGGTGCCCTTGTATTGGGAGCATAGATGTTCAGAATTGTGATGTCATCTTGGTTGGCTTTACCTTTGATGAGTATGAAGTGTCCTTCTGCATCCCTTTTGATTAATTTTGGTTGAAAGTCTATCTTGTTTGATATTAAAATGGCTACGCCTGCTTGCTTCTTGTGACCATTTGCTTGGAATATTTTTTTCCAACCTTTTACCCTGAGGTAATGCCTATCGTTATAGGTGAGATGTGTTTCTTGAATGCAGAAGAATGTTGGATCTTGTTTATGCACCCATTCAGATAGTCTATGTCTTTTTATTGGAGAATTAAGACCATTGATGTTGAGAGATATTAACGACCAGTGACTGTTAAGAGTCTTAATTTTGATGTTGTTTCCAATCGAGTGTTTGTGTAGCTGTGTTTTTGCCATGGTATAGTTACCTATTTCCTGAGTAGTTTTGGTTGTAGCTTGACCCTTTGGGATGGAGTTTTCCTTCTAGTACCTTCTGTAAAGCTGGATTTGTGGATAGGTACTGTTTGAATTTGTTTTTGTCATGGAATATTTTGTTTTCTCCATCAATGGTTATTGATAGTTTTGCTGGGTAAAGTAGTCTGGCCTGGCATCTGTGGTCTCTCAGGGTTTGTAGGATCTCTGTCCAGGCTCTTCTTGCTTTTATGGTCTCTGCTGAGAAGTCTGGTGTAATTCTGATAGGTTTGCCATTGAATGTTATTTGGCCCTTTTCCCTTGCAGCTTTTAATATTTTTTCTTTGTTCTGTATGTTTTGTGTTTTGATTATTATGTGACGGGCAGTTTTCCTTTTCTGGTCAATTCTATTTGGTGTTCTGTAGGCCTCTTGTATGTTTATAGGTATCTCTTTCTTTAGGTTGGGGAAATTTTCTTCTATAATTTTGTTGAGAATAGTTTCTGGGCCTTGGAGTCTGATATCTTCTCTTTCTTCAATGCCTATTATCCTCAGATTTTTTCTTTTCATGGTGTCCTGAATTTCTTGGATGTTTTGTGTCAGGAGTTTTCCAGATTTGGCATTGTCTTTAATGGTTGCTTCAAGATCTGTGATTGTATCTTCTAGACCTGAAATTCGTTCTTCCGTCTCTTGGATTCTGTTAGAAAGGCTCACCTCTGTGTTGCTCGCCTTCTTCTCTGAGGTTTCACGTTCTCGTTTTTCTTCTGTCTGTGTGTTTATCATTGAATCCATTTTTGTCTTCAGATCTTGAACTGATTTTTTTATTTCTTTCACCTCATTTTTTGTATATTCCTGAGTTTCTTCCATTGCCTCTTTATAGGTCTTCAGAGCTTGAACCGTTTTAATTATTTCTTCCATCTGGTTATTTGCATTTTCCTTAAATTTTTCCAGTTCCACTCTATGTGCTTCTTTTATGTCTCTCACCTGTTTTGCTGCATCTTCCTGTATTTGATTACGAATTTTATTTGTTTCCTCCATTAATATGCTCCTTATTAAGGATTTGAGGTCATTTTCTTGTATTTCCGTTGTATTTGAGCTCTCTGGGTTGTTTTCTTTGGGATAGCTGGAAACTGGAGACGCCATGTTGTTTTGAGGTTTTTTGCGTATGCTTTTACGCTGTCCTTTAGACATCTTGCCGGCTTTGTTTTCGTTGGGTAGATTCCCGAGTTGGATGGAGGGAGTCTGATGATAGATTCACTTGTTTTCTCACAGTTTCCGTAGGTTGGAAGCTCTTATGATTCACTGTTGTGGATGGCAGGAGGTTAGCCCTGGCGTTTTGGGCTCTCACAGCCAGTGATCCTCAGCTCTCCTGTGCTGTGGGTCCTGTAATCGTTCTGGGTCTCTGGATGAGCGTTGGGTCAGGCCAAGTTATCCACAGCCTTCTGGGTTCCCTGCCAGGTCCAGCCAGGGAAACTAGTCCCAAACCACCGTCTGAGCTCAGCTAGTATCTCAGGGCCTGAACTGTCTGCCGAGCTTAGCTAGGAATTCTGGGCTCAAAATGCACACAGGGTCCAGCCAGAATTTTCGGGCTAGGACTGCGCACCAAGCTCAGCTAGGGGTGTTTGGCCAAACTGCTTGCTGTGGTCAGTTATTGACTCATGCCCGAAACATCCACGCAGCTCAGCCAGGAATTCTGGATTCAAACTGCACACTGTGTCCAACCAGAGTCTTAGAGCCGGGACTGTGCCAAAGGCTCTACTAGTGACTCTGGGCCCAATCTCTCTGCCAAGCACGGTTAGGGACTGTGGCCCTAAGCTGCACGCCGAGCTCCACCCGAGTCTCAGGGGCAGAATTGTGCTCCGCGCTCAGCCAGACACTATGGACCCACACTGCACGCTGAATTCAGCCCGGGCCTCCAGGCCTATACTGCGTGCATAGTCCAGCCAGAGTCTTGGGGCCGCCGAGCCCTTGTGCACAGCTGAGGAAGAATCCCTGGGCCTAATCCGCCCGGCAATCCCAGCTAGGGCCTCTGGGCTGAATCTGCGTGCTGACCTCAGCCTGCGTCAGCGCCCTAGAACTGCCCTCTGAGGAGAGCTAATGTCTTGAGCAGAACTGCTCGTTGATGTGTGCTAGCGCCTCCGGTTGGACTGAGCGCTCCGCCCAGCCTGCGTCACAGCCGGAGAACTGGCTGCACTGAGGTGGTCCTTCGGTGGACCTGAGCGCTACCGCCCAGCCTGCGTTACAGCAGGTGAACTGTGGCTGTACAGAGACGGGCCTGGGGTGGAACTGAGTGCTCCGCCCAGCCTGTGTCACAGCCGGTGAACTGCTGCTGTGCAGAGACAGGCCTGGGGTGGAACTGAGTGCTCCGCCCAGCCTGGGTCACAGCAGGTGAACTGCTGCTATGCAGAGACGGGCCTGGGGCGGAACTGAGCACTCCGCCCAGCCTGTGTCACAGCAGGGGAGCCGTGGCTCCGCTAAGCTGTTGTCTTGGGCAGGATTGCCCGCTGCGCTGAATCAGTATCTCCACAGCACTGCGCCCTGAGCTGTACCCGGGACTCTGGGGCTGAACTGTCCGCCGTGTCCAGCTTGGGTCACAAAGCACCACGCAACCCAAATCCTGTCCAGTGTCCCCTCTCCCGCAGCAACTCCCACCGGCCACCACACTAACCGCCTCCACTGGATGGCTCTGAGCTGCAAACCTCAGTCGCTGCTGCTGGTGTTGCTGACGCCGCCTGTGCCGCCGCTGCTCTGATCCGAGAAAATCTGCACTCCTCCCGTGTGTAAGGGCACGCAGGTCCTCCGCACCCTGGTCCTTCCGAACCGTGGAGCACTCCTGCTGCTGTGGTGTCGGGATCCTGGTGTTCCTGGCTCAGAAATCTGTGCAATTCCCCGAACTGTTCACTGGAGCTTCCAAACACGGTCCACACTGCTCGCCGCCATCTTGGATCCCCCCGTAGATGATTTTTTTTTTACATCATATAAATTCATATCATTGGATTCCACTGTGTAGAAATTAACTAATGGCCTTTACATCTATTGTAAGGAATCCTTAAAAGAATCATCCTTTCTATTTTGGAGATCAAATTCTGGGTATGAATGCAAAAGGAAAAGCTGGATGTTTGGGGAGTCCAAACAGAAGATAACTGCTCGGACACTCTGTTGGTGAGAGTGGGGATAAAGTGAACCCACTACACCCCAGCTGTATGTTATTCTTAGGGTTCTGTGGTGTTAACATCACATCAAAAACGTTCCCCTAAAACCCACAAAGCGGTGATGCCAACTGCATTTGAAAGGATTGCTCCCCTTTCTTGACTACTGGAGATATAGTGCTCTGTCCTCTGAGAAAAGAACACTTTACATGAGAATGACAGCAAACATCCGAATCAATGGATGATGTCATTTCCTAGCTTGTCACAACTGCTTACACCCCGTTTGAGGACATCTCCACAAATGGAACTGATTTACCGTAAAATGTGCCTATTTCCCATTTAAGTTTTGTTTGTTGCTTCACTGAGGCACAGAAGATACTGACGTTTCCCTGGTCAGCCCTGCAGGGCTGTCTTTAGGTCTTGTTAATCCGAAAAATGTACCGTGCATAAGATGAGGCCTTGGGGGGAGAAGCTTCATTCACATCAGCTGTTTTGCACATTGCTTAACGAGAGATGAGCTCAGCTGCTTGAAAAGAGCAGCCTTAGTCAGATGCTCAGGGCAACACTGAGAAATGAAACCTGTCCTGACATGTGCTTGATAGAAACACTACTGTTGAGACAGGCAGACCCTTAGCATCATGCATGAAGGCTTTAGAGTGCTTCATCGTATCTCAGTTAAAGTCCCAGCGATGCAAATGTTCACCACACGACCTTGATGAAGTAACCCTTCAATCTCACACTCCTCTTACAGAATGAGCACAGTGTGGATAACTCTAGGAATTAATTTTTTAAATGTAAGATGCTCATCCAAGATGAGGTCACAGATACGTGCACAAGTCTGAATGATTTGCAATGACATCAGTGCTGCCACTGATGGTAGTGGTGGTATAATTCTAAGTGAAGTGCTGTCATTTTCCAGCTGTGTCCCCTACAATTATCATCTTCCTTATCTGGAAGATTAAGGTAATAATATTTCCTGGCAGACTTGTTTTGAGAACTCGAAATGATATGTGGAAAGTGGCCACAGTATCAAAACTATCCATCATAAACTCTTAATAACGTGTTGTTCCTGTTTTTTTTTTTTTTATATTTCTCTAATAGGCTTGAGCTTGAGGGAAGCCATGCTTCATAGAGGTCAACCCCTGGTGATATAATGAATTTATATATCAATCTAACTGATAAACGCTTTCTCAATAGAGATCAGATTTCTTGTTCTTTCTAAAGCTCCTATTCCAGTTCCCTCAAGGATAACTCCCTCAAGAGTAACTCCAAAAGTTAGCTGAAAATCAAACCAGTATTCTCTACAATGAGAAAAAATTATCTGAATAATTGAAGAGAGAGAGAGAGAGAGAGAGAGAGAGAGAGAGAGAGAGAGAGAGAATACAAAATTCCCCACCTAAGGCTGGGCGTGGTAGCACAAGCCTGTAATTGCAGCATTCAGGAGGCAGGGGCAGGCAGATCTCTGTGAGTTAAATGCCAACTTGGTCTATAAATCGAGTCCAGGACAGACAAGGATACACAGAGAAATCTTATCTTGAAAAAAAATCTCCACCTAATGATAACATGTACTGGCAAAAAGGCAATGAGAATTAGAATTAGGATATGTAAGGGACAGTTTATTCTTTCTGTACTTGACATTTTAAGTATCTTATTGGTTTATCAGTCAGGAAAAGTGGTCTTTGTTCGAGAAACATCTAGAGACCCTATTAACCATCTAGTCTACCCACAAAAGACAGTAGATTCCTCGCTCAGTTTCCAGTTGAATCCACATGACGCTAAAGCATCTGCTAATGACAAAATAGTCTTTCCAGTTGAGAAGGGACAAGTTGATAATGCAGAGTTCAAAACAGAAAAGTCAAAATTGGTTGCTTGTCATGTCCAGAATTATGCTTCATTTTTCTCTACAGTGTTACCTTATCTCTCCCTGCTCATTCAAAGCACTTAGGCACCAATGGCTAAACACCACCCCCCCCACCCCCGTGGAATTCAGGTTGCCTTCCTGAAGAGCTCTCCTGAGTGTAAAATCTTTTAATGATTTAAATCTTAACTCTTTTTCTTTTCTTACATCCTACTGTTGGGCTTGGACCACATTGTTTCAATCACACCTATATTTTAAAGTAAGATTTGCTAACTGGTTAACAAAGGGGACTCTCCCTTCATGGTGGCCAAGTATCTTTACCAACAGTTCTATGAGGTGTCAATTTTGTTTCTCTGTCTTTCACTGAGTTTCCTAAAATAAGATGGATGTAACTTTGGGGTGGAGATGGTAAACCCAGGGAACAAGAATAAGGAATTTATTAACAATGTGGCCTTCACTGTAACTGGGTCTTGATTTTAATTCCAACTGGAAACTCTGCAGAATGTGATCCAAGGTTGTCCTCCTGCGAGAAGACAGAAATCTACCCAGCCTCCCATCATCATGGGTCAAGTGATGCCACATGAAATATTAATATTTTCACCCTTGGAATCTGTCCGTGCATCAGAATATCTGAACAGGTTCCCACAGGCATCTCCCACAGCTAGAATAGAAAAACCCAGGAAAGGCAGAATGTAAGAGTCACAGTGCAGCTAAAACATGACTGGTAACCATAGCAACAACTAAAATAAAAAGATTCATCTAAGGGGAATAGAGCAGGATCTGGAGGAGACCTTTATGTTCATGAGTTTCAGCAGTAGTATTCATGTTAAAGGAACATTTAAATTTTGATTGAACTTACAAGCTGTTAATAAACTGTATTGTCTCAATTTCAATCTCCAAACCACATTCTGAGGAAAGATACAGTCGCCTCAGGGAACTGCATTTTCTATGGTTCTTATAGGATCTAGTGCATCACACAATTTTGGAGTTATACATCTTAGATGTGCATTTTTAAATGCTTACTGTTCTAGATAATTTGAGAGATGATCTATATTCAAAAAATTAAAGGCTTTTACCCAAAGGAGACTTTAAACTACTGAGGGAAGAAAGAAAAAAAATAAATAATTTTAGGGCTTTAATAAAGCTAATCTATTGAGTGGAAACAGTATTGAGTATGCACTAGGTTCATAGCAATTAGCAGGTAATAATTAATACTTTGAAATCCTATTCAGGTGTATAGAAACATGATAATCGGTCTAACAGATGTGAAAACAAACATGGACAAGATTCAATTAACTTTTGCTCCAAAGAAAGTAAGAACTATTTTTACAATACAAAATACAAACTCTTCCCACCTCTGACATTTCAATACTCATCACAGAGTGAAAGGGGTGTCTTTGACAGTAGAGTTGAAATTGAGTCCATAAATTATAGTCAAATCCAAAATGAGATTCCTAGAGTACATAAGCTGACTCTAGTAAAGCTCTCCTATAAGTGTAACTTTTATTCTCTGGATGTAATTGTCATCTCGAAGGCTTACTGCCTCCATCTGCTAAGGTAGGCCTAGTCCTGGAAGCTTCTAGCCTCCATACAATCTTATCTATGCCTAGAATGTTTTCAGCCTCTGAGACTTACTGCTGAATCTAGTAATCTCGCTCCTTTCTAGCTCTTTCTGAACTTTGGCTGGCTGGTTCAACTCAGCGGTCTGGCTCAAAGGTCCTCTCCAAGCTGATTGATTCAAACTGGCTTCTCTAAACATCTGGATTTCTCTGCTTGGCCTCATACTAACTCTGCCAATATGATCTAATCTCCTGGCTCCTGCTATTCTGTAGCTCCTCTGACTTCACCTATATCTAGCTCTCTGCAATGGTCTCTGTACAACTGTCCCTGTGAACCGCCTTCTCCAAGCTTATTGACTGAACTCTTTCTCTCTTCCTGCACTGCTCTTTAATTGACTCTCTTTCCTCTCTGTTCTCATGAGAGTCTGGCATATCCTATGCTGTCAAATCTTTTTCTGACTTATCACTTTGTTAGTCCCTCACTTAGGCATCATTTTCAAATATGGATGTATCCTTCTACAAACTAACTTTACCTTAATTGCTTGGGATTAAAGGTGTGTACTAAGGGCATGTCTGCATCCAACTAGATCACACAGATCTAGAAGGTGTTCAGATGTGATCAGAGAAACCATGCTGCTGAGTTAAAATTCATCGACACTACCCAACTAACAAAAAGAAAAGAAAAACCTTGCTGTTTTTAATTAAAATTTAGCCATTAGTAAAGCATAAAATGTATAACCCAAGAAACTCATATTGCTGCAGACTATTGGAATATCAGAATTGAAACAGAAAAAAATAAATAAAATGTGAATTTCACATTAATATGCTAGGAACCACAAAGTTCTCAATAAAGCTTTCCTGCAAGTAGTCTGCATATCATGAATTTTGTAAACTTGTGCTGCTCCCAACCTTGGCTGCAGAAGATTTTCATTACAGTAGGCAGTGGTAATAAGTAACTGTGACCACTCAGCCATTGATTGGATGTCTATATCAAACCACCCATGTCATCCTTCCTCCTCCTTCCCACCTCCCAAGGCTCAGGGAACATTTAGGAAGAGGAGATAGAAAGAATGAAAGATCTAGAAGATGGGCAGGGATGCTGTGAATGTTGTCCTTTGGTCATGGCATCGCTGTTGCACACATGAATTCAATTAAGCTGTGGTTATCTATACAAGGCCTGCACAAGATAAAGCCAGTTTTCTAAAAACTCCAGAATGAAGAGGGAGGGGCTCCTGAGCCCCCACCAGAGCTGAGGAGCTGCTGGCAGTTGGTAGCTACTGGGGAAAGTAAACTTGCTTTTCTTTGAGGGTGTGACCATGCCCCCAGTGGATGATCTCATATAGACAGCACTAATTGAACTCAATGGGTTTAATTAATCTAATTAGTTAGAATATGATTAATTATTTACTGCTATTTAATGTTTAAACTAATAAACATAAATAGAAATAATGAATGATAAATAATGAATTAAATATTAATAAATAAATAATTTAGGCCAGGCAGTGGTAGCACATGCCTTTAATCCCAGCACTTGGGAGGCAGAGGCAGGCAGATTTCGGTGAGTTCAAGGCTAGCCTGGGATACAGAGCGAGTTCCAGGACAGCCAGAGCTGTTACCAGAGAAACTCTGTCTTGAAAAAAATTAATTAATTAGAATTAAATTTTAAAAATAATAATATAAAATTGGAAAAGAGATGTGATGGGAGATCCTGGGAGACGTAGGTTGAGGCAGAGAATACAAGGTGGGTTTGATCAAGATTTGGTTTTTTTGTTTCTTTTTTTTTTTTTTTAATTTAGAAGCTATATTCACTTTATATCTCAATAATAGCCCCCTCCCTCCTCTCCTTCTGGTTCCACCCTCTCTCCTTCTTCCCCCTATCCCCCCTTCCCTACACCTCAGAAAAGGGGAACCCCTCCACCAACACCCGAGTACATCAAGTCATTTCAGGACTAAGCACATCCTCTTCCATGGTGGCCTGGCAAGACAGCACAGGAGGGAAAAGTGATTGAAAAGCATGCACCACCGTCCTTGTTAGAGACAGCCCCTGCTCCCCCTTACTAGGGTCCCATCCATGCATGGTCCTTGATTGGTGCTTCAGTCTCCTCAAGGCCCCTTACCCTTGACCCTGGCTCTGTCGGTCTTCTTGTGGGGCTCCTGTGCACTCTAAGTTTTTCTATCCTCCTCCCCACCTGCTTCCACAAGGCTTCCTGTGCTCTGCCCAGTGTTTGACTTTGAGTCTCAGCATCTGTTTCAGTCTTCTGCTAGTAGGAGCCTCTCAAATAGCAGCTATGCAAGGCTCCTGTCTGCAAGCATAGCAAAGTGTTGTTAATAGTGTCAGGGGTTGGCTCTCTTCCATAGTGTGGGTCTCAGGTTGGGCCAGGCCTTGGTTGGACATTCTCTTAGTCTGGGTTCTATCTTTATCCCTGTACAACTTGTAAGCATGGTAAATTTTGGGTCAAAGTTTTTGTGAGTGGGTTGGTGTTCCCCTCCCTTCCCTGTTCTATCTTTATCCCTGCACATCTTGTAAGCAGGGTAAATTTTGGCTCGAGGCTTTTGTGGGTGGGTTGGGGTTCCCCTCTCTTCACTATTAGTCCTGTCTGGTTAGAGGGTATTATCTTCAGTCTCCATGACCCCTGCTACTAGGGCTCTCAGTGAGAGTCACCCCCATATGCTCCCAGAAGCTTACCCTGTCTAGGCCTCCAGCTTGTCTCAGAGATACTCCACCCACAGCTTCTCTTCTCACTGCAAGCCCTCTGTCCTGCGGCCCCTGCTCCCCCCCACATCAGATCCCTATCCTCAGCACTCCATCTCCTATTCTGTTCCCTCTCTTCAGCCACTTCTGCTGTCTATTCTACTTCCCTTCTGAGTGAGATTCAAGCATCTTTCCTTGGGCCCTCCTTGTTATTTAGATTCTTTGGGTCTGTGAATTGTAGTATGGTTATCCTGTACGATATGGCTAATATCCGCTTATAAGTGAGTCCATACCATGTGTCTTTCTGGGTCTGGGTAACCTCACTCAGGATGATCTTCTGTTAGTTCTACTCATTTGCCTGCAAATTTCATGATGTCCTTGTTTTTAATAGCTGAGTAGTATTCCATTGTGTAAATGTACCACAGTTTCTTTATCCATTCTTCAGTTGAGGTACATCTGGGTTGTTTCCAGATTCTGGCTATTTCAAATAAAGCTGCTATGAAATGCTCAATGTCAGTCACCAGGGAAAGGTAAATCAAAATGTCTCAGAGATTCCATCTTACACCACTCAGAACAGTTAAGATCAAAAGCTCAAGTGAGAGCATGCGCTGGCAAGGATGTGGAGAAAAGGACCACGCCTCCATTGAGTGCAAACTTGTACAACCACTTTGGAAATTAATCTGGCACTTTCTAAGAAAATTGAGAATAGCTCTACCTTAAGACCCAGCTTTACCACTCTTGGGCACATACCCAAAAGATGTTCCATCATGCAACAAGCATATATTTTACAGAATGCTTAGAGCAGGAGAAATGGTCGTGTGTGTGTGTGTGTGTGTGTGTGTGTGTGTGTGTGAGTGTGTGTGTGTGCGCGCGCGTGCTCGTGTAAAGCAATAAAGAAGAGAACACAAATCTGGAAGTAGAGGAAACAGGGGAGTCCATAAAGATATTGCAGGGGAAGATATATTGGTAGTACAGTACTTGTGTCTGATATTTTCAAGTTTTTAAATAAAATAAATACACAAATTAATATTTTAATTTGTAAGTGATTCTCAAGGAAATGATGGGTGTACACTACCAGGTATAATGACTGCTTCCATCAACATACAGTAAACAAAGTCTACCTGGGGCATGCAACCTTAGCTATTCTGTAAAGACATACACCAACTATTGAAAAACTAAGAATAAATGCAAAATGTTCCCATGAAAGTTGTAGAAATGTTTTTTTCTCATGATAATAGAGAGGAATATTGAGGAGGAAATAGTTGCAGACATGCCGTAGGTCCTGGCTGTGACCCCGATTGTTGGTCATCCATTATGCTGTATAACTTTATTTTATAAAGTTTCCTATATGTGTACTCCTATATATGTGTATTATGTACACTAATATTTATATTTCTAGATATACACATGTAATACATAATCAAACCAGGCGCAGTGGTGCATGCCTTTAATCCCAGTACTTGGAAGGCAGAGGCAGGTGGATCTCTGTGACATCAAGGTCAGCCTGGTGTTACAGTATTTTGTATCCGTTCGGCCTACAAATCAAATAACTGACACAGAGAGACTAAAACATACTTTAAAGCTGCCAGCACTTCGCTGGGCAGAGTCTGAACTGATTCTAATCTACTCGTAAACTAAGCAAACTACTCTAAACCTTATAACATACATATATTCCAAACACTTGCCACTATGGCCCCTGGGCCAGTCTGCATCCAGTTCCCACTGTCCTCCTCCAACCGTCCAAAAATCCTCTTCCCTCTCCAACCGGCAAACTTTTCTCCTCCAGGAAGTCCTGCCTTCCACTTCCTGTCCTTCTGCCCAGCTGATTGGCTAAACAGCGCTTTATTGATACATTCACTTAGCATTCCTCCACAGCCTGGTTTACAATGAGAGTTCCAGAACAGCCAGGGCTATTACACAGAGAAGCCCTGTCTTGAAACATAATTCCTTAACCAAAGTGTTTATGGAAACAGTAAGGTGGTGTGGGGAGAGCACAGGGAGATGGTTCAGCAGGTAAAGTGCTAACCACATACGGACCTCAGTTTGAATCTTAGCATCTATATAAAGCAATTGTAGCAACCATGATGTCACCACCACTAAAGAAGAAGAGATAGGGAGATCCCTGGAGCTTACTAGTAGCCCCAGGCTCAGTGAGAAATCTTTTCTAATAAATTAAGATGAAGAGCAACTACAAAAAAATGCCAATACTGACTCCTGGCTTCCACATATCTGTGTGTGTGTGTGTGTGTGTGTGTGTGTGTGTGTGTGTGTGTGTGTACACATACAGAAGAAACAATGGCAGAGTGGTTTTGTTATTTCATACAATGTGATAGCAAGAAGTAGCTGATCATTGCACACTGTGATACTGATTTCTTGGACCACTCTCACTATTTCTTGCATTAGTTCAGGTCTTCAAAAGCAAACACCAGAATGGCATTTAAGCATGCAAGAATTTTATTTTAAAAATTAAAGAAGAAATGAGAGGGAGCTAGAAGAGACAGAACCCAAGCCTCAGACCACAATGCAGTTCTTCACGTCACCAGTCCACAAGCTGTAAAGACCTTAAACACAGCAATTCAAACAAATAAGAAACACAAAAATGACATATAGAACCATTGAGCCATGGTTAACATAAAGTACATGTACACTATAAAGATTTTTTTTATCATTCCAATAAATGAACCTTTGAATATTTATGAAATGGTATGAAACATTATTTCCTATATTAAAGACCAAAGGAACTGTATTTCTCTACCCACTGGGGTCTGTCTGATAGTGTTGGGTCATATACTAAGTTATTTGGACAAAAAAAAAACAAAAAACAAAAAAACAAAAAACAGACACTGTTAAACACTTTTTCATGTGTGGGCATGTGTAACTCTTGTTCTAGAGTCAGAACAGTCTAGAGAAATATGGCATTTAATTAAATCTTTTGAACATGAAGTTTCCAGACTATGAAAGAGGTAAACAAATGTCTACCCAAACCCCATGTGATGTAATGATAATAATAGCATGTGAAGAAAATAAGTAGTTCCAGCAACGCTCCCAGGGGCCCCCAAAGCCCTTTCTAGGCAGAGGGAGGGATACAGTAGGCAGGCATGTTCATCACCAGTGAATTATCTCTGCAATGCTGTGTGCTCTCAATGGGTTTGCAACACCAAAATTATGCTATATAGAATGTTCTGTCTTTTCTTTAAACTCATTGTAATATATTTTTAATCAGTGTGTATTTGCACATGTGTGTGTGTGCACATGTATGTATCATGGTGCAGCAGAAGAGGTTAGAAGATAACTTGTAGGAATTAGTTTCTCCTCCCATCATATGGAATTGAACTCATGTCATCAGGCTTGGTGGCAAGGGACTTTTCCTGCTGAGCCCTTGGCTGGTTCCAGAATTTCTTTTCAAGAGTATATTAGGGAGCTGGAGATATGGCTCATTTGTTAAGAGCACATGCTGCTCTTGCCGAGGACCCAGGTTTGGTTTCAACCTACATGAATGCTCATGACTGTCTGAATTCTAGTCAAGGATCCTTCTTCTGGTCACCATGGGTACCAGGCATGCATGTAGTGTGCATTCATACAGACTGGTAACACTCACACATTTAAAATTAAAACAAATAAATATTCCCCTTAAAGAGTGCACTAAGAGGCCAGGATTGTAGTTCAAGTGTTGGTGTCCTGGTGCCTTTTTGTTTATACACATGGAATCTTTATGTTTGTTTTGAGACAGAGTTTCTCTGTGTATCACTGGCTATCCAGGAACTCACTATGTATACCAGCGTGGCCTTAAACTCAGAGAGATCCACCTGCTTCTGCTTCCAAAGTCATGCGTACACCACTACAACAGGCTACATGAATTTTTAAAAATCTGTCCTATCCTATGGTTTAGGAGATATAACATTCACACTTCAATCTTGAATTCCCATATATATATGAAGAAGAAGAAGAAGAAGAAGAAGAAGAAGAAGAAGAAGAAGAAGAAGAAGAAGAAGAAGAAGAAGAAGAAGAAGAAG
>OU015745.1:126567325-126581725 GCA_907169655.1 Acomys percivali
AGAAGAAGAAGAAGAAGAAGAAGAAGAAGAAGAAGAAGAAGAAGAAGAAGAAGAAGAAGAAGAAGAAAAGACATTAATGTCACAATGACCCAAAAAGAGTTTGGGAACCTTTGAAGAATCACAATGTCTACTGATAGAAAGCATAAATGTTTGGCTGGGCATTGTGGTGCATGTCTTTAATCTCAGCGCTTAGGAGACAAAGGCAGGAGGATGTCAGGGAGTTGGAAACCAGCTTGGTCTACATAGCAAGCTCCAGGATAGTCAGGACTACAAAGAGTGACCTAGTCTCAAAAAGTAGGCAACAAACAAATATAGCATAAAATAGATTATTCTAGTATTTTCAAGTTTTGGATAAGAATTTTATTTCTTTAGGAAGAAATAAAGACTTGTAAAATGTGGTGGTACAGACCTGTAATCCCAACACTCAGGAGATAGACGTAGACATGTCTCTGTGAGTTTGGAGGTTTGGCGTATACAGCAAGTATTAGGCCAGCCAGTGCTACATAATAAGATCATGTCTCAAGAAGGAAGGAAGGAAGGAAGGAAAGAAGGAAGGAAGGGAAGAAGGAAGGAAAGAAAGAAGGAAGTTGGTTTTTTGTTTGTTTGTTTTTGTTTTTGAAATAATAATGTCCTTTCTTCTTAGTGTTTTTAAAACCAAATACCAGCATACAGTATTTTCAGAAAGGAATTAGATTTGACAGGTCGCCAATAAAATGTACTTATAAACTGTATTTAAATTTCTCAATAGTTATGCCGGGTGTTTCAAAGAAGTATGGAGTTTCAAAATAAACTGAAACACAGACAACCAAACTCCAATGTCATCTTGAACTGGAAGTCAAGGTTTGGTTTGGTGCCCTCTAAGCCTATATTTTCTCAGTGTATTTGAGTCAGCATGCAATATATCACCCTCCTGGCTCTCCCTTGCTGATCTAGTGATATTTTCTGGTTTTGAAAGTTCCATGTATAAGAGAAGGTAGGAGAGAGCGCAATCATAATGCATTACACACAGGTATGAAATTGTCAAGGAACAGATTCAACTGACATTTTAAGTCCCATGTTACTTGAATGACTGTGAAGAAGCAAGGGTTCTGAAAGAAACCATTATCCCTGAGACCAGTCCTCCTCTCTTGGCTATTCCTGCTTTCCACTCTCTTCCTTCGGCCTACTTTGACGTTGTTCCCTCACTTTCTCTCTCACATCCTAATTTCTCTCTGTGACAGCCTTCTTGCCTCCTCTGCACTGACTCCACCTTACTTTCAGCCTATAGTATTGCGTGTTTAGGTCATTGCAATCTCCTGAGAACTGATGCTCAGACTGTCCCATCCACCTACACATGGCAAGCTCCCATGTTTGAAGGCCTACATACCTGTCTGTCATATTAGCATCACACTTGCCAGGTGTGGCATACCCTTTACTGGCATAACCTTCCCTTAAAAAAACAAACCACCTTTCTCACTCTTTAATTAGGCTCAGACATCTCTCTCTATTCGGGGCTACTTATTACTAGCTATCTTGGAAACAGGTACGTAGAAAAAAGAGAGACCACATTTGTTGTTAGGGTCCTGTGGCTTTAAATTCCTCCAAGTCAGCCACTACATTCTTTCAGGGTCTGCCCTGGCACTGGATGGTCAGTGAGGGCCTGAACTGTGTCCATCCATTTTCATTCTTTATCATTCCTCTCCTATGCATTGTCAAATATAAATGATAAGAGAAGTGATGAGAAAAAATAAGACATGAAAAGCTAAGTTTAAAATTAATATTTGTACATATGACTTCTTCAGCATCCAGGAAATGACTTAAAAGAGATAAGGTTTTTTTTGTAAAGCATTTCCTTGTGAGCACATGGAACGAGTATATTTGGGAAGAGATTACGTGCTGTAGTGCAACCATAGCTACACAAAGATCTGGCTAGTGCTTTGAAAGAAACATGTATGAGAGGCTCAGTTTCTGACATGTAGAGGAAAGGGCTTGTGAGCTTCAAGTAACAGCTTTTCTTGTTCTACTTGTGGCATTTTGTCTCCTTTTATAAGCCAAATTTATATTAAAATACATATACACACATATCCAAATGTAGAGAGAAATTGATGTGTACTCATACATGGGGATATGTGTGCAATTTATACATATGTTTACATGCATGAGGAAATATGAATATAGGCAAATTGGTTTATAATATTAGTAGAACCTATAAAATATTTCTGTTCAAAAATTATTTTTCAAAGGCAAAACTTGTCCTAGAAATGGTATCTTTATTATACATTTGAAATAGTTTATAAACCAAATTTCTTTATCTGAACCATAAAATATAGCAAACCAAAATATTTACTTGTAGATTCACATATTTTAATCAGTGCCTACATGTAAATCTCTGTAATACTGAGTCTGTGGTGCTTTTCCAATGGCTGCACAATTTAAAGAATGCTTTTGAAAATTGTTATTGGCAACTTAGCAATCCTAAATGTAACCTTTAAAAAGTTTAAATTAATGTTAAAATATTTACAACTGTAGTTATCTCTGTAGAACATTATTTTTTCTTCTACTTTGTTTTGAAAGTTGTTAACCTACAAAAAGTTACAAGAATGAACTGCTCTTCCTACATGAAACTTGATCACTTTTTATTTTCCCATTCCCCCCCCTTTCTCTTGAATCACTTGAAAATAGTTTACAGATCTCCTTAAACACTACAGCATGAACTTTCCCAAAATAAAAACATGTTATCTTATATTTTCTTCAATAAGCACATTTCTCAAAATCCACAAGATTAGTGCTGATAAAAGATTGCTTTCCAACCAACATTTTCTTTTTCCTTCTCCGAGTAACAGTGTGCATTACACATACGTCACATTGCCTTGGGTGCCACATGTCTTTAGTTTTTTGTTTTGGGTTTCTTGTTTGTTTGTTTGTTTGTTTTTTCAGTCCAGAACAGTTCCCTATTCTCTGTTTGTCTTTCAAGGTATTTTCATATTTACAGAGTGGCGGTCACTTGTTGAATAGAATGCTCCTGCCTTGGGTTTGCCTGACCATCTCCTTACGCTTTTCGACAGGTTGTGCATTTGGGCAAGAACAGTACAGAACTAACACTGTGTCCTTTTCAGTGCAACCCAAGCAGAGAACCAGGATGTTGATTTGTCCCATTATTAGTGATAATCACTTCTTCACTGTGAAAACATCTGGGTTTTGTGGTTAAATTAGTACTCTGATACATAGCAACCATGTTCATAATTTCCAGAAGCTGGAATCTCCTCAAATGTCATGGATGATTAGTTAAACAAAGTGTACACTGTATACTAGGTAGACATAGTAGCATAAAGCAACAAACTATGGATGCCAGCAGTAATGTGGATGAACCCCAAAACAATTATGCTGGGTGTAGAAAGCCAGTTACATGTTGCATGCTTCCATGTTTACAACATGTATTTCTCTGTAAATTATTTTGATCTTACAGATTGACTTTGATTGTAACCCAGCCCTGCTTCCCACTAAAGCTCTCTGTGTCCTGGTCCACTAAAATGTAACAAATAGTCATAACATACTCTAGCTACTATGGAGCCATGAGGAAATGTATCCCCTCAAACTGTAAGTCGAAGGACATCTTTCTTCCCAGAATTTGCTTCTCATACTTGGTCACACTGATGAGAAGAGTAACTGACAAGATGTTAAGGACCTGTGACTATGACAAGATGGCAAAGTGGAGCCCTAAATTAGCAGAATGATTCTGTAACCCGATTGCAGTAGTTACAACACTCTGCATTTACATTCAAAGCCATAAAACTAGTCAGTCACCAAAAACAAAACCATTTTTATAGTATACTTCTGTTTAAAGACTTTTTTATGTTTGGTTAGTGTCTGGGCGCTTGTGCACTTGAGTACAGTGGCTGGAAGCCAGAAGAGGGCATAAGATTCCCTGGAGTTGGGCTACAGGTAGCTATATCTGCACATGGATGTTGGGACCCAAACTTCAGTCCTCTGTAAGACAATATATACTCTCAGCCACTAAGCTGTCTCTCCAGCCCTTTTGTATTGCCATGACAAGACACCATGACCAAGGCAACTTACAAAGGAAAACGTGAAGAGGAATCACATCCAAACACCTTCTAGGTCTATGCAATCTGGCTGGAATGCAGACACACTCTGGGCTATACTATGATCTGTCTGGAGTACATGCACATGCTTAGTACACACCTTTAATTGCTAACAATGAAGTGAAGGTTAGTTGGTGGAAGGGGGACCTGTGTTTGAATATGACAGTGATGTATCCGAGGAAGTTTTGACAGAATGAGCCCAAGATTGGATATGCCTAACTCTCACAAAAACAGGACAGGAAAGAAAGGCTACTTAAGAGCAGCACAGGGAGAGAAGAGGCAGCAGTTTTTACTGAGACAGTACAGAGACAAGTTACAGAGAGATCAAGCTAGACATAGATAAAGACAGAAGGAGCCAGAGAATGAGATGGAGCGAGATTAGAACATATTGTCAAAGTTAGTATGAAGCCAAGCAGAGCAATTCAGACAGAAGCTGAGCGACACCAATTTCAATCAGTCAGCTTGGAGAGGAGTTTGGGCCAGAACAATTGAGTTGAACCAGCCAGTGAGAGTTTAGAAAGAGCTAGAAAGGGGGAGTTTTTCAGCAGTAAGTCTTGGAGGATGAAACACTCTATGCATAGGTTAGCAGGTGGAGATTGGAAGCTGAAACCTTCAAGGTTTGGGTTTACAAAAGATTAGATTGTATGGAGGCAAGAAGCTTCCAGGCCTAGGCCTAAGGGTAGCTAGAACAGAGAAAGAAATGCTCTGGACTCAGCCCAAGCCATGTATTCATGCAGCTTGGGTACAGCTCTCATCTCGTCCCCTCATCCAAGGTAATATAAACAACATTTACCAAAAAAAAAAAAAAAAAAAAAAAAAACCACCATGTTTAATTTGGAGCTCATAGATATAGAAGGTTAGAGTCCATGACCATTATGGTGGGGAATATGGCAGCAGACAGGAAGGAATGACACTGGAACAGTAGCTGAGAGCCTGTATGCTGGTCTACAGCAGGAGACAGAGAGGCAATAGGAATGACACAGGCTTTTAGAACTTCCATGCCTTCCACCAATGATACACCTCCTCCACCAAGGCCACACCTCCTAATCCTTCCCAAACAGTTCAAGCAACTTAGGCACCAAACATTCAAGTATATAAGCCTATGGGAGTCACTCTTATCCATACTCTTTTTAAAATATCTGTAAGGAATCCTTAGAAAATATATGAACTTCATAATAAATGCATGGCTTGTATGTAATCCAATATTTTAATTCTCCACTTGCATTTATAGCTCTGCTTCTACACAAGCTTGATAGTGATATACAGATTTTTACAGGTGTTGTTGTCATTCTCTTGTGGTGAATAAATCCCAATCATATAAACCAAAAGATAGATATTACTAAGGACTATGCTTTTCTCATGTAGGGCTACCTCATTCAGGATGATCTTTTCTAATTCCATCCATTTGCCTGCAAATTTCACGATTTCCTTGTTTTTGATAGCTGAATAGTATTCCATTGTGTAAATGTACCACAGTTTCTTTATCCATTCTTTGATTGAGGGACATCTAGGTTATTTCCAGAGTCTGGCTATTATGAATAAAACTGCTGTGAACATAGTTAAGCAAATGTAAATGTCCTTGTTGTATGCTGGAGTGTCTTTCAGGTATATGCCCAAAAGTGGTATAGCTGGGTCTGGAGGTAGAGCTAGTCCCAATTTTCTGAGAAATTTTCATGAAATTTAGTAATATTAGTTTATGGATGTGATGTAGGTATTAAAATACACATGATATTAAGGAACATACATTCATCTCTGGTTATGACAGTGGCACTAAAGATTATTATATCACTATAAATTAAGACCTTCTTTCTAGTCATCTGTAACATACTTGACCGTTGCTTCTGTAACAGTCATTTACTGGCTACAAAACTGAAATTAATATTTCATACTGAGTAAACAAATTGCGATATGCAGATAATTGTCTGTGACTTGGAAGAACTCAGTTGAAAATCCTGTACCATAACAGAATACACATATTGTTAAGATGATAACATGGTACATTAAAATGATAAAGAGGGCTGCTGGATAGTTTTATGCCAACTTGAAACAAGCTAAAGTCAAATAAAAGGAGGAACCTCAATTAAGAAAATGCCTCCATAAGATTGCATTGTGGTCAGCCTGAAAGACAGTTTTTAATGTAACACACACATTTTTTAGTTGTTTCATTCATTCATTTTATGTGTACGGGTATTTTGTTTGCACATATGTCTGTGTAGCACATGCTTGTTTGGTGCCTCATGCCTACAAAGGCCAGAAGGAGGTGTTAGATTCCCTGGAATTGGAGTTACAGACAGTCATGGGCCACCATGTGGGTGCTGCGAATTGGATCCTGATCATCTAGTCAAGCAGGCAGTGCTCTTAACTGCTGAGCCATCTCTCCAGACCCCAAGTAGCACATTCTTTATTTACTTTCTCTTCCCATACTTTCATATCTACTACCTAAAATCAATATCATGTCACTAGGCAATGTAGATAAAATCCCTAGATTCAAATTTTTGCTATATGCTCTTTTTTTCAGCACCCAAATCTAATAAATATGACAGTATTTATTATTCATCTCTTCTCTCAATAGTAACAGCCTGTGTTAGTGTCTGCATAGGTGTGGGTTATAGATTATATCTCCCATCATCTTTGCCACAGTGCATGACCTAAGTGGTCATATATACCAAATCTTACCTTTAAAACAAATAAATGTGCATATTTATTCTTGTATTCCATTAAAAAGTTCATAGTGAGCCCTACACTTTTGGTGATATATCACATGCTTTTATGAGCTGTAGTTAGGAAAAAAAAACTGAGAAGTATTACATTATCTCTGACATCTGTCAAAAAAGAAAATATGTATCCATCTTTTTCTCATGGGAGAAAAAAAAAGGTTACTCTTAAGTCACAACAAACTACAAATGCAAATGAGCCTATGGAAAAAAGTTTAAATTTATTACAATCAATACTAAATTGGTAAATAAACAGAGAGAAGTAGACAGATTAGAGCAAATTACTAATCGTTATGGACTGAGCTGTGTCTTCCTCCCAAATCCTTACTGATGCTCTTACTCCCAGGTAAAATTGGCCTGAATATGCCAATCGGGGAGGTTCATTAAAGAAGAGATTACATTAGAATAAGGGGTAATAGGATCCTCATTCAGTCTGACCTAGAGTCTCCCTGAGTTCCCACACAGAGAAGACAGCATCACCAACACAAAGAGACCTTAGGAAACATGGATTCTGCTTGCACCTTGACCATGGACTGAGCCTTCAGAGCTGTGTTACTTAACCTTGTTACAACAGCCTTACAACCTAACACAGTCATTTACTTTCAAAAGGAAAGGCTTGTTTTAGCACCCTTACAATCTCATAGTCATTTTCCTCCAAAACCAAGCAAGGGTACAGCCTATCAGACAAAAATAAGCAAGTGAATAAATGAATGATAATACCACAGTGACAGAAAACAAGAACAACATCTTGCTCTACAACAGGCTGTTCCTTAAACAAATATACTTCCTTCAGTTGTGACCAAGGGAGAAGGCCTGGGGCCTGACCCAGCTCAGTTAGGGTGGCAATAAGAAAGTGCACCTGCATCTCTGTGAACTAGTTCAGTCTTGCTGAACACAACGTGACACTGGCCTGCATACATCTGTAGCAGAGTCAAGAAACCCAAAATGATGACGCAGCATCATTCTGAAGCATTGGCTGAATAATCACATGAATCTCAAAGGTGAAGGATTTCGTAACTGAACCACCTACCTACCTTTTATCCAAAGCCGACAGTAGGCAGCAGCCAGGAAAGCAAAGCTATTTAATATTAATGAGCCAATTAAGAGGCTTTCTATATTGCTGCATTAAGCACCTTAGCTGTGTTTTGGCTACTAATCTAAGTCAAAGTGTAACTTCCTTTTTTTTAATAGATCCAAGGACAAAAAAGTCTTTATTTCATCTCTTTTTATAAAACAGTATCCTTAGGCTTCAAGATTATTAAAAGACAACCAACTTCAAAATTTGCCATTTGAAACCATATGTCTGTGTAAATCAAAATCATCTGGCCATGGTACCTCAAACAAAACTCAGAAAGAAAGGAATTAAGATCCTGCAGCTGCGCTGGGCGTGGTGACACACACCTTTAACCCCAGCGTCCAGAAGACAGAGGCAAGTGGGTCTCTGTGAGTTCCAGACCAGCCTTGACTACAAAACAAGTTCCAGGACAACCAGGGCTACATAGAGAAACCCTGTCCTGAAATAATAAACAAACAACAACAAAAATAAAAAACAAAACAAAACAAAAAAATCCTGCTGTTGATTTTAGACAGGTTTCATTCAAAACAAATGTAATGATTCTACTCTTTAAGTCATAAAACAAACATATGATAATTAAATTTCTTCTTAGAAGAAGGTTGTATGCTGCATAAGAAAAGGTTTGCAGATATCATTCCGCTGTTAAAACCACTCAAAAAGGGCCAGCAAGATGCTCAGCACCTAAAGGCACGTGCTGGGCAAGCCTGGGGACCTGATTTGAATCCCTGGAACCCACAGTAGCAGCAGAGAACTGACTCTCGAAAATCATCCTGTGACCTCTACGCATCCGCTGTGGCACAGGTGTGCCCATACGCATACACATGACACACCCAAACACACCCACAAAATAATAAAAATAATTTCCAATCTATGAAAACGTATTGCTGGTCCACATAAAAGTCAAACTTTCGAAAAGAGGCGCAACAGAATGACCGCATTGTCTCAGTCCGTCCCTTGTTGATCATCACTTTCCTCATTCCACTCCTCTTCCTGTGGTCCTCAGTTTTCAGGGCTCCTAGGGTTTCTCCATGTGTGGCTTACTCCCACACACTCTGAAATGCTCACCCCTGACCTCTCCCAATAGCCCTGCCCTGCCCTGCTAAGGCCTGGCTATAAGTAACTCCTTCATTCAGCCCTTATCATAACAACTGGCTTTACTTTTTATATTTATCTTCATTAAATGAGTTCTAGAAATGGGACTATGCTAAAGAAAAGCCCAGCTTATGATAGACATTCAGAAATACTGGGTGAAGAAGGAAAAAGAGGGAGGGATGGGGGAAAGGAAGGAGGGAGGGAGAGAAAGAGAGAGAAAAGAAAGGGCACATTAAAAGACACCAAGGAAGAAGGAAGTGTTGATGCTATACAATGAGTACAAGAAAATAGGGGCTAGATTGTTTCTCTATGTTGCCTTTAATACTCAGCTTTCTGAAAACGGAAATTCACATCTGTTCTAGTGTTTTGTGATAAATGCCGACCGAAAGCAGCTAGGTAGAAACTCCAGAAGAAACATGCGGGAACTGAAGCAGAGACCATACAGTCGTGTTTACCCGGCTTGCTTTCCAAAGCTTGTTCAACTCACTTTCTTACGCAACCCAAGAAGCCCTGCCCTAGGGGATGACACTGCCCACAGTGGGCTAGGCTCTCCCACATCAAGAAAATGGTCCCACAGACTTGTTCACTGGCCAATCTGATGTTGGCAATTCCTCAATTGCAGCTCTCTCTTCCCAGGTGATTCTAGAGTGTGTCATGTGTGACAAAAACTGGCCAGCACTCTGCCATAAAAGATTCATCTTGGAGTTAAGCGTTAGGAGTCTGAGGGCCTGGGTGATAATGGCATATGCCTTTAACCACAGCATTTCGGAGGCAGAGGCAGGGGAATCTCTGTGTGTTCCAGGCCAAAACCAACCAGGGCTACATAGTGAGACCCTGTCTCAAAAAAAAAGGGGGGGGGCAAAAAGAAAAAAGGTAGGAGGACTATGGGCAGGGGGGAATAGGAATAAGTAACTAGCGCACTTAACTTATCTGGCATGATTGACTTGATGTGTATGAAGTCCCGGGTGTGATCTCCAGTATATAAGCTGGGTTATAGTGCTGCATCCCTGTAATCTTAGCACAAAGGCAGAAGAATCAAAGTGCAAGGGCATCCTTGCCTACAGAGCAATTTTGATGCTAGCCTTTGTGTACTATATGTGAGATTCTATCTCCAAAGGTGGCGGTGGAGGAGGGGAGATCATCTGTGTCTAAATATGACAGGAAGTGTATCATTATACCTGGTGAACCAGAGATGGGCTTGGGGAACAAAGGACCAAAACTCAGAAATAGAAATCCTTCAGCAACAACTCCTCCCCTCCCCCAGGCGCAACACGCTTGAACACTGTTTTGTTGCAGCAACTCCGGAAACAGGGATGTGGCATACATTTCCCCCTGTGGAGAAACTGAGCTCCTGAAAGAATAATTAGATAGAAGCAACACTGACAACAGAAGCCAGGCTTTTAGTGGCTTTTCTCGGCCTGACCAATGTCCCACACAAGGGGGGGAGGGAGGGGGGAAGAAAGTGCCCCGCCTCCCTCACGACAATGTGCTGACTCAGCTAGCTTAGCTGGCCGTTGCCCCAGATTTGCAAGTCCTTTCCCGTTCTGTGTCCATTATGTCTGCCCCTTTGAGATGAACTCCAAGGAAAGGTTTCGCTCAAGGTTAAGCCGGGCTGCCTGAAAGCTATAGTGCTGTCGCCCTGGTCACCTTATCTGAGCAGCAGGATTTCCTAGGGCTTGGGTTTCCAAGCTTCACTTTGATTTCTTGGGGAGATAAAGTAAGCTCACTCGTTTTGAAACACTTTTTTTTTTTTTTTTTAGTGGCCATGCCACAGTAAACCCTTAGATAATTTCTCCTGTGTGTAGGGCAGGGAAAAGAGTTGCCTTCGATAGTCACATTTTACTAAATTTCCTAAAGGAAACACTCCCCCATCCCTTTCCTGTCAGCCTTTGCAAAAACATAAAACGATCTACTGTTAAGATCTCCCTGTGTCTAGCGGCTTTCAGTTTTATTCTCAATCCCTTGAGATGCGGAAACAATAAGCAGGTCGTCCAGCCAATCGTAGATAAGTATGGTGGATGGACGTGGTTGTCACCTTTGGCCAGACTCTTCTGCACTGTTTCTGCCCTCTGCCTAGTCCCTTTTCCATTCATATCCATCCTGTTTGGAACTCAGAAAACTAATTATAAAGCTTAAATGGACTCAAACTGCATGAGAAACGACAAGGAAGGTGAGCTGACAGCGAGGCCCGGTGTAAGAAGGGAAAGGCTTTGGTCCATCTGCTCCTGCCCCTCCCCCTGCCGTCCTCGCAGACATCCCTAAACCGAGTCCAAACTGTGGATCACAAATGAATACTGGCCGAGCAGTAGATTTGCTTCAGAGGCGGGCTATTATCCTTTTCTTTTTTTCTTTCTTTTTTCTTTTTTCCTCCTCCTCCTCTTCTTTCTTTTTCTCGTTTTCTTCATCCCTTCTTTTTAATTAGGGGCCCAGGAGGGAAGCTACCCATTGTTTCTGACAGACAGCTTTAGCTTCGGAAAGAGCTGTGTGACTCCGGAACCCTTTTCTGCAGGATTGTTTCGCTGAGGTGAAGCCTCACCACACCTGGAACACTGTTACACTTAGCAACCTCGGAGGAAGGAACGTCTTCCACGAGAGTTAACAGTGGAGCTGACAGGATTCTATGTCTAAAAGACCCGCCTCCTAGGGTGGGAAAACACGGAGAGAGTACAGCAGTTTCCACTAATGCCCACAATAAGATACCAAACACACAGAAAGCAAAGCTCGTCCCCACCACACGCTCATGTCACCTTCCTTCCTTTCTTCCTTTCTTCTCACTTCCTTTCTCTTTTTCATGTTTCAAATGCGAGTTTCAGCCCATTAAATTGACTCCTTCGTATGAAGATGTGGCAAACCGTGCGCTCTGAAAAACACTATGAGTTGCCCTTTAATTTCTCTCACCCTGTAATTCAATACAGAGTGATTCGGAATGGAGGACAAGCCTGATGAGTTTGAGGTATGGGATATAAAGGAATCCGACCAGCTCTGAGCTCATTGTGTTTTTAAACCTCGCTCTGCGTGTTCATCCTCACCACAGAGAGGATACTATTATCTTTGCTCAGAGAGCAGACAGTGGCCGGCCTGTTCCGCCCATACCACCCCCCTCCATCTCCCCAACCCCCTACCCGGGTTTCTCTTTGATCCCTGCAGCCGGCTCAGCCCTTCCCCCTAGCCCTCCGTTGAGATTGGCCCAGTCTGTGGGGACTGTGGGAATTTGCGGGACTGCGGTCTGCAGAGCAGTCACTGTTCTACCCCGAGCTCTTCCCTCTTCCTGCTGAGCTTTCACGCTGGATCTGGGCGGTTAATGGTTGATTTTTTTTTTTTTTTTCCTGCGCTTTTCTGGTGTTTAGTTTCTAATTCCATACAGGCTTGTTAGTTTGTATGCTCGGATGTTTCTTTGTTAGCTAGGACCTCGTCAGGGAAGAATTTGTCCACTCAAAAATTAGTTTTTTGGAGATGATTTTAATTTTTTTTAGATATAAATAAATAAGTGTTTTAACTTGACATTGTGGTACACACCTGGAATCCTAGCACTGGGGAGGCAAGAGGATTGGGAGTTCAAGGCCATCCTTAGCTTTCTAATGATTGTGTGAGGCCTACCTGTTCTACATGAGACCTTGTTTAAAAGTAAAAATTAAACAAATTAAACGTTTTTAAATTAGCTTATGGAGTTGTTTTTTTTTTTTTTAATTTTAGATAAAGGTAACCACAGAATGGGGTCAGGGTGGACTACCCCTAGGCACATCCCCAGTAGGCTGTGGATCACAGTCCCTTTGGGGGTTACATATCAGATATCCTGCAAATCATTATGATTCACAGCAGTAGCAACGGTGCAGTTATGAAGTAGCAACTAAAATAATTTTATAGTTGGGGGTGTCGCCAAAACAGGAGGAAGTGTATTAAAGGGTTGTTCACAGCATTAGGAAGGCTGAGAACCAGTGCTCTAGACTTTATTACTACTACCACTGCCTTCACCCTAGCAAAGGTTTGTTGTGCCTGCCGTTGATGTTTACCACGTGATCGACTGTTTTCCTTGGAAAGAGTCCTACTTCTAATTAGAGAGAGTAAGGAATAAAGGAAGGTAACAGAGTGGACACAAGAAAAGCACAATGGGTCGTCATGAAAATGTCACAGATCTCATTGTTTTGGAAACTACTTTATTTGAAAGAGCCGTCCTTTATTATCATTATGATGATGATGATGATGATGATGATGATGATGATGATGCATTATGTCTATGTGTTAAGTAGACAGAAGCCCAGTTCTACCCTGAGCATTGGGGACAACTTTCCAGGCACGGTTCCCGTTGCATGATTAGTTCCGTGGACAGGAGCGGCTTGGGTCTTGCTGTTCTATCTAGGATCTAACTTCATTATTGCCGTGTATAGAATCACAGCACCTCAACTTGTGATGCTGTGTGGAAAAGAGCAGGACAGATCACACTTCTACAAAATGTAAGACACTCTGTATGCTGATCACCCCACACTCAAGGAACCTAACAGCCTCTGGAACCAGATTTGCATTGATCTGTTTCAGGTGTTCCTGTTTTCTCTGCTACACACTCAACTCCTTTCTCATCTTTATTTCTTTTCACTCTGGAGTCATATTGCCGCCTGGCTAGGGGCCTCGTTTAAATCAACACCGTCTCTTTTGTGGTATACGTCTTTTTTACAGTAACTCTCTGACAAACCAGAATGAAATTCAGAGCTACTGTGAAGGGACTGGTGGGTTGGTTTGTGATCGGTATTCTCTGCAGAGGAGATGAGCCAATCAAGCTGAATTAAAATATATAAAGGCAGGTTTGTTTGGAGCAGCTCTCCGGTGGGTTCACCAGTCCCAAAGGAACAGGGCCAGGGGAGTAGTCGCCATGCAGACAAATAGACAGAAAAGAGGAAGTGGGGAAGAAAGAAAGGGTGTGTGTGCAGAGAGAGAGAAAAAATGTGGAGAGGGAGGAGAGAGAGAACCAAAATGTCTGGATTATACAGGGAAGCAACTCTGGGGGGAGAGGAAGCTGGCCCCTGGGCTGGAAAATTCAGGTAAGGACTGAGGGATGCTGGGAGAACCTGGAGACCAGATCCGATTTGGGATGTTAAAGAGGCACCTCATCTGCTTGTCCTGGGTCTGAATCCCAACAGTTTGGTCTGTAAAGGACGTGTTGTGCAAGCGTAAGGACATGAGTTCAATCCCCAGCACCTGCATTTGGTGTTGGCGCATGCTTATGATTAATCCCAGTCCTGGAAAGACAGAGACAGGAGAGGGTCTGGAACTAACTGGCCAGTGACTCTAAATGGACCAGGAAGCCTCAGGTCCCAGTGAGAAACTGTTTCTCAAAAAATATAATGGATGGTTCCTAACATTAACTGCTGGTTTCCTTGTGCACACACAACTATGAAACACACACACACACACACACACACACACACACACACACACACACACA
>OU015745.1:126581735-126625875 GCA_907169655.1 Acomys percivali
ACACACACACACACACACACACACACACACACACACACACACACACACACACACGAGGGAAGGTCCAGAATCAAATTAAAATTCAGTCTTCCAAATACAGACAAAATAATAACAACCAGATGAAAGTCAGTGTGTTCCGGCAACTTTGTTACTACAGCAAATCCTCTAGCATCTCTTCCTAGGTGACACAGTGATGCTGGTCACAGGAGGCCTTTGGTGAAGTGCTGAGTCGTGAATCCTCTGCCCTACTTACGTGTCACATGCTGTTATTTCCTAAATAGCAGCAGATACTGGAAGATGGGACGGCGAATGCTATAGCCTACTAAGCTGCTCTCATTGTCTGGTTTATCACTCAGTTCTATCTCTTCCTTCCTCTACAGGAAATGAGGAGAGCATAGATGATAAGTAATTCCAAGCATGAAAAAAAGGTAAAATATTAAACCCTTTGTGATAACCAGAATTTTTTTAAAGTAGGGGTCAAAAGCATAAATAAGGGAAGCTACCATCCTCCATTTCTATCTGCCCAACAACTTCCTCTCTTGAAATTCAGCTCTCAGAACCTGGGAAATAAATAAGCTTCCTGATAAATTTCTTCATCACTTTCACCTATTTAGGTGGCTTGTTGGATCTCTTAATACTCCTTTTTAAAGTAGTGATTAGTTCTATAATTAACTATCAAATCTAAAAAATAGACAAAGTTCCCTGGCAGTTTAGAACTACTGCTAACCAGGAGACAACTTCCTGAACAGAACACCAACAGCCCAGGCCTTAATGTCAACAATAATAAATGGGACCTCATGAGGCTGAGAAGCTTCTGTAAGGCAGGAGACACTGTCAAGAGAACAAAGCGACAGCCTACAGACTGGGAAAAGATCTTCACCAACCCTTCATCTGACAAAGGTCTAATATCCAAAATATATAAAGAACTCAAGAAATTAAACACCACAAAGCCAAACTACCCAATTGTGAAATGGGGCTTGGAACTTAACAGAGAATTCTCAGCAGAGGAATATCAAATGGCTGAGAAACACTTAAAGAAATGCTCATCCTCAGTCATCAGAGAAATGCAAATCAAAACAACACTGAGATTCCATCTTACATCCATCAGAATGGCTAAGATCAAAAACTCAAATGACACCACATGTTGGCTAGCATGTGGAGAGAGAGGAACACTCCTTCATTGCTGGTGGGAATGCAAACTAGTACAACCACTTTGGAAATCTATCTGGTGCTATCTCAGAAAAATGGGAATAGGGCTTCCTCAAGACCCAGCTATCCCACTCCTTGGAATATACCCAGAAAATGCCCTACCACACAACAGGGACATATGCTCAACCATGTTCATAGCTGCTTTATACATAATAGCCAGAACATGGAAACAGCCTAAGTGTCCCTCAGTAGAAGAATGGACTAAGAAACTGTGGTACATTTACACTATGGAATACTACTCAGCTATTAAAAACAAGGAATTCCTGAAATTTGTGGACAAATGGATTGATCTAGAAATTATCATAATCAGTGAGTTCACCCAGAAGCAAAAAGAGACAAACGGTATATACTCACTTATATCGAGACACTAGTCCAAGGGATATGTCCCATGAAAAACTTTATTTACCAGGAAAGTGGGTCAGAGGAGAGGTCATCCTATTGGGACTTTAGGCAAGAGTAGCATGGAAGAATGGGGAAATAGTAGGATCCACAGGGTCCTGGAAGCCTACAAGAAGAACTTTATGACAGGCAGATCTGGGTCCTGGGGTCCTCCTCAAACTAAGTCACCAGCCAAGGAGAATATAGGCAGTAAACTTCGAACCCCTACCAAGACCTAGCCGACGAACATGATATTCTCCATCATTGAGTGGAGAGTGAGATCTGACTCTCACAAGAACTCTGGTGCCCCTTTTCTGACCACGTTCCCTGGACGGGGAGGCCTGGCAGCACTCAGAGGAAGGATAGCAAGTTACCAAGAAGAGACTCGATATCCTAAGAGCACATATAGGGGGAGGAGGTCTCCCTCAATCACAGACATAGGGGAGGGGAGAAGGGGGGAGTGGGCGGGGGGAGGAATAGGAGGAAACAAGGGAAGGGCTAACAATCAAGATGTAATATGAATAAATTAATAATAAAAAATAAAAATAAAAAATAAGAAAAGAACTACTGCTACCAAAACTGTGTGAGCAAGGGAGGCAACTGTGTTGGAGGCAACATGCCTTTATGCAGTCACTGCCTTCACATACGTGTGCATATGCATGAGAACAGACCTGTGGGAGGATATATTACTGCATAGTGTAATCAACCGCCCAGTCAAAGTACATCGACAGACTCAAGTGCTGATAAGATTTACTCCCAGGGAGAGTCTGTTCTCCTTTCTGTATCCTACATTTAAAACTCAACTGGCTTCTCTTTCTGGACTAACTGTAACTTTTTGTTACTTAAAAGATGCTCTAATAAGGCTAAAAAGACAGATTAGTTGGCAAAGTACATACTTGTAAACATGAGGGTCTAAGTATAGTTCCCAGAAACCAATCAAAAAATCTGGGCCTGGCAGATTGTGCTTATAATCTTGTGATGTTTGGGGAGGCAAAGATGGGCAGATGCATGGGCTATCCAGGCTTATTCATTAGGAGTTCCAGGCCAGAGAAACAGCCTGACTCAAAAAACAAGGGTATAGATGTAAAGGAATTTTAATCTAGCAACAGGGTTGCTCCAAAGACCTAGGTCAATATGATCTGGCTGAAATACATACCTGTAACCCCTCTAGCTGGAATACAGACAAACTTAGTACACACCTTTAATCCCAAACAATGATGTCTAATTGAGGGATAAACAAAGTGAAGCATCAGAGAAAGATTTGACAGTACATGTCAGAAATAGGGTATGCCCAGCTGTCACAAGACGGGTTGCAGAGAAGCAGATGTAGAAAGAGAAACTACTTAAGAGCAGCAGAGAGATAAAGAGAGGGATGGAGGGAGAGAGAGAGTGCTCATCGAAACAGTCAAGTTTGGAAGTACAGTGCAGTTTGGTACAGTTTGGAACCATTTGGTGCAGTTCAGTTAAGTACAGTTCAGTTCATGGAGTTCAGAGGTAATGTTTCCAAGCAGAGCAGTTCAGTGAAAAGTGAGAGAGAGAAAAGTGAGTTCAGAGAAAAATGAGAGAAGCCAGTTTGAATCAGCCAACTTGGAGAGAAGTTTTGAGCCAGAAGAGCTGAGTTAAACCAGCCAGCCAGAGTTCAGAAAGAACTAGAAAGGATGAGCTTATTCAGTAGTAAGTCTCGGAGGCAGAAAACATCCTAGGCCTAGATTAGCAGACAGAAGCTGGAAGCTGAGGCCTTCAAGGTCGGGCCTTGCAGAAGATTAGATTGTACGGAGGCTAGAAACTCCCAGGCCTAGGCTTAGGGGTAGTTAGATGGAAACAGGTCAGTCTAAGCCATGTATTCATAAAGCTTGGTTCTCATCTCACCCATTCTTCTTAGGAAATAAAAACATCTACATACAGAACCTAAGAATGGTGCCCAAGGATTTCCTCTGGCCTCCACGTGCACATGCACACACATGAGCATGTGCACACATGCACAAGCTTCTCCGACACAGCAAATGTCTTGTTGGACACTGGTCTATGTGACTCAAGTATTCACTCTGTTTTTCTCAGTCCCTAAAAGTGTAAGACAAATTTGTTCATCTGTTTAGACACAGTCACATTGTGAGGTATTTTAAAGAGTTGAAATGTACTTAGGTTTAAATATAAGGGTACCTCAGGCTAATGAGATAGATAGCTGAGTGGGTAGAGGTTCCTGCCCCCAAGCCTGACAACCTGAGTTCTATCCCTGGCACCCTCATGGTAGAAGGAAAGAAATGACTCCTGTAACTTGCTCTCTGTTCTCCGCACACATGTTATGGCATGCATGCTCCCCTCACCACACACACACACACACACACACACACACACACACACACGCAATGCACACAAGATAAAAATTAAAATATAAGGCAGCTGGTCAACCATATAGAAAATATCAAGAAAAGTAATCTGACTACCTCTGCATTTGCCTCCTGGCCTGGTTTCAGCACTTCATCTGAGTATATTTGTGTGCACACATTCCCAGCAGCTTTCCTCAAGCGCCCTTCCTTCATTCCTTTGTTCACTTCTCAGAATCACACACTGAAATTACCTTCAGAGACTTTGTCAGAACAGATGCCAAAACAGCTGTGTTCTTTCTTGTAAACACACCTGGAGCTCCCAGGAAGGTGTGGGCCTCCTTTCCCTATAGCCCTTTCATTCCAAACACTACAAGGAAAAACCCAGCTCCCTAAGGGTTTAAGAGATGGCAGTTGCCACATCCTGAATGTAAAAGGTTTCAAGTTATGGACAATGAAGTGAGATCATAAAATTCAACATATTTTCAGGAATTATTACACTACTGGAGCCCCTAAGAGTCAGATGGACCATGTTTTTCTTATCACTATCACCACCAGCAGCAGCAGCAGCAGCATCCCAATCATTGTAATCATCACCCAGGTTAGTAATACCTCCTTTAAAGAATAGAGTACTTGAAGTATAGAAACTATTATAACCCTCCACGGTTCTATCTCCTAAATTTGAACACACTTACTGACTATGTGTTGTACCTACACATGTATGTACAGAATCTGAAATTACTGGTAAGGAACAGGTCATGGGTTCTGTACCTCTCATCCAGATACCCAGAGAAATTTTAGGGAAGCCAGGGTCAGAAATATATGTTGTTAAAAGGGTCACATCTTAAAAAACTTAACCGACTCTAAGAGCCTGTCCATCTCAGCAAACAAATGTCCATTACCCCATTACTGACAATCACAGGGCTCTTCAGTGCGCTTCGACTGTAAGGCATCTAGCCACTACCTCGCGTTTGACTCTGAGCTCCTTCCAGTCTTTGTCATCTTAACAAGCGTACAATAAACATTCTTGGCACATTTCTTATAAAAGTACCTGATTGTTTTTTAGAGCAAACTCTCAGAATTGTGATTTTTTTTTTTTTAGAGCAATGGCAATACCATATTTTTCAGGCTATAAGATGCATTTGACCATAAGATACATCCAGTTTTTAGAGCAGTAAAACAAGAAAAACAGTAAAAACAGCAATCGGACCATAATGCTCACCCTAATTTAACACACACACACACACACACACACACACTTTTGGGAGGAAAAAGTGCATTTTATGGTCTGAAAAATATGGCACTTACTTTGATTTTGAAGTGAATAAAACTCTCCCTGGCCTCTTCTGGAAGTACAGGTTTATTCCCACTATCAAATAGAAGAAGTGATTTTTCCCATGCTTTTGCCATCATCAGGAGATTTACAAATAGATGAAAGGTGCTGTTTTCAGGCTACGAAGTGGCCATTTATATGTATCTCACTCTTCTCAGTGTTTGTGACTTTGCTAATATAGTCAGACATTTCCTTTATACTTGCTGGATTGTGTTCTTTCATTCTTAAATTGTCTTTGCCTTTTCCTTTTAGATTTGCCTCTACTGGAACTGGGTGGGTTGCCATTCATGGAGATCACTAGAACTTTAGTCAGAAGTTTTCCAAGATAGCCCATATTGCAAAGGTGCCTTTAGTTTGAAGGAGTTGAGGGGAACACAAGGACGTAGCTGACTTTGTGTTTGTCCCTTGTCTGGGACTACGAGGACAGGTGGACTCAGCTTGCCTTTGATGCTTTCCAGAATCCTCTCTTGTAAAACCTTGGTGAGAATATCAACATCACAGTGAAGGTGGAAAGGAGGTTTTGTAAAACACACCTCAGGACAAACCCCCATGGGCATGTCTTTTCTCATTAACTCTACTCTATCTGATGCTGGGGTGGGTAGAACTTGGAAACAACACAGCTCTTATCTCCATTTTGCTATCTCAGATGTGTCTGGGCACTCTAACTACCGGAAATCCCCACACACATTGTTTTCGGGAATCGTATTAACTTGTCTTAAGCACATCTTTCAGAATATCATGCTAACTTTGGCAGTCTGGCAAGACTCTGAATGTCATGGCAGCACTTCTCTGGTCAGAACAGCTCTTTGGAACATTCTGTGTTAAATCCCTTATCTAGAGAGTGACCCATGCCTTTAATCCCAGCACTCAGGGACGCAGAGGCAGGTGGATCACTGTAAGTTTGAGGCCAGCCTGGTCTACAAAGCTAGTCCAGGACAGCCAAGGCTACACAGAGAGACTCTGTCTGGGAAACCCAAAAATAAAATAAAGTGAAGAGTTCTAAATTGTCTTCACCTGTTTTCTGCACTTCTGTTGTCAGTTCCTTTTCCAGGTATTTTTTCTTCACTGTGGCATTAGTTATTATTTGACTCTACTGTTACAATACCCATTCCTGAGACATGGGGAAATTGGTTGAGATACATTTATTGTTGTTATTGCTGTTTATTTTGTTTTCTGGTTTGTTTTGCAAGAAGGTCTCATGTTTTCAGATCTGGCCTCTTATTACATTGTCAAGGATGACTTTTAGTCTCCTGCTTCCTCCTTTCAAGGTGTGTGCCAACCTGCCTGGCTTTGACTTCAGTAGTCTTTCATGTAAAGTCAACCACTTTACTATTTCATTTTTTTTTCTAACAGTATTTTTATAACGTCTCTGTTTCAGTTGAGAAATTATTATTGCCTACAAATAACAATACCTCTATGTTTCACTAACGATAGGGATATGTTCTGAGAACTACATAGGAAAGCAGTCACCACAGCTAACAGGGACTTAGCTATCATGTGATAGCGTGTTCTGTTGTTGACAGAAATTCCTTACAGGGCAAGTCATTGCAGTTGAGCCTTCCTACACACATATTAATAATTACTATCCCTTACTTGGGTCTAATTACATTTTAGAGTACTTCTTTTTTTTTTTATAGTACTTCTGAACTAAGATTATTATACTAGTATTTCTTTTTTTTTTTTTTAAAGACATATTTCTTTATTTTTATGTATAAGTGCTCTGCCTGCATATACACCTGCAGGCCAGAAGAGGGTGTCAGATTCCATTACAGATGGTTGTGAGCCACCATGTGGTTGCTGGGAATTGAACTCAGGACCTCTGGAATAGCAGTCAGTGCTCTTAACATCTGAGCCATCTCTCCAGCCCCTAGTATTTCTTTTTCTTTATTTTTAAAGGTTTATATGAGTGTTCTGTCTTCCTGTATGTTTGTATAACAAAAGAGGGCATCAGATCGTATTACAGGTGGTTGCTGAGAATTGAACTGAGGACCTCCGGAAGAACAACCAGTGCTCTTAACCACTGAGCCATCTCTCCAGCCCCTATACTATTTATAATAGAAATTTGTAATACAAATTCTTTACTTTTCATTGAAGACATTTCTCAAGTTTCAGTTAAAAAAATGCTGGTATTGGCATTCCATATAGACACACACATATACACAGTTTTATTGATGAATAAATTTACTTCTGTTTCCAGTCCATTAATTATTTACATTCCTTATGCATAGATTTTTTTCTTTGTCTTAACTAGAAATGAATATAGGATTTTTGAAAGTCCATTTAAAATTAAATTATTACCTCTTCAAAATATTAAAATATGCTGAGATGTGCATATTCACCATTAATTCAATCAGAACAATCTATGAGACATTAACATCAGTGTTATACACAACTATTTACTGAACAATCATTTAAAAAAAAGGGGGGGGGGGACTCTTACTATAGCTGGTTACAAACTTACAATTCTGCTTTAGTTCCAAAGAGTCAGGATTACAGGTTTAAGCACTTAACATGAGTGAACATTTAACAAGATCATTAGCAAGATAATTCCCTTTGTGTTGTTTTAAATATTTTATCAGTCAGTGTATCTTCTCTGTCAGCTTTGTTACTTATATTACTATAGTCTAGGCAGTCAAACTAGCTTAGACAGAAAATAATACAAAATAATTGTTTTAAAAATTAAAAATAAAACAAGTACTATAAATTATAAGGGAGCTAGATTTCAGTGTAAGTTTAATGAATGACAAAATTTTATACTTCTTTTTCCTAACAGCAGCAGCAGAAAAGGATGAAAAAGAGTTGCCAATGGATGGTAGGAACCAAACCCAGTCCTCTACAAGAGCAACAAATGCTCTTAGCTATCTCTCCAGGCCCTGACTAAGAATTTTTGAAATTGTATCAAGTGAATAAAAGTTTCATCAGACTAGGAATTTGTTACAAGGATGTTGCAAGTCAACTTCTTTCCTTTAGTATAAATTCTTGAAAACAGTTAACTAATAAGCTCCTTATAAAAGAACAGAAGTTAAGTAATTCCATTAATCTCTAGGGAGAAAGATACATAGATGAGCAAAGCTCAGATGGGGGCCTTCACAATATGTCCTCATGTGACCTCTCCATCCTTGTTACTCATTTTGAACTTGCAATCCCCTGGGGACAGCAGGGTTTCCCGGCCATCCCTCCTCCCTCCTCCAGCCTCTACTGTCTGTTCCTTTGGATATCTGTTTCCCAATCCAACATGGCATTATTCTCAGCTAAAACATCTTTTTTTTTTTTTTTTTTTTTTTTTTTTTTTTTTTTTTTTTTTTTTTTGTGAAGGGCATCTCATTTCACTCTCTAATATGGGCAAAAAAAATAATTTTCTAAAGTTCCTCAGATGCTTCTACCATGCACCCAGATGAGAGCAGCTGCTCTACCCCCGCCCCTTCTTCATTGGCCAATGAGTTACACATGAGAGATAAGTTCCCTTCAATGGCCATAAAGAACCACTCGACAGGCAATGAACTTATATTGTCTGTTATACTCCACTAGGAACAAATCATGGCTACAAGATGAAGACTTCCAAAAAAAAAAAAAAAAAAAAAAAAAAAAAAAAAAAAAATCCTGTGAAGCCAAATGGTCCATTTTGATTCACAATAGAAAAGCTGATTGAGGAAGGCAGGAGCCTCGAGAGCTGAACTGAAAGTAAAGCAAGCAGAAGCTACACATGATGGCAATCCATGTGGGTGTAAAGGGAAGAAATGGGACAGAAATGAGGTCTCCACTGTGCATAAGGCAGGAAGTAATGGAGGCGTCTGAGGAGGAAATGGTGAGGCCACATAAACATGAGTGGGGCTGACTGGGTATCTATGCCTGTGTCCACACCTGATGAGAGGCATTTGTGCATCAGGAAGGCTGAAGTTTCTGTCAATAAAATCTGTGCTGCCCTTCCTTTCTGTGTGAGTCTTGCGCTGTGTTGTACGTTCTTGGCTCTCCATGCCTTTCCTCTGAGAAACAAATTATGAATAAAGGCTCCCAGGTCCAAAAGCACTGAGAACAAAATTACATTGGTGCAAAAGGTCAGGATTTTTTTCCCCAGATTTAGAATGTTTGCAAAATGCAAGTGGGGATGACAATGAGGAAGGTCACCACAGAGTCAACTACTGTTCGTTGGCAGAAAGAACAGGAGGAGGGGGAAATATGTTGTTTTGCTTTTCACTGACAGCTTTAAATTTTCTTTTCTTCATGCCAGATCTATTACCAGGCAGTTGTTTTGTTGGTCACTTTGGTTTGGTTTTCTGTGGCGAGGTTTCTCTGTGTAGCCCTGGCTGTCCTGAAACTCACTCTGTAGACCAGGCTGGCCTCTTTCCTTCTTTCTCTCTTTTTAAAAAAGCCTTGGAAGTTAAAACCTGTCTGGGTTTTAATTTCTGAGATTTTTTTTTTTTTTTAAGAGAAGGAAGGAAAAACATTTAATCCTCATCTTACTATGGGAATTTCATCCAGATAAGTTGATTCTATGTGGAGGTATTATAAATGTATTTACTACCCTTGAGTTACCGAACAGCCTAGCAGCACCATTGTTTCTTTTGATCACGTGATTCCCTGTGGCTGTCCATCATAGCAGGAGAGAAGCATCCTGCATCTGGCTAGCCTGGGGAAAGAACAAAACCCAAAGTTCAGAGTATGATTTCTACTGAAGGCACATCTCTTGTGAGCCACTGTCAAATTGAGAACGGTACATTGAGCCATTGAAAGTTGGAAACTATACGGACCATTTGGTGGAGGAGGAAAGGACTTGCATTACTACTGGAAATTTAATTTCATCTAGTAATCATTTTACATTACTTGCCACTTTTTTAACATACTAATTGGCCATATGTAGTGGGAGAGCATGGCCATGGACCAAACCACACAATTTCTTCCAACACAGATTAGCTTTGAGATAGTTTTCTTACTTTCTTGTTTTTCCACGGACGATCACAAGAAAACTCTTTTGAAATGTGTCTGTGAGGCTGCAGGTAGTAGGGCTATAGAGAACACGCGTATTCTAAAATAAAATCAATCGTGACTATAGTCTAGAGACAGACTATAAAGACAGATGTGCCCGTGCATCTTTTTGTACATTCCAAACTAGCTTTAGCACAGATAGATAGATAGATAGATAGATAGATAGATAGATAGATAGATAGACAGACAGACAGACAGATAGATAGATAGCAAAAGTAGGAAAGAAAGTAGGGCACAAAAAAATGAAGTCTTTTTGGACTACCAGATGGGCAGCAGGCCAGTGCACCTGCTCAGACCTGAGGACCCGAATTCAGTTGCCTGGACCCACAAAGTGCAAAAGACTCCTGCAAATTTTCCTTTGACCTCTCAGACAAAACACTGATGACAGACCAGATAAATGACTCAACTCTGGTTAAGCTTGGTGAACTAGTGAGTTTAATGGGGTTATATAGCATGGGTACCAAGGCAACTGCATCACTGAGAGGCCCACTGTACATGGGCAATGACCCACAAAAGCTGCATCACCAGACATCCCTGGCCCACTTACGGGCAGCTCTGCTGATGAATCCTCCCTCCCCAGCAACTGTCTGCTGCCTTTATAACCCCAGGGAAGAGCCTACTGAGCCTTGGGACTCTCTGAGCCTTCTAGATCTCCTAAGTGTCCTTAGCTTCCTGAGTCTTTCTCTTCCTTCCAACAAAGGGATGGATGCCTCAGTTCAGAGGGGAGAGAAACACAGGAGTTTTCTGAGCCCTGTTAAGCACTAACCTCTTCATACGGACCTCTGCTTTCATGACCTAGTCACCTCCAACATCCCACCTCCTAGTTAATAACGCACGTCGGAGGTGGTGAGGATTTCAACACAGAAGTTAGAAATTTGGGGGTTGGGAGGTGAACATACATGACTGTTAGGAAGGAAGAAGCTACATACGTCACGTAGTAAGTTCTAATATTCATCTTCAAATAACTCCCATATGTAAGCTCCTTCATGAGGAAAACACGGTCTAACAAAGGATTCATCTCAGTTTCTTCATGGACGTTTCCTGTGGTTTGGGTGGAGGACATTGTGAAGGTTAACACTGATCCTCATCAGTTCGCTAGGATTTAGAATCACCATGGAAATAAACCTCTGTGCATGCCAGAGGGTAGTCTCGAGATGGGCTTCATTGCATTGCAGTGGGAACACCCATGCAGTGGGAACACCCACCCATGCAGTGGGAACACCACCACTTCAGCGGGTCCCAAACTAAAGAGAACAAAGAACATGAGCTAAGCACACGCATTCCTCTCTCTCACTCCTCCCTCCCTCTTTCTTTCTCTTCCTCCCTCCTCTTCCTCCTCCTTGTCCTCCTCCTTCTGACTGTGGACAACATGTGTCCATATACTTCATGTTCCTTCTGCTACAGCCTTCCTGCCCTGATGGACTGACTGTACCTTTAAACTATGACCCCAAAATAGAACCTTGGTTCATTAAGTTTCATTTGTCAGGTATTTTATTAAGGCAATGAGAAAAGTAATCATTACAGACACCTAATGGTATGAAATTGATGAATTACCTAGAAAGAGTTTGCATGCAAATTTTCTTTTTGTTTTAAGCTTTTTTTTTTAAGATTTATTTTATTATGTATACAATGTATAGCCTGAATGTACACCTGTCCGCCAGAAGAGGGCACCAGATCTCATCATAAATGGCTATGAGCCACAATGTGGTTGCTGGGAATTGAACTGAGGACCTCTGGAAGAGCAGAGTCAGTGCTCTTAACCTCTGAGCCATCTCTCCAGGCCAATTTTCTTAGTCTGTGACGTGCTTGCTGTGCAAGAGTGAGAACCTAAGTTCGACTCTAGAACCCATATAAAATCCTAGAGCTGAATGAATGAGGCAGGAGGATGCCTAGGCACAGCGGCCGGTCCCCCTAGCCTAATGGTGAGTTCCATGTCAACAAGAGATCCTGTCACAAAGTCTACTGCCAGTGTCCAAGAGAATGACACCTGAGTTTGTCCTTTGACCTCCACAGAACATGTGTGTGTGTGCGTGTGTTGTGTGTGTACGTGCGCGCGTGCACACACACACGTACCTGCAGACACATAAGCACCCCACATACACAAATATTAAGATTTTTAAAAATGCAATCACTGTATTTTATCTTATTTGTAAAAACTTTTAAACATTTGCTTATTTTATTTGTGAATGTTTGAGGGGGGCTGCCATGGTATGGGGAGGTATAGATGCCAACTTTGGGAAATTATTTCCCCTCCCCACCACGTGGGCCCTGGGGGCTAAACTCAGGCCATCAGGCTTTGTAGCTAGTGCGTTAACCTGGGGAACCTCATATTACATCACAGAAGCATCTGATTCAAGAGCTCAGCGCTCAGGGCTCCAGTTCTATTTCAGACCGAGATTTCAACATGTTCACAGAGACATGCACACATGAAAGCAGCTTGCTAGAGCCATAATGGTGAGTCTGTGCAAAGATAGAAGGGACTCATTCTATTGACGGAGAGCGATGTGTGTCTGTCCTCCTCACCGTGGCTAATTTCCAAAGAGCTCTTGGGGTTTATCTGCGCTCTATTTACAGTCCCTCTGCCTTTTGGGAGCTGTCAGTTCTTTATTCAGTTGCTGTATCTGCTGTAAGCAATGAATAATGAATATGAAAACTCTCTTGTGGAACCGTTAATGCCAAGGAAATGTGTGTGCAGCTTTGGGCTCCTCTGGCCTCCTGTGAATTAGATAATCCCTGATAGCTAAGTTTATTATACGTGTATGTCTTAAATTAAAGTAAAGAAGTAATGATTGAGGGCCTAAGTGTCTCTGATTTATCTTCCTAGTTGAAAGGTGCACACTGGCTTAGTGCCTGGATCTTCAGACATCTACTTTCATATAGAAATTGGAGGGATTTTTCTTAGTTCTGGATTCTAAAAGTGAGTTGGCACGACAGGGGGATTTTACATCTGTATTATCCCGAAAAAATAAAATCAAGAATGGGCAAAGAAATAAACAGTTCCCCAGTCCCACACGCATCTGCATCGAACCTGACAAGTGAACCTCACCCTGATTTGCAACTTAACATGAAATTCTCTCCCTCAGAAAATTAAGGCTGCAGAATAAGGTTAGAAAGGCAGGCAAGGGAAGAAGTCTACCGTCGTAAAAATACACCGCTACATTTTATTTTTAGCCACCACTTTAGCAGTTAGGTGTTAAAATATGTAATGATAAGGAACTAACTGTGCCCCCCATAATCTGCCATCATTCGCTCACTGCCAGAGACCCTCTCATTTGCCTTTGCATTAATTGTAGATCTTTTAGATCTTCCTAAATCAACACCTATGTTAAATTACAACTCAAATCAAGACAGGGCTTACATCTGCGTTCTGTCTGCTCCAGCCTCAAAGCATGCAAACGCTGCTGTCTAGTCCTCGATTGTTTTGTTGTTGTTGTTGGTGGTGGTGGTGGTGGTGGTGGTGGTGGTTTTTTGTTTTTTGTTTTTTTTGTTTTGTTTGTTTCAGCACTCCAGAAGTTAGCTGAAAGCCGTGGACTTCCTCAGCTCCAGTTGCTGGCAAGCAAGCCCTTACTAAACAGCTCTTTCACATGTTTTAAAAATAGCTAATACTATGTACTAACTCTCTGACTCACACTACAGGGCTGCTCCTGCGTCTGGCAGCAGAAGAGCCGAGAAGCGCATGCGTCAGACAGGGCACCGGTACTCACAGATGATTTCCTTTTCTAAAACAGTGCTTTTACTTTTAATCAACACAAACTAATTGTGTATGTCTGTGGAGTATCACGTACAGTGTATAATATTCGGGACAGAATAAATTTGTGTACCTATCACTGTATTATTTCTTCTTTGTGTTAGACACATTCAGAGTCCTCCTCCTCCCGCAGTTCTCAACTGTGAGTCTTGACCATTGGAAAAGGACACACAGAGAAACCCTGTCTCGAAAACCAAAAAAAAAAAAGGGAAATCACGTATTTCCAATCGATGGCCTTAGAAATTGGGACACTGCTTAGTACTTGTAATGTAGCAACAAAAATAAAGTTACAGTTGGGGCTCCCTCCTAAGACCACCTGAAGTACGTGTTTTCAATAGTTGCAACCCATAGGTTGAGAACCGCAGTGACCTACTTCATAGTTTGAAATATATTAATTGCTGTCAACCAAAATTACTATTCTAACTTAACATTTATCCTAGACCTGTCAGTGACACCCTTACCAGGAAGCACAGCAAACAAGTGATGTGACTCTATCTGTAATAGGCTCACCCTCTCTTAACTGGTTAGCCGGGGACAAACATTTTAACTCCATCGCTTGGCTCCTACTGTGCTATCGTGCAGAGCTTCTCCCTACGTCACAATTATCACACTAATATTACAGGAAGCTCCAGATTTCAAATCTAGCTTTTATCAAAAATTTCTGCTGGGAGGGAGCCAAATCTAGTGGGTTTTTTTTTTTTTTTTTTTTTTTTTTTTTGGTTTTTCGAGACAGGGTTGCTCTGTGTAGCCTTGACTGTCCTGGACTCACTTTGTAGTCCAGGCTGGCCTCGAACTCACAGCGATCCGCCTGCCTCTGCCTCCTGAGTGCTGGGATTAAAGGCGTGCGCCACCACGCCCGGCTCAAATCTAGTGTTTTGAGCACAGTAGGCAAGCACTCTACCGCTGAGCTGCAGTCCTCAGATGAATGAACACCTTCTTTGGTAGACAAGACCATCGTGCTTTCCAGCTGGTCAGGACACCATTTTCAGTAAAACATCTGGACTTACTTGCTGAAGGAAGAGATAACAGAGAATCCCCGAAGTTATTTATTTACCAAGGGTGTTACACGTCATGTGTGACACAGTCCTCTCTTCCTGACGCTCCAGGAGTGATTAAGACATAGTTTTCAAAACAAGACTACAGCACATTTGTTTTCCATTCAAACCTATTATTTATCCGTTGGTGCGTAGCCCCGGCTTATGGTTTCCTTGCCCTCCATCTAGTAGTCTCTGGGTGCCCAGAGACTTCTTCCCTGATGTAAAACTAACATAAGCACAGAACAGGTAGAGATTCAAAACCAACTACAATCTAAGCAAAAAAAAAAAAAAAAAAAGCCTTCGTCTAAAGTTTCTGTCTTGTAAAACTTGATAATGTGTATCAACCAAAGGGCTAAAGTCCACCTCTGCACGGGACACAGATGAAGCAGACAGCATAAACTCTGCAATACAAAGAAGGTGTCTTGTCACCTGGACCACTTTTTAATCAAGCAATGATAATAAAAGTTGTTTTTCTTTAATACAATTAAACCATGAAAGCTAGGAAAGTCTCACAAGATACCTCTTGTATTAAAATGGTTTTTTTTTTTTTTTTTTCTGGTAAGTGACCTGCCATAAACTTTCACCTCGTCAAATATTTCTAGGATGTGACAAAATTACTTCCATCTGTTGGATCAGAAACATGCTGCAGTTTGAGTAGGACAGATTCCTCAAGCAGAGAACTGTATATAAATGTGCCTTGTACCAGCTATTCAGCAGCTTTTCTGTTGCACCTACTTGTAACGTGTATTGTCAGTTTGGGGGAGGAAACACTATTGTAAGTAACCCTCACTGGCTGCTGCTGTCCATGAGCTCTAGACAGAGGGTAGAGGCAAAGACAGACGAGGCTCTGTCCACTCTATGTATACAAACTGAGACAGACCAAGAACTCAACATAATCAAGAGGCTAATTAGCAAATGTTACAGCCGTGGATTAAACAGAGTACCTGAAGAATATAGGATGGGTGATTCTAACTTCAGAATTAGCAGTCGTGTGTGTGTGTGTGTGTGTGTGTGTGTGTGTGTGTGTGTGTGTGTTTGTGCACGCGCCTGCACACATGTGCAGAATGGGCAAACACGGAGAAGGAGTTTGACATTTTTGAGACTGGAAGACTGATTGGGGAATTCAGACTTGAGGTGATGTTCTTAAATTCATATTTCCTTAAGGGCTCCTGCATGTTCCTTTGTCTACAGGACACAACCCTAACATGTCTTATTTGAGGTCTGACCTCTCTCCCAGGAACGGAACATCTGCCTCTTCTTGACGCCCTGTTCCTGTAAGAGGAGTTTCATTTCCCCATGTTGCCCTCTCTGACCTTCCAGCCTTCTATTCCATCACCTGCTTCTTCTCTCAAGCTTGGCCACCAGCTGGGATCCTTCCCCTTCCTTCCCTAGCTATGAAATGTATACACTCAGCATTTATTTCAATTATATTTGTATGTATATATTATACACACATATACACATTTTCTTCAGTCCAGTGTTGGTAGCACGTGCCAAGTATAATTGCGGCACTGGGGAGGCAGAGACAGCAGGAATCCACAGGGTTGAGTTGCCTACCAGCCTAACCTACTAGGTAAGGTTTAAGCCAGTGAGAAATCTTGTCTCAAAAGAAGGGGATGTTATGTGAGAAATGACAAAAGGTGATCTCTGCTCTGTACATACCACATCCTGTATACACACACAAACACAAACACACACACACACCAAAAACAAAACAAAACAAGCAGTTCTTTGAATTGTTCATTATTTAGTGTTCCATCAGTTAAATACTTTTCAGTTCCTTTAGAGAAAGGATCTTATTGTTTTTAACTTATCAGTATTATTAGTATGATCAGATGCCTGGAGAGCAATCAATTAAGACACAGACACTTGTTATATTTTAAAATAGCCTTAGTTAACCTGGGGCAGGGCAGATATTAATCCTCTAAACTACTTCCTATGCCATCTACTTCTAATAACTTCTACCAAGCTACCTCCCCCATCCATAATCCAAAATACTTGCTAATGTTCTTCATCTGGGCTAGATTCTCCATCCATGCCCGGCCATGTGCTGCTCCTCCATGTAACCCATGGTGGCCTTCCTCTCCTCGGGTCTTTCTCCTTCCCTCATGGTGATCTTTCTTCTTCCTCTTCCTAGGATCCCTCTCTCTCCCTCTGGAATCTTAGCCTCACCTGTCTCCTCTGCCCTGCCCAGATGGTATGGGCTTTTGTTAATCAAAACATGGACCACAGAAACAGCAAGCAGTAATTAGCATGAAAATACATTAGACCATTCCCCCCAACAGGATCTCATGTCATCTTTCTTTTTTTTTTTTTTTTTTTTTTGGTTTTTCGGAGACAGGGTCTCTCTGTGTAGCCTTGGCTGTCCTGGACTCACTTTGTAGACCAGGCTGGCCTCGAACTCACAGCCATCCGCCTGCCTCTGCCTCCCGAATGCTGGGATTAAAGGCGTGCGCCACCACGCCCGGCCATGTCATCTTTCTTATCCAGTGACGCTAAATAAAGTGTCTAATGTTTCCTATATCATTGGTGTTGTAGGTACTTTTTGACCATTTAGTTAATACTTAACAAAAGAAGTTCACAGGTTGGGCATAGTGATGTAAACCTTTAATCTCAGCCCTCAGGAGGCAGACCAACTTTTGTGAGTTCAAGGCCAACTAGGGTGAGATAGTGACCACTTGTGCCCCTAAAAGAAGTTCTTAGTAACTTTTCAGCATAATCAACCAAGGTGCTTAAGAAGCACCAAATTTATTTAAAATCTATAAGTGCAGAAATTATGCCACTAAAATATGGCTAAGAAAACAATCTAACATTTTCTTAATGTTAGAGAAAAATGAATTTTTAATGTAATTAAGAACAAAATTACTTCAAATAAGGAATAGAATTTTATTTACTTGTTTATTTATTGGTTGGTTGAGACAGGGTTTCCCTGTGTAGTTCTGGCCATCTTGAACTCACTTTGTAGACCAGGCTAGCCTCGAACTCATAGAGATCCACTTACTTCTCTCTGCCTCCCAAGTGCTGGGATTAAAAGTGTGCGCCACCACACCTGGCGATCTTTACAATATTTTAAGTATAGAGACACAGAGACTTTTGTATTTGCTCTATTTTTTTTTAAACCAGTAAACGTGTTCAGTTACACTTTAGGACATGCCTGGAGTGGTAATGTGTGCGTCTAATACCAGCACTTGGGAGGTGGGTACAGGATCATCCTGAGTTTGAAGTCAGCTTGGACTATACAGCAAGCTCTAGGCAAGCCTGATTCACACAGTAAGACCTGGTCTCAAAACAGAACAAAACTTGAGAGTATACTGCAGACAACAGGGGCGTCCATCAGGTCTTTTCAGAGGCTTTTGTGAAGAAGAACACTGTGTGTATGTATTGGTCACAGGGTGGCCTGTGTGTAGAACTCAGAGTCAGCTCTCTCCTTCCACACGGGAGCCCTAGGGTGTCCATTCCTCGGGCTTGTAGGCAAGTCCCTTTACCCACTGGGCCATCTAGCTGCCCCCAAACCACCTGAGCAAATCAAGTGAGAACTAAGAGAAAATATTGTTTACCAGGGCACACCCCAAACTAATCAAATCAACTTTCTGGGGTGCAAGACAGGATCAATATTTTCCTTTTTTCCTTCCTGATTCTAACTTGCCAGGTGCAACTGAGCTAGAGTTATAGCTGTTAAATCTGCGCTGGAAAAGGAAACATAATTGCTTGTTAACTCAAACTAGTAAGGTTTTCCAAAAGCTACAGCTGAATGAAGGCTATGGATTTAGTGAGTGCTTTTCTACCTTGAGAGCAGAATAAGAGGACTAGTCTTCTCCTGCCTTTTTGTTTTTACTTCCTTATAAAGGCCAGCAGTCATGTGATCGTGCCAGGCTCTCAGAGCGGGGGAAGTAATGACTAACTCGCTCATTAAAAGACCTTTTACATAAGCCACTTTCTTATCTGCTGGAATTTGAGTTCACTCCTAGAGCTGCTCAGCTTGTATTCCCAGGTTTACACAATAATAAAACCCACACAATAACCCTCTTACTCTTCTTTTACCAGCCCATTATTCAGTACCGATCAGCTTTGAAATGCAAATAGTCCTATCAAATAGCAAGCAGTGGCCTTCACAGTGCTGAAGCTGTGCGTTGGAATGAAAGTCAAAACCCAAAAAAAAAGAAGAAAGTCAAAACCACTGTATGTGAAGACAGAGTAGCCTATCCAAAGGCCCCTGTGAGATCTCTAATATTTTCAGGATTATGGGCAGGATATGAAATCTTTGTACTGACTTACAGATAATCTCTGCGACATTCTTATGTTTCCAAACTCCCAATCGACTGTGGCCTGCGATTAACTCTTTGTTGACCACTGGCTGAACTTTCAAACTCAACCTGTTTTCAGCATACGTATCTTTATCATGATATGAGAAATACCACTACGGAGAGTTTACTGTTTTGTTTTTTAATGAAGAATTTCATCTAGACTATGACGTCACAAATAGTATTTGTTTTTCTTAAGCACAGAGTAGCAACTGAGAGCAGGAATACCTTTAATATTACCTAACTCTCTGCCTTCGAAATGCAGATAAGCAAGAAGTCTACATGTGTGTACCAGGTCAGCTGGGCTGGAAGAAAAAGGGTTGGGTTGATGAGTGGTAAATTCCAAGTATGGTGGAAACCAAGCCGGCATTGGCATGCAGGAGGCATTTGGAAAGCTGGAAGCCCAGCACCCAAACCTGAGGCTTAAAGGGAGTCAGAAGCTGAGCAAGGCTCAAGGCCATGTATACCAAGGCTTAGACAGACCACTTGAACAAAATGCCATGGGGCTGCAGTCAGGTACCCAGGCCTAGGCAGTGTTTTCTAAGGAACTGGAAACAGGAGACCACCTGACATCAGTGATAGAAACAGCATCCATTTCCTTTCTCATTAGAAATACCATCTATCACAAAGAGACTGGGAAGTGCCAACTGCTGGAGAAAGGAAAGCACAGCACTTACCAAATAGACACGACGCAGTCTGGGGATCTTGACCCGGTGTGTTTTCTCGTTTAGTTAAAGAATTAAAAGGCAGTTAAAAAAAATCTGAAGTGCAACGGCTAACAGCAGAGAAGACTCAAACACCGCAGACAGAATCAGCGGTTGGAGAAAGGTCTTTATTGGGGGGTGAGGAAACACACGTGTGCAGCAGGCACACGGAGAAAAGCAGCAGAAAGGGACACTGGGAAAGTGGGAAACTTCTCCCTTCTCCAAAGCTTGGTGATTTAAAGCTTCTGAGAGTTTTTCCTCCCCAAATTCAGGTTGGTCAGTTTAATGGGAAATAAATGGCCAATGGGGCCAGAACTGCTGTGTGTCATATCCTGATTCTCCCTGGAACTTGTTGGGTCAGTCCGCCAGCCAGGCTCCACAGGTGGGAGATAGAATCAGCAGGGCCTTTGCTTTAAGCTTTTGTCTCAAGTCAGAAGAAAAAGGAAAACATTGGCCATGCTGGAAATTCTTTTGTTACTTAGCCATCCCTCTTTCCCTATCTACAGGGAGTCAGTCGAACTCCTAGTCTCTCAGGCATAGATTTCCACTTTGGGAAGATGAAATGATTTCTGGCTATGGGTGGTAGGAATGCTTGTGTTATTGTCACAATTAAGACCCATTAAGGGGAAACTCTTGATCGAGAAAATAGAATTTCTATTACAGTTGTACAGGTCAACACTGGGCCAATGGACCAGGACTAAGAAGGCTCACTTTCTCTGACAACTTAAAACATCTGTCTAGACCTAAAAACATCTTAACCCTTAAACAACTAAGCTTAATTGTGGATACAGATGAGACATGGTAGATATTGATTTTCATTCAGAATTTTAGACTCACCAAGATTGGAAAGATGTTTTCTTCAAGGTTGCCAAATACAAATAGCCAAAACACTATGAATGTAACATTTATAGAATTCCTGATTGCCTCATGGTTCTTGTTGCTGTATGTAGTTTATTTTATTTATGTGTAATAATATAAATGTATATGTAAAAAAAGAAATATAAATTTAAAATTTAAAAAAAAAGGCCCATTTTCTCCCATAGTATTCGAAAGCAATAGGCTATATGTGGTGTTTTCCACAAGTATCACCAACAAGGATAGGCAGAAGTTTGAAATGTGTTTTGTCTATGAGTCAAGAGGCAGGTAAACACAAAGCTGACAAAAGTTTGGAGACAGAAGTATCCTGTAAGAAGTACTCTGTGCTCCCATAGTGGTTGGGATTCGTAGCCCAGCTCTTGTGGTTTTGGGGATTAAAGTTGGGTTCTCATCATTGCAAGGCAAGCATTTTACCAACTGAGCTATCTCCCCAACCCCAGGAAAGTGATTTTATAAAACAAAGGTGTAGTTTTGGTCAGAACAAAGGTCTCCTGTAATGTTTAGCTAACAGCCACATACCAGGAGTTTCCCAGCATGGTGTGAAACTTTTTGGCACAAACTGGGATGAAGAGATTCAAAAGGGGCCTGAGCCAAGCAGCAAGGAAAGCAAACAGAGAGCTATTTATCTTACTGGTAGGTACAGTTTTCCTAGGATGTCTCTGGGCCACCGCTGAGAGTTTATGCCCTTATGGTCATGTATAATGCCAGAGCCTTGGATCTCATGTGTGTCTGGAACTGCATGTGTGTACATATTTACATTAGGAAAGCCCCAAGTTTTAGTTTCATTTCCTGTTGCTCTGATGAAATACTCTGACAAAAACAATTTAAGGAAAAAAGGCTCACAGTTCAAGACTATAACCAGACACGGCAGGGAACGAAAAACAGCAGGGGCTTCGAAACACTGGTCACTGTCCCATCCCAATCAGTTAGCAGGAGGCAGTGAAGGCCTGCTGATGCTCAGCTTGCTTCGCTATTGTCTGTATCCTGGATCTCCTGCCTAGGGGATGGTCCTGCCCACAATAACGATGAGTCTTCCCACAGCAATTAGCTAACCTAGATAACCTCACACAGACTGACTAAGAGGCCTGTTTCCTAGGTGACTCTATTGACACTAAGCATCACACAGATCTAAGATACAACTCTGCACCAAACTAGAAATCTGCATTTCCACAGACTTGCCCTTCCTATTCACTGAGAATACTATTCTTCTCATTTTTTTTTTCTTTTTCTTTCAAAATCATTCTGGGGAAGACTTAACAGAAATTCTCCATGAACTTGAGGTCTCATTCTTGAATCTTCTTCCTACCTCAGTGCAGTTATTATTAGATATGACTGGTCAGAAGTCATAACCTGAGGTCACGTTGGCTGAAGTGCTCCTCCTGGGCATGTGGCTGTGATGCCCCACAGCTAGTGTCTGGTACAGAAGGCAATGTTCTTTACCTGATCTGTGAAGTCATCCAGCAGGGGTTCAAACTCCAATTTTGCCTTTCTCTTGGCATATTACTCCTGACAGTCTCACATATAAATGAAACAAGAATTTTAATCTCAGAAGGTTGTTGTTCATATTTGGGTGAATAATGCCATAATAAGTTCTTGATGAATATGGATCACATGCTTATGAACTAATCAAATTAGTAATCTTCATGTTATTGGCAAGAAGCACACAGTAGGTACCATTCTGGGCAGTCCATGCAGTAAGTTACTATTCCAGGTTTTAATCTATAGCTGTTGGCCCCTATCTTTATTTTTTGTTTTGTTTTGTTTTTAATTTTTTTTTTGGCCCCTATCTTTATAACCTGTAATAATCAAGAAAAAAATGAATGACAGACATTGCTAGATGTGAACAAAAAGGGACTTCAGTAACTAGGCGTTTAGTACATTTTACCCACTGTATTAATTATATAATTCTCCCAAAATAATAAATTTTGCCTATAAGTATCAAATAAAAATAATCAGAGAGCTGGACATGGTGTTAGAGACTGTAATCTAAACACTTAGATGGCAGAAGCAGGAGAAATGTGTGTCTAAAGATAGCCTGGGCTACACACTGAGACCATCTCAGGAAAAGAAAGAACAAAGCAAACAAACTCTATAGTTTTCAGGGAATTTTGTACATTGTTATGGAAGGCCTCAAACAGGTCAAAACACTGAAATTTGAGATTCTTTGTCCCACAGGAATAAGCAAAGTAAAGCATGTCTTCCAAAATTGTGCTCAAAATGTCATTGCCAAGCTAGCTTTAGAAGTTCATGGATTCTGCTGGGCAGTGATGGTGCACACCTTTAATCCCAGCACTCGTGAGGCAGAGGCAGGTGGATCTCTGTGAGTTCGAGGGCAGCCTAGTCTACAAAGCAAATCCAGGACAATCAAGGCTACACAGAGAAACCCTGTCTCCAAACCACCCCCCCAAAAAGAACATGAATTCTTCGAAGGAACTTGTTCTACTAACACATGTACATTATACAATATAACTAAAGATGCTTACTGTGCTGAGGTGTGTGTGTGTGTGTGTGTGTGTGTGTGTGTGTGTGTGTGTGTGTTCCTGATCATGTTCACAAGGGCAGAGGAAATAAAACTACTTCTTTTTATTCAGTTTTTAAAAAAAAACAATTTTAGACAACGTCTGAAGTAGCCCACGGTGGCCGTGAATTTAGTATGAAGATAAGGATAGCCTTGAACTCCTTGTATTCCTACCTCTGCCTCCTTATTGTTGGGATTACAGATGTGAGACACCACTCCAAGCAAAGAAAATTCTTATTGTTTTGTCTCGGACCATGAAGGACTGAAACATAAAATTATTTAACACTATTGTGCATTTTCTCAATTTGGTTTTTCTGGCCTAATCTTACCAGATTATAACAGGGCCACGCCTTATACAAAACAACAGAGAACATGGTGCCACACATCTATAATCCCAGCATGTAGGAAACAGAGGCAAACAATGATGATAAACACTTCTTTTGTTTTGTTTTGTTTTGTTTTTTAATTATAACCTAGTAAGATGGCTCAGTGGGTAAAGCCGCTTGCCAACAAGACTGAGGACCTGAGTTTGATCTTTGAAACCCACATGATGGAAGGAGAGATTCAACTCCCACAAATCGCCCTCTGACTACATATGGTAAACATGCATATGGACATGTAGACACACACACACACACACACACACACACACACACACACACACACACGAAATCTAAAAACAGCTTTACAAAGCTGTATTACTGAAAGAAGTTGTAGTAGTTTAAATGGCCCCTATAGGCTTATATATTTGGCTGCTAGTCCCTAATTGGTGGAACTGTTTTGGGAAGTGTTAGAAGGTGTGTTCTTGGAGGAGGTGTATCAGTGGGGTTCAAATCCAGTCTTTGTCTTTCTCTGCCTCCAACTTGTAGATTAGGAGGTAGGTAAGCACTTCAGTACTGCTCTGGCACCGTGCCTGCCTGCTGCCTGTCTGCCTGCTGCCATGCTCCTGACCATGATGGCCATGGACCCACCTTCTGAAACTGTAAGTAAGCCCCTAATTAAATGCTGTCTCAGTTAGCGTTACTATTGCTGTAATGAAACACCATGACCAAAGTCACTTGGAGAGGAAAGGGTTTATTTCACTCACAGTTTCATAAAGCAGTTCTGTTAACACCAGCTCCATTAACACCTCCTATGTTAATACCTGCTTTCCTCAAAATCAGTGAAGGCAAGCACTCAAGCAGGGTAGGAACCTGGTGTCAGGAGGTGATGCAGAGGCCGTGGAGGTGTGCTGCTTACTGGCTTGATGCTCATGGCTTGCTCCACCTGTTTTCTTATAGACCTCAGGACCACCAGCCTAGGGGTGGCACCACCCACCCACCCACAAATTAGCTGGCCCCACCTCATCAATCACTAATTAAGAAAATGCTCTACAGGCTGGCTCACAGCCTGATCGTATGCAGGTATTTTTCTGAACCCAGGTTTCCTCCTCTCAGATGACTATAGTTTTGTCATGTTGACATAAATCTAGGCAGCACAAGTGCTTTCTGTTGTAAATTGCCTACCTTGGTCGTGGTGTCTCTTCACAGCAATCAAATGGCAATTAAGACAGAAATACTCATAATTAAAGGGGAAAGAAAATGATGAAAATTAACATAATTAGAAGTCAGTACTGGTGACAAAGAACTATATTTTGATACCCAAGAGGTAGAGCAGGAGGATCACAGGTTCTTTCAGCTGTCATTTTTGCCTGTCCTTGAATCACTCTAATGGGGTAAGCCAGCAGCAACACCAAGGCCAACTAGAGAGGAAACTAAGCAATGCTTACAATCCCACACACAAGCGAGCATCCTGAAGGGGATCCTACGGCCTATCCCCTCCACTGTGGCGTGATCACAGCGCTGGCTTGCAGCTGGAATCCAACATGAGGAGAAACCTTAGCAAGACTGTGAAGCTGAGCCACTCCCAGGTTCCTGATCCCTAGGAACTATTTACAACAATAAAGGCTTGTTGCATCAAGTGGCTGATATTTCCAGTAATTTGTTTCATCATGATAGATAAATAAAACAGTCCTCCAAAAGGGAAATAGAATATGATCCAAAGATAATATATATTGTGACCCAGAAATAATACAGTCAGATGAGATGTTATTCGAAAATAAAAGCAGCTATTTTCTTAGGTGAAAAATGTTAGGCACAGCCAGAGCCATTAACAACATCATTGAACTTGTTAAGGAAACCAGCCAATTAAGACTGACACCAATTTTGTAAAAGCACTCAAAAAGGAGACTTTTCGATAAAAAGTTGACTCTGTTCAGTTGGAAAGTTGGTACTAAGTTGCTATGTAAGTTTTATTTATATTTATTTATTTACTTTTTTTCTATGTCAATTTTCATACAAAGAAGAAGGCAAGCATTAAAGGCCAGACAATGTACAAGTAATAACAAAGTTAGGAAATGTTGTAGGAACACTAAGTCCCTAAATTCTTTTTTTGTTGTTGTTTTTTTGTTTGTTTGTTTGTTTTTGTTTTTGTTTTTTGAGATGACGTTTCTGTTTGTAATAGCCCTGGCTATCCTGGGCTCACTTTGTAGACCAGGCTGGCCTCAAACCCACAGAGATCCACCTGCCTCTGTCTGGGATTAAAGGCAAGAGCCACCATGCCTGGCTCCTAAATTCTTCTCCAGAAGGATCTGAATTTATTTCAGCCAAGCTGCAAAGATCTCATTAGAAAGTGAACAGGAAGAACTTCCTTACTCACTGCTGATGGGAGTGTGAACTGGTATAGTCACTGTGGAAACCTGCATGGAGGTGCCTCAAAAGATACTAAAACTGTAACATTTGCAGGAAAATGAGTGTAACTAGAAACCACATTTTTGTGAAATAAGCACATTAACAAAGACTAACACGGGAGCAGGGAAGATGGCCACTGTGATATTTTTTAATGATAGTAGTTGACATTTTCTCACTTTAATTCTGTACTTTCCTGTATTTTATGCACATTTCACTGAAGAAAGCCAGGATTAGGGCAAGCCTCCAAGGAAAAGGTGCCATAACTCGATGTTTCCTCAGATCTGATAATTTGATCCGTGGGGAATTCAGCTTCCTATTCTTTCAAAATCACTCTGAGGTTAGTAAGAAATATTTCCCACAATCGATTTGCTCTGGTTCTCTTTTATGTATATACTTATTGTTTGCATAACAGCAAGCAACTCTAAACAACTACAGAAAGTGCTGAAAGCATTTGCTTTGGTTTTTCTCTAAAATGAAGATCAATGAAGTTCTGTGAAAAGAATGAAAAGAAAAGACACACATTTTGCTGGAGAGATGACTCAATGATTAAGAGCCCTGGCTGCTCTTCTGGAGGACCAGGGTTCAATTCCCAGCAACCACATGGCAGTTCACAACTGTCTATAGCTCCTGTTCCAGGGGATCCAACACACACAATACATACCTATATTCATACAGACAGACAGACAGACAGACAGACAAAACACCAATTAACATAAAAAATAAATAAATTATTTTTAAAAAGAAAGAAAGACCATGCATTAAGTCTGCCGTGCCAATACAAAAGTAGAGGTCAGTGTAAGGCAGTTACACAATGGCCACCTGTTATTTATAAAGTGTGGTATATACCATTCATATTTCCCATGACTCCCGTCCCAATTGTACTCTCGTTCGTATTGTGGACAGATTTATGGAGCTGTGGATTGTGATGGGTCTGGAGAGAGCTAAGGAAGATGGCACAGCACAAAATGACCTATGTGTTAGCAGAAGCTGCTTCCTGTTGTTCACTCCTCACAGGCGCCTCCTGACGTTGCCGTTTGTATCTAGCCCAGTCCACTTCCTTTCCAACCTTTGCTATGACTTTTTTTTTGTTTTTTTTTTTTGTTTTTTTTTTTCGAGACAGGGTTTCTCTGTGTAGCCTTGACTGTCCTGGACTCACTTTGTAGACCAGGTTTGCTATGACTTTTGCTTCAGAAAGAGGAGAGGTGACATGATATTTTTGGTAAATCAAACTCTTAAAATGTATTGACGTGAAAGAACCGATTAGTGAAGGCGAAGCTAGGATGGTTTAAAATTGCACAGATAATCACTTCTTTATCTTGTGATGTTTTCCCTTTTCCATAGAGGGTAAAAGGAAGAAAGAAAAAAAAAAGATAAATAGCTGTGTATCCTCATTGGTGTTTAGCACCTTGGATCACTCAACCGCACTTCCGTCTCCACTGGTTAGATTATTAATAACACAGAGCCTTAATTCACTGTAAATGATATTGTTTGTATCAAGCCATTCTCACATTCTCACTCTAGCAAAATCACAGTGTTGTGGTGGTGCTTTGAATGAGATTGTGTCACGGCTCCTACAGGCTCATATATTTGAATGCTTGATTCCCAGGTAGTGGCACCATTTGGGAAGGATTGGGAGTTGTGGCCTTGTTGAAGAAGATGTGTGTTGGGGAGGGGGAGGGCTTGAAGTTTAAAAAGCCCATGCCAAACCCTTCTCTCTCTCCCTCCCTCCTCCATCTCCTCTCCCCACCTTTCTTTTGCAAATCAGATTTAAGCTCTTAGCTACTGCTCTAAAGGCAGCCTGCCTCCTTCCATGGTCATGGGGGCTGTAGACTTACTGTCTGAAGCTGTAAATAAGCATCCAACTAAATGCTTCAATAGGTTGCCACGGGCATGGTGTCTCCTCACAGCAACAAGACCATGACCAAGACAGTTGTTATAATGAAGATTTTGTTGTAATTTATCTTCTATTGACAGTAATAACCTCAGGAACTAAACAAAACATAATCAAATTTAACACAAATGAATTTGATGATTAAGTCCACAAAATTTGGTGATCACTTTCATTAAAATATGAAAGTTAAAATAGGTAAAAGAAATTTTAGACTCTTATTTTTCATTAAAGTACTTAATATTTGTAAAATAAAAGGTAAAATAAAAATGAGAAAAAAAATCACAATTCTTTCTTTCTTTTCTTTCTTTCTTGATGAGTTTGTGTATCTGTGTGGGGAATGAGGTATCTTAGGAATGAGGAGGTCAACCCTGGGTAACAAAATTGCTCAATTTCTGTGGTTTTTAAAAAATATTTATTTATTTATTTACTTATCTATAATGAGTGCTCTGTCTTCACACACATCAGAAGAAGAAAAAAATCAGATCCCCTTATAGGTGGTTGTGAGCTACCATGTGGTTGCTGGAAAGTGAACTATTGAACTCAGGAGCTCTGGAAGAGCAGTCAGTGCTCTTAACCTCTGAGCCATCTCTCCAGCACCTCAACTTATGTTTTGAGGCAGGATCTCTCACTAGGCTTTAGGCTTGCAGGCTAGGTAGGCTGGTTAACAGAAGATCCGCAGAGTTCCACCTGTCTCCTGCTCCCTAATGCTGGAATGCTAACGTCCGCAGCAGTGGAACTATCTTTTTCTGTGGGGTCTGGGACCAAGCTCACAGGCTCACAGCTAAGCAGTTACAGAGTGAGCTATTTCCCCCGACTCCAGAAAACCTTCTGTAAATGCTAAATTTGCACTTCTTGGCAATTCAACCATTGTTAAACAAGCATAACTCAAGCACTGAATGCTCATCTAGCCGCCAACATTAGAAAGTCATCTCTTTTCAGAGCAGCCAGATGTATGCGCCCGCACCTGTCAGCGGCAGCTGTCATTCAAACTTGCACAGTGCAGTTGCAAATGGCACGTGATTCTCTGCGTTTCATGTTTCTATGGGATTTTGCGAGGCTCTTGAAGCTAGTCTCACACTCTTGGGCTCAGGTTTTGCTCCTGCCTCAGCCTTTTGTACAGGTGAGACCACAGACTAGTGCTGCCTCGCTAGGTGCCTTGGGATTCTCGGAAGCCTACAGAGTTACTCACAGCAGAGAATAGGAAGACAAGCGTGAAGGTGGAAGGGTTCACTAACTTAGGAACAAAACAAGCACGTAAAGATGTTTCTGCCAGTAAGGATCCCAGAACAACCATGGAAGGTGAGACGCCATTTTCCTGCCGTCCCTCCAAGCTCTCTCCCCACTTCCATTAGTAAATCTGAAAAGCAAACAAAACAAACAAGGGAAATAAACCCGGGCATGGTGGTGTGTGCCTTTAATCCCAGCACTTAGGGAGACAGAGACAGGCTGTGACTTTGAGGCCAGCCTGGTCTACAAAGCAAGTCCAGGACAGGCAAGGCTACATAGAGAAACCCTGTCCAAAAATAAAATAAAATAAAATAAAATAAAATAAAATAAAATAAAATAAAATAAAATAAAATAAAATAAAACAAAATAAAATAAAAAAGTCTCTAAGCCTGAAGAACTAAGTTCAGTCTCAGGGATCCACATGATTGAAAGAGTTGATCCCTGGTGTTCATAGTAGCACCATGGCAGATACATGCAGGCATGCATACACGTGTGTGCGCAACCCCCTCCCCCACAAACAAACAAGTAAATAACTAAGTCTTTCCCTAGGTGGCTCCACCCTTTGAGAAGTGAAGGAAGAGACAGGTAGATCTCTGTGACTTTAAGACCAGCACATTCTCATAGCAAGCCCCAGCTCAGCCAGGACTACATCGCAAGAGCCTATTTCCAAAACTACACAATTAATTTTTTTTTAATTACATTTAAAAATTTTAAAGCATTCTCATCAGTCAAAAATTCAGTGCATTCATGCTATCTGAAGGGCGGGGCTTGACCACTTAGCCTACCCCTTACATGGGCATTCCTGACACATACTCAGGGCAGGGAATTTTTCTGCTATTGACAGCAATGTGCCCTCAGACCCTTACATTTGGTCACAGTGCCCTTTGGTTTCCAGGACATTGATATTGAGAGCTATTCACCAACGTCTGAGTGTTAGCCCCAGAAGGAGGACGAGTGCATTTAAAGTCCCAGGCCATTCCATGCCAGCATGCACTTTTCAAAGACAGAGGTATCCTGCCTTTTACTATATTGTTTGTGAAGGGTTTTGAGCTGTGTGATGCATAGCGATGGTTTCTTTGTCAGTTCTCTAAACAAAACAAAATTGGAGCTGCTGACCATGGCTCCAATTTTCCATGCCTACTTCCAGAGTAGCTGCACAGACATTGCTACTATTAGCTCTGTTGGCACAGAGCCCTTTAAACTGTGAAGTAGGGGGTCAGTCAGAAGGCTTGGTGGGTGGTGAAAGGTTCTAGACGCCAGGCCTACTAACCTTAGCTTGAACCCCAGAACTCACACAGTGGAAGAATCAGCTCCTGTAAGTTGTCCTCTGACTTCCACCCATGTACCGTGAGATAGATGCACCATACACAAACACAAAATAATAAATAAATGCAAAAAACGTTAATAAAATAAAGTGTGAGGTAGACCCCCAATTACAGGTGTTTCCCACTAAGCACTCTACAGGTTGACCCCCTTTTGACCCTTCTGCCAGAATTTCCTAAAAGCTGGGATTACAGCTATGAGTCACCAAGCCATTTCATGAGATGCTGGGGACTGAACCAAAGACATGTGTGTGCCAGGCAAGCATTTTACTCTGTGAGCTGCATCCCTGGTCCTCTGCATTCTTTTGATTATGACTTTTATTATTTTTGCAGAGTTGAGAGTCAATGGCAAACCATCCTGCCACTGAACTTACAACACTTACCTCCTTCTCAATATTGTCAGTTTCTTTTCAAATTCTTTAATCCCTGTGTCTACACTACTGCAAAATGAATGAACTAACCAAATATAGTTTTCCAAATCGTCAGCCAATTTTAGCAGAACTGTGCATCTCTGAATAGGTTGGTAGCTCCCCTACTCCAACCTCAGCAACATTTGCAAAGTAGCATGGACTGATTGTGTATGTTATGGTTTGGACATGAAGTGTTCCCCACAAGGTTAATGCATTTGATCTCCAGTTGATGAATCCAATCATTGAGAAGCGATGAAATCACGTGGGGTCTGACCTAGTCAATGGACTATTATATTAATGGATTCAAAACCTGGTGGCTTTTTTTTTTTTTTTTTTAGGTACTGGAATACTTTCAGAGTGAAGTCTCACTGGCAAAAGTGAGTTCTATATCTTGCCCCAGACTCTTCTATGTCTTTCTTCCTAATGTTTTTCATCACCACAGATCCACGGCAAGGAAGCCAGGCAACCATGGGCAAATCCCCCTGAAACTGTGAGGCAACATAAATCTTTAACCCTTAAAATTGCTTTTTAAGATATTTCGTCGAAATGACAGAAAAACTGATAACAAATTTCGCCTCTTCTCTAGGTCTCAGATTCTCTGATTCATTAATAAGAAGACAAGAGAAAACAGCCCATGGTGATTAAGGCCACATAGGAGAGGAAGCAGTAACCTCTATTCGGCCAATCAAGCATATGATCCAACAAATTCAGAACAAATTGAAAAACCAACCAATTAATGGAACTGCTAAAAAACTGGAAGCGTCTGCACTAAAAGTCATGAAATGAAAGCAGGGAAGCTGTTTTATCCACATTATCTAAAAAGAAGAGTTCAGAAAAAAAATTCAGGGACAAAAGTAGCCACTTTAGGAACAGAGTTCCCCAGAGTGCTCCAGTGGGGCACAGCTGTCATCTCAGCACATGGGAAGGCAGAGGCAGGCAGATCTCTATGAATTCCAGGCCAGCCTAGTCTACAAAGTCCAGGACAGCCAAGGCCACACAGAGAAACCCTGTCTTGAAACACCCCTCCCCCCTGCAAAAGAACAGAGTTCCCTTATTTATTGGCTGTGCTTGCAGCTTGGAGTCATTCTTTCTCACCACTGGTAAAGAAACATCTATGTAGTGTTATTATTTCTGTATATCCATAAATATCTCCACCAGCTCCTGGTGTCTTAGAAGCAGGTAGAATGAACATTATATTGACATCATCAAATTCATAGACATCAACTGTTATTTGCCCCGTATTCCTCTTATACTAGATGAACGCATTGTGAAAATGAAGTTATTAATCTCAGACACTAGACTTGAAAGTATTTTTAAAATAGTAAACAGGAAATAATTCCAGTTATTGCCCATGAACAGTACAGTATCATTTATGGTGCTTCTCATGGTCTCCTAGCTGTGGCTCATACATTATCACAACTTGACCAATCACAATTGTTCTGTAACTTTTGCCCTTGGCAATGACCCCCTCATGTCTCTGGTATTCCATGTACAAGTCTAAGTAAATTGAATGCAAATCAAATAATTAAGCATATGTGAATGCTTAATTATTTTTTACAGTGAGAAGATGCACAGCTTTAACAAAATTCTACAAGTGTCTGATAACCACCCAAACAAACAAACAAAGAAGCAGATTCTGAAAGACCACACACGGAGAGCTATAGACCCATGACTCATATCCACGCAGCATTCATTATTCTTTCTTTCCCATTAGTAAGAATTAATGGCTGGCTGGAGTGTTAGATTCCCTCAGGCACAGATGAGAACAGCCTTCGATCAGGGACAGGAAGAGTTAGCAAATTAATATCATAGTCCCTCAGCCCTGTGACTGGATAACTCCAAGTCTATCACATAGTATTCCAGTGTCTCCTACTGCGGCTGATGACAGGGTCAAACTGCTTACCAATATGTCCTATACTGCCTAGTTTTCCAGAGTCACTCTGCTTCCTCCTTTCCCTACTTGTATTTCCTAAAAACACCTTCTAACTTACCTGAGGGTCCATTTCTGGGAGAACTCAGCTGAAGCCAAATCACGACTCCACTGGTTCTATTACAGACAATCCATCCTTGTTATCCACTGGCTCATCTATACTCAGACCACCCAATACTTAAATCAGAATGCCCAGTTCATTGGACAGATCCATCTTTGTGTCTCACCGACCCCTTCGTGGATGGTAAACCACACTCTATTTTTATTCCAACTCAACATAGAACATGAGAGGTGGTGGCAGCTTATCAAAAATTAATTACATTACTTGTTCTCATAATTTAGCCTTTTGTCTTCAGAACAGCTATATAGAGAGGCTCAGTTCCCCATGTGGTGGAGGGGGAAAAAAAAATGAAATGAGTGACAAGAAGTAAGGTAATCTGGGTGACCATGAGAGATTCAATCTTTAATTGAGCTCATCTCATTGAAGACCATGACCTACGGTGGATAGCTTGGTTTTGTCGCCTAGTTGGTAGTCTTTGGAGAGTCTTTCTTCTTTCTGACTTCCATGGGTCTCCTCCTTCCTCAGATATTAATAGGAGCATTGGTTACCATTAAAGAAGCCAGGCTCTAGAAACACGACAAATGTTATTTGACAGATGCTTTTTGCAGTTCTGTGGGCAAAACCTAATTACCCACTTTGAGTTATCATCTGAGTTTCTATTAGAGTTGCCAATATTTGTCAATTTGACTTTTATCCTGTTTATTAAGCAATTTTTCTGCATGATAGAGCATCTATACCAGATAACTGTCAGGACATCATCAGCCATGTGCTGAGAACAACGCTAGTACCATTTTCCCAAGGTCCATTTCTGTCCTTAAGCAAGTAAATAAAAAACATGGACTATTATACTAAATACCTTTAAAAAAAATGATATGGCTTGACACGTATAAAGGACTTGGTCTGGAAAATGCTTATCACATTAAGAGTTCAGAATATGCCTGGAATGTGCTGCCTCTTGCACAACTCAAAATGTTTCGTTTCTACTTGAATAAACACAAAAAATGCTAGAAAACTACAACCTCTTAAGTATTTTTAATGAAATATGTTAAACATACTTTCACATTTTTGAAAAGTTTCTGCCTTAGTGTTGCTTATGATTTTAAGTCACTAGTTCCACGTTTACCACCTAATACCTCCAGCAAAATTTAAAGTCTGATAGACTGTTACAACAGAATGGTACTTATCTCTCTTCAGTGGTAGCCTGGACATTGTTTCCCCATTTCTAAGGAGACAAAGGAAAAAAAAATAGATATCATGAAGAACAGAAGCAACTGATTTATTTTTCTTTCTTTTGGTTTTTTGAGACAGACTTTTCCTGTGTATCCTTGGCTGTCCTTGACTCGCTTTGTGGACCAGGCTGGCCTCGAACTCACAGGGATCCACCTGCCTCTGCCTCCCAAGTGCTGGGATTAAAGGCGTGCGCCACCACCGCAGGCTCTGGTTTATTTTTCTAAGAAATAGCATTTACCATAAGGCAAGGCCATGCTGGACAGTCACTGAAGTGTCTTTTACTAAGAAGACTGAGAAGAGACTTCTAAGTCTTTCTAATACTTTTTTTTTTTTTTTTTAAATAGGGGTTTCTTATGTCAGTCAGGTTTTCCTTGAGCTTCTGAACACAAATCATCCTCCTGTTTCGGTGTCCTGAAAGGCCGAGGCCATATATCTGCACCAGTACACCTAGCTGCAAGGGCTTTCAGAATAAGCAATGCTTAATGACTGCTAAATCTATGACACAGGCAAGATCAACTCCACAGAAAGACTATGCAGTATGAGAGCTCCTCCTTCACCAGATAGCTATGTGGTACCCAGTTCTACAGAGCTTGTTTTATATGTGGTTATTATTATTACCAACCCTAAATTAAACAAGCCTTCTTATGGATGGCCATGGTAGCCAGGGAATCCCCTAGTGTCCAAAGAGAGCATTTTCCTGACCATCCCAAGGGTTCTCCTCTCGCCTTTGTTGCTGATTAGCAGAAGGCAGGGCTGACATCTTTCCAACCCTAATAATAAGGTCTCCAGAACTGCCCAGGTGTGGCTCCTATGCTTTCCAATCTTGCTCATTCATCAGTGTCACAACTAGTTCTTTTAGTCCCCATCCACCTTAGTCCCCATCTCGAAAAGCATCAGCGCATGCTTCATCTTTTTCACACATGGAACACCTGCCGATCTTTCCTGCACCTTTTTTTTTTTAAGCTGAAAATGCAGCCCCTTCTTTCTAAAATCACAAGCAGTGCTAGTTCCACAGGACAGGGTCTGCAAATTGTCCTTCAACAGCAAATGCTCTATTGTTAGTAAGAAGAGAAGAAAGAAGTCTGTTTGTTACCAGTTCTGTCTTGGAGCAGCAAGAAAAAGATGCTTTATTGGAGTTGGCCTAGTTAATCCAAGTCCCCAGAGAAAAGGAGGAGTCTTTTCAATGACATTGTATCATATTCTATCAGGAAAAAATAGAGGCTAAATGATGTTTGTAGGCTTCCATGGGGAAGCAACCACATTAGCAGCATGGTTGCTATGGCATATGTTGAGATTTACCAGGAACACAAAATACCAACTAATTCCTGAAAGGAGCGCAATCTAGGTTCCCAAGCCCGGATCTCCAGCCAGTCTGGCTCTTTCTGGTATCTCCACTTGGATGTCCCCCAGGCACTGACAACCTAACATTTGCACTCCACTAAACCGGCTCTTCTTGCGGTGCCCCCTCTTTAGTTAACAGCACCCTTATCCAAACCTAGAAACCTGAGACAGCTCTGATTGTTTCCTGTCCCCCAATTGTCTTCATTCAACTGGGCTCAATTTTTCCTAGTGCTTCCTCCAAAATACTGCCCCCCCCCCAACACTCCATTTTCTGCCACCCTTCTGCTAGCTTTTCCTGGAACCTCGGCAACAATTTCTTCATTGAACTCTGTCCCTTTGTTTTTTTCCTCTCTCTTCGGTTGCCTCCCTGGCACTCTCTGGGGTGTTCTTTCCAAACAAATAGGGTTATGACGGGCCCCTGTTCTAACGGGGAAAAAAAGAAGCACGCACTAGATGGCCCTTTGTTCTACACCAAAAAGAATGACTTCAGAAGAAAAGGGATCCTTGCCCACTGTCGCGCTTGAGCACCCGGGCAGCACACCTGAGGCTTTGCCCAGAGAGCAGACAGCTGTAACACATGTTAGGTGCCCCAGAAAACCCCGCCGTGAGTCCCTTCTCCCTAGGAGCCGAGTGACCACACACAGTCCCTAGATTCAGTTGGGTTTCTGAGTTTCTCATGGTCATTACTTCCCTAATTTGTCTCCTTTCACAATACTAGATTTTAAGTGGTTTCAAATAAGATGTTAGAGAATTTCTTAATGTTTTTCTATTCAAACATAGTAGAATGATAAATTAGAATAACTAGCATGTGGATTATAATTTGAAGTTGGAGTCTCAGGCCAGGCGTGGTGGCACACACACCTTTAATCCCAGCACTTGGGAGGCAGAGGCAGGTGGATTTCTGTGAGTTCGGGGCCAATCTGGTCTACAAAGTGAGTCCAGGATAGCTAGGGTGACAAAGAGAAACCCTGTCTCAAAAAACGGAAAAAAAAATATTTGGAGTTTCATGATTAGGTTTAAATTTCCAAAGAATGCTTTGCTAAAAATCAAAACTGATTTATCTAATTTTTCTCTATTTTTGAATGCCTACCTAGAGCCAGGCACTAAACTGACACTGGGGCTCCAGCAATAAGAGAAATCAGACATATTCCATATAGCCCTAGGTCCTACGCTTGGGGAAGATAGATTATTAGTAGATACTAAATAAATAAATTATTTATATGTCCAGGTATGAAGCTGCGACTGTTGCACTGTGCTCTGAACAGGAAATTCCATGAACAATTGAAACAATGCTAACTCACCCCCACTGGATTCTGGATGCTTTGGAACAACGTGTACTTCATTATCTATGCTCAAAAAAACTCTAATGGCAGAATCTGAATTGATTAGGATGCTTGTCTTTGCCCTTGTAGGAGGAAATAATGGATCCAAAGTATGAAGGATGACAATGTCATTAGCACTCAGAAGAAGGTCATGTACCCAGAGTGGCCACAGTCGTAATGGTGGAAGGGCGTGGAGAGGGACGGAGCTCCACACTTGTGAAAGTTAAGAATTATTAACACTGCTGTCATAAATACATCTGGAATCACTGGACCTATGCAGAGAAGGAAGATGTGCTTTTGGCTGCTGCATAATCAGAGGAAGGGAACTTACTCTGCATGGCGCCTCTGACTCCTGAAATGCCTGGTCGGTACTTAGCACCATCTCCACTTTCACCCAGATAATAAAAAGAACAATGAGTCATAATGGTTGAGTTCGTTCAACTCCTTGGATGAAAGACGTTTTCCTGTCTATAAATGTGAAGCCTTGTTATTATCTATCAGACAGAGGCTGTCTCCAGCCAAAAAGAAAGGAGTAAAATATAAACAAGGATGTGTGTATACTATAATATTTAAATGTATATGTTTAATGCTGATGCTGAATAAGCAAAAAATATTTGATCGACTATGCTCAAAGAACTAGGCAAACATGACATCATCTAGATTCAAAATGTCCTTATTTGTGTACGTGTCCCATGCTGGCCACTACAATTCTTTTAGTTTTCTTTGTAAAGTTTACTATCACGTTTCTTTTTCTCCTAAACAAGAAAATGAAAATAGTCACATGGGCTGGGTAGATAGCCAGTGGCAGAGAGCTTGCCTGTCATGAATATCACGTCACCAGCACATACCATTGGTTTTCTTGATACTCATTCTAACTCCATGAGGTGAAATCTCAAAATAACTTTAAATTGCATTTAAATGGCTACAGATGTTTAATATTTTCCAACTATTTATTGGTCTTTTTTTTTTAACTGAAAAAAATTTTTCAGCTGGGCATGGTGCCACATGCCTTTAATCCCAGCACTCAGGGAGGCAGAGACAGGTGGATCTCTGAGTTCAAAGCCAACCTCGTCTAGAAAGTGAGTCCAGGACAGCCAAGGCTACACAGAGACACAAAACAAAACAAATCTCATACAATGTACTTGGATCGTGCTTCCCCATTGCTTCATTTCCTCCCAGATCCTCTCTAGCTTCTGTATTAGTTAGGGTTACTACTGCTGTGATAAAACGCCATGACTAAAGAAATGTGAGGAGGACAGGGTTTATGCTCCCATATCAGAAATCATCATCAAAGGAAGTTAGGAATAGAACTGAACCAGGGCCGGAATCTGGAGGCAGGAGTTGATGCAGAGGTCATGGAAGAGTGGTGCTTATTGGCTTGCTCCTCTGGCTTGCTCAGCCTGCTTTCTAATAGAACCCAGGACTACCAGACCAGGAATGGCAGCACCCACAATGGTCTGGGCCCTTCCCATTAGTCACTAAGAAAACGTCCTACAGGTTGCCTACAGTGTGAACTTACAGAGACACTTTCTCAGTTGAGGCTCCCTCTTCTCTGATGACTAGCCAACATACTTTACTACCCATCCAGCTTTATATTCTTTCTCTCTTTCAAAACAAATAAACAACAAACAAACAAAAACAATCAAGAACCATACAAACCCTGGGGGGGGGGAACCTTACAAAAATGAAAATCAAAACAAGCATAAAACCAGTAATACAAAACAATTCCAAAACAAAGCAAAATGAAAGAAGAAATGCACAAAAATATCATTGAGATTGTTTGGTGCTGGTCACTTGTATTTCTTAAGGAGTGTCTAATGTATATGCACATTTGTTGACTGGTGTGTGTTTGTGTGTGTGTATGTGTGTGTTGCTTAATTTTTGAGCATTTTATAGAGTCTAGCTGTCAATCTCCATTGCCAACTTAATGCAGTGATCTGTGTCACTTCTTAAGGATGAGCTTTTTTTGGGTCTGGGGATAAGCCTGGTTGGTAGAGTGCTTGCCTAGCCCCAGGTTTGACTCCCCAGCACCACCTGAAGAAAAGGGCATACTTGTAATCCCACAAATCAGGAAGTAGAAACAAGAGAATCAGAATTTTGGAGTCATTCTTGGCTACTAATGGAGTTCCAGGCCAGCTTGGTCTACATTTGATCTGTGTTACCATCACTACCACCACCACCACCACAGTGAAAACCTAAAAAAAAAACCCAAAAATAAGAATAACAACAAAACTGCTTTCTTCCTTAAATTGCTTTTATCGAGCATTGGCCTATCAGTGAGAAGTGGGAATGGAAGTGGGAACCTCAACTGACTGCCTCAATGAGATTGATCTGTCTATGGGGACATTTCCCTTATTGTTGGTTATGTAGGAGAACCTAGCTTACTGTGGGTAGTTCCTAGGCAGGTGGGTATGGGCCATATAAGAAAGGTATAGCTTTCTTATGTACAGCTAAGCATGATCTAGTGAGAGACTGTAACAGTTATTTTTCTATTACTGTGACAAAAACACCATAGCCAAGGCAAATCTTTTCTCCTCATGTAAGGGAGCATTTGTTGGGGCTTACAGATCTAAGAGCTAAGAATTCATCACCATCATGGCAGTGAGGCATAGCAGCAGGCAAGCTGAGAGAGCATAGTTCAAGCATGACAGAGAGAGAGAGAGAGAGAGAGAGAGAGAGAGAGAGAGAGAGAGAGAACACACTAGGTTTAGGAATTGCACAAGACTTTGAAAACTAAATGCACTGCCCACTGATGTACTCCCTCCGGCAAAGCCACACCTCCCAAACCTCCCCTAACAGCACCATCAAATGGGGACCAAGTATTTAAATGCCTGAAAATAGAGGGGATGTATTGGAGTTTGTATTTTGATGCTAATTACTGCTTGCTGTCTCTGTGCCCCACCTTGCCTAAGAGCCTAACCTGTTTGACAAATAAAAGGCTATCACACCTGGGCTGGGCAAATGGGATAGGCATGGCTAAGATTCCAGGCTTTGGGAGACAGAGAAAATCTTGGGAGAGTGGGAGACCAGGGAAGAGAGAGGAGGAAGAAGGCAGCTGCCCCATGAGTTAGGTGGAGAAGCATATGGCTGGCATGGATGGATATTTGGCCCAGATGATGATAATTAGCAAGTATTTGGAATTATGGATGGGAGGTAGCTCAATAGACAGTTCAGCAAGTATTCAAACATTCTCATGACACTGAATTGTACACTTAAAATTTTAAAATCTTGCTCTGCATATTTATCATCATTGAACAGCAAAGAAAAAGATAAGAAAAGAATACACCTAAACCCTTTAGGTAATTCATACTAAGTTCCCCCCAAATAAGTTTACAATTTTAAAAGCATAAGATACATGAAAGAAGAAGCAAGGATCTTCACAAACATACATACAAAAATGAGATACATAAATACATTGATTTGGTCATGCAACTACTTCAGATAATGTGTGTATGCATTATATGTGGGCATGTATGTATTTACTGTTTAAATATATTCACTATGTTTAAATATATATATTTCTTTTCTATGTTTAAAGAGACAGAGGAGACAAATGATAATATACAAGTAGAAAATAAGAACCAACACAGATGTAAAACAAGAGTTAATTATCTATAAATAAAAATGTAACTTAAATGAAAAGCCATGCTTCAGTTTTGTATGGCCTGTCGACCTCCTTAAAGTTTAAGTAGGTACAAAGGGAAAATGTAATAAACGTTTAATTAGCAAAATAAAATTAGAAGCACTGTAGGAAAAGCAACATCCAATAAGATTTTGACTGTTGAGGTTTTCCCAGCATTCAGAGGTAACATTTTTAAACCAATATAAATAATATTTAAAGAGATTTTTAGTGCAGGAGTTGGAAGGACATAATTGCTAACAAAGGAAACTGATGTTAGAAGTGATTTGAGAAGCAAGATAAAATAGTAAACAGAGACACACTGGCAAATCTAACTGGATATTGACTGTATTCAACATACAACAATGTATAATTGATAAAGTGAATAGAAAAAAATAATTATAATATAAATTAAAATAGCCTAAGATGATTTAGAATTAATTATTATTATTACTATTCCAGAGAAATATAAAGATGTTCATGTTATTTAGAGTTGGAAATTAAAAAAAAAAAAAACATAGGAATATTTCACTTGAATTGAGGTCAGACCTAGGAAAGAATTAGAAACTAGAACATATGTATTTATCTCTACACCTGAAAACATTAAAGTTAGAGCAAATGGGACTGAATTACAAATCAACAGTACAGAGCACTTTTAGCCTGCAGGAAGATCTAGATTCTGTCCTCTGAGTGGAAGTGAGCTGAAGGAGGGTCTTTGGATTAAGGGGCATCAAGCAGGTGTAAGGATGGATGGTGTATTGAGTTAAGGGGTATCCAAGAAAAACTTATCTTCTGGTACTGGACATCATATGTCCAGTCCATCTCTCACTGTATTTCCAGAGCACAGGCCCAGTGCACTTACTGGAGATTGACAATTAGTCATCTGTCTACAGAATGCTGACATAAACAACCTAAGAGTGAAAGACTTGCCCTCCCCCCAACACAGAGTTTCTCTGTGTAGACTTCACTGTCTTGGAACTCCCTCTGTAGACCAGACTGGCCTCAAACTCAGAGATGCACTATGTCTGGCTCCTGAGTGCTGGGATTAAAGATGTGCACCTCCGCTGCCATCACCACCACTACTACCACTGCCGGGCAAAACTGGGAGATGCATTTTTAGTTTGTGCATTCATATATTTTAGTTCATAGTTTTTTACTACACTTGCTTCTAGGGCTTTGGTGGCGTGGGACATCACAGCTATGGGACCATGCCATAGAAGCTGCTAATCTCAAAATGGGTCCTCTGGAAGAGCAGACAGTACTCTTAACCATTGAGCCATCTCTCCAGCCCCAAGCCTTGATTTCTTAAGAGCAGTATCAATATTTTCCAGAAACCATTAAAGTCAAAAAGTCATGTATGGTAGAATATGTCTATTTAGGTCCAAATATCTGTAACTGGAAAGAGATGGAAATCAATCAGATGCTAAGTATAAGCTAACCTTGGTTGTACAGTTTTAATCACCTGTGGGTGTGTTGACACATCCATTACCACTGAGAAAGTCATGGAAGGATAAATGGTTTATTAACCGCAGAGCGACTTATGCCTGTCTAATTACTACCTTCTCTGCGGGGCCCCATCATCTCTCTGCTGCCTTAGAGGCTACATAATATGGAATTGTGAGGTGCAGTTGATGACAGAGAAAGCCATATAATGGTTGTGCGTTATTTGCTTGTTTGGTTTGGGTACCAGACAATGAGCAAATTGTACATCCCAGAATTAATGAGATTATTATAATACAGTTTCCAGGAGCCATGACTTCCAAGCTGACAGACAGAAAAGTATGTTAGGATGGTGGCTCACACCTTTAATCCCAGCACTCAGCAGGCAGAGGCAGGCAGATCTCTGTGAGTTCGAGGCCAGCCTGGTCTACAAAGAGAGTTCCAGGACAGCCAGGGCTATTGCACAGAGAAACTCTGTCTTGAAAAACCAACCAACCAAACAAAAAAAGATGTCCTTAGCAGGTTTTTGAAGAACAACAGTTCCTTTAATAAGATAAACTGCTCCTTTCTTAATCACATATACATTAGATTTTTTAAAATGCCATCAAAAATTTGTATTCTATAATATAAACACTGATTTCATAAAATCTATTTTGAGAGGAGAGATTGATACAAAGTCTCATGTAGCACAAAGGTAGCTTTCAACTTGCTATGTAACTGAGGGTTACCTTGAACTCTCGAAGCTCCTGCCTCCACCTCCCATATGCTGGGATTATATACCACATGGATAAAATTTATATGAAAAAAATTTTAGGGGCTGTCAAGATGACTCAGAAGTTAATAACCTTGGGTGTTTGTACAGAGGACCCAGGCTTGATTTCTCAGCACCCACACTGAAGCTGACAACTGTAAGTAACTTTAGTCCCAGGGAGCTGGCACTGGCTTCTGGCATTGGAGGGTGCCAGACTTACATGTGATACAAATATGTATGCAGGTAAAACATCCATACACATAAAAATGAATAAACAAAATTAAAATATACGTTCTCTAAGATGTATGAAGGTGCAAGGATGTGTTTGACTAGGTAAATGACTTTTATTAACATGATGTAGAAAAGGTTCCATTTAAAAATATTAATTTATTTATTATTTGTGCAGCATTCTGCCCACTTGTGTGCCAGCACACAAAAAGAGGGCACCAGGTCTCACTATAGATATTGTGAGCCACGATGTGGGTGGGAATTGCTGGGAATTGAACTCAGGACCTTTGGAACAACAGACAGTGCTCTTAACCTCTGAATCATCTCCCCAGGACCCAAAATGCTTCCATTTAAATGATAGAGAATTTACTATGTACTCATCTGATAGAAATGACAGAGATGAACAATGTGCCTTTCTTAACTTCTGTTCGTTAATGAAGGAAATCAAGACAGAAACTCAAACAGGAGGAACCTGGAAGCAGGAGCTGACTGAGATGCCATGGAGGAGTTCTGCTTACTGGTCTGCTCAGCGTGCTTTCTTTCTTTCTTTCTTTCTTTCTTTCTTTCTTTCTTTCTTTCTTTCTTTTTTCCTATTTTTAAAAAAGATTTATTTATTTATTATTATGTATACAGTGCTCTGCCTGCATGTACACTGGCAAGCCAGAAGAGAGCATTAGATCACATTATAGATGGTTGTGAGCTACCATGTGGTTCTAGGAGTTGAACTCAGGACCTCTGGAAGAGCAGTCTGCGTTCTTAACCTCTGAGCCATCTCTCCAGCCCCTCAGCCTGCTTTCTTAAAGAACCCAGGACCACCAGGCCAGGGATGGTACCACCCACAGTAGCACAAGGTATGGCCCAGATAAAAGGTGGACCTTTCCATCTCAAAAAAAAAAAAAAAAAAAAACTGGATTAAAGATATATCTTCCCTCCTCAAAAATCCAAATTCAAAATGGGTTTTCCTCCTTGGAATATACAGTTCTAAATGGGGTATCTCCATCAAATTTCTCCTCCTTGGAGCTCAGGGAGCCCCATGAAATAGGAGGAGGAAAGATTGTAGGAGCCAGAGGGGATAGAGGACACCATGAGAATAAAGGTAAACTAAGAAAGGCTCATATGAACTCACAGAGATTGAAAAAGCATGCATGAGGCCTGCACAAGTCTGGATCAGGGCCTGTGTATGTGTGTGTGTGTGTGTGTGTGTGTGTGTGTGTGTGTGTGTGTGTGT
>OU015745.1:126625885-126653514 GCA_907169655.1 Acomys percivali
TGTGTGTGTGTGTGTGTGTGTGTGTGTGTGTGTGTGTGTGTGTGTGTATTATAGCTTTCAATTTATGTGTATAGCTTTCAGTGTGCAAATGAGTGGGTCTCTGATTCTTGTGCCTTGTTTTGGCCTCTTTTTCTTCTTTTGGTTGTCTTGGTTCAACTTTTAAGTGATGGATTTTATTTTATCTTATTATATTTCATTTTGTTAAAAAAGAACAAATCGGGGCCTTCCCACTTGAAATGATTCTATTAAGAAAAACATCCCTCACAGGTGTGTTCAGCCATTTGGCTTTAGTTAATTCCAGACGAAGTCAAGATAACAACCAAAAACAGCCTTCACAAGTCCACTCTTGTCAATGTGACACACAATTACAGCTCCTAATGTCATGCCTAATTTCCCAATGTAAACAAGAACCATGTCACAATTACACCTAACATGACATGATTATCCCATGTACAATTGCAAAATGCATTATAAATTTAGACAAGGTGGCAATGTCCCTTGAGGGTCATTCTTTTAGGATCTCAAACTTAAATACAATAGCCACTGATATTCTTTTAATTGATGTTATATTATATTACACTATGAATAAGTCATGGGAAGGAAACACAAATATCTGTGTGAACACATTCTTAAGAAAATAGGACAAAACACTCATGTGGCTTGAAATCCCTGTTTCTACAGCTGGTTACATGGCCTTTGCTGGTATGTATAACTGTCTTTCTCTACTGCTCATTCTGTGTTTCCTCCATGGCACTTTTCCTGGAGGAGTGACTGATCGCTTCATTCCTGACAGGTTTGTGCCCTTTGTCATCCTGTCTGGATTAGGCTGTTGTAGGTTTTTGATTGACTTTAATCACAGGCCATGTTAACACCAAGAGATAATCTTACACTCCAGGCATATCCTTTCATACCTCCGTGTGGAGAAGCAATATCATTTCCCCTTGGTCATCTGAATCAATTGCGCATCCTAACACTGTTATTCCTTTCTTAGCCTGTTGGCTTATGGGCATCAGAAGCTTCTAGTAGCCAGAGGGAAGTTTGAACTTCTAGTTCAATGCCATGTTTGTTGTAGCTCTTGGCAGAAGCTTGCCCAGCTCTGGAACCAAAACTTCTAGGCCAGCAGAACTTAAGGTCATTGGAACAGGAAAAAAAATTTTTTATTTCCCCTAGTGGGTCATTAGGGTGACAATGAGTAGAACTATTCCACTTTCTACCTCTGCGTTCCTAGACCTGTGGATCCTGGCTACCATACCATAGATGGTTTGGACACTGATTCAAAGCATGTACAACCTTCTGGAGAAACTTGTCCCAGCCCTCTAGGAGGATGTCACCGAATCGAGCCTGTAACTGGGTCTTCAAAAGGCCATTTCCTCTTTGTTTCATGCCAGTTCCTTCAGCATGGTGGGGAATATGCTAAGACAAGTGGATTCCATGATCAGTTAATAAGCACTTTGTAAGTCCATGGATAGTGGGGTTTTTTTGTTTTGTTTTTTTGCAGAACTATTATATGCAGGAAAGGCAAGTCCATAACCAGGATCAGTACCTACTCCAGTAAGGACAAAGTGTTGTTCTTTCCATTGGAGGAAGTGGTCCAGTGTAATCAACCTGCCACCAGGTCACTGGCTGGTCACCCTAGGGAATGGCGCCATAGGTGGGGTTCAGTGTTGGTCTCTGCTGTTGGCAGTTCACGCACTCTGCTGTAGCTGTGGCCAGGTCAGCTTTTGTGAGTGGAAGTTCATGTTGGGATAACCCTTATCTCTGCCACCATGACCACATTGTTCATGGGTCCGCTGGGCAGTGACAGGAAAGGCGGGGGGAATAGACTGACTGTCTACAGAACGGTCATTCTATCTACTTGATTATGGAACTCCTCAGCTGATGTTAACTTTTGATTTACATGGGACGCTGTATCTTAACATCCTTTCTCCATTTGGAGAGATCCACATACTTCTTCCCCAGATAGTTTTCTCACCGATTTCCCAAACAAGTTCTTTCCAAGTCCCTGACATCCAGCCAATCCATTGTTTCTTCCCCAGCCAGGTAGGAGCGTTAATAGAAAATGTGGTGGGACTACCATCCCTGCATCTTTCAAGTCCTTGATGGTGAAATTAATTTCTGCACCTCCTCCAGGAAAAATACTGTTTTTCATTCACTATTTTTCCTGGCAGAGGCAACTCTAAAGGCTTCTGTTTAGCCTTTCCAACCATAACAGCCCTCACTCCGCTGGTCTGGATACTAATGTGAGAATTCTGACTTCTAAGTGTATTTATTCCAATTACATAATATGGGACTGGGGAAGTAACCGCAGGATGACCTGTTGAACATCTCCCAAGACTGCATTAACTACCTGTGCTAGTTTGAATAGGAAACGGCCCCCATAGTCATGGGTTTGAATGCTTGGCCCACAGGGAGTGGTACCATTAGGAGCTATGGCTTTGTTGGAGGAAGTTTGTCAGGGTTGGGGTGGGCTTTGAGGTTTCCTATGTTCATATCCTACCCAATGTGGAGGGACAGACTTTCTCCTGGCTGCTTTTGGATCAAGATATAGAATTCTTAGCTCCTCCAGCACCACATCTGCCTGGATGCTGCCATGCTTCCTGCCATGATGACGATGGATTAAACCTCTGAAACTGTAAGCCAGCCGAAATTAAATGTTGTCCTTTAGTAAGAGTTGCCTTGGTCATGTTGTCCATTGACAGCAACAGAAACCATAAGTTATCACCTGACTTCCCTAAGCCTCTACTTTAACTCGAGAGCCACAGTGTCTTTTTTGGTGGTGGTGGGGGGGCGTCTCTTGGAATCAGTGTCAGTTGAAAACCAGTATCCAATAGATCTCAGAAAGTCTGATTGTTTTCCTTCCCCCAGTGTACAGTTATCCTTCTAAAAGGTCATAGCTCCACTGGGAGGACTATAGAAAACTCTTAAGTATTTTATCAAGGTCCTTCCTCCAGGAGATTTGGCCATCCTTTCTTCTTTTAAGGGTTTCTGAATCTGCACACTGGCTGCAGTCCGGAAATTGGTTCACCGGCTAAGATTCCCTTTTGCCACCATCTAAAATTTCAATAGGCCTCTGATATGTCCCATTCCTGGAAACACTATGATTGATTAGCCAGTCCCAAAGGACCTTATGAGTCACGCCACCATTAAATTCACTTTGCCTGTGCTGACTATTATGGGTCAAGCCACTATGGACATTGCTTTGTCTGTGCTGCCCAACACCAACAATCATTTTGCCTTTGGCAAGTCTGTGCTGCCACGTACACCCTGCTACCTCGGGGGCCCAATTAAACCCATTGCCTTTAATTCATCCAACTGAGCAGCCTTGTGCCTAGTACAAGAAAAAGGGTGACAACAAAGCTTTTCAAATGAGATGGTGTCCCTCTCACAATCATGCACCTTATAAGATTACTAAAGGGTCTATATTCTGGACCTTCCCACTGTGGATGATCAGGGTTTACAGTTATTCACTCCAGCACTGCAATTTCCCTGAGCCTTAAAATCCCTTCAGCACTAAGCCAAGTGATGTCAGGCATCACCAACTCCTTTAAAAAAAAATTTATTAATTTATTCATATTACATCTCAATTGTTATCCCATCCTTTGTATCCTCCCATTCCTCCCTCCCTCCCTCCCATTTTCACCTTACTCCCTTCCCCTACGACTGTGGCTGAGGGGTTCCTCCTCCCCCTGTATATGCTCATAGGGTATCAAGTCTCTTCTTGGTAGCCTGCTATCCTTCCTCTGAGTGCCACCAGGCCTCCCTGTCCAGGGGACGTGGTCAAATATGGGGCACCAGAGTTCGTGTGAAAGTCAGTCCTCACTCTCCACTCAATTGTGGAGACTGTCCTGTCCATTGGGTAGATCTGGGTAGGGGTTTGACGTTTACTGCATGCATTATCCTTGGCTGGTGCCATAGTTTGAGCAGGACCTCTGGGCCCAGATCTGCCCGTCATAATGTTCTTCTTGTAGATTTCTAGGACCTTCTGGATCCTTCTATTTCCCCATTCTTCAATGCTTCTCTCACCTAGAGTCCCAATAGGATGTCCTCCCCTCTGTCTCACTTTCCTGGTAAGTGAAGACTTTCATGGGACATGCCCCTTGGGCTAGTGTCCAGACAAAAGTGAGTATATACCATTTGACTCTCTGCTTCTGGGTTAGCTCACTCATTATGATACCAACTCCTTTTTAAGTAGGCCATCTTTGGTAAATGCTCCAGCTAACCCTTCAGACTTTTGACACCTTTATTAACTGTGCCAGCTTCCGTATTAAATCTAGAATCCCCATTCAGTGGGCTCATATTGATAAACTTTGCCCAGTCCAGTATTATATTCCCATCTCCCATTATCTCACATCCTTCAAATCCATTCCACACAATCCCCCAGACTTCTGCTCGAATGAATTAGCAAACTCATTAAGCTTTTTAGTAGGGTAGTGGGCCAAGGTTTTTTTCTCCCCTGTAGGAACCTGCTTAGCCTTAAGTCTGGTTATTTTTCTATCTCAGTCGTTGGTCTGTTCCTGTGAAGAGACACCGTGACCATGCCACTCTTAGAAAATAAGCCGTTTAATTGTGTATTTGCCTACAGTTTCAGTCCATTCTCATTACAGCTCTTGTGAAGTTCAACAGCTCTACAGTTAAAATATATTATCTGGGAAGAGAGAGCAACCAAAGAACAAGCTGCAAGGATAAGTCTGAGGACAGCAGCTCAGGAGAGCTCAGGGCAGGATTGGCAAGGCACTTCAAATCCTTTATTTGCAAGAGCCACTCCCGGTCGGTCGGTTGGTCGTTTAGCCATCCCCAGCCAGCCGCACTTTCAAAGTTCTCTTGTCCTTGTGGGCTAATTTCAGGGCTAGGATGACTCATAAACGCAGGGAGGAGAAAAGCTCCAAGTATTTGTTAAATCTGTTGCAGCATCTTATGGGTCTAGTATATACAGGAGCGGAAGAAAAGCCTCTCCTGAGCGTTTTATTGGAACCTATCCATCCAAAAAGTAGGCAACATATTTGCGGACTGTTGAATCGCTCAAGGGCACACAGCTGGGCAGGAGGCCCACATCCCTGACCACTGGGTGCGGCGGGCTTCTGGCCAGTGTAATGTAGGAACCTTGCTCAGGGTTTAGGGAAGGGGAGCAATTCTGGCCTGGTGCCCTGCCCGGGGGCGAGGGGAAGGGAGTGACAGCAATTTCAGTGATGAGACTGGCAGGCTGGTTCCCAGTTCACAAAGCAGAGATTTAACCAAGGGAGGAAGGCTTTGGGGGAGCGGGAGGTGGCTCCCAGCGCAAGCAGGTGTAGGGCACAAGACTGCTGGAAATGGAAGGTTCCCTTGAGGGGGGAACCAGTTTCCATGGCAACCCCAGGGCGCCAACACTGTGGGCTCTTTCCTTGGGGCTCGGGGCTGCTGCCGGAAGTGACGCGTTCACCTGCCGAGCTGGGGCGGGGCGCAGAGGTGCCTTCGCTGCTGCCACCGCCGGGAGCCAGTCGGGAGTGTACCAGGCTGTGGAAAAGCAAGGTCCCCAGCTAAGAGCGTTTACCTGCAAGCTACGGCCCGGCAGCCACCATGGCATTCCTACTGTGCTTCGTGCTCCTGTGCGGGGTCGCGGGTGAGTTGGGACACCCCTCTGTTCGCAATCCCCTGCGCTCGCAGCCCGCGGCCTCCCGGGAACAATGGGGAGTTGGGGGAGGGGGCAGCTCAATTTGGGGGCTCTGTCGTAGTGGTGGCGGGTGGGCACCGGTGCACCGGGGTGATCTGCAGGGGCCACGCGCCCCAGACGAATGAATGCATCTGCCCCTGGGAGCCGCTCAGGGGGCGTGTGGTGTCTGGGAGGCAGCGGAGCCGGGACCGGATCGTCCGGTGGCGGTGGCTGTAGCTCACGGAGCGGCGTGCAGGCGCGCCTCCAGGGCAGCTTACCCCGGGGACCACTTTGCTTTATCTCTCCTTGTCTGTTTCCCGCGTCTGCCTGGGTGTTGTGTGCAGCCAGCTCCGGTCTGCGAGTTTTTAGGTATCGGGTAGTCCAAGCGGGGTGGCTGAATTACAAACGCCATTATTGAGAGAAGACTGAGACGGTCGGTGTCAGTCGACCTGGCTACCTCTAGGAAAGAAGCCGCGAAGCCGCGCTATAGCTGGGTGGTTTTTGGTCTCAAAAGAACAGGCTAGCTCTACCGAGCAGCCCGTAGACTGGGCATTAGAAAGCCGAGGGTCTGAAATCCGTGTTGGGGAGGAGTTACCCCGCATTTTTAATGAGCTGATTCATTTTTTTAAGAAGATTGTCGTTCAGGTGGTGAGGTGTGTGGTGTTAGGAACCGCCTAGTACATCTTTCAGGTGCAGAGCGTCTTTTCTGAGAGAAGGAAATAAGGTACTAAAAAATGCCTGGACCCCACGACGCATGGACATTTTGACACTTAGAAAATTGATTCCCTCCCCTCCCACTGTGTTTTAACTAGTTGAGCTCATTTGCTATACTAGGCATTTGGCGGAATTTAAAAACCAAATGAGTCATAAAAATTCTTACACGTTCAACTCTAGTGTAGTATCCTCCAAAGATGATTTTTGCCTAGGAGTTGGGAGGGAGGTTGGGTCGGCTGCGGCTGGGTTGGGATAGCTCTACTTCCGGCTGAAATGTTAATTCCATTGTTGGATGCCACAGCTGTGAGCATTACTCATGGGATCAACATTCTATTAACAAGTGTAATCTGTGGACCTAAGGCTATCACACCACCTCCACCTTTTTTTTTGATACAGATCTTTTAGGCTTGGCTGAAATTTCAATAGTAAGGCATGCATCCCACCTTTGTTTTATGAAACAAACTAAAGTTGAATACTATTTAGATCACGTCAAAAGCAGAAATTGGAAGAGAGAACTGTATGGGAGACTGACTTCCTATCTTCCTTACTTTTTTATTTTTATATTTTGATGATGAAGGAATGGAATATTTCTTTCTTTTTCTGTAATACCTCTCTGGTAGTCACTCTCTTCATTAAGGCTTTATTTTTAAATTTTTATTTATTTGTTTGTTTTTTGTTGTTGTTGTTTTGCTTTTTTTTGTTTTTGTTTTGAACCAAGGTTTCTCTTTGTAGCCTTGGCTGTCATGGAACTCAGCTTTGTAGACCAGGCTGACCTCGAACTCATAGAAATCCACCTGCCTCTGCCTCCTTGAGTGCTGGGATTCCATTAAAGCTATTTTAATATACTTAGCCATTCAGTTCATGTAGTGTATGTTAAGGTGTAGTGAACAAACAGATCGTTAATGGACAAATGTTTTCGTCTAAATAGGACAACGTTTCACCCCAGTTTTTCTGCTTTAGAACTTCAGAATTCCCCTAAAAACAAACAAAACACCAAAGCTCAAAAGTTCAAACAAGTGTAGGTCAGTGCTAACACAGTTGACTCTTATATTTGCAAAATAAGCTTTACTTATTAAATACTGCAGTGCTATAGACTCATCTTTGCAAGCTTTAAAGAGCTTTGTATTATGTCCTGGATGCTGATGGGGCCCTGGAGGTATATTTGTTGCCTATGCAGTCCAAAGTCATATGATTAGCATTAGAGGAGCTATAAGCTGGAGTAGTAAAATTAAACCCTTGATTAAACAGTTATTAATCATACAACCTCCCCTATCCCCCTCCCCACCCCTCCCCCTCCCCCCACTTGCGACCAAGTCTGGCCTCCAACTTATGCCTGAGGATGACCTTGAACACTTGGTCTTGCGTTTCACTGCTAGCATTAGGACCTCCTCTACCAGCTGAGCTGCATCCCATCCCCAGCTGTAAGAGCTGCTTTTCTAATAGCTAGTGTTGTTTTCTAAGGGTCTCTGTCATCCAAGGCTTGGCTGGAACTCACATGTGTAGACAGCAGACTTAGCAGCCCTCATGCTGTAGGTCTCCCGCCTCCTTGCTGCATTTACAGGCACATACCGCTGCACCTGACTCTTGGGCTGTACTGTCCGTTCCTTTAATCTCTCAAGCAACACTTGAGGATGTGTATTTTGGTCATTTCTCTTGTATGGGTAGAGAAACTGAGTCATGGAGGCGTGTGTACATTAACGCGGAACAGTCACAGTCTTGCTGTCCGTTCTGCTCATGTCACCGTGAGATTGATTATACCTTTGAAGCAGCCACTTTTCTCTCGGTTACCTCTAATTGACATCTTCCATTCTGCCATTGGTCACCACCTGTCACTTCCGAAGATCCTGCTGTTGGTTTGACTATGTGTTAAATATTGAAGGCTTTTATGACGAGCCTTTTAGTTTCATTCTTTTAGTTTCATGGTCATGGTTTTGGTTGAAGGCTTTTGAGTCACTGTGAGGAATCTGAGATTTTCCCAGGCTTAGGACACTGTTGGAAACTACTATGCCTGAATGAACCCCATGAACCCGAAGTAGGTTTGTTTTCAGGGAGTGTCTCAGGTAACCCAGGCTGGCCGCTAACCAAGGATGGCCCTTGACTTCCTCATTCCACTTCCCAAGTAGTGGGTGCGCAACCAGCACCAGCATTTCTTTTCTTCTTCTCCTTCTTCTCCTCCTCCTCCTTCTTCTCCTGCTCCTCCTCTTCCTCCTCCTCTTCTTTTTTTCCAAGCCAGAGTTTCTCTGTATTATCTTGGCTGTCCTGCCGACAAGGCTGGCCTTGAACTCACAGCTCTCCACTTGCCTCTGCCTCTCAAGTGCTGGGATTAAAGGAGTGTGCCACCATGCCTTGCTTACTTTTCTTTAAAACACCAACAACAACAACTCAGCTGGGTGTAGTAGCACACACCTGTAATCCTTTGAGTTCAAGGCCAGCCTGATCTACATAGTGAGTTTCAGGACAGCCAGGGCTCCAGAGGGAGACCTTGTCTCAAAAACAAAACAACAGCAAAACACAATCATGTCCCTCCTCCCTTCCTGAAAACAACAACAACAACAACAACAACAACAAAAAACAAAAACCAAAAAACCAAAACCCCAGACCACCTATTTCTTTGAGGGTTTCATACATGTATGATGCATTTTGATCTTATCAACCTCCTATTTTTTTCTCTTCAACTCCTCCCTGATGACTCCATTTCCCCTTGCCACATCATGTCCTTTCCCTGCCCCGGAAGTCCATTCCATGCTGGCCATAAGTCTGTGGGTGTGGAGCATCCACTGGAGCACGGCCACATGTGCACAGATGTAGAACCATTCTTTGGCGCATGGACCACCTACTGGCGTCAATCCCTTGAAGCTAACTGACTCTCCCTCTGTAACCCGTAACCCCTTAAGCCTTCAGCTGCCAAAGCTCCTCAGCTGGGGGTGAGGCCTCATGATGTCCTTCCCATCTCTGAGGGAAATGTGGCTGGCTTGGTCTTAGCACCAGCATTTTGGGAAGTTTGTTGACTAACAGGGTGCCGCTGGTTTTTTCGTCTTCCAACGTGAGTAAAACTTAAAGCCCAATTCCCTCACTCTTTAGCCACAGGATGGTGGCCAAGCCACATTCCTCAGTATACCTCGGTTGCCATGTGTGTCTACAGTAGGTATTCTGAGGAAAGGATTGAGAAGACTTTGGTCAAAGGATGTGATATTCCCACTGGTCTGAGGAATAATCTTAGGAGATCTGTTACTGAGCTTGTTGACCAAAGTTAATAGCACAGTCTTGAAAATTGCTGAGTGGATTTTAACTGTCCTTACCACAGAAAAATAGGTATGAGGTGACTGTCTATTACTTGGCTTGATAAAGTCATTCCAGAGGACGCTGGTATGTCCCTCCCTTCCCTGCCCCTCCTCCCATGGCTCTCTGGCTCTCTCTCTCTTTTGGTCGCTTGTACTATTATGTAGGCAGGCTGTCCTGATAGTCAACTTCCTGAATGCTGGGGTTATGGGATTCTAGGATCTGGTCAGCTTCCACAGCATGATCTAATTGTTCTGTTCTAACCTCTCTGCTATATAGTTTGGCACATAGGCTTTTTTACCATCTCTCTCCTAACCTGGGTGATCTTATGTAGCTATCACTGTAACCGGCAACTGGTTCATAATGGCATGAAAAGTATTTCCAAGGCAACTCACTCTGGATTCTGAGCTACTATATACTTTTCTTTCCATCCCTCCTTTCCTTCCTCTCTTTCGTTTTCTCGCCCCACTCCAGTCTCAATTTTTCCTTCTTTCCTTTTTTTCTGAAGTCTCTCTTTGTTGCTAGGGTGGTCTAGCCTGAAATGTACCATGTAGCCAAGGCTGGCTTTGAACTCATGGTAATCTTTGTCTCATCCCCACCAAGTGCTCGGATTATAAGCATAAGCACCACACCTGCTCAAGTTACCATTTGACTGACAGTCAGTTTTCTTCATTCAAGTCCCTAAGTAAACTTTCCCATTAATGAATAGACCAAAAGGTCCATTCATTCAAGTATTTATGGCTTACTGTATATTATGCTCTGTGCTATGTGCCCCTACAATAGTGTATGGCGTTGCAAATTGTACAGTGTATTAACAAAGCTGTGGGGATATACAATGAAGAGGAACATATGATGTGTCTTAGGGATTGAAAAGTTCAGTGGAGATAAAATATGTAACAAATAGAAACCTTTATTGTACATGAGTCATAGATGGCTTAAGGTGGGGCCTGAGGATTTTTTTTTTAATGTTAACAACTGCCACATGACGTCACTGCTGACCACGTTTAGTGGACAAAGATGTAAAGGCAGTCTGTCTTGAGAGCTTGGCAGAAAATTATAGGTTGGCAACGTTAGCCCTGCACACCCATGTCGCCGAGAGGCTGGTGGAGTTGGGAAAGTTCTCGAATGATAGCAGCGCAGTCATTCTGGAGGCAGGGAGACTGGCAGCTCCAGCAGGACATTTGGCTGGCTCTGAGCATGAACCTTTCCTGTGGACGCACTGCACAGCAGTGTTGGGCTTTGGAAGCCGTTTGGGCAATGTGGTGAAGCCTTCTGTCTGGTTCCTTGTGTGCGAGGCAGTGCGTAGAGAGAAGCAGTGTAAAGTCTGGCTTGGTTATGTGATGATGTCACAGTCCCTGGGGAGAATAAAGAAAAGTAAAAGTCTCAGGGTGACAGTGATGAACCTGAATTCCAACTTGTAAAAAAAATAATCTGTTTTCTGAAGACTTCGTTATTTTCACTTTATGTGAAGCGTCTTTTTGCCTGTAAGTTATGTATGTGTACCCCATCCATGCCTTGTGTACCCTTGAACTGGAGTTACTGTGTGTGACTGGGCAGGTTCTCTTCTCAGAGCCCCAGGCCCTTTGCGAGAGCAAGTGCTCTTAACCTGCTGAGCCATCTCTACAGACATTGACCGGGCTCTTAAGAAGATGGGACATGCTCTTGCTCTCATGTGGTTTCTCTCCTTCTGTCTATCTCCATCTCTGTGTCTGTCTCTGTGTCTCCATCCTCATGACTCACTCAGGCCCTAACTCCTCTCTCCCCTTTTCTAAACTCAATTAAATGTCCTCCTCCTCCTCCTCCTCCTCTTCCTCCTCCTCCTCCTCCTCCTCCTCCTCCTCCTCCTCCTTCTTCTTCTTCTTCTTCTTCTTCTTTTTTGTATAAAAGAAGATGGGATGTAATAAAACCAGTAACCAACCAACCAACCAACCAACCAAAACACCCAGTAGGGAGGTTTTTAAAAAGGACTGATCCCAGGACAGAGGTGGAGATCAGCATTCCTGAATTGAGGATGGATGCTGAGAGATGTTAACCACGAGTAAAAGGTAAAGCCAACTGTGAAATAATACACAGCACAAGTTCAGGGCATGGAAGCGAGAAGGGGCAATAGGGACCGCTGGATAGCTGGGCGGGAAGGTTGTCACAGAGATCTTACTGCCAGCAAACAGTTGTGAAATTGGGGCCAATGGATTCCACAAGATGCCTATCTGCAGTGGTGAGAGGAAAGCTGGCTTCTAATAGGTTGACTGGGCATCCGGTTGGTGGAGAATAGAAACTGGACTTTGCACATTGCCCCTTTAACCCTAATTCCAAACCAGAAAGAAGCCAGCAGATCTCGCCCTTTCTCTTACCAGACTGAAAGTCTCAAAAAAAACCAAACCAAACCAAAACAAAACAAAAAACCCTCATTAATCGAACACTGTTCATCCTGCAGGTGAACTTTTGAATCCTTTCTACTCAGGATGACCCTATCCTATCTCATCTCTTAATTCTGGATCTCACTGGTGTGTCAAGCTAATTCACCTACACTTTCAACCCTGAATTTCTCCTTCGTCACTGTTGGCACTTCTTTTCCTGTCTTTTTTTTTTTGGTTTTTTGAGACACGGGGTTTCTCTGTAATGTTGCCTGTCCTGGGTTCGCTTTGTAGACCAGGCTGGCATCCAACTCACAGTGATCCACCTGCCTCTGCCTTGCCAGTGCTGGGATTAAAGGCATGAGTCATCACGCCCTGCTTTCTTTTCTTTCTTAACCAGATTTTTTTTTTTTTTTTTTTTAAGCAGCTGCCTGTATTTACTGACTCAATTATCTCTCTTCGTGTCACATTCCTTTTTCACACCCTTCTGTGAAACCCCAGCTGTTGTATGCACTGCAGTTACCTCTGGCTATGTCACACCTCCAGCCTCTTAAATCTTGCAGCAGAAATAGCTCTGTTGGGGCTGCAGAGATAACTCAGGTGGTTAAGAACTGTGGCTGCGCTTCTAGAGGACCCAGGTCCAATACACAGCACTTTATATGGTGGCTCACAATCATCTCCAAGGAGCTAACGCCTTCTAGCCTCTCAGGGCACTGCGTGCTCATGGTGCACGGACATACATACAGGCAAAATAGGCATACTTGTTAAATTAAAACAAACAAATGAACGTCGTTAAGCAGCCTTTCCTCTCTTGAACTGTTGTTGTATTTTCCACCCTGATGATTGTTCTCTTTCCCGTCTTCCTGACAGCTTCCTTCTCCTAGGTTTGCTATACTCAGTTTCCCACGAGTGCCTAAAGGGCTGATTTCCCAAGTTTGTGGTTTCAGGTTACCAACACCCAAGCTTCCAGCCTCTACTTCTAATGTCTCCTAGCCTTTACCCAGAATATTTCACTCGCCTTTCCTCACACCATTTCCTTGCTATCTCACCAAGCACATTCCTTCTGACATTAAATTTGTTTTTTAGCCACCTAAAATAGCAAGCAGAAGTATGGGGATTTGACTTGACTCTCATAGGCTCATATCTTGTCCTAAGACATGTGTGTCCCTCCAGCCTTGAGCTGTTCAGGTCATAATATCTGTTCAGTATGTTAACATATCTTTTGTGTGTGTTTTTTAAAACAATTGTGGTGATATATATATATATATATATTTTTTTTTAAAGATTTATGTATTTAAGTATACAGTGTTTCACCTTCATATATGCCTGCATACCAGAAGGGGGTACCAGATTTCACTATAGATGGTTGTGAGCCACCATGTGGTTGCTGGGAATTGAACTCAGGACCTTTGGAAGAGCAGGCAGTGCTCTTAACCTCTTGAGCCATCTCTCCAGCCCCCTGTTAACATATCTTTACAGCTGGCCCTGGTTAGGGGAAATTTCCCTTGTGCTCCAGGCCTGACCCTTTACACTTAACTGTAGTTGTTTTTCTCACAGCAATTTTTTTTCTGAGATAAGGGTCTGTATCTGCCCTCCCCAGCTGTGCACTTTGACTGGCTATGTGCAGAAAGGTCTACAAGACACTTGGGGAAGGGTCTAGTGGGCAAAGGGCATTTGAAGGCCAAAGACCTTCATATGTGTGGTGGAAGAGGTGAGCAAGGTTGGGCTGTGTCTTACCAACTGCCCAGCTCTGTGTCGGCTGGGTCTTCAGGAACAGAAGGAGTCGGTTTGCACTCTAGCCCAAACTTTAGTGTTCTGTTTCCAGTCTTGTTTTCCTTCACTAGTTTCCACATTTCTACCCCAGTCAACAAACACACAAGACACCAGGTGAGACCTGATCCTTTTGTGAGTAAGTAAAGGAAATATTTAAGCTGGGGATTTCTGCCTGTGTTCATTCTGTGGTCAACAAGTCATGCATGTGAACTCTGAAATCAGTATTAGAGTAAGCCAGGAAACAAGTGGTGTCTAGGCAGAATGACCTTAGAGCCTTGGCTTCCTGGTTTTCATCTGACTTACACTCTTTAAGAAAATAAACAAAAATAGGCTAACTAAGACAGCGGTTCTCAACCTGTGGGTTGCGACCCCTCTGGGAGTCACATACTAGATATTTACATCATGATTCATAACTGTAGCAAAATTATAGTTATGAAGTAGGAACGAAGTAGCTTTATGGTTGGGGGTCGTCACCACGTGAGGAACTGTATTAAAGGGTTGCAGCAGTGGGAAGGTTGAGAACCGTTGATTTAAAGTGATTGTTAGATGATTGGTTTTTACGTTTAGATTTTTCTTCTTGGAGCTGGAGAGGGGCACAGTCAGCAAAGTGCTTGGCGTGCAAGCCTGAGGACCTGAGTTCGGTCCCCAGAACACATGTAAAGTCAGATGTGGTGCATTTATTTAGAATCATAGCAATGCGGAAGCTACAACAGGGCATCCCTGTGGCTCCTTGGCTGTTGGCCTAGCCTACTTTGTGAGTTCCAAGACCAAGAGACTGCCTCAGAAAAGCCAAAGTGGATGGTATCCGGTGAATGAGACCCAAGCTTGTCCTTTGACCTCCATGTGTGCGCGCGCACACGTACACACGTACAAAAGATGGTTTCTTTTTCCTGTTCTGTATCCCAGTCTGACCGAGAACTAGGGGTCCTTGGAGCTCACCTCTCCTGAAGATGGGGTTACAGGGATCCTACCGTGCATGGCTTTGCAGTCATTGTTTCCTAGAGAGGAACAACCTTTACAACTCACCTTTCTTTTCTCCTTAATTTCTAAATTGGTCTGAAATTACAGATGGAGGAATGTGAGGAGTGTGGGTGGTTCCCTCGGCACGGTGATATGATTCCTTCAGAAAACTGGAACCTGCTTCATGGTTCTTTGGGGACTCCGCTATTCATATTTTTCATAGAGTCCCTTTTCCAAGCCCATTACCGACTCCTGGCTAAGGGAGGACGAAGTTAAACAGGTTTTCCATTTAGTACCAGCCTATGAAGAAGTTACTGTTTGAGGCTAAGAAGGTAACACTATATCTCCAGTGCTTTCCCATTTGTCTCTCTGGAGCTGGTCTCTCCTTTCCTTATCTCGCCCATTCTGATTTAGAATAAGGGGTGAGCTAGTTTGGAATGTAAGCCTTAACAGTCTCAACCGGAGGAGGCTGCGGTGTTTGCAGTTGATTGTAATGGACAGGGTGCTTGGAATGTTTCTTGCTCTGTTGTAGGAGGGAGGTAGGAAAAGACGGGGGGAAAACCACCATGGCTTGTTTTCGGGGTGTACTACATGAGATCAATATCAGGATTCAGCCTTTGTTGTTGAGTAGCTGAGAAAAAGCCCTGGCACAGTTAAATGAACTAACAGGTACATACTGAGGAAATCCAAAGTTTGTTGGAAACAAGTCAGTCTCCGTGACATGAAGGAGGTTTTGATCACAAGAAGGAAGGAGACTTCTGGATGCTTTGCATTATCTGAAGACACAGATGTGCTTTTCCCTAAGAGCTTTCCAATAGAACCAATGCTTTGCACAGATGGACGTCTGTTCAAGGACTCCTAAGGGATATCCAGAAGCAGTGAGCCAAATAAAGTAAGTCGTATCTTCGCTTAAATTGATGATGGTCACCAATGTCTTCAGACATATGAATAAGGAATGTTTTGAACTCAAAACATTTTTTTTTTCAAGTGAACTAGACATAGCTCTTCTTCACGTTGGACTGAACCAGAGCTAGTCTTGCAGTAAGAAGTGCGAAGGCTCCAGCTTGCTCCTTGCAAATGTGACCAGGTAAAGCCAACTTAGAATGAGTTGGTCTGAGTTAGGAAAGTTGGATGTACCCGCTTGCTTTTGTTTCGCTGCTTTGATGCAGTCTCAGTGCTAGACCTCGCTGGAATTGATCTTCCTGCAGCCCCGCAGTCACAGCTTCTGGAGTTCTGTGACTGCAGGAATGGGTTTCTTGTTTTTGAAAGCTATTTTGTTTGAATCTGGCCCATTAATAGCCCTGTGGTAAGAAGGACATTCATCATTCAGAATTACAAATTAAAGCCACCTTCCGGTAGATGGTGACCATGATGTCAGACAGTGCTGTGCAACAGAAATGTCAGTGCTGCTACATGTGCCAGTAGAAAGTTTCTTCCAGACATATCTGGAAAGAAAAGATGAAGTTAATTGAGCATCTTTTATTTAACCTGGTTTACATACAACAAATTCCTTATGTGATCACAGTAAACATATTAGTTGAGATTAAATGTTTATTTTGTATGTAGTCTTAGAAATTTGGCTAGTATTTCTATTTATTAAGTAGCCCATTTCAGCTCTCACTAGCCACTTGTCTGGTGGCTGGCAGTTATTGGCCAGCATAGATCTAGAGTACAAAGCAATACTTCCGCCATAGTCAGCCCTGGAACAAAAGCAGTGTGTCCTCAAAACTAACAGAGTATGGCTTTGTATTATTCTTGTGAGGTTTTACCTTTCACATAATTATCTCTTTCACATAATTATACTGCCACATAGTATTTTGTGTTGGCAGTGAGCTAGAGTCTCTGGTTTCTTATTTAGTTTCTTTTAATTGTTAGAGCAATTGTAGCATGTATATAAAATCATGTGAGCACCCCTTATTTGATAATTATGAACATTGCCAAATTTACAGAGAAGATAGAAAAAATGTACGCACAAAAATTATTGTTTTAAACTTGCTCATGGGGGAAAGAAATGAGTTGTGGAGGGCTTCCAAATAATCTGGATACAATGGTCCTGGTAATGGATGGGTTTGAATGGAGGAGTTTGAATCCATTTTTGGACATTAGGAAGGCTTTTCCTTCGTAACTAAAGCTCTGGTTTAGGCACATGAATTCCAGGATGTAAGGGACCTTTTCTGTAGGACTGATTTTTTTTTTTTTAATAAGGTGAAACACTCTTTACTGATTTTAATATTAGTATGCTTAATTTGTTATGTATTTCATTTGAATGTTTTCTTATTGCTTTGGCCAAGTAGCTTCTCTCTAGGCTTATGTTAATGAAAAGGGAAGCAAAGCTAGCCGAGGTTTTTATGAGCAAGGAGGCAAAGGATTTCCTAAAATGAAGTGATATGTAGCATTCTATGAAGGTGATGAAAATATTCACTATGGCAACTGGTCTACTTTGACACACAATGCAAAATGACCTATTTACATTTGATTCGTCTGAGACATTTGAAGGTAGCAGCTTTGTATTAGAGAAGATAGACATTACTCAGATAGGAAAGGACCAGAGTTGGGGTGAGGGGGAGGGAGGGTCCCAGGCCAGTTCGGAGCTGGTTCTGTCTGGATGCTTCTTGCCTGCCTTTCTCTGATTCTTTACATTTCCCTTATTCCTGGCTTCTAAATTCTACTTTAACTATTTGTTACAATCCTTCTCACTTCCCAAGGAAGTTTGAGGGAAATAAAGCTTATTTTGGGGCCAGGTGTTGCCGTGGGCTTCAGGAGATAGAAATGAGAAGGCACAGTTCTAGGGAGGCGTCAGACATTGCTCTACCATCTCTTATTCTAAGTGAGCATATGCTTTGTCACAGAGGAAATACAGCTAGCAGGGCCACGGTGCACCCCGGTGCAAACCTAGCCATGCTTGCACGTGTATTTCCAGTCTTTAAGGGGTCTTGTCCTGTGTGTCCAAGGTTTTCTTCCTCTGAGATTCTGAGATTTTCACTTTTCATTTTTTGTTTTTATATATTTTATTAATTTATTCATATTACATCTCAATCACTTCTCATTTTTTTAAAAATAACTTTTAAAAAATATTTAATTTTGGCAATTCAATATATGTATAAAGTACGTTGTAAACTTATTCAACCCCCCCATACTCTTACTCCTTGCTTATTCCTTGCCACTCCTACAGTGTTTCCCCCCAACTAGTCCCCTTAACACTTCAGTGATGTGTGTGTGTGTGTTTGTGTGTGTGTTTGTGTGTATGTGTGTACACACATGTGTGTGCATGCATGCATGCATGCATGCATTCATGGGTATGTGTATGCACAAGCACACACATATGTTTGCACAGATGCAGGCGGGTCTTGTGCGGGTAGCCAAACCTACCATGTGGTCATGGCTACTACTGTGGTACATCAGCTGTGTCTTATCCAGAAGACAGTATTTCCTAAGCAGACCTCCAGCTCTTACAGCCTTTCTGTCCCCCTTGCCACAGTGTTCCCTAGGTCTTTTCTTTTAATTTATTATAATTTATTCAGAGTACATCCTGACTGTTATCCGCTCACCCCCCAAGTTGGTCACTTCCCCTTGGTGGGGGGTGCCCTGTGGGCACACAGAGAAAGGGGATACAGGCTATCCTGATGAGACTGATAGACTGTGGTCATATGGTGGGGGAAGAGGTCTCCTCCATCCGAGGCCTAGGGGAGGGGAATAGGGTGGAGGAGAGAGGGAGGGTGGGAACAGGAAGATACAAGCGAGGTTTTCATTCTTGTGTCTGAATGTTCTATTGCGTGTATTCCTGTTTTATTGTAGTTTCCTTTCTTTCCTAGTCACTCTAGTAAGATGTTTCCCACTCTGCATCCACAGAGGGTCACTAAGTTGGAGTCGACCTAGGTCATTAAGTGATCATAAAACCTAGTAGATACCTTTTAGTGTCATTTCCTTTAATATAAGTTTTGGGTTCTCAATGTTTGGAAAACATTATTATTAAGTGTTATAGATAGAAGACCCAGAGAGCTCTACATCCTAATGGGAGGGATGAGTTTGGTTTATTTACTATATATTGTGTGGCTAGCCTTGTGTCAACTTGAAACACAAACTAGAATTAATCCGAAAGGAAAGAACCTCAGTTGAGAAAATGCCTCCACAAGATTTGGCTGTGAGGCATTTTCTTAATTAGTGATGCGGGGAGTGGGAGGAACCCGTTGTGGAACCATTGTGGGTGGTGCCATCTCTGGGTGGTAATACTGGGTTCGATAGCAAAGCAGGCTGAGCAAGCCAGCAGGAACAAGCCAGTACGCAGCACCCCTCCATGGCTTCTTCATCAGCTCCTGCATCCAGGATCCTGCCCTGTTTGAGTTCCTATCCTGACTTTCTTCAGTGATGAGCTATGCTAGGAAAATGTCAGCAGAGTAAACCCTTCCTCCCCAACTTGCTTTTTGGTTATGATGTTTCATCTCAGCAATAGAAACCCTTACTAAGACATATAGGTAGGTATGCCCCTCCGTGCCACATCCTGTTAATGGCGCAATTGAGATCTAACCCAGGGCTTCAGGCACGTTAGACAAGGACTCTACTGAGGAAGCTAAAATCCCTGCCTGGGATGGACTTTTAAGATGGCAGTGTATTTCCTACTTCCTACTGTTTTTTGAAGAGAGAATACCAGTTTATGTTGGAGTTTGTCCTTTAAAATTTTTTAGTGTGTGTGTGTGTGTGTGTGTGTGTGTGTGTGTGTGTGTGTGTATGAGTGTATGAGTGAGTATGCTCTGGGAGAACACTGTGTTCCTAACCACTGGACCAACTCTCCAGACCCTGCACTAGTCAGTCATGTTTGCATTATTTTACTTGATCCTGTAGTGATATAGGCATTATTATAATTTACTTGTTCATTTTTCAGTACAAACTCTTACTGCACAGCCCAGGTTGGCCTTGAAGTCACAAATATACTTTAGGGTAGATCCTCCTGCGCCCGCCCTCCTGAGTGCTTGGATCTAGGAAGGTACCACAGTATATAGATTGCATTATTACTATTAATTTTATCTTAAATGTGAAAACGTCTAGTCATCCTGGGACTACAAATTACCCATGGTAAATTTTATAAACCGACTTTAAAGTTGAACTCAGAACTGTCCTTACAGCCCCAGCTATTTGGTGGGTAAGTTGCTCCTGTAACTCAGGTTGTCAATGTTTCTGACTACACTTCTTGAAGGGTAGGTTCTGAGCTGCTAAGCTGTTGGCTTGCTGATGGATAGACTGGGGAATGGATGAGGAACAGCAAAGACAGTCTTTTTTTTTTTTTTTTTTTGGTTGATCAATGAACTACAATTGCAACACATTTAATTCTGAAATAGATAATTTAGTGCAACATCTTTAATTTATTCCTGAGCCCAGAGAGACAAGTTGTCCAAAATGATAGCGTTTTGTGTGTGCTGTGTGTGTAAGTGTACACCAAATTTGACAACAAGATTCCTAGTCTGATACTTATTTCTCTCCTCAAGAACAATCTACCCAGACTTCTGAACCACGCGCTCTGCCCGAAACTCTACTTAGAAGCTTAGTGTAGGGGTTGGAGAGATGGCTCAATTACAGCTATTTGTAAAACACACACAAAAAAAACAAAAACAAAAACCCCAAAAACCCCATGTGCTGGATCTTAACTGTTATTAATTTATCTGACTATCCTTCTTACTTTAGCAGATGTTTTGACAGTTGAACAACTGTAGCAAACCCACTCCTGTAATCCCTGCTTGCCTCTGAGTGGTTTCTTCTCCCCCACAGCAACACATACGGAAGTAATTGAAGTAATTATATCAACATATTTAATTACTCCCAGACTGTCCGCTTCACCGCTTCCCTCCCAACTTTTCCTCAAGGCAGGTCTTTGCTTAGTATGGCTTGAAATTCCTGGTGTGGCCCAGGCTCACCTCAAACTCCTGATCCCCTGCCTCAGCTCTGAATTGTTTGGATTACATGTGTTATCCAAACCACTACGTTCAGCCCAGCCCAGCTGCCTCTCCCACCTAGTAGACACAGGGACTTGGTGACTTTAAGCATTACTAATCATAGAGGAACTTCCTGGCAAGAAGGTTGATGAAACAGAAAGGAATGGATCCAAAGAGCACAGATAACAGCTTTCTTCAGGCACAGCTGTGGTGTGCTCACTAGTAGCAAGTGTGTAGTTAAAGTTCCAATTAAAGTTTGTGATTAAACTCCAAAGTTCTGCTCGGCCTTACCAATCCCTTTAATGCATAGACTGTTGCTTCGTTTAATTTACTTCTTGAAATTAGGCTAGAATGTCCTTCTCTCTCTCTTTTTTTTCTTCTTCTTTAAGCTTACTGTAAAAGCCAATGTAGTTTTTATGAGATGCTATAAATGGGAAGTTTCGGGTGATGGCCGACCGTTCGCATAAGCATGTTGCGTAACACTTTTCCAAATCAGACCCTGACTTTCAGGAAGTGGGAAGCAAATGCCAGAGTTATCAATCTGAAGATCCACAGTCTTTCAGGTAGGGAACAGCTGCTTTCAGAGGGATAGCTCAGTAATGTCACCAGGAAGCCCAGAGGGCCTGACATTGTGCAAGGCCGTCTCAGGGCCGAGATTCTGATTTTAAGAGAGTTAAGGCAGTGTCGATGGTGGAGGGGGAAAGGAGGACGTGCAAATGCATTTTGGAGTTCTCCCGCCCTCTAAGGCCTTTTGTGCCAAGGTGGCCTGATGATGAGTCAGCTTCGGACAGTCCTGGGAGCTAGGGATCTTATCAAATTATCTGGCTTGGGAGACATTCTGTTAGTAACATATAAATGCCCCCAACGTACAAGGAAAGGAGTCTGGGCACTAACAAAGTGGATTAAGAAAAAAGTTAAAGAAAATTCTTGTTACAAAACTTGATTTAAAAAAAAAAAATAGTGTTTTTAGGTGTGCTGTCAGAAGATGCCCTTGTCAATGTAGAGTTGATAGAATGTTTATCTAGCATGTGCAAAGCCAGGGGTTCGTTCTCCAGTGAAGCATCAATGGGGTGTAGTCTCGGGTCTTCTGCTAGTTCGTCTGTTGTGTCCCTTTATCCCGTACACAATAGTCCTAATAAGGTGACAGCATGGTTTAGTATCAACCATATTTCATGTGTGAGAGAGTTTGGTTGTTTATAGTCTCTACTCCACAGGATTTGTAAGAGTTCAATAAAAAATTCACGGCCTCTGAATGATGCCTGACTTATAAGAAATGAATACAGCTTAATTAAATGAGTTAATAAAGTTTAATTAAATTGATAAGGTTCCTATATCTTCCTGGACTTAAGAACTGTTCCCTCCGTGCTTATCTGGAGAGGGCATCTCCTTTTGGTATGCGCTGATGAGGTTTGTGTGTTCTCAGTATTTTCACATCCTACTTGAGACCATCCACATTGACAAGTTAGCTTAGGCTGGGGCAGTGCAAGTCATCTCTTGAGAGCACTGCCTCCCCTTTGAGCAGGAGCCTCTCCCATTTCTCTACGTGTGCCATGGGCCATTCTTTATAGAATCTGATCTCCTAAGGACTTAGTAGGAGGTGACATCAAGGGTTGAAAAATACTTTGATGAAGTCACATCACTTTGATGTTCAGTGAGATTGGGCGGCAGAGAATTTCCAAAGACCCAAGCGATATAGAAATTGGAGATAAGAAAAGCAAGCAGAAGGCTGGAAGATATTATTCCAATTATTGTCTGTGTAGGATGGGCTTCACTCTGTTTATTTTTATGTTCCAGTTCTGAGCACTCACAACTGGCATCTGCAAGGACCTGTGGCTTGAATTTTTGTGTCATGTATTTCATTAAACCCTGAAAATCAATTTAAATAAAATTATAAAAGTTGGTGTTTGATTTAGTTTTTAAACACTGTTTGAACCTTCAAATAGTTTTCAAGTTAATTTATTACTTAGCAGTTTACAGAGTCACTACCAGAGGCCAAGCATATCTGTCTTTTATTTTATGCAATTTTGACTGTTGTATATACTCTAGCACTTGAAAAAAAAAAAAAAAGAAGGATGTCCCTGCCGAGAGAGCTTTCAGTGTTGCTAGGAAACTCAAAAACACTTGTGAGGATCTTTAGATTTCAGTTCATTTTTAGAATGACACAGTGAGGGACAAACATATTCTAAAACAGAAATACTGAAAGTCATTTATGAAGCTGCTTAAAATATCATAAGCAGAATAGCATCTCCTGGTATCTGAGGCGGCCCACTTGCAGGTACTTAACTTAGTGCACAGAAAGAATCCGTGAGTATTTGCATATAGTGTAAGTATGTTGTCCACCAGCAAGGAAAAGGCAAAACAGACCACTTGATGTGTAGAGTTTTCTTCTGAAAGATTTTCACATTTCCCTGACAGTTCTGAAATTGAGCAGATGATAATTCAACCTCTCTCTCTCTGGCTTTTGGAGACAGTGTAATAGTTCTTTGCAGCAATTAAAAAGGTGCTGTTTTAAGAGACAGAGGTAGTTCCAGGTGACTCCCCTTAAGGAAGCTAATCGTGTAATGATAAACCAGGATTTCTCCCCTCAAGGGTAGCCTCAAGGCAGCATGCTCAAGAAAAGGACATCTGTCCTGGGAAATGAGCTGAAATGTGGAGCTGAGTGAGCCTCGCCATAGCATTCAAAAGGAAAAACACTGCAGGCCAACACTGCAGTCAGGTGCACTAAAGGCACAATGGTGAGATAGGCCAACAGGCGAGGTACTGCGAGTTAGTTCCTAGAAGGAAGAACAGAAACTCCTTGGAGGGTGGAGAGGTAGTAGATTTTGCTTTGAAAATGAGGTAGGTACAGGACTTGAATTTATTAGAAATTACAAATAGGATCTTAGAGTTCCAATATCTCTTCAGCAGGGACTCTAGGATGCCATACGTCAGCGTCAAACCATAGCTTAATGAAGTGCAGACAGGATACAGCGTGAAGTCCAGCGGGCTTTCGGGAGTGTGGAAAGCGGTTGCTTGGTCTCACTCAGTAGGTTTGGATGGTGGATCAACCTTTGCTGTGTGAAAAACCAACCCAGTTTTAGGGACTTGACCCAGAGATCCATGGGTGTTGGGGTAGGCTCTGCTGAGAAGGGAAGCTCTGGGTTCGCCTAGGGTGTTGATACAGAAGTGGGGTGTCAGTGGTGTGCTATACTTCACAACTGCTCAAGGTCAGACACCGTGTAGCTTGTTTGGGAAGACTTCCCAAGAAGGCGAGGATGGATTTAGCAAGGAATCTGGAAACCTCACCTTGGATCTTGTCCCATGCATTCCTGTTACATTTCATTGATCTGACTTGAGAGAAAAATGCAGAGGATTATTCAGTGTGAGGAGTGCCCTTCAATACTGCTAAAAGCTTAGGATGATGGCTTTTCACTGGTTCACATTCTCCAGGCTTCAACTTGACCAACACTATATTATTTCTGATAGGCATTGTATTAAGATCCATTCTTAACCTAAAAAGAAGGATAATGAGATACATTACTGGAGAAATATCATCATAGTCCTTGTGGAGAGTGAGGACGTAAGATTGATTCACTCCTAATTCTGTTCAGTGAGTGTAAAATGAAAAGAGGGACAAGAGGGTAGGAGGCAGGCCTGGATACCATTCATAATCTTGGTGTTTAGACTTTATTGCGTAATCACCCAGCAATTAACATCTGTGCAGGGAAGTGTAGGGGTTCAACTGGGAAAGCTGCTGTTAATGTTATTCTCCACCAACCCCCGCCCCCCCAACCCCCCTAGACAGGGCTTCTCTGTGTAGCCTTAGTTGTCCTGGAGCTCACTCTGTAGACAAGGCTGGCCTTGAACTCACAGAGATCCACCCGCCTCTGCCTCCTGAGTGCTGGGATTCAAGGCTACCACCGTGAAATGTTAATATTAATCTTGTATAATGTTTGTTTCTCAGTTTCTCTTTTAACCCAGCTATCACACAAATAATTGAGACTCTTATATTTGCTTAATAACAAGCTTCACAGCACAAGAACTGAGCAGTTATTACTCTATTCTTAACCTTCTATGCTGGACTGACTCCCTCTTTGCCGAAGTCCTTAAGTTACTTCCACTTTGTATTTTCTCTGCTCCAGTGGAGAAAGAGGTCCATCTTTTCCTGGACCCTCTGCCCATGGCTGAATCCCTGGCTTTCTCCACTGACTCCTTCTTCCCTGGCTGGCCAGAAGTCCAGCTCTGTTCTCTCCCCTGCTCAGTAATTGGCTGTAAGCTGCTTTATTGACATCAGGGGACAACTGGGGAGCAGAGTTTATACAACATTGAGACAGGAGATTCTCAGAACAAGGATTGTACTCAGATATGGGGGGTACAGAAATCAGCAATTGAATTACTCAATAACCTTATGCCTTTAAGTTGCTCCTGAGTACAAAATGGTGAAACTTGGGACCCTGGACAATGAGATGTGAGTTAATGCTTAGGAAATCAGTTGGAGTTGAGATTTGGGCTTATTCCTGTAAAATACTAGCACTTAGAACTCTGAGGTAAGAGCCTTGCCTAGAGTTCACAGTGAGTTCTAGGCCAGGCTGGCTTAATGAGTAAGACCCCCATCTCAGAATAACAAACGGAAACAAAGGTGGTCACAAAGAAACTGGCAGATATAACAAATTAGTTCTGTGGAAACACTGTAAATGGTTTTAAAACACTTTTATCTGATGATTCACTTACAGATAAATTTGTGTTGTAAATCAAGCTAATGGCTAGACTATTCATATTTTGGGTCTTGATTTGAACACCAAGATTGGCTTTATTATTATTATTATTATTATTATTATTATTATTATTATTATTATCATCATCATCATCATCATCATCATCATCATCATCATCATCAAATAGAGCCTGGGGATTGAAACCACAGAGCCTTGTAAATGCTAGGCTGGCACTCTACCAAGGTATTGGCATTGTCATCCTGTTGTTTTGAGAAAGGGTCTTGCTCTAGAGTGGGGGTGGGTGCTCAAACTCTCAGACCTCCTCTCTGTCTCCTTAGTACTGGGTTTTAGGAATTACTACTACATTTGATGAAAGCCCCCTACCGGCCCCCCCCACTCCCCTCCCCTTGTTTCTGAGACAGGTCTTGCTGTTTAGCCCAAGCTCACCTCTTACTTTAGATCATCTTGCTTCTGCCTCCCCAGTGCTGTAATTAAAGATGTGTGTCACATGCTTGGCGACAAAACCAAAACCCAAAACCACAAACCAAAGAAACCAACTTTTCACTTCCTGAGAATTCATAGTCAGGCTTGATAGTGCAGTTTTATAATCGCAAGACTTTGGTCAGCCGAGACAGCATTATGAGCTCAAGGCTTCTGAGAAACTCATCCTGCTTTTAAAGGGAATTGTTTGGGTATCTTAGTATCAATGGACTCATTACAAAGACGCCGCAGACTTCGAACTGAACCTAAGCCCCCTGCTACAGTGACCCCGTGAGTGGCCACATGACCATGCGCCATGGCAATAGCAGAGGCTTAGTCCCATGTATGTGTTTCTTTCTGCAGAGTTCACCAGCGGTTTGAGCATCACTACTCCTGATGAACAGAAGATCGAGAAAGCTAAAGGAGAAACTGCGTATCTACCATGCAAGTTTACCCTTAGTCCTGAAGACCAGGGACCACTAGACATTGAATGGCTGATATCCCCATCTGATAACCAGAAAGTCGATCAAGTGGTGAGTCTGATCAAGTTGTGGTCATGATGCACACACTGGTGCAGCTGTCCGGTGTGTCTTTGCATAGACTGGATGCAGGGGGCTAGGAGAAAGCTTCGCCAACTGCTCAGGTGCGGTGTAAGTGAGAAACACACCCAGGAGATGCTGCATATGCAATGAGTGAAGGTCTGGGGCCGGTGAGTGAAAGGCTACTTCAAGGACTAAGGCAAGCTTCTGAAAGTCCAGATGTGCATATGATGGGCCAGAGCAGGAAATAGTGGGTCTCCGGAGCAGGCAGTCATCAGTGTACATAGTGTTAGGGACTTTGAATAAAGCAATTTTGTTAAAGAAGATACAAGATAAAATATACTGTAAGGAAGGTGTACAATATTATTGTTAGAGCCCAGTTTCCACATTTCTTCAAGTTCAATATTCTATATGACAAATTGCTTTTTAAAAAACAAAATCTTCTTTTGTTGTTTTGCCTTCACCTTTTGTTTCCTTGTGTGCCTGAGCCCTTGTGCACGCCATAGTGGCGAGCCAGTAGGGGTTAGAGGGCGACCTTTGGAAATTGATTCTTTCCTTTCACCATGTGGATCCCAGGAGCTGACTCAGATACTCACTCTTTCCCCAGAGCCTTTTTCCTCACACACATAAAATGGGGTGGGGGGCAGTGTGGGGTACAGCAACAAAACCCTGTAACGTTTACTTACCAGTTTAGTGCTCATGGTATTTAGAATTATATATATACACGTATCAACTTCATTTGACATACTTTATTAACAGTATTAGAACAGAGGTAAGAAAGTAAGCTCAGGTTCTCCCGGGGTATAACGATAACAGTATTTAGAAACTGCAGACGCTGAGCATGGTGGTGTGCACCCAGCATTCCTTCACTCAGACTGAGGCGAAGACAGCCTGCACCATATCACGTGACTCCTTAAAAAAAGATTACAGTTTTACTTATTGTCCAAATAAGAGAGAAAGGCTTATTTGAAAACTAAAAATGAAATTCTTCCATTCAGTGACTGAATTTGTGCATTCTGGAAATGAGTATTTTTTGATAAATCCAGACATTTGTGAAGGAGATGAAAAAGCTGTTAGTGTCCTTAGCTGTCAATGACCAGGGCTCTGAATTTACCTCTGCTATGATTCTGTGACCAGACCCATGTCTGTTTCCTAAGCAAAACCAAAAAAAACCAAAAACCAAAAAAACTAACCACACACAATAAACACACACACACACACACACACACACACACACACAGAGAGAGAGAGAGAGAGAGAGAGAGAGAGAGAGAGAGAGAGAGAGA
>OU015745.1:126653524-126694371 GCA_907169655.1 Acomys percivali
AGAGAGAGAGAGAGAGAGAGAGAGAGAGAGAGAGAGAGAGAGAGAGAGAGAGAACCACCACCACCACCACAATAATAATAATTATTATTTTAAAAAAATCAACCAAACAAGCAATAGCAACAACAAAAAAAACCAAAACAGAGCTGTCTAATTTGCTCTCGTCAGCCCAGATGGGTATCCTCTGGCCTCGCTCCTTTCTCACTCTTACTTCCCCCTTCTCTCCCTGTGAAGATGTCTACACTCAACACACATTTCTAATGGAGGTCTGGCGCTCCCTTCGCTTGTCTGCCTCAGGATTCTGACCCTGTGGTTAACTCTAAAGAGCCTGAATCCTCATGACTTACATGGGATGGTGAAGTCTGTGGTGAGGTGTTTGTAGAGACCAGCAAGCGTAGTGTGTCCCAGTGCTATAGCCCCTCTGTTCATAGAAGGAGAGTCCCAAAGGTGGGACAGATATGACACTAGGCACTTGCTCGGGAGTGGCCATTTCTGGGTCAAAAGCCAGGCCTCAGGTTTACACAGTAAAACCAGATGAAAAAGATGATGGCAGGTAAGGAGAGATCTCTGCAAAAGAGAATTTTAGCCATATCATATGTCAGCTGAACTCCTATTTGACTGTAGTTAACCTAGCAGATGGCATCTAAGGACTTGAAATTGGAATACTGGGCTGGAGAAATGTCAGCCTTATCCCTGTGTGACACGTAACTATGTGCCACATCCTGGCCACTGTTTGGTGTGCTTTAGTTATATAACCATGCCTGTCTCAGCACAAAGGATATCTTTGAGAATATGATTTTTACAATCATTTGAGTGTCATATAATGTACATGTAAACATACAGTGGCTATTAAGTAGTCTTATGGCCCCACCATTGTATATACACACTCCTGGCATGACAGAAGACTCTGAGATAAGCATGTTTATGCTTAGTGAGGAAACAGGCTCAGAGATCTAAAGGAACAAGCCCAACGTTCCTCATGTGTCAGATAGGGACATGTGTCACAACCATCTCTTAGAAGAATTTAACAATATACTCCATATGCAAGTCTCTTGTCAGCTTGGAAGTAATATAGAAGCATTAGTCATGTACTGTGCCAAGCGAAAACAGGTTTAGCTCATAACTTAGCTAGGCTGTATAAACTGATGTGACAGGAGTCAGTGCTTTCTTAGGGTAAATGTCTCCATTCTTGGCACATTGCAAGGAGAAATCTGTGAAGATGTACAAGTGTTAAAAATGCTAATTGTACCATTTCTTAACCAGTTGTCATAGGAAAACACTAAGGTGGTTTGCAAAGTCGATCACAGAGGGGACACATCTTACTTGTCTGGAACTTTTTTTAAAAACAGAATTAATCCACTTTATTTTTCTTGTAAAAACCCTTATGTGGTAGCCACAGCTGGAGCCTGGGTCCTCTGAACAGACACTCTGGTGTGGGTTTTCACAAGATGATCAGTGAATTACTGATAAGGAGACTTGGTGAACACAGTTTCTTTCCAGAGATTGGGTGTCAGGTAGCTGTAGGTCTTGGAAATGGCATCAAAAGTGGCCTTGGCAAAGTTGCCCAGGGTGGCAGTACAGCCCCTGACTGATGTGTAGCAGTCACCAATACCAGCCATCATCAGTAACTTCTTGGGCACAGGAGCTGATACAGTGCCAGTGCCTCTGGGGGCAGGGATGAGGTGCACCAAAACAGAGCCACAGCGGCCTGTCACCGTGCACAGGACAGTATTGTAGCTTACCAATCTTGTTCCCCCAGTAGCCTCTCCGCACAGGGACGATGGAAAACTTGGCCAAGATGATGGGCTGTCGGATAGCAATGGCTACCTCCTTGGAGCACTTAACACCAAGACCAACATGACCATTGTAGTCCCCAATAGCGACAAAAGCCTTGAACCTGGTCTGCTGGTCAGCCCGTGTCTGCTTCTGCACTGGCGTGATCTTGAGAACCTCATCCTTTAGGGATGCGCCCAGGAAAAAGTCAATAGTCTCAAACTCCTTAATGTGCAGGGAGAACAGATAAATCTCCTCCAAGGACTTGATCTTCATATCCTTAACCAGGCGGCCCAGCTTGGTGATGGGGATCCACTCCTTGCCTTCCGCTTTCCCTCCGCAAGCCCCGCGGCCTCGGCCATGACCGCGGCCCCTATGACCGCTGCCGAATCCTCCGCAGAAGCCGCCTCACCCTCCTAATCCTGGGCCCCCAGGTCCTCCGGGCCTTCCCGCTGCACCGGCGTCATCCACCATTTGGTGTTTTCCTGAGGAAGAAGAAGCTGTCTGGAACTTTTATAAGACAAATAAGTAGAGCTGTTTGAACTTTTGTTTTTTTATTTTGATTTAATTAATTTATTCAGATTACAACTCCATTGTTATCCCATCACTTGTATCTTCCCATTCTTCCCTCCCTCCCTCTTTTACTCTATTCCCCTCTCCTAGGTCTAAGACTGAGGGGCACCTCCTCCCCCACTATATGGTCATAGGCTATCAGGTCTCATCTTGGTAGCCTGCTTATTCTTTCTCTGAGGGCCACCAGGCCTCTCCACCATGAGGAGGTGGTCAAATATGGGGCACCAGAGTTCCTGTCAGAGTCAGTCCCCGCTCTCCATGTAACTGTGGAGAATGTCCTGTCCATTGGCTAGATCAGAGTAGGGGTTTGATGTTTACTACTTGTATTGTCCTTGGTTAGTGTAATAGTTTGAGCAGACCCCCTTGAGCCCTGATCCACCCATCACGATGTTCTTCTTGTAGGTTTCTAGGACCCTCTAGATCCTTCTATTTCCCCCCTATATTTCTCTTACCTAGAATCCCAGGGGGATGTCCTCACATCTATCCCAATCTCCTGGTAAGTGAAGGCATCTGTGGGACATGCCTTTTGGGCTAGTGCCCAATTATAAGTTAGTATATACCATGTGAGTCTTTCTGCTTCTGGGTTAACTCACTCAGTATGATCATTTCTAGTCCCATCCATTTGTCCACAGATTTCTGGATTTCCTTGTATTTTATAGCTGAGGAGTATTCCATAGTGTAAATGTACCACAGTTTCTTTGTGCATTCTTTGACTGAGGGACATTTAGGCTGTTTCTAGGTTCTGGCTATTATGAATAAGGCTGCTATGAACGTGGTTGAGCATATGCCCTTGTTATGTGGTGGAGCATCTTCTGGGTATATTCTAAGGAGTGGAATAGCTGGGTCTTGAGGAAGCCCTATTCCCAGTTTTCTGAGAAAGTGCCAGATAGATTTCCAAAGTGGCTGTACTAGTTTGCATTCCCACCAACAATGAAGGAGTGTTCCTCTTTCTCCACATCCTCGCCAGCATGTGGTGTCACTTAAAGTTTTGATCTTAGCCATCCTGATCGGTGTAAGATAGAATCTGAGACGTTTTGATTTGCATTTCTCTGACAACTAAAGACGATGAGCATTTCTTTAATTGTTTCTCAGCCATTTGATATTCCTCTGTTGATAATTCTCTGTTTAGTTCTGAGCCCCATTTCTCAATTGGGTTATTTGGTTTGGTGGTGTTTAATTTCTTGAGTTCTTTATATATTTTGGATATTAGACCTTTGTCCAATGTAGGGTTGGTGAAGATCTTTTCCCAGTCTCTAGGCTGTCACTTTGTTCTCTTGACAGTGTCTCCTGCCTTACAGAAGCTTCTCAGCCTCATGAGGTCCCATTTATTAATTGTTGACCTTAAGGCCTGAGGTGTTGGTGTTCTCTTCAGGAAGTTGTCTCCTGTGCCAATGTGTTCCAGGCTCTTCTCCACTTTTTTTCCTAACCAATTTAGTGTCTCTGGTTTTATGTTGAGGTCTCTAATCCACTTGGACTTGAGTTTTGTGCATGGTGACAAATATGGGTCTAATTGCATTTTTATACATGTAGACATCCAGTTAGACCAGCACCATTTGTTAAAGATGCTATCATTTTTCCATTGAATAGATTTGGCTTCTTTGTAAAAAATGAAGTGACCGTATGTGTGTGGATTTGATTCAATTCCATTAATCCACCAGCCTGTTGCTGTGCCAATACCATTGAATTTTAATTATTTTGCTCTATAGTACAGCTTGAGATCAGGTATGGAGATTCCTCTGGAGGATCTTTTATTGTATGGGATTGTTTTAGCTGTTTTGGGTTTTTTGTTATTCCATATGAAGTTGAGAATTGATCTTTCAATGTCTTTAAAAAATGTGTAGGTATTTTGATAGGGATTGCATTGAATCTGTAAATTGCTTTTGGTACTCTTGTTTTAGTAGACAGGATATCAGCGTCTTGTTTGTGAGTGTTGATTGAAGTTGATGAGGGGGTGTGGCAAGGTGATTAGTGCTGGCTCCTTCAGCTGCTTTGTATGTTTACTCAGCAAACTGATCTTGAATGTGGTCTGGTGATGGGCAGTTAACATACATACAAAGGTGTTTTGTGGACTCAGGTTAGGGTGGACATGCTAGAGGAGTCAAATACAGAAAAATCCAAGACTCCAATAAGGAGGATCCTTCAGCAAAAAGACCCTTGGAGACATTTTCCTGTTGTATTGCACATAAGTAGCATCTGAGAGAAGTTTGTATAGATTGTAGTTGTGTTGGGTTTGTTTGTTTTCTGTTTTGTTTTCTTTTGAGATAGTATCTTTTTACTTTTTTTTAATTGAAAAATAAAATCATTCATATTACATCTTAATTACTGTCCCATCCCATGGAACCTCCCATTCTTCCCTCTGTCCTGCTTTCACCCCATTCCCCTTCCCTATGACTGTGACTGAGGGGGACTTCCTCACCCTGAATATGATGCTAGGGTATAAAGTCTCTTCTTGGTAGCCTGCTGTCCTTCCTTCGAGTGCCATCGTGCCTCCCCATCAAGGGGACATGGCCAAATATGGGACACCAGAGGTTGTGTGAAAGTCAGTCCCCACTCTCCACTTATCTGTGGAGAAAGTCCTGTCCCTTGGCTAGATCTGGGTAGGGGTTTGATGATGGCTGCACATATTGTCCTTGGTTGGTGCCATAGATCGAGCAGAACCCCTGGGTCCAGATCCGCCCATCATAGTGTTCTTCTTGTAGGTTTCTAGGACCCTCTGCATCCTTCTATTTCCCCATTCTCCCATGCTTCTCTCACCTAGAGTTCCATTAGGATGTCCTCACCTCTATCCCGCTTTCCTGGTAAGTGAAGACTTTCATGGGACATGCCCCTTGGGCTAGTGTCCAGATATAAGTGAGTATATACCATTTGAGTTTGAGATAGGATCTTTGTCCAGTATCAAGAAATAGCTTTCTCACCTGGTGTGGTGGCACACACCTTTAATCCCAGAGCAAGTGGATCGCTGTGAGTTTGAGGCCAGCCTGGTCTACAAAGGGGGTCTAGGACAGCCAAGGCTAAACAGAGAAACCCTGTCTCAAAAAAGAAAGAAAGAAAGAAAGAAAGAAAGAAAGAAAGAAAGAGTAGCTTTCTTATATCAGGCATATTACTCAATCCTATTTCTACTTTGGTTTCCCCATTTGAATTGGAGCATAGTGCTACCACTAAGTCTCAGTGTCTTTTGTGTTTTCTCATCTTGTGTATGATTGGATAGCTGGTGTCTTCAATAAGACAGTATTTTTCTGGTTTTGCATTTTATAGTAACATTGGGGTGGGGGAGGGAGATATTCTTGTATGTTAACTCCCACAGCTATGCCCCTGCATCCCTGCCCTCCCAGTGCAGATAAGAAAGTTATCTGTAGAGGTTCCAGCTGTGACCTTGTTATTTGAGTTTTGCCTTTGAGTCTCATGACAAGAACAGGGAATCTTATTGGGAAACATGAACAATTATAAAATGAGGTAGGTTTTAAAATCTTTTTTATTTTGCTTTTGTTTTAGATTATTTTGTATTCTGGAGACAAAATTTATGATAACTACTATCCGGATCTGAAAGGACGAGTACATTTTACAAGTAATGATGTCAAGTCTGGTGACGCGTCTATAAACGTGACAAACCTGCAGTTATCTGATATTGGTATCTATCAGTGCAAGGTGAAGAAAGCTCCTGGGGTCGCAAACAAGAAAGTTGTGCTGACAGTTCTTGGTAAGTTTTTTCTGTCAACGGGGGTTACATGATGACAGGGAAAATGGCTACAGGACATAGTAGCAGCGTTAATGGAGGACAAGGCTGGTTTCTCATTAAAGTACTTCTTATGTCCTGACACAGCAGAAAATAACTGGTCCATGTGTTTTTCTGAATGGAGAAAGAAAGAGCACTGCCTGCTCTGTGAAAGTCAGGAAGGGGAAGGGAAGTAGAACTCTGCTAAGGTTTGAGTGTGTTGTGACCACTCACTGAGGCTTAGGGAGTGGGTGGGGCTTTTAGGTAATTAGGTCAAGAAGCTTCCACTCTTGTGAAGGGATTGATGTTGTTCCAGTGATGCTAGATCCATGACCATGAAAGCAGGTTGTCACAGTTGATTAGCTTCTTTGACCCTGTCAGGGCTCCCTTCTTCAAATGCCAGTTTTGCTTTAGTCATGAAGTCCTCACTGGAAACCAAGCAGATCCAGTTGACACTATGTTTTTGGACCTCTGGAATTCTAAGACAAATTTGCTTTCAAAGTAGTTTTCTACTTTCAGCTTCATGCATTTTGTTATAGCAAGAGAAAGCAAAAACAAATGAACAAACAAGTTAGACTTAAACCAGGAGTTACCTTAACTAGTCTAAGAGCTGGCTCAGCAGTTAAGAGTACTGGCTGTTGTTCTAATGGTCCTGAGTTCAATTCCCAGCAACATCATGGTGCCTCATAACCATCTATAGCAAGATCTGGTGCCCTCTTCTGGTGTGCAGGCACACATACGGGCAGAATACTGTATAAATAATTAATAAATCTTAAAGAAAAAACTATTTTAAAAAGGATTTTTTTTTCTCTTCAGAAATTTCTCTCAGAATTAATTCAAACCTGTTCATTCCCTTTGACTTCAGCCTATTTCTTTGAAAGATAGGCATGTAATTATCATTAAAACTAAGTGTTTATCTTTAAAATATTTTTTGTGCTTTCATCCTATTTTTATGATTAATTATTCAGAGCATTTAATTATTTGCATTTCTTTAAAAGATTTATTATTATGCATACAGTGCTCTGCCTGCATGTACGCCTGCAGGCCAGAAGAGGGTATCGGATCACATTATAGATGGTTGTGAGCCACCAAGTGGTTGCTGGTAATTGAACTCAGGACCTCTGGAAGAGCAGTCAGTGCTCTTAACCTCTGAGCTATCTCTCCATTCATATTTATTTGTATTTTTAAAGATTTATTTTAAATTATGTGTATGTGTATGTGTGTGTGTGCCTATGCATGTGCATATGACCAGTGCCCATGCAGGCCAGAAGCACCAGATCCCCATGGAGTTAGAGTTATATGCAGTAGCAACTGTCACATGTGGGTGCTAGGAATCGAACATGGGTCTTCTGTACGAGCTTTAATAAGTACTCCTATCCACTGAGCCATCTCTGCAGCCCTGAGTCTCTGCAGCCCTGAGTCTCTGCCGCCCTGAGTCTCTCTCTGCAGCCCTGAGTCTCTGCAGCCCTAAGTCTCTCTCTGCAGCCCTGAGTCTCTGCAGCCCTGAGTCTCTGCAGCCCTAAGTCTCTGCAGCCCTAAGTCTCTCTCTGCAGCCCTAAGTCTCTCTCTGCAGCCCTAAGTCTCTGCAGCCCTAAGTCTCTGTAGCCCTAAGTCTCTGCAGCCCTGAGTCTCTGCAGCCCTGAGTCTCTGCAGCCCTGAGTCTCTGCAGCCCTGAGTCTCTGCAGCCCTGAGTCTCTGCAGCCCTGAGTCTCTGTAGCCCTAAGTCTCTGCAGCCCTAAGTCTCTGCAGCCCTAAGTCTCTGGCGTTTTCCATTGGAGGAGAGGTACTGTGGTAGAAGAAATTAGAATATGGGTTCAGGGCTCATTTACCTCCTTGCTACCTGCTTTTCAGCTGAGGGGATTACATAGTTGCTGGGGAGCCTTGCAGCTCTCTTTGGATAGGTACAAAGGTGAAGTATTGACTTCTTAGTAAGCTGTCAAAGACTGAAAAGTCTTATTCATCTTTAGAACCTGAAATAATGTATATAGTTAATCTCTTCAAATTGGGAGGCTCTAAAAGGCTATAACTCAATTATATCTCTAAAACTACCTTTTGGTAGACTGTACACGTACACACAATGTACTAACTTCCATAGGTAAAACAGAGTTGTCAGCTCTCTGTATTAGGATAGGAATTTCCCTGTCTTGTGTCTCAAAGTCTCATGTTCAGTGAGAGTCACTTTTCGGAGGAAATGCTGATTGCTAGAATTACTTACGATAATCTTGGGAATAATTAAGTAAGAGATTTGCCTTTTGTCAAATTCTAGACTTGACTTTAGGTTAGGGTAGGATGACTAAGTGTTCCTGGCCAGAGCCTCTTCTAAAGCATGCCACTCTGTGTGTGAAGACAGGGAGGAGCAGCAGTAACTGAGATTTTCTTTTGCATTCCAGTGGCAACTGCACAAGGTTGTGTTGGTTGTTGGTCACTTCACTGACTTAGCACTGAAGGGGTCCTGTCTGAAAGATGGTCCATCTTCAAATGGCTTTAGTTAAAAAGTATTTCCTATGCTGTTTAAGTGAACCTGGATAAGGTCCCAGAGAAGGGAATATGGTATCATTGGGGATGCTAGCTATGTTTATATCATAGAAAGATGGGTTGACCATCATGTCTATAAATTGCATAAGCTAGTGATAGCTTCCTGGAAGGTCCAAGTTCAGATAAATGTAGAGTATTTCATACTGATATGCATAACGATTCCTGGAGTGACTGACAGCTGGCTACCAATTTGGGGGAAAGTACATTGGGAGTGATGGGATTCATATAGCTATTCTCAGAATAACTGGACAAGCATGTTTTCTGTGGGTGCAACAGCACTGACAGCAGTGTGGCTAACCACAGTCATGGTAGCAGCAGGCATGGCCCTTAAAGTTGTGTGTGCCTTCCGACTCCCACTTTTAATCATACTGTTGGAACAAGGAACGCTCACGCAGGACTGAAAGCATGAGAATTGACTTAGACTGGGAAAAGAAAAGTCAATAACCCTGGTCTTGATCAGGCTGGGAATACCAGACTTCATAGGAAACACTGATTTTCCCCAGGTCTTAGAATAAAATGACAGTCATGCTCCCAGACAGATCCTTCACCACCCACCTTCACTAGGCTACTAATTCCTAAGGGGCCCTTCTGCTGCCAGTCCACACTCCATGTCTACTCCACTCTCCTACTCTCCCTTCAGAAATAGCTGCCTGAGAGCTGATCTCTGCTCTTTGGAGACGGTCCCTGAATCTTTTATGGATTTTTGCCTCCTGTGTAGTGGCATTTCATACTTCCCTGACTGTTGATTCTGATTTTACAGACTACACACTCTTGTTCCCGTGAGCTTGTGGAAGAAGGCTTTACAGTTGCCCCCAAATGACAGGGTTCATCAGTAGCTGAATGGGAAGACACACTTGCCCTGTACTGATGCAGTGGAATAGTAATCAGCATTTAACAAAGATGATTATTGATATATACAATATGTTTATTCTCAAAACCTCATGGAATAAAAGACAAAAAAAAAAAAAAAAAAGAGTACATAATGTTTTATTATTCCAATCATGATTCCAGGAGGAGAAAAGATCTATGACATGTCATTGTGCATCCAGCAGGAGCCTGGGCCTTGTGGGTAATCTCCTGGATGCAGCAGAAGCTGTCATTCCACGTTCCCCTGCTGAGCACCCAATCAAAAGTGTGTGCTCCTCTAGCAGGCTGATCCAGCCACTGTGTGCTACCGGGCAGGACCAGAGGAACCTGGCAATCAAAGGTTCCACCTCTCTCTCAGGAATGGCTAGAGCACTCAGAGTGAGGTCCATGTACAAGGCTCCTGGATATCCCCAGGAGCGAGGAAAAGAATTTCCCACTATGGTACAATTAGCTCTTTTATATGAAATCACCATTACCAGATGGCAGTGGAAACTCATTCCCAAGCTGGTGATGATACCTTGGAGTGTTACAGCTCTTCAGTTAAGCTGCTATGCTAATGGCAGAGGATTTAGGGATGTGGGTTCTGTGGGACACAGGTCCAGCTTGGCTTCAGTAAGTGCCAAGGCAGTTCCGCCATAGTTACCTGGCCAGCAGTCAAACCTAGGATTCCAACAGTGAATACTTCAGGAAGGAGCGGAGCCCTTCCTTCCTCAGAATAAATGACAAGTCTCAGTTGGTCATGGTGGAATAGATGATAGAAGCTCTCTCTATTTCGCATGAAAATGGGGATGTACAAACCTTGGGCAATGGGAGGAATTTTGAGGGAGAATATGTTTGATTCACTGGGCCTAGGGGTGTGTGAGGGATACTTCACTCACATACAGTAACACAGTAGTACCATAAGAGGGAAAACACAGTACTTAATTACCCTATGGGTGGGGGAAGAATTCCAGGTATGGTTGGTTATAGGTCATTGGTTGAAAGCCAAGATAAGAAGATATCTCATTAGCATAGGGTGGGTGTTTCCAGGAATCTCTATGTACAAATTCAACAACTACTGCTTAGTTGATACATAGTTAATCGTTTATATCCCTCAGTTTTGCATCCTCATACCGAACCAAACATGGATCAAAAAATATTTTGAAACGTGTATATGTTGTGTACTGACTTGATTATTTTCCCCCAGTCATAATCATTCTAACAACTATGTAACAAGTTATTATAACAACATTGTAATAAGTATTACACAGGAGACATTAAGTGACAAACTATGTCTTTTATGTAAGGCAGTTGAGAATACTCATATTTCTATACGCATAGGGTCCTGAAACCAATTACCTACTAGAGTATCAAACAATAACTTTATAAACACATTTGCTAAGCCCATTTGACTAACAAACATATTAATTTTATCTCATAAATGTCATGCCTCAATGAGGTGAAGAACAGTGTGTGATGCCAAGGCATTAGGCCAGAGTTGGGGTAAGTCGCAGGTAATGAGATTAACTGTTACTCTAAGCCATGGCTCAGAGGTCTGGAAGATAATCTCCAATTTACTTTTTATGACTCTGCTGTCTGGATGGATTTGAATTCATGTAAATACATAATGTTAAATGGTCTGTGCTGCACTAAGTGGATCGTCCCCGTGATCAGTGTTATTAATAAGTGCCCTGACTGTCCAGTAGCGACACCTAGAGTGATATGACTTGGCCCGTACTCACAGAAGGCTGCATTTCAAGAACAGAGACTAGGTAAGGAATGGAGGGGAGCTTCTGGGAGCATCATCACCCGGCCTCATCATCCTTGCTTTTTTGACATGTGCCTATGGAATGGCAGTGCACAGAGCTGAGCTGCATCTGAGATGGCGCCAAGCTTTATGCAATGGCTGCTTGCCTGAGCTCATTACCTGTTTGTGTTTGGTAAAGCTGCATAGACTGGTGTTGACAACATATCATTCTTTGTCCCCTTGTTCATTCTGAGCCCTGTACTGGCTGATAAGGGAGTCAGTGGCTGTGCATCATACTCTGTGCTTAAGTAATCCATTAGAAAAGCAAATCCCGTTCTCTTGGAGAAGGCTGTAGTTTCTGTTCTCTTTTTTCTTTTTCTTTTCAGTTAAGCCTTCAGGTACAAGATGTTTTGTAGATGGATCGGAAGAGATTGGAAATGACTTCAAACTAAAATGTGAACCAAAAGAAGGTTCCCTTCCCTTGCAGTATGAATGGCAGAAACTGTCAGACACCCAGATGATGCCTACGCCGTGGCTAGCAGGTACTGTTCCTGACACACAATGGTGTCCTTATGCCACTCGTTTGGATGTAAGCCTAGTGGTGTTTGTATATGTATGCTATATTTTCAATTCCTTGGCCTATGTAGAACAGCCAAGTGCCCTCAAAGAAGAAATATTTCTATAAAGATTGGTGGCGCACGCCTGTAATCCCAGCACTTGGGAGGCAGAGGCAGGCGGATTGCTGTGAGTTTGAGGCCAGCCTGGTCTACAAAGTGACTCCAGGACAGCCAAGGCTAACACAGAGAGACCTTTCTAAAAAAAAAAAAAAAAAAAAAAAAGATTTCTCCTTTAGAATATTGTAATTTGTTACTTGGGTAGATATTTTTTAATGTTGAGAAATGTGCCCAGTCACATTAGTGGGGTCATGGTTGTCCCCCTGGATTCCTATTGATGTGGCAGTAACGTACTCATATAAGTTTAAACCAAACAGCCTATGTGATGTGACATGAACTAAAAAGTTACCACTTGGCTAAATGTAATCACTCATGTGAATACTGTAGGTGCTATACAGTAGGCCACCCACCTTGCGGTAGCTGAGGGAGGCGTGATAACTAAGCCTGATAGGATGCGCAGGCTGATTGTTTGAACTCCGGCTCTGCCAGTTCCTTGGCAGCCAGCATTGTCTCTCTTAACTGCATCACTAAACTTCCATAAGGCTTATTAGCTTTATTTAAAAAACAAGCAAACAAACAAACTTGACAGCAATACATACTATAAAAACAAACTTGCTTTCCCCCCTTTTTTTATAGAGATGACTTCACCTGTTATATCTGTGAAAAATGCCAGTTCTGAGTACTCTGGAACATACAGTTGCACAGTCCAAAACAGAGTGGGCTCTGATCAGTGCATGCTACGGCTAGACGTCGTCCCTCGTAAGTACATTCTTCCATCCGCTTTGCTTCCCTTAGAGCCTCATAGCCTTGTTTAATTCTGTCAGTGGGGGGTATGTGCTGAAGACAAGGATGCTCGCTTTGATCAGACACTATGGGTGTTTACTCACTTTTCTAGTTCATGCAGAAGAAAGGACCCCACACTTTATAAATCAAACCATCATTTTAGTAGCTGAAAGTTGTCAGTCAGCTTCGGTACACTATTTAGCCTTTACAGTAGGAGATGCTTTAATGCTTTTGTGTGCTAACCTGGACAGCTTTGCCTCTGATTTAATCAGTTTTTCGATTTTGGTAACAGCGGTCAAGGGGAAATCAGTGTTACACATTTTCCTTACTAGACCAAAGCCTTGCTGATCTCTCTTAAAAGTTATGCAACGGAATGACCCTATCTCTCTGTTATGCCGGACGTTCAGTACTAAGCCATGTGCTGTGGGCTTTCTTATTCCGACTAATCCTGTTGAAATCTTACTCTATAGCTTCCAACAGAGCCGGGACGATTGCGGGAGCCATCATAGGAACCCTGCTTGCTCTCGTGCTCATCGGGGCCATCCTTTTTTGCTGTCATAGAAAACGCAGAGAAGAGAAGTATGAAAAGGAAGTTCATCATGATATCAGGTAATTAAGTGGAACTAGCTTTGACAGGTATAGAACGCATAGCTCCATCTCTACGGTGTCAGCTCTGGAGGCACTTGAGGGAGCGAACGAGCCGTTTGATTCCTCCCTTCAAATGACTGCCAAGCATTTATGTTCAGGTGCGTCGGTCCAACCACTGCTGGCTGTGCTGCAAAGCCTTCGGATTTTCTTGTCCTATTTTGAGAATGACAACAGCAAAAGATTATCTCAGAAACACCTGACCTTTCCTGTGAAACGACTTGTCATTTGTGGCGCTGGTGATGTCATTTTCCTTTCTGTTCTAGAAACAGTCTTACCAAGTTGCCCAAACTGACCTTGAGCTCATAGCAGTCTTTATAGTTCAGTCTCCAAAGATCCCCCATACCCGCTGGCACATATGGCTTATTCTCTTACATAGTCTAGCCTGGTAGATTTTTAACTAGGGTTATGCTTTAGAAAGCAAGGACATATGACATGGATAGCTTAACAACCTGGAAATGGCTGTTCGTTAGGTCTGGAGAGTGGAGATCTGAGCAATTGTCTTTTAAGATGCAACCAGAGCTCTTCAGGTTTATTTTCTATGACAGTGCTGGATGAAAACTCTTAGCTACCAACTCTCAGGTTTTGGAAACAGAAATATGCAGCCTTTGCCTTAAAGTCTTATAGGACTTCATAGCAATAGGAATTCTTTCCTTCCTTGGGAATAGAACTATATGCATTTGTCCGAGCTTTATTAACTCAATGCTATGGCTCAAGTTGATGATCACTGATGCTAGGATGTGAACGTGAGATTTCTTCTTCATTTCAAAGTACAAAACATGCATTTGTACAAAAACCATAGTTCATTAACTGTTACTTAGGATCCTGGCCCAGGTAATGGATCAGGTCAGGAACACAGTTAGGGATGCTGGCCTTGCTCTGCTCAATGTTTCTTTCCTATACTGGCACTTACCAATGATTTGTAGCTTACACGATTGTACGTTTTTAGAACCTGGTGTTTTAGCATGTGTCGGGGACTCTTGTTTTCCAGGGAAGATGTGCCTCCTCCAAAGAGTCGGACCTCCACTGCCAGGAGCTACATTGGCAGTAACCACTCCTCCTTGGGATCCATGTCCCCTTCCAACATGGAAGGGTATTCCAAGACTCAGTATAATCAAGTCCCCAGCGAAGACTTCGAACGTGCTCCTCAGAGTCCGACTCTGGCACCCGCTAAGGTAGCTGCCCCTAACTTAAGTCGAATGGGAGCGGTTCCTGTGATGATCCCAGCACAGAGCAAGGATGGGTCTATAGTGTAAAGCTCTGCACCTCTCTTTTCTGCTTTCCATGGTTCATTTCTTCTCTCAACACATCAAAACTTATTTTATTCTAAATGTTTCAACAGCAGGCCCAGCATATATTCGAAGAAGTTAATAAGAAACTATAAGAAACATGCCCCACAGATCTTTTTGGTTCTAGTGAAACAATGAAGGCTTAATAGTAATGGCATTGACCATTTGGGGAACATGGGTTTTCTTAACAAGTTGATTTTAGGGGCATCTGAATAATGCTTAAAAAATATGGCACTTTAAATATGTCATAGGTGAAAAAATTGTGAATTTACATACATACCAAGTTGACACGTTGAATCATCTGAAAACGATACTTTGTAATTCCTACCATTATTTTTAGGGTTCTGTCTCATTTATTTATGAACAACATTTTTGAACATTTGTGAACAGTAACTCTCAAGTTTAAGAAACATCCATGGAAAAAGTACTTAATGTATGAATTTGTTTTATAGCCTCAGTATTCTAAGTGTATTTGGGATTGTCTCTAAGAGTAGGAGACACTAGAGTTTTTAGAAATGACTAGTTTCATTTCCAAGTCATTTATAAACATCATCTCTGAAATGATTTCTTTCTTTTCTTTCTGTGTTTTGTTTTGAGCTAGGGTCTCAGTGTGTAGACTAGGCTGGCCTCAAATCACAGTCCCTCTGCTTCAGCCTCTTGAGTGCTGGGATAACAAGTCTGTATTAGATACTGGCTGTAGAACAGTTTCATAAAATTATTTTAACTGATACACTACAGTAGGGAGTAACCTTTTGTGTGCTACAAAAAGAAGCACCTTTCAGACTGGAAGCATTTGCTTCTGCTACACAGATAGATGAACCCTTTGATGCAGCATGGGCGTGGGGGTGGGGGAATGTGTCTGTGTCTTGAGGCCTGTGGACAACTGCAAAACCCTTGACCAGACAGGTTGATAGTGCTGGCTGTCCCCATCTATAACTAAACAGTGGACTTCTACTTTAGATGATGTTTTTGCAATTAAAAAAAGAAAGACAGATGACAACAACAAATGTTAATTCACTTATCATCTGGCAGTTAGAGATGAAAATCCTTAAATTATTGATTTTTTTAAAAAATCTGGTTTTGTTTGGTAGCAGACTGTACTGCGTATCTTCTGTTGTAGAAGCATGAAGTTGAGGCTTACTATCTGGAGTGCAGTTCTTGGAGGCTATGTTCCTCCAAGACTCGGTAAACAAATATAACAGAAGCAAGTTAAGTTTCTTCCACCAGTCCTGAATTCCAGACTTTGGCAGTGAGCTTGCTGTTCCGTGGCCAATCCTGCCTCTCTGTTGTTGTCATAATTCAAATTTGAGTCTTAGTTTTGTGAGAGATTTACTCAAAAAAGAAATTTAACAAGGAGTAAGGGGAGTACTCCTCTCTGCCAAATGTATTAAATATAGTTTTCGTAGAAAAGAGTGACTTTATTGTATTTCCCTTAAGATTGTGAGGGCGTGTGTGGAGTATAATCAGCCAGCAGTTTCTTTACAGTAGTAAGGTCTGTAATAAAATATTTTATTAACCCTAAAGCCTTTCCCTAGGGAATAGGTTTCTGTTAATCTCTTCAGGTGCTGTGCTGGCAAATGCTACATTATTGGTTAATGTTGGCATGCATTCACGATTTGCGGACTCTTGTGTATACCTTTTACTGGTGAAATTAAGCTGAATGTCCATGTAATGGATGAGTGTACAGTTTAACATATTTGGAGGCGTTTTGTAAAGTAGGCTTAAGCCTTGCATAAAATTACTTTTTATATTTGTGTTATTTTCATCTGTGCCTTTTTGGGTAATTTGATTTCTACTATGACTTTCTGGTGCCTATGAGCTGGCTATCACCTACCTAAAAGGTGCTTAGAGGTGAAGGTACTGTTTTTAAAAGCATACCACTGTGGCTCCTTTCTACCCTTAGAATCTCAATCTTGCCTCGTCTCCCCTGTGCTTTTTTGATGTCACTTAAATTATACCATTGTTTATAAAAGATTAAAAAAAAAAAAGAATTCACATCCCCCAGTACTCTTTGACCATGTTTCTGATTTATAATCCTAGCCCCATTTTACTATCAGATGTTTGGCATTTTTATAAGATATTACAAGAATAAATTAGAATGTAAATTTTAATGATTTTTATATAATGAAGATTATGCTAGGTAGAAATTACTGTAGAAAGTAGGTATGTGGAATCTTTTCCTTAGACTTCATATTTATTTAAAGGCAAACAAAATCTACAGTATCCAAGTATTTCAGTCCAGATCTGTAGCAACCGTAATCTGAAAGACAGGCTTGTTAAAAAAAATAAAACAAAATACTGTAAAAACCAACAGACCTAGATGATAGAGACTTAGAGATGCAGTTCAATGTTAGCCAGTGGTCTGCAGTTGTTCTCATTGTTAGTTTCAGTTCATGCAAAGGTCAGACAAGTACTGGTAGTTTCCCAAACAATTCTCACTGAATATTTTAGTTGAACCAGGAGCAAGTGTTTGCTCTAGAATCGATACTGGTAATGGTCAACAGTTCAATAACTTTATTAATGCATCTTAACTAGAGAGCCAGTATCAGTTCAGGGCCAGTACTGTGTCTTCACAGCATACTCCTTGGCTCCACTTGATACACGGGAAATTTAGAATCATATTGAAATGTTACATGGGGTAATCTGGAAAGAACGATACTATGGATTACATAGTCTGTGTTCTGAAGACCCAAGAGTTTATGAGTATTGTTGATAACCTTACTGATATCTTCCTGTGACAAAGCCTTCCCCACTCCCCAAAATCTTATATTGATTTCTCTGATTGGTTACATAGACAATTTTTTAAAAAATTTTGAGTTATCGACCAAAGATTTATTAGACTAGAAGCACAGAGAAAGTGTGTTTAGCGGGGAAGATCCATATAGATAGGCAATGCCTAATTCCCGGTACATGTGACAGTACAGGTGACAGTACACATCTGTGATCCCAGAACTCCAGAGGCACAGGAAGATCTTGCATTGGAGGCCATTAGCTAGGTCAAAGCAATCCTGAGCTACACTGAGAGCTCTAACACCTGGGGTTGAACTCAGGGGCACAGCGTATTCTTTAGAATGTGCAAAGACTGAGGTTGGAATCTGAATTCTAAGAAATGATTTCAGATTGTGCCCTGGGAATTTAGATAAAGTAAAGAGGCGAGTAAACTTTTTGATTAAAAAGAACTCACTGCATGGAGTTGGCTATCCTTTAATGTGTAAGTAACGTAGTAAATGCTATTGTCCCTGTGTGCACAGCATGTAAATTTGAAGCTATGTGAATGTTCGTAGGTTTTCATTTTTCTAAATTTTTTTCAACAGTGTTTAGAGTGCTTTCGGTTGCCTTATTTCAGTGTGAACAGAAAATGTCCATATTTTATGTGTTGAATGCTTTAAATGTGTCACTTACAGAGTAGTGTGTAGAAAAAGGCTGGCACAATTTTAAGTGGTTTGTGACATTATATATTACATATGTACATATATCCTTATAAGACTCTTGTGTTTCATAGTGTAAATGTTCTGGGCAAGTTATACTATTTCCAATGCTTCTGGATATTCCAGCAATAAAAGCAACAGGTCCTTCAATAGGATTTTTTGTTTGCTGACTTTGACACTAAAGTAATCCATATTTGAACAAGATGCCTTTTGAAAGTATTACAGAAAGAGAGAATAATAAACACATTTGTGAATTGTGGTTATTTCTCCTTTAGAACCATTTCCCTCTTGGAATTTGACTTTAAGCTCAAAGATAAATCTAACAAAATAAATTAATTTAGAATATAGAGACCATCAGTTGGGTTTGCTGTTAGACACTAGAGTTCTGCCAACAATGAGCTCTATTTTCTTATTTAATGACACAGGCACTAAAAGGACCACAATTCACCATTTGACATATTCTTGTCCCTAACTGAATTTTGGCAATAAATACAGTTGTACTAAAAATACTAATTTGACACCCCCACATTTACAAAGTAGAGAATTGGTAGTGTCAGTTTCAGATTTTGTATTTCAACTTTCTGGCTTCCATATCCAATGATGTAGATTTGAAAGTTTGTAAGAACAACTTTGTTTAAAAACAGAAACTTGCTCTTAGTTTTGTGACCTTGTGTACTTTTGAAATAAAATGAAGAAAGCAGTCCTCTGCCTTGTGGTGTGGCTTTATTTTGCTTTTATAAACATCTACTAAAGCTTCAGTATGTTTTCCCTTCCTGCTTTCCTGAATCAAGCCTCTTTCACCCTCATCCCCGAACAAGGAGAATAAAGATTGTAATCATCATATATTAGTCAAACATACATATATCATTTGCCATTCCAATGTATGTGTATGAATATATATATATATATATACATATCTATCCCAGCATACAATGTTGAGGTTCAAGCTTTTGTAATCACATAATTTTAGAAATAAACTCACACTTTCCAGGTGAATTAAAAGTGTGTATAAATACATATTAAACATATATACATGCTTTGGTCCCTTCATGCTACTTAAAAGAATCTCTTTTACTGGGCTATTTATCAACAAACTCTGCTCATAGTTCTAAAAGCTGGGAGCACATTGCCTAATTTGGATATCCTAATACTTTTTGGTACACAAATCTAGGAAGACCTGATAAAATAACTGATACACCGTTTCTTCAGAATTTTTAGTTTTCAAAAAAAAAAAAAAAGAAAACCAAAACCTTATAGTACCGTGTCAGCTGTCTTCAAGTCCTTAAATGTATCATCTTCTGAAATTAGTTCTTTACAAGTGATTTCTCTATGCATGATTGCTTGCTAGGGCTAACTACCATAGCAAGCTCCCACAAATTCTAAGGCTTAAGTAGCAGAGATTTGATGTCTCACGGTTCTGGAGGCTGGTGGGCCACAGTCAGGGTGGTGGCAGGGATCGCTCCCTAGACGAGCTTGGAGATGGACTGTTCAAGCATCCATCCTTGGCTTATCCATGGATCTTTTCTCCCTGTTCCCTTCACATTCTTTTCTTCTGTAAACACCTATCTCTGTCCATAATTCCTCTTTGTTCAAGGACACCAGTCACACTGCATTTACACCCACCGAAAACCTCATCTGAAGTAACTGTAGTATCTGTCATGCAGGGAGGTTAAGTTTCCATATAGGAATTTCAGATCATGGGCAGAGCTCAACTCATAATAGTGACAGTTGCAAACTACAAAGGAAGGCCCTAATACAACAGTTAATTTATATGGAATATCTGCCTAGAGGGTTTCCTGTTTAATATACTGTGATTTTGTTGTTGTTGTTTTTCAAGACAGGATTTCCTCTGTGTAGCCCTGGCTGTCCGGGAACTCTGTAGATCAGGCTGGCCTCAAACTCAAGAGATCCACTTGTCTCTGTGTACGGAGTGCTGGGATTAAAGGCGTGCATCGCCACTGCCTGGCTTTTATTTATGGTGATTTTACTATCAACAGAAAGGGATGCCCTCACTCGCTTCACCTTTTCTCCAGAATCTGCTGTCGTTTAGAAGCATATGAGATGGGAAACACAGCTTAAACTTAGGTGCTTGTCAAGTGCATGTAGATGAACTGCCAATGAATTTGTCTTTATGATTCTTGCTGAGAAGATGAAATGACTTTTTCATTCACTAAAAGGCCTGTGTTTCAAGGAATAACGAGATCTGACTAGTTTTCTTTAGTATTTCAAAAGGTAGTAATGCGAGAGATACAGTGTGAAATATAAAACAGACCCTCACCAATATTTGTTTATATTTCCAGTTCCTCTTCAAAAAGCTGCACTTTAAATTCTATTAGTTTGTGAACAGGTTATATTCAAAGAAGAAAATGAAAGTTGAAGTATACAGTGCAAAGTGTGGTCCATTTGTTTCCTTCCAGGAATATTCTATACACACACAAGTACTATCCTACTTTTAAAAGCTAGTGGTGTCAGGACTGGTCACAAGGGAAGAAGGTTTTGGGTTGGAGCAGCTGAGTGGAAAACTGAAGTGGGACAGAAAACTAAAGACTAGCATTTGAATATATGGAGAACAACTCTGTTTGTAGGCATAAAGCACATGCATTTTTTAAAAAATTTAGGCAAAGTAATAACTGGCTCTTGAGTTACATACCTCAACCAGAACATAAAATCAATACTGTAGACAAAAAGTTGGTAGCAAGATGGTAGACAATTTAGAGGGGAAAAGATGACAGTTACAGCCTTGGCTTGTAAATGTTGGAAATGAGACCATGTAACATACTGAGTTTTGAACATATTGAGTGCAAGCAATTTCCTTGAATAGGGAACTGGCAATGTTGAAACACCTTAGTTTATCAGGAGCAGGAGCCAACGCTGGATTGGAGGTTGAGGTTTAAAAGCATGTGCGTGGCCGGGCGTGGTGGCTCACATCTTTAATCCCAGCACTTGGGAGGCAGAGGCAAGGCCGATCACTGTGCATCTGAGGCCAGCCTGGTGTACAAAGTGAGTCCAGGACAGCGAAGGCTACACAGAGAAACCCTGTCTCAAAAAACCAAAAAGACCAACCAACCAACCAACCAAAAAAATGTGTGCATGTTGGTGATGACACCTAAGTGTGGATGAAGATGAGGGGCATTATAGTACTACAGTCTAACAGGAAGCAGGGAAATGAGTGTAGTGAGATACATCCCAGTTGGTATTGAGGATTCAGTGCTGTCAGCCAGTGCAAGAGAAGGAAGAAAGCAAACAAAATCAAAAACAGACATGTCACAATTCTCAGAGTTGTATACACCTTTACATCAGATGTCCAAGTGATCAGATTCTCAGTTGTAGATAATTTACAACTGCTCTCATTTTATTCATAGTAAGCCAATGCCAAACGTATTTCCACCACAGTATTTCTTAGGTTATCTTTAGTTTCTTCAAGTTGCTGGAATTTCTACCTAGAGCAGCTTGGGAATCAGCACAAACTAAGTGAATGAATGAGTGAGTGATTTTGCTCTTAAAAAGAAAATGTGATTAGGTGACATACTCAGTTAGATGTCACACACTATTCCAAGATGAATTTTGGCCACTGGCACTGTGTTCTTTTAATGTTAAATAGGACAATTTCCCTCTCACATAGTCCCAGAACTGTCAACAGTAAGAACATTTTCAGGGAACAGTGGAGGACAGAGAGGACCAGTACCAACAACTTGCAGACTGTTGTAAAGCTGAGTCTCTTCCACCGCACATCAGGCTTTTAACATGAAAATAGAACAATTTTTTTTTTTTGCGTTCACAGAAACAACACAACACAAATCAAAATTAAAGTTCACCAAGAATAATGAGGTCTTTCCCTCAACTAAAATGTTCTCCATCGTGCTCACAGCAAAGTAATCATGTGCCGTGTAGTAGCTAGCAAGTCTTCAATATGTGTTTATATGAGTTTGACTGAAATTTCTTACAATGTTATGTCAAACAATATGCCATGGTTGAGTGAAAAAAAAAAAGTTAAACAGCAATTCAAAATTTATAAGGAATGCCAGCAGGCTTTCAAAATGTTAAAAAAGACATAAAACAAAAACCCTTAAGTATCTATGACAGTTGTAGGAATGACATCAAACTCTGGGATAGTATTGAGGTGGCAGTTTATGAAAACTCGACACATTAATTCTGTACATCATGCACTTTAATACTGACGCAACACTTGAAATCCATCAGTATGCCCAAGCCACCAGTGATTTGCTCATGCTTAGGGCTTAAAATGGACTCTGCAACCCCTAACATCAGAGACAGCCTATTTAAATGATTAATCACTACACCTCTGACAAGTTAAATATTTATTTATTATTATGTATACAGTGCTCTGCCTGAACATCCACCTGCAGTCCAGAAGAGGACATCAGATCACATTAGATGGTTGTGAGCCACCATGTGGTTGTTGCTGGGAATTGAATTCAGGACCTCTGGAATAGCAGACAGTGCTCTTAAGCATTGAGCCATCTCTCCAGCCCCGACAAGTTAAAATAGAAACACAGCTCTCTTGTGGTTTGGTTAAAGACATGGCTTATGAACTCTTAGCACTATCTCATAGAATTCCTTTTGGATTCCCTGAGGCCATATTGAAGTACCTTTCATAGGAGCGTAGATGCAGGTCTGCTCATAAGATCTCTCACCTCACAGAATGGGATTTAACTGCCTGTCTTTTGTTGTGTGACAAAAGATCCATTATGACCACAGACTAGAGCTTGTTCCTACCTGACAGTTTTTACTAAAGATGCACATTTTGCTTTCTGTCTTAACTTGGCTAATGGCAGTATAATGCTTGGATTGCAGGAGGCTTAATGTATGTACTGTCTCATCTACATTCATCTGGATACTGTTTCGCAAGTCCAGATGACTCTTGATAGATGTGCACATCCCACTGTGACCATTTGCAGATCTGCAGGTTAGAAGTACTACTCTCATGATGACAAAGCAGAAAACATGGTTGGGAAAGAAAATTTGATAGAAGTTGGTATTTTGAGGCCGGTCATGGTGGCATACGCCTTTAATCCCAGCACTCATGAGGCAGAGGCAGGCAGGTCACTGTGAGTTTGAGGCCAGCCTGGTCTACGAGTCTAGGACAGTCAAGGCTACACAGAGGAGCCCTGTTTCGAAAAGCCAAAAAAAAAAAAAAAAAAAAAGTTGGTATTTTGGAGGTAGTTGTTTTAAAGACCGATTCAGGTAAATTTCTAATACCACAATACCAGAAATATTACTATATGTCATTGCTATTTGGTTCATCATCATATACATATTGAAAAAATGGCAAGATCCAGAAAGTTTTTTCATTTCACAAGGCCTCATAAAATAAACTGCGACTCTTGATTCATAGTCTAGTATTTTTCTAGAAACCTTGGCTTCTTGGCATTGAGGAAAGCTGAGAGTGTGCGGCTCTTTGGAAGGTCACTCTCCTCACCCGCTCCTTTTGTTCTGGGTAGGTGCTCTACATTCTTGCCATGATGCTCTGAGTGGTCCCAGTGCTCCGTGCCTGACAAGAGCTGTATGCTGTTTGCAATGAACTGTTATGCTTGCTATGATTCCACATTTTAAGTAACTAGTACATATTGGCTATATTAAATAGCATGGTAATAGAAAAAATAAAAACTTGCTTCTGAAGTCGGGGCAGAGCACTTGCCCAATATGCAGAATACCATGCTAGGCAAGCCCTGTACCTGAGTGACATCCCTAACCGAACAATTCTGTCTGACCCTTAACTTGGATTAAAAACAAAAAACTTGTATGCTAGCACATTCAGCATAATCATACTTTTAATTTTGGCATTTTCCTGGAAAGTGAAATGGCACCATATTCCTGGCAATGCTAGGTAGTGGCATCAAGGCGTAGCTCCCAGTCAGCCACATGGTCACAAACAGATACTCTGATTTTTATGATGTTGCTAAGCGATGATTGGCATATTAAATGCATTACAGTTTATATTTTTCTTTTCAACTTGAGAATGATTTATCAGAATCTAACAATGAAAAACATCTGTACATATAAAAATTTATTGTCCAAAAGTACAATGTTCAAAATATTTAAGTAATGTATTTTAATGAGTTGCACTTCAACCTCTTGCTTACTATTCTTTTTTAATTACTTTTTTTTTGTACACTGGTATTTTGCCTGCATGTATGTCAGTATGAAGGTGTCAGATCCCCTGGAACAGGAGTTAGGAGTTAAAGACAATTGTGAGCTGCTGGGAATTAAACTTGGGTCCTGTGGAAGAACAGCCAGTGCTCTTAACCACTGAGCCATCTCCAGCCCTTGTTTGCTATTCTTGTAAGACAGAATCGGATGACAATTAACCATACAAACCTGGAGTAGGTTTTACTTACAAACATTTCAGGTGACGAAACTAATTTATCTTTCATTTTTTCAGTCAGTTTAGACAAAGTTAAAAACATTAGAAAATTCTTTTTGAGAAAGGCCTTCATTTTAGAACCCCAGCTGGCCTGGAACCCACTAAGTAGCCCATGCTGGTTTCAAACTTGGGTAAATCCTCCTGCCTCAGCTTCTCGAGTGGTGGGATCACAGGTATAAACCCACCATACCATTAAAAAAAAATTACAGCTTCAGGTATGATGAAGTTGGTAGTCTAGACTGATTTGCGCTTTCTGGACCTTGAAGGGAATACTTCTGATCACCACCAGCACTGTAGTTACACACTGAGATACTTGATGGGACATCTCCAAGAGATTTGCAGCTTCCTGTCTAATGACAGACTGCTAAATTAAGGAACATACATATCAGTGTGACTATGAAAATTAGGATTTTTTTTCATATCCCAACCTAAACATAGGCATACAGAAGGGAAAGTGCCTCTCCATCCTGTAACACTTCAGCAGTGGCTCTGTCTGCCACAGGGATAGTGTTTCAGGTTATCTTTCGTTTGTGCATAGATTTTATTGTATGGAAACTACTTCTATAACATGAAGACAAACTAATAAGGAAATGCTCATTGTACACAATAATGGAACACTTAAAATCTTCCACTACTATAGGAAGTGTTGTTTCAAACTATGATCTCTAGCTTTTCATATCAAGGGGACATTACTTGGAATCTAACCTTTGGCTTTGACACTAAGAAGCTATCTGATGCCCTCTTGTGGCCAACAACTTATAGGTCTTTTATTTTTCATTAAAAATCTAGCCTAACATCTACCGGAAATAATTCCTCATTGTTTCCTTTATTTAAAAAAAAAAAAAAAAAAAAAAAAAAAGCCCAAACTCCATAGCCTTATTAACAGTAAGACAATGCATGAGTGTTTATGACCCAGCTCTTAAAAGCACGTATACTGGAGTTATAATGTCTGAGTTTAAAGTTCTCTAGTTACAGTACCTGGGCAGCATATATACCCAGTTTTCTCTTCTGTAGACAGTATTAGGACACACACAGGTTGATCATGGAGCAGAAAGTACTTACAGTATCTAATTCCTAACAGGTTAGGTAAAATTCCTTATAGCATACACATGAACTACCACAGAATAATCTTTATTATTAGGTTAGGATTTTTTTTTTTTTTTACTCTCTTTCTCTTTCCTCCCCCCTTTTAAAGACAGAGCCTAGCCACATAGTGCATGCTGGTTTCAAACTATGTAGTCTAAGCTAGCCTTGAACTTGCAGTCTTCCTGCCTCAGCCACCTGGGTGCTGAGACTTCATATGTATGCCACCCTGGACAGCTAGTAGGCAGGAACTATCCTTACTTTTGAAGTACCTCATACGAATATATTGAACATTAATACTTGGCAAGTACCACAGTGTCTTCTATTAACAAGCTTTAATCTGGGCCTGGTGGCTCCTGCCTATAATCAGCCCTCTGCAGGTAGACAGGGAATTGGGAGTTTGACATCATTCTCAGCTACGCAGTTGAGTTTGAGGACTGTTGACGACACAGACCTTGTATGAAGAAACAGGCCAACACATCTCTGGAGGTCACATTCTAGTCTATTACCTTCCGTATGTATTGTCACCTGCCATAAAACTGTGGCGTGCTCTGTTTACCACACAGATGGACTATAATCCTTCACTGCTGCAAAGGTTTCAACCAGGCACTTTGCATATCAGCTCTGTATTTCTACAAGTATGTCCACACGCTATTTCTCATCTTACCTTAGTTAAAAATAAATCAAGTTAACTTACAGTGCCTTTAAAAACATTTATGCTCTTCCAGTTTAAAAGTTTTGGCTTCCAGTTTAGTGTTTTTATGGGATTCCTAAGTGTGTGAAAGAGTGGGTTCCGATTCTTGTTTTTTTCTAAAGCTCTTTCCTTCTGTTTATCTTGTCCAACTCTGATCTGCTACTTTTTGTTTCAACATATCACATCATCACATATTGTTATGTCTTAAAAATAAAAAGTTTAAAAGGCAAGCCAGTAAAAAAGAGTTATACAGTATTAATGTTTACCAGAAAAACCCAAAGAAATAAGATGTAGAGTAGAAAAATAAAATCATCCCTACTTAGCTTCTTTCTCCTAATATACTGTCAAAACATAGGATTTTATTCAGACAAAACACACATCATTCTAAATACTTTCATGTTCCCACCTGTAATATTTTATGTCATTATAAACTTATCTGCTCTTTAGACCATAGCCACATAGCATTTGCCATACTACCTTGAATAGATTTTTATAATTTAGTTGCTTACTTGCTATGGGTACTATGGCTACTTTTTTTTTTTTTTTTGGCCATGGCTACTTTTTTTGTCACCCAAAAACATATTAAACACTTTTATATAGATGATAGCTCCATTAAAGTACTTCTGTAGATAAATTTCTCAAGGTATAGTTTCTAGGGGAAAAGAGATAAGCTTCAAAAATGTAACTGCCTTCCAAAAGGCTATATTCCTTTAAATCTTTGCTTCTCTACATGTTCTCAACAAGGAACAGTTTTTAAATTTATGTATTTTTTTTAACTGATACATGAGAAAGATGTGTGTATCTATAGGGTACATAAGAGTATCTATAGGGTGTGTAGGGAACTATGGGATATTCGGATACATTGTACAATGTTTACACAATAGTGGGGTTTACTAATCTGACTACCTAATTATTTGGGCAAGTAATTTTGACTAATATCTGAAGTCTTTCAACCATTATTATTAGTGAAGCTGATGCATTTGTTGACCTCAGTGCTACAGAAGTGACACCACAGACAGCTAATGTAGCAGATGCTTTTCATCCATACATCTCACTGATTTACATTTTATGAATTCTGCTGACATGGTGTCTTTAAGTCCTATGAAACTGATAAGCTCCCAATGATTATTTGTAACCTTTATGGAAGTTCTTTCTGTAACTATTCCATTGAAGGTAAAACCAATGATGACTTTTGCATAAGTTGTTTTCTGTAGTAAACATCAAGCCACAGTAATGAGTGACATATCTGTTTCAAGTCCTCATGCTTTTGGTAACTAGTAAATGTTTGTTTTGTTCTTTATGTGCACATGGCCTTCTGGGAAGCAAGTAGCAATTTCTGCAATGTTTAGAGTGTACATAGTTTACATATGAATTGAGGGAGCCTTTCCTGACTTGCCTGGGATAGCAAGTCTACAAGTGACATATTGCAGGGGTAGTGCTTCCCAGGGAGCATCCAAATTACTAGTCATTAAGCTGAGTCCAAGTCCAGCGGAAATGTGGGAAAAATTGGCAAAAGTAATTTTTAACACTGTGTTCCAGGTTAAATTACAAAAAAAAATTTTTTGGTAAGAAAGAAGCAAAAGACTGCTAATCTTAGGCATTGCTACTATTATTTCTCTGGTGTGGATCTTCTTGGCCAGTTTCTTTCTTGTTCATTAGGCCACACTGCTATTGAAGTTTGATTTAGAGTTCAAACAAATAAAATTGCTGTCAAGTTTTTAGTGCCCCTTCTCAGACATAACTGAATAGTTTGCAATAAGGAACTAAGACGTAGTGGCAATACGGAAATTCTAATGTCTTGTGTTCATTTTCACTTAACATAATCTCTGCCTAAAGTTTCCTTCTGTTCAATCTTGGTCTGATACCTAGAAACTCACAAGTTCCAATAGTTCGTAGACTTTACACAGGTAACAAACTGTATGTGGTGTGGAGCACCATGGGGCACAGGCTTTAAGATCTGTTTAAGTTAGCATAAGTTACTTAGCTTCTTGCTATCTTGGACATCTTTCGCTTCCCTCAGAGTCCTTATTTAACTGAAATAAAAATGGTACAGCATGCCGGGTGTGGTGGCACATACCTTTCATCCCAGCACTCGGGAGGCAGAGGCTGGCAGATATCTGTGAGTTCGAGGCAAGCCTGGTCTACAGAGTCCAGGACAGCCAAGGCTACACAGAGAAACCCTGTCTCGAAGGGGGGGAAACGACACAACTTGAGAAGATTTTGAAGAACAAACAAATTATCACAAAGCTAATGGCTTAGAAGTTAACATAAATGCTTTATCTTAGCTTAAAATTATACTATACTGTAGTCAAATGTTTTGTTATAATTAAAAAATATACAACATAAATAAGCACTTTATTAATGAATTATAGAACTTACCAAATTTTTATTTTTGAAACATCCATGTCTAGTTTAACCTCTAAAATTTAGACCTTTGCTGTTATGCCTACAAATACAAAATGGGAAATCAAAACAAATTATCATTCATTCACAAACCACTCCTGATTTAAACTCTCAAATATGGTTTTAGAATGAAATTATATAGCTGCTGCCCAACTTCATTTATATTAGTCCTGTAAGGGAAACATTAACTTTGTCTTAATTTCCATTAAGGAGAACCACATGCGTGCCAAAACTTAGAGCTAATTGCCAAGTGGTAATTTGCTGTCAATAACTATAGACTGGAAAAGCTTTCCTGTTCAAAACTTTAGTATTATGTGAACTTAAATGATAAAACCAGGTAGAGGATTAATGAATAAAGTTCATAGTCTAACACAGAAAAAATATCTAAAATGCAGTTAAATTAAAAATGAGCTTTCTCGGGTCTGTAGAGATGGTTTAGTGGTTAACAGCACTCGCTGTTGCTGCAAAGGACTCAGGTTTAGTTTCCAGAACATACACATGGCGATTAAGAACCATCTATAACTCCAATTCCAGAGGATCTGATGTCCTCTTCTGGCACACATAGGCAGAGCCATATATGTAAGCAAAACACCCATTCACATAAAATCAAATATAAATATTAGCTTTCCCCAAAAGTCACCATTTAGTATCAGGGTTACTTAAGGATTCACTCCTATCACACTTAGGTATTTGCATACACAAGTGCCATAGCACGAGGATGAAGTCAGGACTTGCTTGGAGTTGGCTCTCCAGATCCCATCTAGAGATCCAAGTCAAGTTACCTGGCTTGGTGGCAAGTGCCGTTATCCACTGAACGATCTCGCCGACTAGAGATTGATCTTTTGTAGTAAGGTGCAGAGCTCTAGTTACTTGGTGAGTGCTCAAAATGAATGCTTCGCCTCATAAGTGGCTATTACACTTCAAGTTTCCCAACAAATTTATCTATCTGTAACATAATCAGACTAATAGAACAAATGCTGTCTTTCCTGACAAAATTATTTCAAACTTCCTAACGTTAACTGTTCCTCTATCATTATCTCTATAAACTCCTTCAGTGCCCACAATGGAACAGCAATGGCCCTAACAGGTCAACATTTTTCAGTGGGACATGATACATGGCTGCAATCCCTGCACTAGGGTGCTGTGGTAGATCACTTGGGATCAGCAGCTGGGAGACAAGACTATCTCAAAGTACTTTTTTTCGCTCCTTCTCATTTTAAAACTAATCTTTCTTGCGATGCCAATTACCAGTAGGAAAATATTCAGGGGGAAAAGTTGATATTATGCTTTACAAGTATGCTAAACCTATTAGAACTTAAAAGTCAGAAAACAGTGACATTATGCGTCTCTGCTGTTTAACATATGGTTCCTGATGAAGCCATACAGTAAACTACACTACGAAAAAATGATTTCATACTTCACATCACTGAGCTCTAACTCCATTCTTGCCATCTTCTGCACTTAATAAATTTAAAAAACTGACAGCAGAGCTGGATGGTGGCAAACATCTGTAAGTTCAAGGCTAGCCTATTCTACATAGTTCCAAGACAGCTAGAGCTATGTTGAGACATTATCTCAGAAAACCAAACCAAATGCAACAAAGAAACCTGACAATAGGAATATTTGGAATAGCCAAAATCAGTTACTAGGAAGTTGTGGACACACTTGGTTAAGTTGAATAATTTCAGAGTATAAACATGAAGGTTAGAGTGATGGGGAATGTATTGTTCATCTTAGTTTTGTAAGCTTACCTTTCAAATATCCAAACTCATAGCTTTTTTCTTTTTTTGTAGTTCAAGTATGCTTACAAGACCGATGGCATTACAGTGGTATAAATATGAAGGACTACTGAAGAATCTGAAGTACCGTGCTTTTATATATATATATATATATATATATATATATATATATATATATATATATATATATATATATAAAACACTTCACATTTTTCATTGTTTTTGGTTTTTTGAGATAGGAAGTCATCTTGCCCAAGCTAGCATCAAATTTGATGTGTAGCTGCGGTGAGCCCTATGTCCTGATTTCTGCCTCAGCCTCTCAAGTTATGGGATACAGGCACTGCCACCACATCAAGTTTACAAGGCGGATTCCGAGTGGTGACAAGAGCATTTCTGCTTTTTCTAATGGTATAAAAGGCTTGTAAATCAGATGTCCTAAAAAAAACTATTATGGGCCAAAATCCTAGTGACAAGGGTTCCATATATATTGACTTTGATAGTTGAAAGTTATTTTATTGTATTTATATTTTCAATTAGGTACAGCCAATAATTTTTTTTACAAATATATTTTGATATGTGGTCTTTGGGAAATGTATGTACAATAAAGTTGGTTTTTTAAAAATGGAACATTTAAAATTATTTTCTTTCCTTAGTATTTCTTCTGCCTTTTCTTATATACAGAAAAAAAAAACCCCACACATTGTCATGCCTCAAACTACTTTTTATTTGCAACTACATGATTTCACGCAATTCTTCTAAATAATGACATAAAATAGATTTCCTCGTGTATAAATAACTTATTCTCCATAAAGTAAATGCTCAAAGGTGCTAGAACACATCGCCCACTCCTACAGTGTTTCTGTATCCAACAGAGTCAATGCACAATATATAAATACTCAAGTCCAATATTAAAAACTCAGGCACTTGACTAACTGTAATAAAATTTCTTAAACTATTTCAATATATCTAAAGTGCATATATATATATATATATATACACACACATACATATATATATATGTATATACTATTTTTAAGAAAGATTATTCTCAATAGCTTTTCTATAAAAATAAGTTTGATGGTTTGGTCCATCTAACTTTACTACAAGTATGACCTTTTAGCATAATAGTAAGGTATAGTCTCCCTTTCTACCCATGTGACAATCAGCACAATCAAAATGAGCTAGTGTGGCGCTAACATGTGAGGATTAATCCAGTGATTCCGGTCACAGTGCATCCCAGGAGGAGGTACCCATGTCACTGGAATTGGGCGGTACGGCTTATTCTTTCTTCCTGGATTTGGGTAACCAAATGGAACAGGAGCAGGGTAGTGAGTCTGATGGCCATTCCCTCGGTACGTTCCTGGTTTTTTTCTGGGCAGTGGGTGCCACATTGGAAGAGGTGGGAATATCAGTTCTGAAATCTGGCGGAAAGAGAAAGTGTAAGTATATTCAACGGAAAAAGACCTACTTTCTCAGTAGAGACTCAGTAGTTTCAGGCGTTCACCAAACACAAACCTAGCACTCACCTTAAGAGTAGGTTAAGCATAAACATATGGTTATGTTTAAATATGTTAAGAAAAACCCACACCTCATGAACAGCTTATGTGTATTTCCTAAGTGAAGAAAAAAAAATTTAAATAAATGAAGAAAAAAAAATCTTCCAAGCATCAAAGATGCAAACATAGAATGAATGCTAACTCCTAAGGGCACAACAGGTTTTGGGGTACTAGGGAAGTTTCTATAGTTATTTAGGCAAAAAGTCACTAAGGGAGCTTTGAAGCACAAATTTTCATGCCCCAGTCAAGGCCTACGAAAAAAATAATGAAGTCTCAGAAGCAGGCCAAGTATTTTGACAAAGCTTTCCAGATCATTCTGCAGGAGCCTGCTGCAGTCCAGCAATCTTAAAACTACACTGTAAGTCAGGTAGGGGAGAATTTAAATTCTCATCAGTAGTTTTAGAATTCTTTGCTTAGAACACTATGCATTGTGAGTTTCAGTCTCTGGTTCTACTCTGTTGTTCCAAGTGTCAGGTATTCTCTTTAAGATTCTGTAGAGGGGGGCTGGAGAGATGGCTCTGGCTGCTCTTCCAAAGGACCAGAGTTCAATTCCCAGCACCCACATGGCAGCTCACAACTGTCTGTAATCCAGTTCCAAGGGATCTGATACCCTCACATAGACATGCATGCAGGCAAGAAGACAGTGATGAACATAAAAAACAAACAAACAAAAAAAGGATTCTGTAGAGGATTTAATTCAGATGATGCGATGACACGAACCTTTTGAAAAGGAAATGTTATGTTTGTACCTGGGAACACATCTATATACACCTGAAGGTTTTACATTTGGCTTTCAGGATGTATGTTTCCATTTTCTTAATACTTAGGAGGACAAACAAGATCCAATACCTTTTTATGTGCCTATTTGCAATCTTCAATTTTGCACAATTTATAACTTCTGCCTATTTTTTGATGAGATTATTTGTATTTTACTACTATCACTGCTACTATTATTACTATTGCCAATGTTGAGTCTAGAACCTAGGGCCTTGTGCATACTAGGGTGTACCAATGAGGTGCATTCCCAGTTCCCTTCTCCAGTTTTTATTTTGAGACAGGCTCTCACTTGCCCAAGCTTGCTGTGACCTTGTGATCTTCCTGTTGTTCCACCAGGCCTATTGATTTTTTTGGAGTAGTTTTTTGTTTTTTAAGTATATTCTGAAAATAAGTCCTTAACACTTGGGTATAATGATCATATCCTTTCTGTGATTTTGTCATGCATTTTCTAATGTTTTCTTTTGGTGACTAAAAATGTTTAGTGTTGATTAAAAAATAATTCTTCTTTTGTGACCCTTGGGAGACATTTTCAAGGCAATTCTCCATATTTCTTTATATATATAAAACATTAAAAAATTAGTTGTCTTACATGTAGAGCATATGATCATCCCAAATCCTTTTTTGGGAGGAGTGGGAGAGGGGTGTTTTGCTACTAAGCAGCACTTAGACCCATGTTGCCCTTTTTCTTCCTTATTTTAGAACCCATTCAAGATCTTTCATCTTAATTGTTCTGGTCTTCTGTTATGAAAGTGGTTAGTGGGGTAAATATATAAAAGTGAATTATTTTGGAGTTTCTATTTTTGTTCCAATGATATATTTTATACCCTTAAACTATCAGTAATCCTGATACATAGAATAACTTTATACTCATGGCAATCCTCAAATTTCTTTAAGAATTTAGAATCAATATTGTTAGTTAACAGAAATAGACTTTGGGGTTTTTGATTAAGTTCATAGATGAACTTGAGAAAGGTTGAGAGCTCACTCTAGGAGTATTTTCTAGAAATACTGTAAGACCCTCTCCCCACAGGATCTATGAATGTTTGTGCCTTTACCAATTATTCCTCTTTTAGATTCTTTTTTTTTTTCTTTTTTTTGGGGGTGGTTTTCAAAACCGGCTTTCTCTGTGTAGCCCTGGCTGTTCTTTGTAGACAAGGTTGGCCTCGAACTTACAGAGAATATACCTGTCTGTGCCTCAGAAGTGCTGGGATTAAAGGTGTGCACCACCATGGCTCGCCCTGTTTAGATTCTTATCATCAAAATAAATAATTTGAAGATGAATGATCAATCATAGCAGGTATATTTTCATTATACCTATATGTTAAGGACTTGTTTCTAGACTATATTTTAAAAACTACTCTAATTACCAAACCAAACCAAACAAGAAAACCATTAATATCAGAATTAGGATAAACAGACAAAAAAGTTATAAAGTACAACTCTATTGACTTTCTACACAGGGCTTAGACAAGAGTATTTTTTTTTTCCTCTGGGAAATGTTTATCATAAAATCATGTAAGATACCTTAATTTCCACATCTATTATTCTAATATTCTTTTGTGCTGGGGAAAAAGAAATGCCAATTGGTTTAAAAGAAAATGTAAATAAGTTTTAAACTTAAAGGTCAATTTACTTACAAAGAATTAAGAGCAGTCAGTGGGACTTATATTCTTGCTTGAACTGAGTTGAAATCATCACATTTAGATGAGTTCCAGAAAATTCAATAAAGGTAATTTGTAATGTGTCACAACATATGGAGAGAAAAATGACCTAAATATTTATGGCATAGACTTGAAAAATCTGAAAGCAACTACTTTTTGAAACAAGCCTACTGATGAACACTCCATGGAATGGCACAAAAGAAGGGGCTGGAAAGAGAGGGAAGAATTCACACTTCTACTATTTTATACTGTTAAATATTTATTGTCTTTATTTGCAAAGTTTTGTTTGTTTGTTTGGTTGGGTTTGGTTTGGTTTTTCAAGACAGGGTTTCTCTCTGTAGCCTGGTTGTCCTGGAGTTGCTTTGTAGACCAGGCTAGCCTTGCGCTCACAGCAATCCACCTGCCTCTGCCACCGTTTGTGCTAGGATTAAAGGGGTACACCACTGCGAGCAGCTTTTTCTTGTCATTTTAATAAATTAGTTTTTAAAAAGAGTTTTGCTGAATGTGGTTCCATTGCCTTTAGTCCTAGTACCCAGGAAGAAGAGGAGGTAGGTGGATCTCTGTGAGTCCAAGATCAGTCTGATTTACGTAGTCCGATTCTGGCCCACTTAGGATACACAGTGAGACCTTCCCTCAAAAGAAAAAAGTTTTACAGAAAGGAAGACATATCTATCTAATATGCAGTAATGTTTGTAACTATTCTTCCTGTCAATCCAAGGAAAGACAAAAAGTGTTTTGTTAAATAATATTCCTAATCAAATTTCTAGAAAGTAATTAAATGGTTCTTAATACATAGATATAATCTGTAATGTAAATACACATTTGCTCTAAGATACTTCCACGGTTAGAACAACAGGGGACGAGCTTTTGGGTTTTACCTAAAGAAAGAAACAAAACTAGCCAAAATGTAATTCAGTAAAATTTCTCTTTAATAATAAAAAATTGGAAGAGTAAAATTAACCTAAAGAAATAAATGAAATATTTAAAGACTAAAAAGTTACTGGTGCCTATATACCAAAAAGGTTGGGAAAGCACCTAAATCCGCATGCGGTGTGTACCAAGGCAGACCTCAAGGGGTTCATGTTGTGAGGCCTAAAGTCCTTATAAGACTATCTAAGACAAAGAAATACACCAGTAGGGCCTATGGTGGTCCCATGTGTGCCAAATGTGTCACTGATAGGATCAAGAGGGCTTTCTTTGAGGAGCAGAAAATTGTTGTCAAAGTGTTGGAGGCATAAGCAGAGTCAGAAGGCAAAATAAGTATGCAGCTTTTTAAAGTAATAAAAGTCAAGGCTTGGTGAAAAAAATGTACACACACACACACACACACACACACACACACACACACACACACACACGTATATAAATATATTTTTTATCCTAGTCACCGAGGAATAGAGTGCACTTTTAATAAAGTGACTCAGAATGCCAATTAGAACCTCAGAGAAGCAGCTTTCCATTACTGTAAGAGGAAAGAGCTGAGATGCACACTATTCTACAGGATCCCCAGGCAGCATCTGTGAGACAAGTTGTCCTGTAATCTGCTGCCCGCTAACAGGATGTGTTGTTTGTTTACCTGGTACACAGGGCTTGGTGCTGCAGTCACTGGACTTGGTTTCACTTCCACTTCCTTGCTTGTTTCCTCATCTGAAGAGGAGGATCCTGAATGATAATCAGAGGTCACCTTATCAAGAGCCCTGCTAACTTTCTTGGAGATCTCATCCTTGTTCTCATCTTCATTTTCAAAGCTGGCAACGATGAATGCATTGTTTTTCTCTCCATACCTAGGTATCCATAAAAAACATACTAATCATATAAAAAGCAAGACATGTTTATAAAAACAATTAAGCAGGTCTGGTCATGCCACTGTTCCAAGGCAATAAAGGAACTATCCCAGAACTGGACTGTGCACATTTAATAGCCACAGCACAAGTAGGTTGTAATTTTCCTACAGCTACTCTATTGAAGTACAAACAAGAGTGGCTACTTTCTTCTCTACTGACTTCAAATAAAAAATGGTTTGGTACATCACAAATGATGTACCTTTTGATTATGTTTTGTGTGTATCAGTGACATTTTTCTTTACAGTAAGAGTTTTCTAATGTATTTCTAAATGGTTACTATCCAAAATCAGCTAGAAATATCCCACACTTATTTACAGACAAAAGATTTCTGACAATTACTGAGACTAAAGGGAAGAATGATGAGGATGATAAAGGACTTTTGCTTCAATTATGTTATTGAGATTTCTAGGAAAACTGATCAACTTTTAAAACAGGTATGTATATACAAAACTAAAAACCACCACCAAAATACTTCAATCCATACCTACACTATATAAAAATCAACTGAAAATGGATGGTAGGGCTAAATGTCAAAGATACATTTAATTTATAGAAGAAAAGCAAACTGACAAACTGGACTTTAGAAAAGTAAAATATTTTTCTCCTCAAAAGATACTGTTATAGTAAAAAAATGAAAGTTACCAACTGTGAGGAAATGTTTATAAAACAGAAACATAATAATACAGTTTTAGAAAAGCAATGTCCCTTAACAAGTTTATTTTCTAGGGCTGGAGAGATAGCTCAGTGGTTAAGAGTGCTGGTTGATCTTCCAGAGGTTCTGAGTTCAATTCCCAGCAACCAAATGATGGCTCACAACCATTTGTAATGTGATCTGATGCCCTATTCTGCAGATAAAGTGCTCATATACAATAAATAAATAAATAAATAAACAAACAAATGTATTTTCTAATTTTTCTTTTTTTTTATTAAAAGTTTTCTTCATTTAATATATTCAGATTACAGTTTCCCCTCCCTCAACTCCTCCCAGATCCTTCCTTCTTCCTCACCCACAAAAAGCAACTTTCAATACTCATGAAGTAGAAGACAATGTAGCTGGTGAGATGGCTCAACAGATAAGGCACTTGCCACTAAGTCTGATGACCTACCTTCAATCCCTGGGACACACATGAGTGGGGGTGCCGGGGTTGACTCTCTAAAGTAGCCCTAAGCTCCCAAACACATACTGTGACATACAACGTACACACAAATTTGAAAATGTAATTTAAAAGACATTCCAGTTAAAATAGGCAAGACTTAAACATATTAATATACATAAACACACACAGGACAAATAACTACTCTAAAAGACACCTTCTATCATTGATCACTAGGAAAATACATAAATTTAAACCATGATACTTATTAGAATGGCTAAAAATTTTATGGTAGTATTACCAACGATCAGAAATAGGAACTTGTTTATCATGGTATTAAGAAGTCAAGTATGGTCATGCATACCTGTTATCCCAGCACTCCGGAGGCAGAGACAGGCAGATAGCTCTGAGTTTGAGGGCAGCCTGGTCTACAAAGCGAGTCCAGGACAGCCAAGGCTACACAGAGAAACCCTGTTCTTGAAAAGAAAACAACAACAATAATAATATTTTTAAGAGGCAAGTCATAGGTCAAGATAGGAGAACCATGAGTCTTTAAGCTAGTGTGACCAAATGCAAACCACCTAATCTCTTTCAGTCTTAGTTTCCTATCCAGTGGATAAGGAATCCAGAGGTACTCTCAACTTCAGAGCCATCTATCCGGCTCAACCCAGCAATTCTTAACTCAAAATGCCTAGTACTTTGAGTGAATTACGCATAACATAGAATACACGTAGTATATCTTCATCTTTGTCCACTAATGGGAGTTAAAAGTCAGGGAAAATAGAAGGCAGGGAACATACTAGAAAACAAACTACTTTATTTGTAAGAATAGAAATTTAAAACAAAGGCAGGTATACAATAATGGAAGGATCTGCTGTATTAAGTGAGATCTCCTTCATAATAAATTAGTTTGCACATCTCTGCCTTTGTAGTGCTTTGGGATGAAGGCTTCATGTTAAATGACTACTGACTATATTACTGAAATATTAAGAATGTAAGATTTAATAATAGACAACCTTTAAACTTTCCATTGTCAATGATGCAGTGCTAAAACATCAAGGCTAACTTAGTTACTATGAAACCACTTTACCTAATGTTCCTTTTAAAAAATACTGTAGACATTACAAAAAAGTTGTGAAATAATATTGAACAGATGTCAGTTATTCTTAGAGTTTCTATAGTTTATATGACAGGGAAGAATGTTCTGTCTAAATACATCTCAAGTTTTATTACAGCATTGTGGTCTCAAATATACCAATGGCTTATTTTTTAAAGTTTGTACTTGTGGGTGTGTACATATTGAATGCTGTTATCCTTAAATGCCAGAAGCATCCTAAGTACGGTTGTGAGCTACCCTACATGTGTGCTACATACTCTTATAATTTCTTCAGTCACTGTTTTTGAAGATGGAATGATATTTCTCAATTATATATAGTAGACTGTATCAGCATTGTTCTAATTTCCAGAATAGTTATCTTTTAAATTTGGGTTCAAAACCACATTTCCTTACCTCAGTGCTCTCTATTAACTTACATAGCTATGGCTATGGTAATATACAGTGTGTAGAGAGGAAGAAGTTGGTAATGGCTGCTATTTGCCTCACATCACAGAACTTACACAGTGCTATGAGCAGATGTTGTTTATCGTACACTCAGGTTAGGAGTGTGAGGATCTGTCCATTCCAATGGAAACCCTTTATAAGGTTAGGAGTGTGAGGATCTGTCCATTCCAATGGAAAACCTTTATAAGAAGCCCTGTAAGAATTCTATCTCAGAGGCAGGTAGATCTCTGTGAATTTGAGGCCAGCCAGGGCAACAGAGAGGCCTTGCCTTTTAAAAACAAAAACAAAACCAAACCAAACAAAAAAGAGGAGGAGGATGATGAAGAGGAGGAGGAAGAAATGATGATGATGATGTATGGGTCGGAGATGGCTCAGCAGTTAAGATCACTTGCTGCTCTTCCAGAGAACTTGGGTTCAATTCCCAGGACCCACAGGCTTAAAATTATCTGTGCTTCCAGTTCCAAGGTCCCATTTGTCCTGTTCTGGCCTTCTCAGGCACCAGACGTGCACAGGGTGCACAAACAGATATTCAGGCAAAACACGGATACACAATGTATCTTGTGTGAGAAATATGTCGAGTATTTAGGATGTATAGATCTTAATGGAAAGACACTGAAAGAAATAACAAGCCATTAAGAAGCTCAAATACTGGGGTTTATGCCAGTCACACACAGGATCCTGCACAGCTCAAAGACCCTAAAGTTTGCAACCTCTGATATTAGAAGTAAGATTATTGCGAATAAATCTCTAAGTGATTCTATATCAGTACTGACTCAAACCACAAGCATTTAAAAAGATTGGGAGGATTGGATTCAACACAGTAGCACTGTGATAGTCACTTCTTTATTTCTTGTAAACTGAGGTTTTCAGCAGGATTTTAATGGATAAAATCCTCTAAGTTTAACACTAAAGTAACACTGAGTTGGTTTTTAAAAATGATTTATTTATCTTTATTTTTTTTACTTTTCTTTATTTCATTATTTATTAATTTATAAATAAAAATATTTGTATTTCTTTTTTTGAGAATGTTTGACTTTTTTTTTTTTAAAAGATTTATTTTTATGTATGTAAGTGCTCTATCTGCATGTACACCTGCATGCCAGAAGAGGGCATCAGGTAAATTATAGGTGGTTGTGAGTCACAGTGTGGTTGCTGAGAACTGAACTCAAGAATAGACAGTGCTCTTAACCACTGAGCCATCTCTGCAACTCCCTTATTTATTTATCTTTAATTTTTCTTTATTTATCTTTAATTTTTATTGGTGCTTTCCCTTAACATAAATCTGTGTGTGTTGCATCCCTAGGAACTAGTGTTACAGACAGATGTGACCTGTCATGTGGATGCTGGGAATTGAACCCAGGTTCTCTGAAAGAGCTGCCAGTGTCTTTGGTTTGTTTTTTTCAAGACAAGGTTTCCCTGTGTAATGTAATCTTCACAGTTTTGGATTTACTTTGGAGACCAGGCTGGCCTTGAACTCACAGAGATCTGCCTGCTTCTGCCTCCCAGAGTGCTGGGATTAAAGGCCTGTGCACCACCACGCCTGGGTGTAGCCAGTGTTCTTAACCAACTGAGCCATCTCTCCAGCCAAACACTGAACACAATCTAAAAATGGTTTGACTATCTCTGATCAAAATTCAACATAGCTTAGTCTTCTTTTTTCCTCAAACAAAACAAAAACATTGAAGAAGTTCTACTTTCATAAACCTGTACCTCCCCACAAAACTTCCCAAAGTAAAAATACCTTTATATTAAGTGCTGGCAAATCAAGCTCATCATGGGTTTTCCTGGTAAAATTTAGAAGACTATGCATGGGTTTTGTGTGTTTGAGCATTACTTATCTTCATTACAGATGAAGTTAAAGGCTGTGACCATCTCTGTAGTATACAGGTAGATTCATAAAAAAAAAAAAAAAAGCAACCTCACTGTAATCAATAGAAGGGCCAAGAGAATTGCACCCTCAAAACAAAGAGAAGTTCTTTGGGAGTTCATGCTACGTTTATCCTGTTTCTTCTTCCTGGTGAAAACATCTTCCCTATCTTGTTACCTAG
>OU015745.1:126694381-126716759 GCA_907169655.1 Acomys percivali
GTGGTACTGCAATTGTCTTGAGTTTCTATTTTCCTGTGCTATTTAGGATATAGTGGATATAGCTGAGTGGTACTGCAATTGTCTTGAGTTTCTATTTTCCTGGGTTCAGTCTCAAGCACCCAATAATAAGAGTGATAAATCTGTAACCAACAATACTTCTCAACCAGTGTTGCAATTACTGGTATACTACTAATGTGATATTTCGTTTTTAAAGTTACATCGTTTCATTAGCTCATTTTAATCTTCATTGGAAAAAGTTCTCATAAGACAATAACTAGAGCCAGGCAGTGGTGGTGCACGCCTTTAATCCCAGCACTCAGGAGGCAGAGGCAAGCGGATCTCTGGGATTTTAAGGTCAGCCTGGTCTCCAAAGTGAGTCTAGGATACCTAAGGGTACACAGAGAAATCCTGTCTCGAAAAACCAAAAAAGGAAAAAAAAAAGGACAGACAACTAATAATGTTTCTAAAATATAGTAATTCTTTTTAACCATGTACTATGCAATAGACAATTCCCTATTGACTTTTTATTTCATGAGCTACATATTATTTTCACCTTGTAAGGGAGAAAGGAGGCAGTCCAGCAACATGTCCGCTATCACAGACCTGTGAATCTAGACGTCAAATCCAGGCCGTCCACTCCAAAGTTCATGTATAGTTTAGAAGTTTTAGAGGTTTAGAAATAATGTGCTTGCCTAATGTGTACGACCAACAGTAGATCTACAGCATACAAAACCTATGTTTACCAAAGCTCAGCCACAGTTCCCTATCATTTCTTAATGGCAGTAGTAAAACTAGCAAAATCAAAGTAAAAATTATTTTTACTGTATATAAAATATTTATTGCATAAAAAAGTATATATATGATGTTTTTGAGCTTCTGACCTACCCTATAGATTCTAATGTTATATAGGGTAATTCAATTCCAATGCATCACAGCCACCAAAAGCAGTTACAACTGTGGAGCGCTTCATTCTTTACACATCGTATTCACCATGAGAGTATTCAAGACACTAAGCCTTAAAGTCAGATATGTAACTTGTTTATTTATTTTTGCTACTTTAGATACATCACAGAAATATGCTGGCTTTTAAAACCCTACATACATACAACTACTTTTCTATTAACTGTTCTTCAAATGCAAGATTATAAAAATTGCATGTAAACAGTACTTTACTTAATGCTGATGGTTCTTTTAAATTTTTTGCAATTATAACATGTAAGAGACTTCTGTATTCATCCATACTTGTCTGCATTTCTGATTATGTTTCCAGATAAGACTCTGAGACTTAATGTTCAAAATATGCATATGTTTTACAGATCTTATAATGCCAAACTGTCTTCTACAAATATCACATTTGTATAAAATTGTTTCCAATCTACCAAAGTCTAATAGATTTTTACTTAAAAAAAAAAGTTCAAAATGACTCAGTGATACTTCTGATCAGATGCTAATTTAGTCTATTTAACTTTTTGTCAAGGTTTTAAAATGAAAGAAAAAGAAATGGTATGCTCTCTGACCTTGCTGTATTTACTTGACAGTGCTTCTGTTTTTCAGTAGCTTGGCCAAAAGGTCTACCCAATATAACTTAGACATGTGTAAAAAGCCTCAATAGTTCTAACTCACAAAAGCTGTTCACTATTAAAAATGAAGATGTATAGGAAAAAAAAAGGACAGTTAAATGAGAAGCAAAAAAACTACTTAAACCTAAAGTAACAGCTACCTATATACTTATATTCATAATATTGACTGACTTACTGGAACATTTTGGGTAAAAATTATGAAAAAATACAGAAATTACCTTGGTTTATTCCTTGTCTTTAGAATATTACACCTCAACAGGTTTTAAGCAAATGAGAAACAACAAAATTATATTTCTACTTCAGTCTTAGATTTCTCAAACAGTCCTATACTTTTAGGTGCTAAACAAACAAACAAACAAACAAAAACCTTTTTCTAATAAAGCAGAGAAGTACTGTGTAACAAACAGCAGTGATAACAGCATGCACAAATAAAACAGAATTTCTGTAGCTGTCACAAGTTAACCAGTGTTTCATGCTAAATTTGGAGGCACGTCTACCATCCTCATTTTAGTATGACAGCTAGCTTAGGAAATGGCCTCTTTGGCTTCTCAGTAGATATATCTGTACCAAAGTGAGAATGTCAGGGCATGCATTATTTTTTTTAATACAGCTTAGAGTCTGCTTTCCTTTAACAGCATGCTCTTCTTTAAGTTACAAGTCGAAATACAAGTCAGCTGCAGTCCTCTCTTCCTTCTAAGTGCAGAATCTGTGGTGTGTACAAGCTCATGAGAATCTGGAGTCATTCAAGGCTTGATTTTAAACTCCACAAGCCAGTATTTACCTACCATTTGAGGTACATAGTTGAGTTACCTTCAACTGGCTTACACCACAAAGAAGACCTCGTAAATAACATCATCACTCTAAAGGCCAAGAACATGTTAGTCTAATTATCTTTTTCTGTTTTGTTTTTGAGAGAGTCTTTCTACATAGCTGAGTGTCATGGAACTCACTACGTAAACCAGGCTAGCCTCAAAAATCACAGAAATCCTCCAGCCTCTGCCCCCAGAGTGGAAGAACTAAAAGCTCATGCCAGTATGTATGCCTGGCTCTGCCTGATTATTTTACTTTACCATGGTCTCTTCTCTGGTTTTTCGAGACAGGGTTTAATCTATATAGCCCTGGCTGTCCTGGAACTCACTCAGAAAACCTGGTTGGCCTCAAATGTAGGAATCTGTCTGCCTCTGCCTCCTGAGTGCTGGGACTAAAGGTGTGCACCACTGCCCTCTTCAAAACAACATGCAGCATGGACATTACCTTTAGACACAAAAGGACTACTTCCCTTTAACTCTTAATTACCACATTCATTTTGGAGAAATTAGTATCCTCAAGATGTGTGAAAAACTCTAAGAACCACAATAACAACAAACGCACTTCAGTAGGAGGCAGACGACTCACAAGAAACTAAATGGTGAGCCGGACGACTCAGAAGAAACTAAATGGTGAGCCGGGCGTGGTGGCGCATGCCTTTAATCCCAGCCCTCGGGAGGCAGAGGCAGGTAGATCGCTGTGAGTTCAAGGCCAGCCTGGTCTACAAAGCAAGTCCAGGATAGCCAGGGCTACACAGAGAAACCCTGTCTCGAAAAACCAAAAAAAAAAAAAAAGAAACTAAATGGTGAGTTACAGCTCTGGCCTCAAGGCTAAACTGCAGGACTTCATCAACAAGTACTTGTACTTTAAAATGAACAAGAAGAAAATACCATGCAGGGTTTTGTATTTGCACATAAAAATCACAACAGGCATGTTCTAAACATCCTTAACCCCACTGGCCTTGTAAAGCCATTACACAAACCAATCTTCACTTAATCCAATTCAACTGGCCAGTCTAATTCTTTACCTGTACGCCTGTCCTTTTGATGGTTTTTCTGGATACCAGTGATTTTTATATTTCTCTTGAAGTATCTGAGTCAATTTCTCCGCAAACCTCTCAACTGCTTCTTTTTTCAATTTATCATGTTTTCGAACCAGCCTTGTGAAAAAGAAGACAACAGCAGCAATTTCGTTCTTCATTTTTCCCTGTAAAAAATAAAAGTTTTCTTAAAAAACACAGATCCAAACAAGAGCAACAACAAAAACTTCACACACACACATAAAAACTAGAAAATAAAAGTTGGGTAAAATATGCCCCCTTCCAACTGACCCCCATCTCCTTTCAGTTTTATGTGGTATTTCATCGCCTCTAATTATCACTAATGGTTTTTAGTCCTCAGAGACCTATTAGGTACTACCCCTGGGATTCTTACTACTTTGCTTTAAGTAGTTCAGTGAAGAGCACACTGTGCCACTCCTAAAATAAAATCAGACGCCACTCAAAAGGAACCACTGTAATAACCACTACACAAGTTTTTACTAAGTAAGTCAAATTCTAACTAAAATTTAAAACCTAGCACTGAGGGCTGGAAAGATGGCTCCACTTGCTACTCTTGTCCAGGATTTCGGTTTAGATCCCATAACCCACATGGTAGTTGATAAGCACCTGTAACTGCAGTTCCTGCGGGCCCTCCTCTGATCTGTAAGGCAACAGGCACACATGTGGTGGCCATACACACAGGCAGGCAGAACACTCATACATACAAAAAGTAAAAATTAAAAAAAAGAAATCTTTAAAATCTAGTACTGTAGCTCCACTTTGGAGAAATTTTGCAGTTCTCCCAAAAGGTTAAAGAGCTATGACATTCTACTAATTCTACTAGCTATGAGCCCAAGAGATCCGAACCAGATTTCCCAACACAAAAACGTGTACAGTTATGTCCATGCAGCTTTATTTATACCAGCCATAAAGTAGAAGCACTTCAAATGAATGATGAATGACAAATGAAGTATGCTATATACATGAACAACAGAATTGGCAATTACAAGGAAGGAAGCAGTAACAAATGCTACAAGATGGGAGAACCTTAAACACAGCATGTGAAGGCAAAGAAGCAACACACAATACCACATACTGAGATTTCCTTCATATACAATGTACAGAACAGGTAAGTCTATACAGGTAGAAAACTGACTGGGTAGCCTAGAGGTAGGAAGAGTGAAGGAATAGGAGGATAAATTCTAATAAGTCCAAGGTTATTTTTCTAAAACTGAGTACTGTCCTAGCTTTACAACTCCACTATACTGAGCAGCTAATTGTTTATTTTAAATGGATGAATTGTATGTGTCAGTTATACTTCAATTAAACTGTTTGTTGCACATTAAGTTTTTCAGCCCTGAGCTTTTTGTACATACTCTTTCCTAAAAAGCTAAGACAAAAAGTAGTGATTATTAAAACCCACTCAACAGAACATCAATTCAAGATCACTCAGAGAAAAATTAAATGAATTAATTAGTTACATTTTGGAACTGCATCAAAGGACTCTTAAAATAGAAAAATCTGATTTATCATTGATTAATCCACAAAGCCTGTTCAGGGGTTGTTTTGAATATATATGTTTTGAGATGAGCTCATTCATTTGGCTGATGAAACTTGGAGATATTCAGATGCAGCATTTATTAAGTAAGGTCATCTTTCTGGACGACACTGACAGGCCCAACTGTATTGATTGTTAACAGTGAGCTAGCTTAACAATAGTCTGTTCTTACCAAAAAGAAGAGAGAGAGAGAGGCGAGGGAGAGGGACAGACAGACACACCTGTTATTTTTTTTTTTTTAAGCTTTCTTTTCTCAAACTGCTCTTTTAAGTTTCTTGTCTAATGTGATTCCTTTACTTTGTGTGCAAATTCAAACAAGGGACCTGACTGTGAAACAAATTCTTTATAGTTATCTGAGATTTGTCCTGGCAGCCGAACGTACTCACTCTGATCCTGGGTAGGAAGATACCTAAACTTTCCGCTTACGAGTCTTAGAATGCCAAATTCACCTTTTACTGCTATCAAGGCGGGCTGAACTCACACTCAACAACAGGGACTTCCGTCTACTGCAAGTGCTATGCAACCTTCCTCCACCTGGAAAGACGTTGAGGCGTTTCCCACGTTACGTAGCCTCACTTATACTACCTATAGCATCTTAGGCTGGGACAGAAAGCCCACTGGAATTGAATACACAATCCGGGAAGAAAGTTGCCGATGGAACTGCTTAAGCTCGTCTTCAAACAAAACAAAAAGACTCATACTAAAGAAATGTACCGCATTTCCTAGATCATTCTCATTCATCAATTCGGCCAATATGTGCTACACAACAGTTTGGGGATTTGCCTTTGTTTGCTCAATTTCATATCAAGAAATAAAGGAAGGAAAGAACCACTTAGTGGTTGCTTTTGGTTTGTAACAGAAGATGAGTCATACGGACTTATTTATTTTTCTGTTTGAAGGAATGATGACTGGAAATAGCTGAAAAATTAACCCTCTCTTTTCGGTGTTCCAGGAGTACCCAAGGCAAAAAGGAGGTCTAAAGTGCAGGAGGAGGGGGGATCATCACAGGGGGCAACCCATTAGACCTTAGGCGTCTAGTGCCAACCACACTCCCCCCTCAAAGCTCCCATTTTAAACACCGCTTGGTGACGTCACCCCGGGACCTAGTCACCGCGGGCGGCTGCTCCTCAACTTCTACTTTGTTTCACAAGCCCGGTCTTCTAAGAGTTCATAACTTCGTAGTTCTTCTCCCTTCCCTGGTAACGAAGAGCTAGTCGCAATTCCTAGAAACGCGTGTTTCTCCAGGTGGACGCGGCCAAGGTGGAGGGGGCGGCAAGCGTGGTCTCCGCAAGCGGCCCTGACCGCCCGCGGCGGCGTTGGCCAGCGGGATCCAGATGCGGCCGGATCGAGGCTCGGGTGGAGAGCCCCGACACTCCAAAGGGGACGACGGCCTGCGCGCCGGGTCCAACCTGTGCAAGCCGGCTCGCCCCCAGCCCGCCGCGCGCCGGCCCGACGCCGGCTGTCGCCTACCCGGAGGCGGTAGGCGACGTGGCACGCGCCCGAGGAGGCGTCGCCTCCCCACCGAGGACCCGCGTCCGCCGCACATCCCCCCCCGGCCGCTTTCGACGTGGCGGCGGGCGCGTCCCAACCTCCCTCCCCGATGCCCTGGGGCCCCCACCGCGTCCGCCCGATCCTAGGCCGGCTCTCTTCCCCGCCGCCGCGCCCACCCACCTCCCCCCATCCCTCCCCGCCGGGGCCGCTCTCCTCACCGCCGCCGCTCCGGGGCTGCTGCACCCTCGCCGGCCGCGACCGCGTTCCGTGGCCGGGGAGCCGAGCGCGAGCGCAGCTGCTGCGTCGTCGGGCCGCCGCCGCCGAGCGCGCGCCGACCAGACAGACTGGCGGACGGCGGAGCGCGCGGCCGGGAGAGCGAGCGCGGTCCCGACGCAGCGCGCGGGGGGCTCGAGGCCCGGAAGAGGGGAGGGGCGATGGCTGGGAGTGGCCCGGCCGCCGCTCGCGACCAATGCGCGCGCCCAGGGGGCGGGGCTTCCCCCGGACCCGCCCACCACAGCGGGTGCGCGTGGCCGATTTCTGCCTCCGGTCGCGCGCAGGGCATGGGCTCCGACGGCGGAGCTGGCACGTGGCTGCAGGGCTTCCAGCAGGAGCCCCGAGGGCCTCGCCTCCCGTGGAGGGGCTGGCGGGAAGCATCCTCTCCGCTCTTCGGCCACTCCTCCTCCCGCGGAGCTTTCTCTCTTGGTTGGGCCCGCCTTCCTGCTGCCTGAGGGCAATTCGTGCTGGATCTCCACTTAGCTTCGATGGGAAGCTTAGATCTGCAGAGGTGAGGTTGACGCTGACGGACTAGCTCCTCCTTCCTGCCTTGAAATCACTACCTGGCTCCCATGTCCGTGAGATAGCTTGTGTTGAACTCTTACCTGGGCACTTTGCTGGCAGAGCCGGTGTCTCCAGCTGAGCATAGCGACCTCCTGTTGAGTACTGTCTCTGCCAGCACTGACTAAAGAACAGCCCCAGGGATGGCCCAGTGGATGAGTGGCTGGGCAGGCTTCTATTTCCGAGACACTTTTTTTTTTTTTTTTTTTGGAGACAGGGTTTCTCTTTGTAGCCTTGGTGTCCCGGACTTGCTTTGTAGACCAGGCTAGCCTCGAACTCATAGTGATCCACCTGCCTCTGCCTCCCGAGTGCTGGGATAAAAGGCGTGCACCACCACGCCCGGCACTTCTGAGACACTTCTAACTCAAGGGCTTCCCAAGAATAAAGCTTAAACCTTGACTAAACACACAAGAAAAGGGAACATAAACTTTCTGAAGGAAGGAAAATCTGTCCATCCCTTAGGCTAAACTGGCAGTGAGGTGTTAGTGTGAAAGCAGCTGATAAGTCCAACAGGCCAGAAAAACACAAGACACTCATTAAAAGAGAATTTAAAATGCAAATTACTTAAGAACTAATTGTTAAAGTTTTATTTTGACTACATTTCGTTGGGTTTACTAGGTTACACATGTGTTAGCCTTATTCTATGAATATTTAAACTTTTTATTACTGATGTTACTGATTATAGCCTTGTGCAACTCAAAAATGATAATTTTTACTAGTAATATATGACCCTCAAAGCATTATAAAACTAAACTAGTGAGATGTGCCTTTATTTGTAGAACCAGGGCTACTTCTCAATTTAAGGAGGGTGCTGTTATATGTATATGTTGTGTTATTCCAGGAGATGATGCCCCTATTTTCATTTAAAACTAATCATCACATTGAGGGTGTCGGTTTTGTTGTTATTGTTGTTTTTGGGTTTTGTTTTTGTTTTGTCTTTTTGTTTTGTTTTGTTTTTTTTTTTAAACTGATTCAAGCCTTTAACTCCACAGTTTCTTAAAATAAAAATTTCCCTTTTTTGACAAGAGAGGTGGTTCTTCCTTTGGCAGTACTCCAACTATTTTGCAATTCATGAAAGAAACCGAGTTTTATTACTGAGTACAGCCTATATGTACATATCATGCATATAAATATATGTATATATGAAAGGAGAGCGAGAAGAGTTTTAAGAATTGATTTGTGTGGTTATGGGACATAGAAAATTCAAAATCTATAAAGCTATCAGTCTATAAACTCATCAATAATTGAAATTATCATTTGAGCCTGAAATTTATATTTAAGATTTCTATTTCAAGGTCATAAGGCAAAGTTTCTTATTTGAGAAACTTCATTTTTTGCTTTTTGGGCCTTCAACTGATTGAGGCTCAATCTGTCATTGAGAGTAACTCCTTTACTTAATGCATCTGACTATAAATGTTAATCACATTCACAAAATATCTTTCATACTGACATCTAGACTAGTGTTTGAGCAAACAGAGTACTGTATCCGCAACCCGACACTACAATACTGCTCAGTTGTAAAGTGCTCTGTGCACTTAAAAAAAAAAAAATCTAGGTATGATGGTACAATTGTAATGACAGAGCTGGGAAAGCAGACACAGGCAGATTTCTGAGGTTCACTGGCCAGTTCGAGACAACAACAGACCCTGTTTCCATAAACAAGGTAGCTGGTACCTGAGAGTGATAACTAAAATTGTCCTCTTACCTCCACATGCCCATGCATACACATGTGTACCCCCTTCCCCCAGTCACAAAAATCCACAATGAAACAAATTCCTTCTTTTTTCTTTCTAATTTTATCTTTTTAGGCAGTTTTGTGGCAGTGAGGGTGCGTAGGTATATTAATTACTCGTCCATTGCTATGATAAAACATCACGACCAAGGCAGTTTATAGAAAGAAGACTTTATTTGGCTAAAATAGATCCACAGGGATAAGAGTTAAACATGTCAGCAGGAGCAGAAAAGCAATGGCTTATATCTTGAACCACACATGAAGCAGAGAGAACGAACTGGGAGTAGGGTGAGGCCTTTAGCTCTCAAAGCCTGGCCCCAGTAACATACTTCCTTCAGCAAGGCCACACCTCCTAATCCTCCTCAAACTGTGCCATCAACTTGGAACCAAGAGTTCACATGCCCAAGATGCTGGCTGGCGCACGCTCACGCTCTCTCCCTTCCTCCCCCCCCCCCCCAAACATTCTTCATTCAAATGATCACATTATGGGTGTGGGAAGGAAGATTGTATGTCTGTTTTTTTAGAAACCATCTTCTCTATAACCAAATATGGGAACAATTTGGCTATTAAGAACAAAAGTTGGGCTGGAGTAATGGCTCAGCAGTTAAGAGCACTGACTGCTCTTCCAGAGGTCATGAGTTCAATTCCTAGCAACCACGTGGTGGTTCACAACCATCTATAACGTGATCTGATGCCCTCCCTTCTGGTCTGCAGATGTACATGCAGGCAGAGCACTGTATACATAAATAAATATTTTTTAAAAAGCAGGAACAAAAGTAGAACTAAAAAACAAGTGACCCTCTTCAAAGGTAGATACATGCAAGTATGCATTCAATGTATCCCTTCCAAAATTCAGATGTTACCAAAGTGGTTGTATTGAGTGATAGGGGCCTTTCATAGGTGAGTAGGCTATTGAGAAGGCTTGCTTTCTAAATGAGAGTAGTGCTGATACAAAACACCAGTCCTACTTCTGTTAAAAATGTATTTATTTGTCCAATTTACATGATATAGTTTATTCCTGAGCCAAATATGAGTGACTCTGCCCTAGTAACAGATTCAAGCTTGTCATGGCTTGAATGAAAATGGCCCCCATAGGCTCATATATTTGAGTTATGGTCACCAGTAGAACTGTTTGGAAAGGTAAGGGGGATGTGGCCTTGCTGGAGTAGGCGTGGCTTTATTGGAGAAGATATGTTATTGGGAGTGAGCGTTGAGATTCAAAAGGCCATGCCAGGCCCAGTCTCTCTTCCTGCCTGCTTTTATGGGTCAGGATGTAAAGCTTTCAGCTACCATTCCAACAACATGCCTATCTGTTGTCTGCCATGAGGATCATGTTCTAATCCTCTAAAACAGTAAGCATGTCTGCAGTTAAATGCTTTCTTTTATAAGAGTTGAATTTTCCCAAATACATTAAATGGGTAGGTGAGTGTCAGCAAAGTGAGAAATCTCAGCTGCAAGTCAGATGCTGTCTGATGGCATTCTTAGCTTTTGGGTTGGTAGATGCCAGTCATCTGTTAATTTAACACATTCTAAAATGTTTCACCTGATGTCTGAAAGGATGTTAAGTCAGAGACAACGATGGACGATTACAGACTCTTAGGGAGACTGCAGATAGCCCAAGATAGTTTGGCTCAGGATCTGCTTTCTGCAATCCAGAAGTTCTAATCAGTCAGTCAGCCTTGTAGAGTCTTTACCATAGGAGCGACCCTTCCTCCTGCCACTTCAGATCACAACGGATAAAAGACTTAATGGAGTTTGTCTCCTTTACCCTTTTGTCTTCCAGAGTGAGGGCACAGCTTTCCTAGGTGCCATATTGGATGCCGAGAGGAGCCCTCACCAGACAACTCCTCCTGATGTCTTGATCTTTCTTGTCTCTTGGACTGAGATAAATAAATTTCAATTTTTTTTTTATAAGTTACTCAGTTTCCGAGACTTTGCCAAAGCAGTGCAAACAGATACATGCAAACACTATTTCACATTTTACAGGTTGAATTATTAATTGGGGGCCACATAAAGATGTAAAGGCCGTAATGGTAGTATAGGTACATTGGCGTGTCTGGAAGGGATTGGGCTTGCAGCTGAAAGGAAGTTTTGCAGACTTGTGAGGACATCTTTGCAAACCTTCCTCTGTACCAGCAGGTAGCCAGGAGAGGCCATAAACAAAAGGAAATTGCTTCCCAGGAAGAGTCACTCCTTCAATGCAGGCAGCATCAGTTGCACCACAGAGATGGCTAGAATTAATGAAATTCACACAGCAAGTCCTGACACTTGATGGCCTAATTAGAATGATTATGGGTAGGCTTTGCAAAGGTGCTTTGTCAGCAGATGAGCCAATGAGATGTTGCCGTAATGAGCATGTTCCCACCCCACCCGGGTTCCAGCAGGAGCTTAAAGCATGTACTAAAGTTAGCACATTAATAATTGTTTGTGATGTGGTTAGCAAAAATATTTTCTAATGGTGCGCTTATAGGAGTGCTTTAGGAGGTAATTGCAGTAAGACAGGATTTTTCTCTTAAATTGCAGGAGGGTTTCAACCCACTGCTGTGTCTATATGTGTACTTTATTTCTAAGGGTAATGGAAAGAGAATTTATAACAGAGATCGCTTGCCGGTCTTTTTATACTAAAGTGTTCACAGACTCTGCCGTGCCCTCCTTTTCCCTCAGCAGAACGTCAGTGAAGGTAGTAAGCTTGTTGTGACATAGTGGAGCAGAGACAAGGAGAGAAATAGTACAACTCAGGGCCAGGATAATACTTTTTTGTTTTGTTTTGTTTTTAATTGCACACATGTAAAAACTGAATTCTCATAGCACTAAAAAAGTGAAACAAACACTAGCAGTTCTTCTCAAATGGTCAACAAATTTCACATAAAAAGTGCACAATTCTGAGACATAGAAGGTCTCAGAGCGGCAGCAGTTGGGGAATACAGTTTACTATATATTTAATGTGCCTTTGGATCATATGTGTTTTTTCAACTGTCTAATCATAATTGTAAGATCCATAAAAACTGATAACTATTTTCATTTTTTATCACATTAAGCCTTTTATGTATTATTTTAAAGAAAATAATTCAATAAACATATAAATAATTTAGAATATATTTTGATTTGGGCCAGTGAGATGGTTCAGTGGGTAAAGATGCATGCTGCCAAGTCTGATGACCTGGATTTGGTCTCCATAACCCACATGGTGAAATAGAGAAGCAACCTCTGACCCCCACATACGGTTATGACATGTATGTACACACTCAAACACAAACACGCACACACACACACACACATAACCAACAAATAATAAATATAAAATAATAATACTCTGTTTTGTTGAAGTTGGGCATGGTAGCATGCATCTGTAAACTCAGCAATCAGAAGGCAACAGGGTTTTAAGTCTGAGGCCAATCTTTGGGCTACATTGTAAGACAATCTCTTCCCCTCAACACACACACACACACACACACACACACACACACACACACACACACACACACACTTGTAGTCATAAGTCAGCAAAAAAGCCTTACACTCTGTAGAAAACTTTCACAGAGGAGTCAGCTGGGAGGAGACAATTTTCTCTGAACTGCTCACCTCGTAACTTCTGAAAGAACTCCACCATTAACAGTTCCAGTTCCAGATAATCCTCTGAAATCCAGACTGTGTATCTAGCAGGTTGATGAATATCCTTCTCCTTGTGGCTGTCTGACGGGCATTTCATACATAACAAGTCCTAAGATGAACCCATGCCTGTTGCTGTCCCTTAGCTTCCACTAAACTTGCTCCCCTGCATTCTTTGTTACCTCAGTGTAACTCTTCTACACATGGTTCAGACCTCAGATCTTGGTGCCAACTGTGTACAATACCATAAGCCACCCGTCATCATATCTCTTAACTCATCATTTTGTTTTCAACTTTGGACCCACTTAAGTGGCAATTTAATATGCTTCAACAATATATTTTCCATTATGATTTCTTGTTGGATGAATGATGATGGCATCTGTCTATCTGGATCATTCTAACAGGGTCATTCAAAATGGTTTCTTTATAATGTAAGTGTAAGTATACAATACTTCTGCTCACGCCTATTGGCTCCATATTTTCCTCCAATAAAGATAAAAAGCTTAGCAGTGGTCTACAGAGCCCCGTGTTATCTTCCTCCTCATGTGTCCTTGCAGCCTACTTCATACCCTCTACTTCTCTCTCCTGATCTCTTACCATGCCCCTCCCACATTTCAGCCTCGTGTCATAGTCTGTATGACTTTCCTTTTGCTATAACAACAAATGATCACAGATTGTTCCCTGGCTGTGCATACTTTTTTTTTTTTTTTTTTTTTTGGTCTGGCAGTTCTCGAATGGAAGTTGGAGGTGGTTAAGGTATTATCTCTAGTTGTCAGCAAAATTCAAAGCCTTACATTTTCACAAATAAGGTAGTAAGGTCTCCATTTTCTTTCTGGCTACTGTGTAGCCTTTATACAACAGCCAGCAAGGCCTAGAGGACTCTCTGAAGTCTTCACTGGTGGGTCCCTATGTTTCCAAGTCAGCGGCAGAATGGGGTAGCCTCCTCATACTTGTCTTGGATTTCCTTTTGTGTTAAATAATTCTTGCAGCAGTTGGAGACTGCATCTTGTTTGTAAGGGCCCATGTAACTGTTATTGGTTCCTTTTCCCACCTCCTTACACCACCCCAATCCCTTCCAGTGCCTCAGCACTAGGTAGGAGAGAAAAAAGGTTAGAGGGTAGAGAGCATTGCTCTATTCATAATACTTCCAGTTGATTAGGGCGTGTTAAGTTCTTTGGGGTGAGTTTGGTTTTTGTCATCAGTGAATCTCTAACAAGCAAACAGTAGTAACCGGCAACAGCAGCAGGAGGGGGACCAGCAGGTGGGGCTTTCGGCTCTATAAGAGTCCCCAGAATTCCAAATGTAAACTATCTTCAGCTGGCAAAATTATGCCCTTGCCAGAGCACTAGACAAATCATACTCAGCTGCTGTGGACAATCTGAAGCAGCCCCCTAGCCTACATCTGGGATTAAAACAAAATTATTCACATAATATTTCTATGTTAAAAAATGGCATTACATTACCCTCTTTCTGTCTTAAGCTTCTGGTTTTACTGTGTTTAGCAAGAAATTACCTGATAATACCATAAGGATTGCATACAACTCTGACTTCTTTTTAAACTGAAGTATGTGGACTTCGCATTACTTTGCTTATTTTGTCAGACCTGTAGGCTGCCATTTCCAGTTTTATTTGCATCAGCATAGAATGCAGGTGCTTCAGAAATTTGCATTCCCTTTACAATATCTGGGACCGTCCAATTAATTCTTTTTATAAACTGTACACACTTGCTTTTAGAATATTTGTTGTTGATTTCCCCCAAATAGTTACTACAATCTTCATTGATCACCCATAATGATGTAATCTCAGCATTGGTATAAGGTATTACAATTTCAGCTATGTCTGTTCCTGACCATTAATGTAGTCTTATTCTACCTTTTATGATTGAATAAGCAACCTTTTCTATGTAAATTTTTAATTTTTCTTTTTTTTTAAACCTGATACTTGCTCTATACCAGTCTGGCCTTGAACTCAGATTTGTTTGCCTCTGTTTCTTCTTTGTATTCTAGAAGGATCACACAGACCTAGAAGATCTTTGGGTGTCATCTCTTGACAGCCAGAATCATATAGACCTAGAAGGTCATTAGATGTGACGTTTTGCCAGCACAGCCATGTTCTGAATTAACAGTCCCTTACACCTTTTAGCCCTACACTCACTGGCCCAGTGATATCTCTTGTCACAACATCTTCAAAACCAAAGAAACTTAGGCGTTCTTTCTGGTTTATATCTTGAGAACCCATTGCTGCCAGAAACAGCTTGCTCACTTCTCTGGTGGAAAGTAGTTAACACACTGGGCATTTTGAAATCTGAAGCTTTTGGCAGCTTTGTCACAATTTCTTTGTAGTGACTGAATTTTCTGCAATTGGAGCACAGGGCATTTTGATATTGGAGACCCTTAGCAATAGCTTGTTCTATCACATCCATGAGATACTCATGAGACCCAGTATCAGTTGTGTCCATTATCCACTTACCCATTGGTGCTGCCTACACCTTTAATGATCTAATTATTCTCTTACATTCCTGAATTTCCATATGCCAAGGTCTCTTATTAGCACCTGTCATGCATCAGGGACTGATATGGTTTTGTTTACTGATGAAACAAATCTTGGCAAGAAATCTATGAAGCCTTCCTCAGAGCCTTGTACAATCTTAATAAGTGAGATAGATCTTTTTCTCATTCTCAGGCTCCTCAGCTTCATCTTAATCTATTAAAGATGCTAAGCAACATTGTTCTATAACAGCATCATCAAACTGAATCTGTTCTTGTAAATCAGAGAACCACCCTTCACCAAGTAACTGGTCTTTAACAATATGAATATTGTTCATATTGCTCTATTTTGTCATTCACTATTTGTGGCTTTTTCCTTCCACCATGCTAACCATTATTACTGCTGACCAACCTCTAGTACAACTGCTATTAGACCTTTCCAGTCTTGGAGAATAACTCTTTTTGGGTTGCTCAATTACTTAATATTTGTCTCATATGAGGGGAATGCATTTTGTAGGGAACTATAGCCTCTTTAAACTACCTCGGATGTATCATTTCTTTAGGATCATAATCAGCACCATTAGTAGTTATGTGCTGTACAATTACTAGAAAAACCAATGGCGGTTTTAAATACCCAGTCCATCTCTCCTCTGGCAATGCAGTTGGCTCAAGAGTAACCCTTTCTCTTGAAATAGGCTGTTTTTTTTTTTTTAACCCTGTCACCCTACACAACTTCCCCTTCTTCCTGGTCTCACACCTGACTCCCTGCCCAGGGACTGCAGACACTTGAAAGTGGAAGTATGAAGTGCCAGTCAGGGCCACATACATGCTCTTTTGTTGGTGGTTAAGTCTCTGTGAGCCCCCATGGGCCCAGGTAGTTTTCTAGGTAGGTCTTCTTGTGGTGTCCTTGACCCTCTGACTCCCTCAATTCTTTCCCTTTGTCTTCCACAAGACTCCCTGAGCTCGTCTATTGTTTGACTGTGGGTCTCTGCATCTGTTTCCATCACCAACTGGATGAAGCCTCTCAGAAGACAGTTATGCTGGACCGTTGTCTGCAAGCATAGTAAAATGTCATTAACAGTATCAAGGGTTGGCTCTCTCCAATGAGGTGGATCTCAAGTTGGGCTGGTCATTAGTTGACCATTCCTTTGATCCTGCTCCATCTTTATCCCTGTACTACTTGTAGGCAGAATAAATTTTGGGTCAAAGGTTTCGTGGATGGGTTGGTATCCTCTTCCTTCCACTAGAAGTCCCAACTTCCTTCCAGAAGTTGCCTCTTCAGGTTCCATACCCCTGCTAGCAGGAGTCTCAGCTAGATCAGAAGCCTTCCCTGTCCCAAAGATGCCCGCCCAATGATATCCATTCTCTCTCCAACTTTCCTCCTCCTCACTCCTGATCCTCACCCACTGTTCCCTTCCTATCTCTTTCTTACGCAGTTCCCTCTCTCCATCTATTTCAAATGTCTATTTTATCTCCTCTTCTGAGAAGCATCTTCGTTGGGCCCTCCTTACTTGGCATCTTTGGGTCTGTGGGTTATCCTGTAGCTTATGGCTAATATCCACTTATAAGTGAGTACATACCATGCATGTCTTTCTGGGCCTGGGTTACCTCATTCAGGATGCTATTTTCTAGTTCTATCCATTTGCCTTTTGCTGGTGTCTTAAAACAGAATATTCATCTCTTTATCTCTTGCCATTTCCTCAATGCCATCAGATTTCCCATCCTGCCTAACCTTACACCTGAGCACCACTTTTAACTGATCCTTTGGCTACTTCATTGTGTTCTCTTTCCTACCTCTCCACACCACCCCTAAATGTTCCAGCCCCCCCAACACAGGGTAGGAAAAAAAAGTTAGAAGAGAAAGGGGCAGTTGATATATTAGATTTTCTGCTGATTAGGAAATGTTGAGTTCTTTGGATTGAATTTGATCTTCATCATCATTAGGATATCTCCAAACCAGCAATCAAGCAAACAGCAACAACCAGCAACCAGCAACAACCAGCAGGAGTATCAGCATCAGCAACAGCAGCAGGAACAGCAGCAGCTGGGGGAGCAGCAGTCGCTCCAGCACCTCTTAGGTATAATGTAAGAGAAATGTCTATGTGTGGCAGGTAGGAAATGATTGTCCAAGGATTTCAATGGTCCCAAAGACTGCTATTCAGATCAATGGACTGAAGGGTTTTAATTAACTTGTGACAAAGTTTGTGTGGGTGTGGTGCTCTTCTTGTTCTTCTTCCTTCCTGTGATATGAGTTTTATCTTTGCTGGTTAGTAGAATCTCAAGGGAAATACAGTGAAGGCCATCTTGTGCCTTTTGGTAGATCTGGTCTACCAGACAGAGGTGAGAGAAGCCTTGGCACTAAGACAGTCAATTTAAGACCTTTAATTTCTCCTGATTTGAAGTGTGCAACTTGTTAAAGTGTCATGAGTTGAGATACAATGTTTTTCCGCCTTTACAGTCACACCAACTGTCGAAACTCCAAGATGCTTGTAGAAAAGCCAGTCTTAAATGATTAGGAATGTTTTTACCTAGTAACTTGTGGTCACTGATTCATTAGCATTGTAGATTCTTTAACCTAAACATAGAACACGCTACTCATCTTTAGAACAAGGTAGTGTTAGGTCTCACTCAATACCTGTGGCTCCTTCCAGACTTTTCACCCTGCCCCCACCCATAAACCTCTCTAATCCAGGGGCTGGTCTACTACTCCCCTTCTCCCAGCTTCTCTTTCCTGTATAATTCAGTCATTTTGGTAACACTTGGTCCCTTTGTTTTCTCTTGGCTCTTGGATTTCTCTTGGTCCATTCACCCCCATCACTCCTCTCTCCCTCCCACAACCCCTCCTCTCATGGCCCAGTTCAGCCTGCGGGCCATGTACATTCAGGACTCTTCCAGATGTCTGTGGCTGTTCTCTCCCTTATTATAGCTACAGTAAGCCTTCCCGGCCATACTTAGGAGCAGGCAAGTGCTCATTCTTTATTCAGACAGGTGATGACCTTATTGTAGACTCACAGCAAGTCCAATGGTGGTAAACAATTTAGCACAACATAGCTTTAAAATTTGTTGCTTTTATAGTGTTAGACCATAAGATAAAAAAGTTAGACTGAAAATGTCTTGCTCTCCCCAATCCTATATCCTTGCTGTTTTTTTATGCCCTTTTCTTTCTTGTGGCTCAGTGCCTGAGTTCTTTTTAAGCCAGTATTTGAAAGTATCAAATAAAAGCACAGGCAGGCTGCTGGTTGTTTTTTCCTAAGGGTAGAGTAGCACTCACAGATACTAATTCTGTAATCTTTTTAAGTGAAACAGTTTTATGAATTCTAAACATATCTAAATATTTTCAAGATGCCTTTGAAAAATTCTTGTAATAGTAGTGCTCTGTGCAGACTGCAGCAATACCACAGATGTATCAGCTGTTCATTCTCACCAAAGCCCATTGAAGTTGTCATGGCAGAATTAAGGATTTTCTGTTCTCCTCATGTCATTTTTAGTTTCCACATTTCTACAGATTGTCACTGTGTACATCCTTCCACATCCTTGGCGCCCAAGATCGGCTGTAAGCTGTGGACGTTTGCCCACCCGGCGCAGCCCTCCCTTAATTGAGTGCACTACACTAGTTACACTTGCTCCTAGGGACAGTGAAGGGGATGTAGGCCTCTCTTACTGCTTAGGATGTCTGCGTTCTACAAGCTTCAACAGAAACCAAAAGAGGATGTGTGAGAATTTGGCCTCGATAACTGGCTCATGTACTGTGGTTTGAGTACTACAAAGGAAGGGTTAAGAGTGGATCTGTGGTCAACGAAAAATCCACACCTTTCTTTAAAAGGCCTTGACAGCCCGGTATCAGGCCCAACTGGGTTAAATACATGCGAGATGCAAAGGTTAAGGGCTCAGTGGAAAGCTTCAGAGAACACAATGTGCGTTAACATTCTCTTTGGAAAGATCAAGGAGAGGAAGAGCTATTGAAAGAACTGATAAGGGTGATACTCAGAATAACAGAGTTGCATATTGATATGAAGGCTTTGCTGAAGAGAACTGCAGCATGCTGGTCGGGTTTTCCAGGAGACAGTCTTTAAGATAGACAAAGCAAGCCGCAAGCCAAGTAGTTCAGGAAGTAACTAGAGTGCAGGTGAGAGAGTCGATTCTGCCTCAACATATAGGCTAGATAGTCCCAGTGATTATGTTTTTTAAAAAAATATTGTGAAGAATATGCTAGACGTGATTTTTAAGAGACTTTTAAAATTTCTGGCCCATTGGGGTTTTGCCTACATGTATGTCTCTGTATGGGTGCCAGATCCCCTAGAACTGGAGTTACAGACAGTATGGGCTGCCATGTGGGTGCTGGGAATCAAACCTGGGTCCTCGGGAACAGCAACCAGTGCTCTTAACTACTGAGCCATCTCTCCAGCCCTACTAAAGGTGATTCTGTAGCAGGTGTTTAATTTGATTTTTTCCCCCAACTACTTGAAGCATACACCTTAGAATGGCTTAATGTGGACTGAGTGGTAAAAATTAACAAGTCATTTATACCAATGGCGTGTTCTATAATAACAAAGAAAAAAAATCTCCCAAGGTCTTGGACCCTAGAGCATGCTGTTCAGAGCAGAGCTGAGGCTTGCCTTGGGTGAATATGATAACAGCTGTTTTCAAAGATTGCAACATGGCTCATGTTGCTTTTGTTCTTGGATTTTGCATTGTGAGCTAAGAGAAAGCTTAAAGAGGACTCCTTTTGGATTACATTCATTATAAACTAAGTAGTTCTTCCATTAAGTATAGAATAAGGCCTGGAAAGGTAAGGAAAGGAGCTATTGCCCTTGTTACTAGAGAAAGGGCAACTGTGATTTGAACTAGTTATTTCTTTTTAGATCATAGACCATTTTTCACATTACTAATGTATCTTACATTATTGTAAAGTTCACTGAAAATCAGTGGAGATAAGTAATATGTATATGAGATAACAAAGATTATATTTTGGAGACAGATGAAAAGCAAAAAGATACCGGAAGACTCCATAACCAATGGTAGAGACTGTTACATCCCTTTCGATGGGCCCCTGGTGGGTAAAAAAGATCATTTTTGAACACAATTTCTTTGGATGCAGACACAGTAATCCTTTTTGTGTGTGTGTTTGTGTGGTTTTGGTTTTGTTTTCGAGACAGGCTTTCTCTGTATAGCTATCCTGAGCTCACTTTGTAGACCAGGCTGGCCTTGAACTGTCAGAGATCTGCTTGCCTCTGCCTCCCTGAGTGCTGAGATTACAGGCATGCACCACTAAGACATGGACTCCATGAAAGCTCAGTGTAGTAATGCTGACATCTTAATTAACAGAATCTATGGTATGTTGCAGTTAATTTACCAATATGGCCTAATAATGTTTATTATTAGGCCTATAGTTATTGTTACAGCAGTATTTTTCTAACCTGGTAGCAATCAATCAAAACACAGACACTTGTTACATTTTAAAATGGCCTTAGTTAACCTGGAGCAGGGCAGATATTAAGCCCCTAAACTACTTCCCATAGTGGGGCAGGTATCCCATATGGCCATGTCATCTGCTTCTAATAACTTCTATCAAGTTACCTCCCATCCATAATCCCAAATACTTGCTAATTATCATCATCTGGGCCAAATCTCCATTCATGCCAGCCGTGTCCTTCTCCTCCACTTAGCCCATGATGCAGCCTCCTTCTCTCCTTTCCTCCCCTCCTCTCTCCTCCTTCTTCTCAAGATTCCCTCTGTCTCCCCAAGCCCGGGACCCTTAGCCATGCCTATCCCTTTTGCCCTGCCCAGGTGTGAAGGCCTTTTATTGGTCAAACAGGTTAGGCTCTTAGGCAAGGTGGGTCACAGAGACAGCAAGCAGTAGTTACCATCAAAATACATCAGACCAACCTCCAAAAATGGTAGATCGGTTTTTTGTTTGTTTTTGTTTGCTTGGTTTTTTTTCCTTCTTTCTTTCTCTTTGTTTGTTTGTTTTTTCCTGGCAGGGATTTTCTGTGTAACAGTAGCCCTGGCTGCTCTGGAACTCAGTCTGTAGACCAGTCTGAGACTCACAGTGATCCTCATGCCTCTGCCTCCTGAGTGCTAGGATTAAAGGTGTGTGCCACTACACTCACCTGGCAGGTGGCAGATATTTTAAAGCAGGCCTGGTGAGATGGCTCAGCAATGAAAGCACTTGCCCAGTAAGCCAGAGGACTGGAGTTTGGATCCCCAAAACCTCCTAGAAATATTATTTGGGTGTACAGGCTTGCCTGTAATTCTAGCCTTGGAAGGGAGAGTGCTCTGGATTTCATTGGGAGACACTGATTCAAAAAGAATAAAGTGGCATGTGATAGAGGAAGAGTGTGTCATGAGCCTCAAGCCTTCAGGTGCACATGGGGAATGTGCAGCTGCACACCTGAATGCACCCACAAATGTGAATGTGCACACCCATGTGCATATGAAAAGAAGGAAAAACCCCAGCCGCCCAGTAATCTTATTTTGAAAATACCGATGCTAAAATATAGAGGGATGAAGTCACTCATTCCAAGTTAACTGCCTGGTTATTAACAGACCCAGTACTGCAGTTTATATTAGCATATTCTTAGGTCAAGCTACTTTCTGGAGCCTTCTATTAATAGGTATTAAGTTAGTTATTCTTTATGCTATTTAAACACAATTATAACTACCAAATATTTGCAAATTTCAAAACCAGGGTATTTTTCTTTTATTTATGAATAAGTTTTCTAATTACCACTTTGTTAATTTTCATGTTACAAAATAAAATTTTCTCTTTCCATCATTTATATTCCAGTAATTTCTCGCAATCACATTTCATTCTCACCTGGTCTCTAAAGGGGGAAGCCAATCAACCATTTCTCACTTTTTTTGTTTTTTGGGACAGAGTTTCTCTGTCTAGTCTTGGCTGCCTGAACTCATTTTGTAGACCAGGCTGTCCTGGAACTCGCAGAAGTCCACCTGCCTCTGCCTCGCAAGGGCTGGAATTAAAGATGTGCGCCACCACACCCAGGCTGGCTTTGAACTCCTGCCTCTGCCTCCTTCAGCAAATCCTACCGGCATGTGTCACCACAATCAGCTAACTTACTTTAAAACCATTTCAAATATAAAAGGTATAAAGATTTACTTTAATAATATATTATTTTAATAACTATATTTCTTTTATTCTCTAAAAGTACTTCTAGAACTTTCTAGGAAAATATTTTCTCTCTCTCTCTCTCTCTCTCTCTCTCTCTCTCTCTCTCTCTCTCT
>OU015745.1:126717196-126727421 GCA_907169655.1 Acomys percivali
TCTGCGTCCTGTGTCTTCTCTCGCGGTCTGTTTGCTTATGGTTTCTTTCTCTTGCCTTGATTAGAGACAGCTAGCACGGGTATCTGGGATGATTAATTTTGTGTCAATTTAACTGGGCCACCAGGAACCTAGATTAAACAATATTTGTGGGTGTATGTGTTTATGGATGAGATTAGCATTTGAATCAATGGGCTGACTACAGTTGGTTGGTCTTTTGAATGTGGGAGGGCCATCTATTCCGTCAAGAGCTCAAATAGAACAAAAAGCTAAGGAAGAAAGAACTTCACCTCCCGCACCTGTTCCTCCCTTTTGTTCCGCCTGGTTGCTACAGCTGGGACATCTTATCTCTTCTTTTGTACTGGAATTTACATAAGTCCAGTTTGTTCTCAACTTCAGACTCAACTTGCTTTCTTGGTCCTCCAGCCTAGAAATGATGGGGATTTTCAGCTTTTATAATCCTATGCGCCAATGCTTTGCTCTGTATGTATATATGCATATATATTTATATCCTATCATACCCATTTCACTGGAGAATTATTATTGATATGTAAGAAGAGTTGAGTTGAATTGAGCCTTTAGCATTTACTGTCTGTAGCAGATTTTCATATATGCCTTTTCTTAGATTGAGGTAGCTTAACTCTGTCTATTTCTCTGAGGTAAATATGCAACCTGCAAAAATAGTTGTCAGATTGCTATGATTATGGGTAATTAAAATAAATAAATAAATGTTAGTTTCTTCAGTTTATTTAATTTAGTTTTTTTTTTTACAATTTTCATTCTATGTGTGTAAGCACATGAGCAAGTGCACACAGATATCTGTATGCAAGGATATCTCTGTGTGGGTCAAATAACAACTTGGGAGAGTTTGTTCTCTTCTTATGCTATGTGGATCACACAGAATTGAATTTAGGTTTTCAGCCATGACAGCAAACACCTTTATCCACTGGTCCAGTTTCTTCCATTTTGATGTAATTATAATGAAATTTCTATCAATCATAGTAACTGAATCAATCTCAACCTGCAGTGCCTTAAAGAAAAAGGCTCACCTGACCCTGTAATTGTCAGTCTCAGTAGGGTCAATTTCTTCTCCTAGACTCTATTCCTCTCCTTTGGCCTACCATTGTCCTCGGATGGTGTGCTGGCTAGCTTTATGTCAACTTGACATAAGCTGGAGTCATTTTGGAAGAGGAAACCTCAACTGAGAACATGTCCTCACCAGATTAGCCTGTGGGCAAGTCTGTGGTGCATTTCCTTGGCTGATGATTGATGTGGAAGTAACTGCTCACTGAGGATGGTACCACCACTGGCCTGATAGTCTTCAGTGTTATAAGAAAGCAGACTGAGCAAGCCAGTAAATAGCATTTCTACTTGACCTCTAGGTTATTGCCATGAGTTGGTGCCCTGACTTTCTTTGATGTTGGATTATTGCCTGGAAATGTAAACAAAATAAACCCTTTCTCCCCGTGTTGTTTATCACAGCAATAGAAAGCTAACTAACGCAGCCAGGCGTGGTGGTACAGGCCTTTAATTCCAGCACTGAGGAGGCAGAGGCAGGCAGATCTCTGTGAGTTCAAGGCTAGACTAGTCTACAAAGTGAGTCTAGGACAGCCAAGGATGGTACACAGAGAAACTCTGTCTCAAAAAAAAAAAAAAAAAAAAAAAAAAGCAGCTAAGATAGATAATGTCTGCTTTTGTGGTAGCAACAACAGCCTTATTCTTCATATCTTCTTATCTGTGTTGAAAGTCTAAGCAAAAGTCTTGTTGATTCTCCTTGGCCTAAGTTACGTATCCTGAAGTAAGTTGTAATGGTCTTGAAAGTTTGACAGGTTAATTGGGTAAATTCTTTGTGGCAAAGTCCTATCTGTAGACTCAGTAGATCCCCAGGACTGTAAGCCCTGCTGAAGTTCCAGGAAGGGCACAGATCAGTAAGAGATGTCTTAGACCCTATAAGAGATTATTGCTGTTTAACACGGATAATATTAGTAACAGTTATGGATGACAGAGGAAAGCAAGGCTGAGGGCTAAGAAGAGTATCTTTAACTTCTGCCACACTGACTTTTAAAAATAGTTATTTAGGGCAGGGGCCATGGTTCAGTGGCTGCAGGTTTGCATTGCAGGAATGAGTCTCTGAGTTCAATTTCTATCACAAGAAAGAAAGGAAAAGAGGAATGGAGTAAGAAGGACGCAAATAAGTTTGTCGTGCTCATTGAAATATGAAAATGGGGATCCTTTGGTTAGAACTCTTATGGCCTGGAAGATGGTTCCACAGATAAAAGCGCATGCCACCATGCCTGATGACTGAGTTCGATCCCTGGGATCTACCTAGTGGAAGGAGAGAAGTGACTTCTGCATGTTATTCTCTGATCTACACACACACACTCACACCCCACAGCACATGCACACACAAGTACACCCTCACTCAGGCACACACATACTAAATAAAGAAATGTAATAATAAAGAAAAGGAATTCTAAGATGGTGACAACAGAGAATCAGGTTGCATTACAGGACCCTGTGTGCATACTCAGGAAGGCAGATCATTGTGTGCATGCATGCATGCAAGGTGGTTCCAGACCCACCCGTGTGGGCAGTAAGATAAGGCAAGTGAAGCAGAAGGTAACTAACTACTACCAGCCCCCTCTCTTCCCTTCCTCTCTTTCTTCTTCCTTCTTTCCATTTTTCCTTCCTTCCTCTTCCCCCTCCCCTCCTCTTCCCCTCCCCCCTCCTCCTCCTTCTCCTCTTCTTCTTTTTTCGAATTAAATAGCTTTCCTGGAAAACATGACCAATAACTATGCATTTATATTTTATTACCCAGAAGCAGTTCACATGCCAGCTTCTAGCTGTAACCTATCTGAGGAATATATTTTCCCCTCTGTGAATTTTACTGTTCCAAAGAAAGTTAGACACCAAAAAGAAAAGGAGAGTCTGTTGTGCTGGAAATTAGCTGACTAGTATTTACTGTTTCGTTTATCCAATGTTATGCAACAAAGCACCCCAAATGCGACTTACAATAATGACATTTAATTTGCTTATAAGTCTATATTTTGGCAGGGACCAGCAGTTTCCCCTGTCATGGTTCAGGCTGAAGGCTAAAACCATTTGAAGTCTTATTTAAGTATCTAAGGATTCATTTTGTCGAGTTGCCAGAGCCTCTACTGGGACAGTAGCTGGGATGCCTCCAAGTGGTTCTTCTCTGTAGCTGCTTAGCTTCCCCACAAGATACTGGATGAATTTGGGAACTCGCATGTCATCACTAGTGCTATAGTCAACATCGCACTGCAGTTCACAGACTTAGACCCAGCAGTCAATAAAAGAATGCTAATGTCTTACTGGAAGCAGAGCATGTGTGCTGCATGTCTTGGCTTTGGCACATTTGGGATATAATTTGTTGACCTGCTCATGTGCTGATGTTGGAACGTAGTTACTTCATCCCTACCAATAGCAGTGTCCTTTCTATCCATTGCTTTCCTTTCTTCCTATCATTCTTTTTATTATTAATTTTTGGGAGAGTATCAGTTGGTGTCATGCTTGACATCCTTATGCCACAGTCCTGGCTCTCATTCTTTTAAAGAGGAAAAAAAAAACAAACCCAAATACCGGTTGCTTGTTTAAAATATCTCAGTACTTCCATTGTAGCTCACATTCATTCAGACTTCTTTTTTGATTCACGGTTAATGAAGTACTTGAACTCTCCGATTTTGTTTCAATCTTTCCTACCTTTCTTTTGCTATAAAAGCATGGTAACGTCTTTTATTCTTCTAGTTCTTTGTGTAATTGTTTCTCTTTGTTTTTTCTTTTATAAGACACTTGTTCTTTTTTTTTTTTCTTTTTTGTTTTTTTGAGACAGAGTTTCTCTGTGTAGCCCTGGCTGTCCTGGAGCTCACTCTGTAGACCAGGCTGGCTTTGAACTCACAGAGATCCGCCTGCCTCTGCCCCCTGAGTACTGAGATTAAAGGTGTACATCACCACCACCCAGCAAGACACTCTTTCTTTAGCATATTGAACAGACTGGACTCTGATCATTCTTCACTTCTCAGATGGCCCTTAAATAATTGATCAGCTAGTATGTGATAGACCACTGTTATTTTTCCTTATTTGTTGTTTTATTTTTTCCTCTGAACTGAGAACCCATAGCTTCTGAAACCTTTCCAGTACTAGCACTATTATAAATTTAATGCTTTCATGGTGTTTCATCATAAGCTGATGTGTTGGAAACTATTATGCCTCCCGTTTAACTGATAGGAACTGAATCCCAAGATGCATAGATGGCACAACACTTAGATTTTATAGCCAATGCTTTTCGTTACCGTGTTGACAAAAGAGGAGTGATGCATTAAGTTTGTCATAGTTCACCAGGAAAGAACTTCATAGATGCCAGGCCATTCAACAGGGATTTGAGTGATAGATAGTCTTTTTGAATGATGATCATGGGAGGAAGACAGTGTAGGTGGTGAGAACAGTATGAATCAAATGAGAGTTGGGAAAGCACTGGTACATTCTGGTGATGATGAGGAATGTAGAATAGGATGTGGGGGAGGTAGAACTGGAAAGGCGGGTTGCATCATTTGGTAGGTAATGAAAAGAGAACTTTTTCGTTTTGTTAAGAGGAGACTAGCTGTGCTTTAGGGAAATAAAGCTGCACAAGAGAATTAGCTATTCATATTGGATATAACATATAAGTACTTACGGTCTTGTTTTATTTGTAAAACGAGCACACGGATAATTCTGTGCTCATAGCTTTTTTTTGTAAGGGTTAAATAATGTGATCCACGTGAAGATGATCTGTAAAGTTGGGTGCTATATAATTGCTGGGATTTTCAAAACAGGTTTTTTGCATAGTTCTGGATTAGGGATATTGTACAAGGAAGTGGGCAACCAGAGCAGCTGGGAAACAGTGGAGCCTGATAAGCAAGGCTCACAGCCTGAAAACAGCGAGATAACTCAGTTCTAGGAAGACAGGCTGGTGTGCTCTCTCCTATGCAGATCTGAGCTTCAATGTTTGTTTGTTTTGGGTGTTTAACTTGAAGCACAAGTGGAAGCCAGGAAACCAGAGAGGGGCCTTTAGTAGACAGAGCTAGGCGAGGGCAAGGTGCTAGTCGACTAGAGGGAAAATGAACGCAGAGAGGTAGAATTTTGCTGGCAGAAAAGCATAAGCAAGGAGTGGCATATGGAAATCAGGAGTATGATAAACCGACATTGCACAGGAAGTCAGGAGGTAGAGCTAAACTAAATGCAGGGACTATGAAAAGCCATATGGGAGCCCACAGCCTCACAACCCCAATTAACAAATGGAGGCTTAGTAGAACATATGTGAGATGAGAGAAGACTGGGAAATACTAGAGGTTAAAAGATTAAGCTGGGGGCTGGAGAGATGACTCAGAGGTTAAGAGCACTGGCTGCTCTTCCAAAGGCCCTGAGTTCAATTCCCAGCAACCACATGGTGGCTCACAACCACCTATAAGGAGATCTTCTGGTGTGCAGGTGTACATGCAGGCAAAACACTCTATACACAATAAATAAATATTTAAAAGATTAAGCTGGGATGGGATGGTGGAAAGGGGGTTGCGGTAGTAGATGGGAACTGGGAACTTTCCGCAGGCCAAAGTGAGGCCATGGACTAGCAATAGTGGTGTGATCTCAGAGCTCCTAAGAATCTCAGAATCACAGGCTTACCCAGTGAGCACCTGCAGGCTCATAACATCAGTGACTCTCACAGACTGAAAGCCTGAGATGCACTGCGTGAAGGGCCTGCCCTTGGCCATTTTCTCTAATGCTTTCTAATTCTGGTTTTACTCCCTTCTCTCAATTCTTGATGATCTCATCTAAATCTTCAAATAAACATTCTAAGGGAGGAAACACCGTGCTTGTTTCACCATGGCTTCTTTCTATGTTTACACAATGTCTCCATTTTCGAGAAGCCTTCCAGCATCTTCTATGGGTTTCTAATATGCAATGTATCTGTATTAGTTACCTGATAACACAACATAACCATGAGCAGAAAAAAGAATTTATTTCAGCTTATAGTGCTAGAGGGAAAGTCCCTTAGAGCAAGATAGGCATGGCAGCAGGTGGCAGAAGGCGGCAGCTGAGAGATCACATTGCAAGTACATCGATGAAGCAGGGACTGCAGGAAGGAGGGCAAAGCTACAAACTCTAGACGCCTGCTGCAGAAGTGAACTCTGGCTTACCAAGTGTTTAAATAACGGAGCCCATGGGGGAAATTTCTCACCATGACCTCACATCTTTGAAACTTTTCTTTCCTCTCCATCTCAGTATAGCATCTGAGAACCTTGAGACCCTGAGTTAAAATTTTGTTGTCAATGTTTTTCTCTGTAATTGACCTTTACATGCTAAAATCATATAATCTCTATTGGCTTTGTCCTTAAATGCCCTTTGTATTTCTGTTACTTAACAAGCAGCAACGGACAAGTAGTTAGGTTGATAGAAATACAAGGTGGCTATACACACACACACACACACACACACACACACACACACACACACACCAGATAGATAAATGTGAATTATGAGCTAAGAACTTTACTAAGAATAGTCCTATTTAAACTTGCCTGCAAAGGCTGGGTAGAGCTGGAGCAAAGAGTCCTTGAGCTATATACCAGCTCCAACAATAAGAAACAAAAGAATACAAAATATGCAACAACAAGCCAACCAACCTTACCCTTTAAGATAACATTATCTAAAAACAAAGACAAATAAAAAAGGATAATATTGTCTTATAATCATATCTTTTAGGCTTTTAAAAATATCCTTACAGGCTGGGCATGGTGGTTTACGCCTTTAATCCCACCACTTGGGAGGCAGAGGCAGGTGGATCACTATGAGTTTGAGGCCAGTGTGGTCCACAAAGCAAGTCCAGGACAGCTAAGGCCACACAGAGAAACCTTATCTTGAAAAACCAAAAAATAAAAAATAAAAATCCTAACAAAATTTGTCTACATATACAATGAAATAAGGCCATACCTACTACTTCAATTTCCCCCTGCAACTTTCCCCTAACACTGCTCCTCCTTCAATCTGAAGTTGCTACAAATTAGACTAGTTTCAGAGTTGGGAGAGAAGTGAAGAGCAATGTTATGAGTGAGAGACTTCACCGCAGACTAAGGACTGAATCAGAGATGCCTAATGAAGAATCGTATGAGAGGAGTTGGCAGGTAGCATTCTTTTTCATATCATCTTGGCCTCAGGCCCCGAGGAGCTAATATTTATGTGTTATATGGCCCCATCTTGCTAGTGCTGAGGTTAGCCCTGCTGGTCACGTGTGCTGTCCGCTGTTGAGGTCGTGGCATTTTTTCTAGCCTCTTAGCACAACGTTCCCAGTAGGAACAGGTTTAAAATTGTGCCTTTGTTGCCAGAAAAGTCATTCCTCAGTAGCGTTTACTACCTGCATGGAAGGCCTTCCTCCCGGCTTTGCCACCCATCTGAAGTTGCAGTTTTCCAGTTATCAGCACTCTGATTCACTCACTGTAATTGATCGGGTGCTTGTGCTATCTCAGTGTATCTAGGGTGATGAAGTGGGGTCTTCAGGAGGAAGTTAGTTCCATAAAGCTTCCTGGCCCCTTCTACTGTATGAGAACACAGTATGAACTAGAGTGGACCCTCACCTCATCCTACGTCTGTCAGAGCCTTGCTCTTAGACTTCCTAATCTCCACATCTGTGAGACCGGAGGTTAAGACACTTAGCTTTTAAAATTTTGTCAGACAAACATGAATGAACTAAGATAAACACTGCTACTGAAATTACCTTTGTCCCTGGTTGTTTCCCCCACTCCACCCTCACGAGCTTTTTTCAGTGCTAAGAGTCAAACCCCAAGCTTTGTACACAAAGGCAGAGTCTCTACTTTTCTACTGCTTAGTTACAAGACAAATCTACCCCTCCCTCTCTGTCTTTATAATCTTCAAAAGGCTCGACTACAATGGAAAAAATATTTTTCTTTTATTTATGAAAAAAAAATTAGGAAATATCCACCATAGTGTTTCTCAATCCTGACTACTTAAGCGTTATCAAACATGCTGTAAAATCAAATGAACACACACTCACATGAAAGAAAACCACCACCACCAAGCGAAAAACAAACAAAACCCAACCCAAACAAACAAAAACCCCAAATATACAAAAACCCATATCCAGGGGCTGGAGAGAGAGCTTGGGGATAAGAACACTTGCTCTTTTAGAGGAGCAGGATCCACATCTCATAGTTCACAACTAACTGCCTGTAAATTCAGCTCTAGGGAAGTTATACACATGCGTGTGCAGGCATATACACACATACACACACACAATACATACATGTTTAACTCCCCTGTAGCTACATAATATGTATCATGAATATATACATATATATCATGAATATATACATGTTATATATATCCTGTGTATGTATTATATATCATATATATGTACATATATGCCACATTTCCAATAAAATGGGGACAAGCAATAATTTTATAATTTTTTCAGCTTCCCCAGTAGTCCCATTACAATCTCAGTTGTAAACTGCTTCATCTCAGCACTTTTGTTCTAAAGATAAGCAATTATGAGAGTTTGCCTAAAGTCAGCAATGTAAATAGTAGAGGGAGAACTGAAACCCAGCTCTCCCAGCTCTCAGTCAGATGCTCATTTTCTGTGTCATGTTTGCTTGGACAATGGTTCTGTCCACTCTCCTGGCTTCACTGGGTTATTGACTCAACGTTAATACAACAAATATACCAAAACATAATTTGCAATTCAGTGTCTGGGTCCCATGTCCAGCAGACTGGTCCAGACGCTGCTCGCTTCTGGATGAGAACTGACAGACCTTGAGATCAAAGGTCTCAAGGTCCTGTCTCTTGCTCAGGGGCAGCTTATAGCACTTACAGTGAGGCCCTGGGCTGGGTGTTAGGCCAGGTTCACAGTCTCACTGGGGGAGGTGGAAAATAAGTTTTCCATAGACTGTTACAGTTTAGCTCTTTTAGAACGAGATTGCTAGTATCAGAAGGCTGTGGGAGACACTGGAGCTCCGCAAGCCCATGTTGATACCAAAAGTGTTACAGCTTCTTGTTTGAGCTGCTGTGCTAAGCACAGCAGAGGAAGCAGGCAGATGTCTGAAACCTGCTGGCAGGCGGGTCCAGTAAGACTCAGGCCGGACAGTGCTTCACCATGGTTAGCACTGAGCCGGCAAGTGGTGATGGAGCGGCTGCTAAGGCAGCTTGTTAATTGGCAGTCATGTCCTGGACGTTCAGCTGTGATTCTTCCCCATAATAAATGCAGCCTCGGGTAGTTATGGTAGGGAAATGGTGAGCGAGAGAGTGTGCGAACATGCCAGCCAGCCATTATTTATAGATCTTGGGCAGTGGGGTGGGCCTTGAGGGTGAATATGTCTGATTTTCTGGGGCTAGGAGTGTCAGGATACTTAATCTACATACAGTGGTTCAGTCCCTCATTTACCTGGAGTAACACGGGGTCCGATCACAAGGAGGAAACAGTACTTAACTAATCCTGTGTATGAGGGGATAACTTCTAGGTGCTAGTAAAGGTCATTTGTTGGAGGCTAGAATCTCCTCAGCATAGGGTGGGGTACCTGTAGGCATTCCCTGTGCTGGCGGAACAAGTTCCTTATCAGGAAAGGGTCAGACCTGTGATCTTCCTTGAGGGCTATGTGACACTTCTTACAAGTTCTGGAGTTACCAGATCTAGGGGAGTGAGGACCTCTGAGAAAAAGGAGTCCACCGTCATAGATCAAGTGCAAAAATGGTTTTCCAAATATGTCAGACCTCAACCTTATCCAGCAGAGTCCCACAGTGACAAGCATGACCTTCATATGTACCCACATGTTCACCTTCAATACCTGTGTTAGGTCTCAAACCCAGGACAAGTCTCATTCAGTACCTGTGGCTCTTCCCAACAGTCCTCTCCTTACCTAAACTTCTCTCTTGCTAGGGCTGGGCTTCTGATTTCTCCTTTCCCCAACCTGATCTCTATACTATTTAGCCACTTTGGATACACCATCTCTTGACCAGCCTCCTCTCTTGGCAGCTTCTTTCTTGCTCTCCCTTCCCCTTTCTCTTCTCTCATGGCCTGTTTTAGTTTGCTAGCCATGTTCAGCCTGGTTTCTTTCCTCTGCCTGCTTTTTTCCCTTATAGCTACAATAAAAATTCTTCTCCATATTTTAGTAGTCATGTCCTCCTCCTTTTATTTCACTTTTTCATTCAACCTGCAAAAACTTAG
>OU015745.1:126727431-126762072 GCA_907169655.1 Acomys percivali
TGAGGCTCAGATAGTTTTCCATAAAGAAGATGTGTTTCTGAGTAAGGAGGTAATAGTCTCTTAGACCCTCACCATTACTTCTGATTTTCCTTTTCAGTTCTGGGGACTCAACCCAAATCACTTCCAGATCTTGGCTGTGTAAACCTAACCAAAAATGCCTGTTTCTTTGTGTTCTGTGCTGCCCAAGTTTAAGGAACCCTTCCCTGTACCAGTAAATCTGGTCATTTCCCCAAATCACAAAGGACTCAGACACATGATTTCTCATTAAAAAAAAAAAAGAAAAAAGAAAAAAAGATGGCATGTCTTTCCTATGTGTCTTCTTGTCCCCCAGTCTCCCTTTCTGGAAGCAACTCATTATCACCAGACTTTAAATATCCTTCCAGAGATATTTTATGCTCATAAAAATCCTATGAATATACATGTGCATGTATGCATATTTATTGTAACTTTTTTGTTTCTTAAAGATAAACATGATAGAACATTATATAAACTTCTAAAACCTTTCATTCATTTGCTTAGCAAAATACAAATTTTTTTCTTTTTTACATATACAATATATAATATAAATATATTTATAGTATAATGTACTAGTATAAATATTATTATACATAATTACAATAAACTACACACTGCAAGAAGGATCATGAAACAATCAGGAACTCTAAAAATGTTACATTCACAATGTTTTGGCTAGCTGAGTTTGGCAACCTTGAAGAAAACATCTTGCTTATCTTGGTGAGTCTAAAATTCTGAATGTAAATCAATATCTATCATATTTCATCTCTATCAACTTAAAACATCTATCTATACCTAAAAACATCTTAACCCCTAAACGACTAAGCTTAATTGTAAAACTAAGCTATCTGGTCTTCAACCCCATCAGAGACTTGAAAAGGAATAAAAATTAATTACCAAGTAAACTGGAAGTGTAGGTTAGCATTAGTAAAATATTTAAAGAACTTATCAGTACATACACATTATCCTTTTCAAAAGAAATCACTGCACATTATTTCATATGGTTGTTCAGTAATTTATACAATACGTCTTCTATCAATAAACATTTTAAGCTCTTATCTTCTACTATCTCAAACATGCTGCCATAAATAACACTTTACTAAAGTCATCTTTTATGTTGCAAGTTATTTGTGACATCACTTTCTAGTAGTGAGAATGGGAGTAGTTATTTACTTTTTAAAATTTTTTGGTAGATATTAAAAAAATTTCTTCATAAGCTGTGCATTAATTTACATACACATTCTAGGTCAGCCCATGCCATATAGCAAGATAATATCTGGGAAAAAAAAAACCCGAACAAAACAAAAACACCCCCCCCCCCCCCGCAAAAACCAACCAACCAACCAACCAACCAACCAACCAACCAACCAAAAACCCTGAAGAATTGGAGGGAGGGAGAGTTGTCTTAACAATTAAGAACATTTGTCTATCTTACACAGGATCAGAGTTCAATTCCCAGCGCTCACAGGGAATCTGATATCCTCCTCTCACCTCCATGGGTACCTGACACACCCTGGTGCATAGACACAGACATCCATACGCATAAAGTAATAAAATAAATGTTAAAAAAAAAATCTTTCTTTTTAAAAACTTTTTGTTGACTCTGTGAGAGTTTCACATCATGGACCGCAGTCTCACTTATCTTCCCATCCCTTCGTATTAGCCTGTCTTGCTTGCAACCATCGCCCCCCCCCCCCACCCCCCCCCCCCCCCCCGCCGCCCTGAAAAAAGAAAACCAAACATATAAGCCAGGCATGGTGGTGTACGCCTATAATCCTATCACTCAGGGAGGCAGAGGCATGAGGATTACTGTAAGAGTCCAGCCTGGTCTACAAAGTGAGTCTAGGACAGCCAAGGATACACAGAGAAACCCTGTCTCACAAAACCAAAACCAAAAGCAAACCAAACCAAATCATCATCAACAAAAGTAAAGCATTGAAAACATCATGGAAGCTGTAGTGTGTCACAGTGTGTCCCACAGTATATCCCTCTATCCACACATCTTCATTTGCAAATGTTCACTGCAATGAGTCATTGGTTTGATTCTAGATCTCTGCCTTCTCTGACACCATCAATATTGGATCCTCATCAGGACTCCTCCAAGTTATCCTGTTGTTGTTCTGTGTTGTGCAGTTCCTGAAGCTTTGGAACAGCAGGACTGGCCCTTTCACACATTCCAACTGTTTGAAGATGAAACAGATTTTGGGGTGGGCCAACTCAGAGCCCTGGATCTGGGCTTGGGTGGTAGCTGAGCTGGTCAGTTCTCTAAAACTCACCAGGGTGAGTTCTCCAACACTGCTCTGGCTAGGTTACCCAATGATGCCATTGACTGAAAGCAGAATCAGCTCTCCTGGTCTCCTGCTCTTGGCCAGCTCACCCACATCCATGGCTCCAGAGCTGGCTCTCCTATGCTGCCCAGTCAAGATATGGAGCCCACTGTCCCAAGTGCTGCAGCCTGTGAAGGGCTGGGACAGCTCTTCTGCTCTTATTCTTGGGGCTGGCTTACCAGTGCCTCTGCCATAGGGCCAGCTTTATTATGTTGCCCAGGTGAGGTACAGGGCCCACTACAGCCAGTGAGGGGCATGGGTAGCTTTCCCATTATCATGACCTTGAAGCCAGCTCTCTCAACTGTCACAGGTGGTGAGGGGTAGTGGGGGTGGGGTCAACTCTCCCATTCTTTTGCCCTTAGTCTGACTCACCTATGCTCCCTCCATCACTCTCACCCACATCTCTACTCTCGGCCAGCTCTACTGTGCTGCCCAGGTAACGTGTGAGATCTACTCTCCCAAGTGCTGTGGCTGGTGAGGGGCAGGGACAGTTCTTCTGCTCTCAAGACCCCGGGTCACCTCTCCCAACCACCACAGGTGGTAGGGAATGAGAGGAGGAAGGCATCACCCCTGCACCCATACCATCTCACGGCAGAGGTGCTATCCTGTGCTCTTGCTCTGGGGCTGGCTCACCTGTATTCTTTGACCAAGGCCAGCTCAACAGTGCTACTCAGGTGAGGTGCAGGGGCTGCTCTCTCAAGTGTTGCTGCTGGTGAAAGATGGGACTAGCTCTACAAAGAACTGCAGCCAGTGAAGGGAGCGTCAGTTCTGCAGCCCCTTGACATTGATGTGGTCCCTGGCAGCTGCCTCGACTAGGGATGATCTCTAGTGGTAACACTAGCCTTGGACATCAACACTGACCCCTGCCACTGCATAGTCATGAATTCACATATGGCCGGCCTTCAGTGGCAGCTTGGGCTGGGATAAGTTTTCTGAAAAGCCAGTTTCCTATTATCCTTTCCACAAGTTACACACACCATTGCCAGTCAGACAATGAAAAATATGTCATTTAACTTTTAACTTATTGTTTTCCTGCTTTGAATGAGATTGAGCATGTTTTAAAATGCTTAGCATTGTATGTCTTTTTTTTTTTTTTTTTTTTTTGCATTGTATGTCTTTTCCTGTGAATGATGGCCGCCTCTTTTCTAACTTTTCCTTTGCCTATTTTACAAACGGAAGTCTTGATATAGTAAAGAAAATTTATTTCTACTTAAATAAGTTGACAACATTTATTCATGGTTTATTGGAGTTTATCACTTTTTTGATTTTGCTACCAGATTTTTATGTAATATTTTAAAGTTTCCTTATTTTGGGATAATTTTAAAACCTTTGTTTATTTTAGTAGTTCCATTATTTTTACACATTTATTTTTACATTTAAGTTTTGGTCCAATTGGAATCCTTGTCTTTTAATTTATGGCACCCAGTGGGACCCTACAGTGTTTCAGTACCCACTTGTCTCCACAATTTTGAGTCTTACCTCTCATTACCACATCCCAGAAGTCATCGTCATCTAAACTTTTTACATTTCTGCCAACCCAGGCTTTCATTCTCATTCACTTATCAGTCTTATCTTTCCCAGGTTTATTGCTTTCCTAGTTTCACTGTCAGTTTATAAAATTTTCTTAAAGCTCTCTGTTCTTCAACACTATTCTTTCTGTCCTATTGCCTTTTCCTGGGCAGAGTCATATGATTTTCATTGACCCTAGGGCTTTTTTTTCTTTTATCTGCCTTTATGAGCCCTAGATGCCTTGTATGTTGTTATCTTATTATGTTTGCAGTCTTATACAGCCTTGCTCCTAGCCATTGACTTACTACTTTTTACTACTTTCCTGACACCACTTTTGGCTCTGTGGCCTTCCCACTATGTACTCCATTCCCATGCTTCCATACTGTTCACCTTCAAGTCTAGACAATTCAATTAATTAATTAATTCACACGCTGATAGTAGGACCCTCCCTCCACTCCTCCCAGTCCTACTCTCCCTCCTTCTTCTCCCTATGTCCCCTGTCTTACTCCTCCAAAAAGGAAGCTCCCCCAATCTACCCTAGCCATTAAATTGCATCATGACTGAGTACATCCTCTTAACCTGTGGCCTGGCCAGGCAGCCCTGCCAGGGGAAAGTGATCAAATAGCAGGCAACAGACCCTATGTCAGAGTCTCTCCTTACTAGGGGACCCACATGAAGCCCGAGATGCCCATCAGCTACATCTGTGCTGGGGGCCTAGGTCCAGTCTATGCATGGTCCTTGGTTGGTGCTTCAGTCTCAGCAAGTCCCTTTGTGCCCTGGTTAGTTAGTTGACTGTGTGGGTCTTCTTGTGAAGCTCTTGTCACGCTCATGTCCTTCTATCCTTCTACTTTTCCATGGGACTCCTTATGGTTTGCCCAATGTTTGACTGTGAGTTTAGGCATCTGTTTCCATCTATTGCTGGGTGGAGCCTCTCAGAGGACAGCTATGCTCCACTCCTGTCTGCAAGCATAGCAGAGTATCATTAATAATGTCAGGGGTTGGTTGGTTCTCTCCTTCACTCCCAAATCCTACCAGAAGCCTACCCTGTCTTAGGTTTTTTCACAGAGATGCCCTCACCCACTGTTTCTCTTTGAATCGTCTGTCTAGACAATTTCTTGAGCTCCAGCCCCACTAGATAAAACCAAACCAAAACAAAAAGAATTTGGATGCCGGGACAGCTCTGAGGTTTATGACGTGAGTTGTTCTCTTGATGTGATTCAACAATTAATTACATAATGGTTTTGGGAGGCCAGACATCAAGAGTTAGTTTCAGTGGGCTGCAGTCAAAATGTCAGCAGGACTGGGCTTCCTCTAGAGACTGGAAGAATGTGTTCCTGCTGCTCTCAGCTGCTGGTAGCTGCCAGTTTTGCAGGGCTTGTGGCCACATTACTCCAATCTCCAGGGGCCGCAGGTTCCTGACTCTTCATTTTATCTTCATGTTACCACCTCCACGTGTGTCCAATCTCTTTGCCTTTTCCTTATGAGCACACATGTGCCTGCATTACGTCTACCTAGTTAATCCAAGAGAGTCACTTCAGTTTAAGAGCCCCAATCTAATCACATATGTAAAGGTGACCAAGGCTTTTGGGATTAGGACATGGCCTGCTGTGTTTTGGCAAACCATTTGTCAGCTTCATGTTGAAGAATAAAAGTATCCTAGAGATCCAGAGCTTTAGTGGAAGTCATGAGCAATTGAAAGGCCTGGCTAATGAATTTCAAAGATCACTATAAAGTGTTGAGTGTTTAAACAAAAATGTCTGGACACTGTCCTCTGGAAGAATAAATGCCTAGCATGAAATAGATGTCGTTCCAATGGGTTGCCAGGGAAAGAATCAGAAAAGCTAAACTCCAGTTGAGATAAGCAACAGAAGTAGCGTTAGCACAGGTAGAAACTTACCTTGTTATGACAGCTGTGATAAAGTCCAGTCTTTGAATGCTATCAGCCAATCTGAACCATCGTGTGTTTTCAAACTAATAGTTGTAGCAAGAGCCATTCATCGTGGTTTCCGTGTAATATCCTTGAATAAGTACTATATATCAGTTAATGCCTGATTAATTAATTGTGACTGATTTGAAAAGATGACAAAAGTTCATATCCATAGTGCCTGACTCTGCACTTCAGAAATTTTAATGAGCTGGAATTAATTGACTAATGATTGACTGAATATAGAGATCTATAGAAGGATTTATAGTCTGACTTTCCTAGTACACTATCCCTGGGGCCTGTTTTGCATATTGACCTGTCAAATGACATCCATACCCTTTGTTATATAGCCAACTAGTCATTTACAAGCACTGCTCCTTAAAACTAACTTGTATACTTATATACCATCTGAAATGCTAAGAATTTAAAATGCAGTAAGTTCTTAACGGTAAAGTCTTATTTTAAATCATGATTTTTTTTAAATATGAAGAAAAAATTCAGTGTTGAACATGATAGACAAAAATTATAGGTAAAAAATAGACCATAATTGCTCCTGAAGTAGGGGCTATTGATTTTTTTCTCCATTATTTCATCAAAGAGAAAATGAAGGAAGAAAAATACAAGTTCAAAGGGCTCGGTGCTCAGGTAGCAGACAGGAACTTGAAGTGAAAAATTCCTGGCTGATTTAAAACATTTAAAGGAAACAGCTTTTCTCAGTGCAGGAATCGTTCTTCTCTGTTTGAGTTGATCCTCTGGAGTTTTCACCTCTTCAGTGGGTTCATCCCGTGCAATTTCTAAGAAGTGCTTCTTTAATGGGAAGAACTTTATGTTAAGTTGATTCAGGGGAGTAGATGGTTGTGGAGCCTTTTTAATGGCCAACAACGACTGTCGAGTAATTAAATAGATTTCTTTTTCCCTTATACTCTTCCATGGTTTTAAAAACACTTTGCTGAGCATGTAAAATCAATTTCCATTACTGGCCTTGACCTTTGCAGTTTTATAAACATGTTTTTTCCCTGGGTTTGGAATGCAGTTCAAAGACAATGGTACTGAATTAAAGGGTGCAGCAGGTTCTTTTAATAATAGCTCTGTCACAACAAAAATCTCATCGTTCATAGCACTCTTTCAATTGTTTCATAAATATAACTTTATATACATATATCTACACTTTCATGTATATGCTTTTAATATACATGTATGCTTATATTGGAGTGCATAAGTACAAATATTTGTAATTTATGTTATAGTTATGTATTTAGGGAAGCTATGTGACATCTGTATTTGTATGCAACATGAAATGGTTAGCAAATTAGCATATCCTTTCACTTTTTTGCAATTTTTTGTGGTAATACATTTGAAGTTTATTAAGTATTTTGAAATATAGAATAATTATTATTTGCTATTGATTGTGATTTCTATTGCTATGCCATAGATCTCAAAGGTTAGCCCTCCTAATTTTACTTCATACTCCTTGATTAACTTTCTCCCCTTCCCTGAATACTTAAGTGCTCTTCCTCCCTGCCCTGGAGTACAGATCTATGCTTTGTTTTCGCTGCTGTGGTGTTTTTCCCCTTCCCCTTCCAAGAAAGTAGCCAAGCCATTGTGTTCTTTTGCCCCAGGGGCTTTGGGTTGCTAAACAGAAAGCAGATGTTGCCATAGAACTGCCTTTTTTTTGTTTTTTGTTTTATTTTGTTTTGAGAGATTAGAATCATGGTGGTGACTATTAAATATCAGCCAGAGAGTGGAGGAGAAGATGGGGGCTTTTGGCAGCTGCTGAGAACTGATAGCAGAAATGACCACAGGTGGAAATTCCTTAAGACAAGGGAGAAGAAGGCTTGGGTAGTTTCTAAAGAGGCCAGCAAAGGTCCTGACTATTAATTAATTCACACTGGGCAGTGGATTGCTACAGACTCTTAGAAAAACAAGGACTCTAGTGGCTATGGTGTGGAGATCTTCAAAGACAAAGGGTCCACAATTCTTTTCTAAGATGGTAAGAAACACTACTCTCTTCAGGTATAAGCTTGTGGGAGGAATGCATTTGAGCTTTCTGCAATGTCCAAATAGCAGTAAGTTGACAAGAAGGGGTTCAGTGGCAGCAATTTGTCAGATAGTCTTGCTTGCCTTGATAGCTCCGGCCAAGAGGAGTACCAATTCTTTCATTTCTATCTTAGTTATTAGTATTAAATTTCAGGTCACACATTACATACGACACAGTAAATAGATCTCTCTCTCTATACATACATAATACATACACATATATAATACAGTATATATTGGTTACAGAATTGATTACAAAAGTTTAAAGAGGCTACTGCAGAGTTGGGTTTCAGAAGTTCGAGAAGCTGGAAAGCTGATAGAAATGCAGATAGAGTCTTTATTGATAAAATGACCAACAGAAATGAGCTGCAGAAGCTGGAGCAGCTTTGACTGCTGTTGCTGGCTATAGAGTCAGGATGCAGTGGAAGAGTTATGCTGCTAGAGTGAGATAAAGCAAAGCGTAGGGACTAGGTCCAGAAGTGTGGGTGAATGGTAGGTATAGGCAGGTGAATAGAAGGAAGAACAGACAGTAGTTGAGGAGACCTTGTGAATAGCAGAGACTGACTGAGATTAATGTCCTGAGATGCTCAGAAGTTCTCTGCTTTTGGGTTTATTGATGCATACACCGAGGTCAGATGACAGTTCAATGGGGACCGACTGCATTGTAGTGCTAGTTATCCACGTCTTTATGGGGTCCAGGTGAAGGAATACACACAACTTTTCATTTGTATGTCTGATAGGTTCTTGAGACTGGTTTCCATGATATGGTTTTAATAAGCCAATGTGCTCCTACAGTTACAATTCACTGTGATTAGTTTAGAGGCTGGTACCCTTTCTACTCCCAGGAATACATTATCAGCCTGTGCTGTGGGTGTGGGGCTGGAGATGCAGCACTGTGCATTGATCCAGCCAGGTACTGAGTCACTCTCCATCCATAGAATGTAGTCAAAGGCTGTAGAGTCTCACAGGACAAGGTACAGTCCCAGCAACCACTGTTTTACATAAAATGAAGTAGCTTAGGGCAGGGCACAGGTGATTTCAGTACCAGTGTGGATATCAGTGGGGACCAGCTGGGGCTTCAGATCTTTCTTTAAGTATTCAGGACTATAGATTACTACCTCTGTTTTTGTTTTTGTTTTTGTTTTTTAATTACTTGGAAATGGTATTGGAGGAGGGACAACCATAAATGATTGGAGTTTCCTGCCAGTCAGTTGCTGCATTAGGCACCCTGAACTCAGAAGGACGTATGATACTCCTTCCGCCCAAAGCTGAGATGGAATTTTCCCTGCTTTCTCTTTCTCTCATCATGTGAAAAATGGTGGCTATTAAGCTCATCTTGCAAAGTCATTTCAGCATTAAGTATGCTGACCCATGTATTGCAGTTGTGTATACGATGTCACAAGGAAATACGTGAATGTATCCATACTGTTTTAAGAATTAAATCAGAGACCTGGAGCGATTCCTCAGTAGTTGACAGTGTTTTCTACTCTTGCACAAGGAGCCAAGTTCAATACCCAGCACCCCTTGCCTGTACCTCCAGATTCAGGAGCTCTGATACTTTCTTCTGGACTCTTCATGCTGTGTAAACTGGTACTCAAACGCATATACATACCACCATACCCAAAACACATACACATTATTGAAAATAAAAATAAATATTAAGGAAGAATGTTAGATTTTCAAAGAAACACAGTCTCTCAAGAGTTTTATGTTATAGTTCCACATGCAAATCAGAATCAGTAGGTTCGTATCTCTCAACAAGGAGTGAAAGCAGGGGAATCAAGAGTGTGGACACAGGGATAGTGACTGGAAGGATTTGGAGGCAGGAGGCATGACATAGTATAGAAAAGCTATGCGAATCCTAGAGACAAGATGACAGTTGAGAGGAAGGAGGAACTTGAGTAAGACACTAGCATTAGAAAATTTTCTCCCAGTCATAAGTAGTCACTCATGCAATATTTGCACATCAGGACATTCCTTTTTCTTTTAAAAATTTTTTTAATTGAATTTATGTATTCATTCATTTTACATTCCGATTGAAGCCTCCTCAATCCTCTCCTCCCCATCCTCCCCCCCCCCCCTCTTCCCCCCCCCCCCCCCTCTCTGAAAAGGGGAGCCCCTCCCCCATAAAATCCCACCACTTCACATCAAGTCGCATCAAAACTAAATGCTTCCTCTTTCACTGGAGCCAGAAAAGGCAGCCCAGTTAGGGAAGTGATCCACAAGCAGGTGACAGAGTCGAGGTCAGAAACAGCCCCCACTCCACTTCCTATGGGACTCACAAGGCCAGGCTGCCCATCAGTTACATATGGTCATGGGCCTAGGTCCAGTCCATGCCTGCTCTTTGGTTGGTGCTTCGGTCTCTTTGAGCCCCTCTGGCCTAGCTTAGTTGACTCTGTAGGTCTTCTTGAGTTCTTGTCCCCTCTGAGACCTTCTAACCTTCCCCTCACTCTTCCACAAGACTCCCTGAGCTCCACCTAATGTTTGGCTGTGAGTCTCAGCATCTAATTCTATCAGCTGCTGGTTGGGGGCTCTCAGAATGGTTAAGTTAGGCTCCTGTCTGTAAACATAGCAGAGTATCGTTAATGGTGTCAGGGGTTGGCTCTCTCTCATGGGGTGGGTCTCAGGTTGGGCCAGGCCTCAGTTGATCATTCCCTCCATCTCTGCTCCATCTTTATCCTTGCACATCTTGTAGGTAGGGTAAATTTGGGGTTAAAGGTTTTGTGGGTGGGTTGGTGTCTCTCTTCCCTCCACTGGAAGTCCTGCCTGGCTAGGAGATGGCCACTTCAATGTGCTTGTCCCTGGCAGCTAGGAGTCTCAGCGAGTTACCTCCATATCTTCCCCGGAGCCTAAACTGTTGCAGGTCTCCAGCTTTCCTCAGAGACAGCCTTCCCCCTCTGTTTCCCTTCTCACCTCCCACCCATGCTCACCCCATATCTGACCCCCACCTTCATTCCCCTCCCCGCTCCCTCTCCCACCCAGTTTCCTCTCTTCATCCACTTCTGGTGTCTATTCTATTCTCCCTTATTGACTCTTTTTAAAAATTTACTTTATATATATGAGTGTTCTACCTGCATGCACACCTCCGTGCCAGATGTGTGCACATTTGTGTTGCTAGGAATTGAACTCAGGACCTCTAGAAGAGCAGACGATGCTTTTTAACCATGGAGCCATTTCTCCAGCCTTTTAAAAAAGTAATTTTAATTTAATGTGCATTGGTGTTTTGCCTGCATGAATGTCTGTATGAGGGTGATGGCTTTAGAACTCCCTAGAACTGGAGTTACAGACAGTTGTGAGCAGCAATGTGGGTGTTGGGAATTGAACTCAGGTCCTCTGGAGGTACAGCCAGTGCTCTTAACCGCTGGACCATCTCTTCACTACCTCCTATTTCCTCTACTGAGCGGGATTCAAGCATCTTCTTTTTGGCCTTCCCTGTTACTTAGCTTCTTTGGGTCTGTGGATTGTAGTATGGTTATCCTGTACTATATGGCTAAAATCCACTTGTAAGTGAGTATATACCATGTGTGTCTTTCTGAGTCTGGGTTACCTCACTCAGGATAATCTTTACTAGTTCCATCCATTTGCAAATTGCATGATGTTCTTGTTTTTAATGGCTGAGTAGTATTCTATTGTGTAAATGTACCACAGTTTTCCTATCCATTCTTCAGTTGTGGGACATCTAGGGCACAGCAAGATTTTATTTTGTACTTTTTTTCCTCACTGAATATTTTAAAAATCAAAACTAAAGATACACAAAGTTTAAAGAATAAACTAACAGAATGGTACAAAATAAGAAATTCCATTAGTTGTTCTCATCCACTTCTCATTATTTAGAATAAAAGCCTTTCAACCTTTTTATATGCCCCCCCCAAGATACATCAACTTTAAAAAAAAAAAAACAAATTCTATGCTTATAGCTTTACTCTTTTTTTTTTGTCTCTGTCATTATCTATTAATGCTAACTTCTTCCTTTAGGATGGGATGATTTCCCCCATTTCTCATCACTATATCCTGCCATGTTCTATCTCATGAGTTCCTTTGTGCTACATCATATTTTGACTTAAAGCACAATTACTATATTATAATGATGATAATAATGTTATTTACAGCTAAGGCTTGTTGGATGCAATTATTTATACAAATATTATCCTTCCCACTCAGAGCTATCTATGTTCTCCTTGGGTTGAATGCTTATCCTTGGAATTTTTCATTGTTTTTTTCTATGTATTCTAACATCTGCTAATTGTCCAAAGCTCTTCTCAGTGCATGGAGCCCCACATTCAATCTGCCACTGCAGATCCCAGAAACACTCCTTTCTGAAGAAAGGAAAAATGTCTCTAGTGTGGAAAGGCTGACCTCAAACTCATTTCTAGAGCTGTGTTCATGAATTTGTTCTTGAACATGATCTGTAACATTGTCACCTTTCTGTCTGTCACCAGGCTCTCACGTTTTAATTTTTATTTTAATTTTTTTCATTTATCCACTTCTTCAGGTGTCTGAGAGGACATAAAACTTAAGGTCCCCTAATAATGAAAATGTCTTTACTTCCTCATCTTAGTGACCAAATATAGATATCTATCTTAGGAAATACATTGCTTTAAAACTTTGTTCTGATATCCATCTGCATCCGTAACCTCCACCCGCTCCAAGCCCGTGCATGTCCCATTGTAATTAGATGTGCTTTATTGTGATCCTTCAACCAAGGACCCTGAACTCCTTCTATCTCTCAGTTATTCTGCTCTGGAAAATTTACTTGCAATGATCCCTAAATACTTTTCTCTCCCCTCATTTGCCTTGTTCAATTTCTTGGGAATTCTTTTTATTTGACTGTACAGTTTGTGATCTTATTTTCTAATTTTCCGATTCACATCCTCATCTTTTCTACTTCTCTGTCTTTCTGTTTTTGTTAGTCACCTCTCCTTTTTTTCTGCAGGTTATTTCTCTAATTTTATTTCTTACACTGGTATTCAAGAATTGTAAAGATTTGTTTATTTTTATTTCATGTGTGAGTGGTTTGCTTACATGTGTTTGTGAACCACAGGTGTGCCTAGTACCTGAGGAGATCAGAAGAGAGTATTGGATCTCCTAGAGTTAGAGTCACGCACAGTTGTGAGCCACCAGAAGGATGCTAGAAATGGAACTCAGGTCCTTAGTCAGAGCAACAAGTGCTCCTAACCCTGAGCCAACTCTCCAGCCCTGCCCTTTAGTTTTAAATGTATGCCGTTATAGTTTAAATTCTTTTACTATTTTGTTTTTTTTTTTTAATCTTAGAGTTTATTTTAAATTGTGTGTATATATCTGTGCCTGTGCCCGTGAGTGTAGGTGCCCATAGAGGCCAACAGAGGGTGTAAGAGCCCCGGCGGTGCAGTTAGAGGTAGTTAGAGGCACCCAATGTGAATGCGGTTAGCTGAACTTGTGTCCTCTGCAAGTACTCTCAACCACTGACTCATCTCTTTGGTCCCATAGTTTTTGAAATCTTAAAAATAATTACTGTATTTTTTAAAGCTGTTAAGGGTGTAACCCAGGCTTCTCCTATGCTATACTAGTAGTCTATCACTAAACTATATTGCCAACCCTGTTGTTTTTATAGTTGAGTATTTATTTTTGTTCTTTTGTTCACTTACTATAATTCCACATTTATTTACACAATAATTTATCTCTAATTGGCTCATGGGCATGTGGTTGTACTTGTTGTATATATTGGATTGTAACATTTTTATTATACTGTGTTGCATAAGGTCATTTACATTCAAAATATAATGTACATTGAGCATATTCCCTTTCACCCTTCCTTTTTTTAGTCTCCTTTGTTCCCTAGACAAGATAGTTTCTCTTCTACTTTATGTCTTATGTAGACATACTTTATGTAGATATAAAAAATGTAGAATCCATAAATGAGCAAAGGCATGAAGTTTGTCTTACTTAGACTGACTTAATTCACTTTATGTGATTATCTTCAGTTGTAGTCAGTTTCCAGCCAATTAAGTTTCTTTTGTCCTTATGGCTGAAAAAATCCATTGTACTATGTATCACGTGTCTTTTTTATCTACTCCTCTGTTGTTGGATGCCTAAGCTGATTCCATAACTTTTCTATTTTGAATAATGCTGCAGTAAATATGGAAGTAAGTGTCTCTGTGATAGGTAACTTGTGTTACTGTATGTACCTAAGGTACAGTATGAAAACTGTACCTTAAGCCATAAAATATCAGAAATAAGTGTACAAATTATAGTTGGTGCATGTGGTCTTTCATACTTTCACTTAGTTTACCAGCATTCTTTGAGAAAGGAGTGGGGTTGACAGGTGGTCTGCCATGCCTATAGAAGACAAAAATCGAGGCTTGGTCAGTCTATGTACCACATGAACGGGCTGTGCTCAGGGCTCTTGGCCCACTGCAGGAAGGTTAAGCTCAGCTTGCTTCCAGGAGTGTTGGGAAATGATTGGCATTTCTTTAATACAACCTGAGTGAATTCCCTGGAGAAAGAGACTTGAGCTCCTCTCTGAAAGTCTCTTCTGGTTTCTCTCATGCTGGAAGCCCTGGCAGAGGAGGGCGTCAAGGCAGCAGGAATGAGTTTCGGCTTGAGCATAGCGTTTTCTGTTTGTGTTTCTACTCTCACTTTTTCTAGAGTCCTCTGTTTCATCTCTCCGCCAAGGCAAACTTCCGTACTATTTTTTAGAGAACAAATAGGGGATCTCAAGTTCTAATTGTTTGGCCTTTTGTTCTGTGTTGAGTCTAGCTATACGTAGCATCACTGATTCTCAAGACTTGGGTGTAGTTAGTGTCATCTCAGCTTTTCCTCCACCATCTTGGGTTGAACACTCTTCCGTCAGCTACATTAACAAGCTTTCCTCCATGTCCTTTGACTTTCAAGATTTCGGTGCTGATTATCTTTTCTTCTATTTTTTATTGCTATGATTTGTTCGCTAAAATATTTGTTCTGTTTAATGGGGCTTCAAATACCAAGTTATGTTCAGTCAGTCATCATTGTGGCGTAACTGACTTTTTTCCCCACGTGAGTCCATGCATATGACCTTTGAGATCATCTGCGTGTATATCGTGCTTTTCAGTTGATAGATTATTTACAATGTCTTTGTTTTTTAATCATTTTAGAAAGAGAACAGTTTTATTTTGGCTCAGTTTTGGAGGCTTTAGCCTGTGGTGGGTTGACAAATATCTTTTGGGCCAGCGGCAAGATGAGGAAGAGTGAGGAATTGGTGGTGGAGGGAAGGACTTGTGGCCCGGAAGGAAGAAGGGAGAAAGATGTGGGGCGCCATCTTCTCCTCAGCTGTGTCCATTGATTAGAGGATTTACTAGTAGATGCAGCCCCTTTAAACTTTCCATCCTCACCCAACACCAGTGAGTTGTGAACTAAGTCTTTAACACATGCATCTTTGGGGACATCTCAGATCTGACCTATGGGAATCCCCCATTTTTTTTCCATTTAACCCTGAAGGAATAATTGGAAATCTGTGTAAAATAGGACAAGCTTCTTTTTGTTGTATTAGTCTCTTAAATCTAAATATGGGTTCTGGGTAAATTCTAGCAATTGGCAGGTCACACTTGGGATCAGTGTTTTTCTTTCTAGTGGCCTAAGCGTTCCTCTATCTCACTGTTTTTCCTTTCTCCTGAATTCCTACTGGACCTAGCAGTTATACAGAAGGAGCAGGGATCTAATTAAATAGTGTCACTTTTATTGCTTCTTGTTTCAGACAGTACCCCACCACCACCCCCATATTCCTCACCACCTCCATTTTACCAAATTATGATGGCTTACAAGATGAAAGTCATGCAGTGTACCTCTTTGTAACCAACCCTCCACAGCGCTGCTTGCAGAGGCCCTCAGCTGAGATGCTCAGAGCAGAGGCACATCAGTGACGTGCACCATCATTTGCCTTGTCCCTCTCCCTGCACGTGCCATGTAGGCACTTCACATGCTCCTAACCCTTACAGAAACCCTGCCAAGGAAGGGCTATTTCCTCCCGATTTGCTAATTTAATTTGAGGTAAATAGGTTAAGGAACCTTCATGCAACTATTGTTTTTCATTTGTTTGTTTGATTTTTCATTTTTTCAAGACAGAGTTTCTCTGCGAAGCCTTGGATGTCCTGGACTCTTTTTGTAGACCATGTTGGCCTCCAGCTCACAATGATCTGCCAGCCTCTGCTTCCCGAGTGCTGCGATTAAAAGCATGGTCCACCATACCTGACTTCATGTAACTATTATATATTGTATTTTATATATTATAATATCTATCACATGTTAAGCATCAGAGTCAGGACATGAGGCCGGGTGGAATGTAAGATCCGAATCCATGCTCTTTGTACCACTAGGCCAGCTTGTCTCCTTCTCAGAACTCACACAGAGCCTGTATACACAGGTATACACAAGCAAATAGAGGAGAGCAGTCTTAACCTAATTTTCATATAGATTTTTTATTTGGACTAAAAATTGCCATGGAATCCCAGTCTTGTCGTGGTGACTTGCAATGATAATTCTTTCGTCTTGCAAAGTGTGCATTCAGTCTGCTGGGCAAAAGTACTTGTCTCCTTAGGGGCACTGGAGTCAGGCAAGGGACAGGAAGAGACAAGATATTCATGAACATCCTGTCTGAAATCCAGAGCCCCTCTGGTTCTTACACTAACAGGGCTATTATAATGGCATAAAGCATGTAACTTGTGCTTCGTTTCCTTTTCTGTACTTCATCACTATTATATTTTAAGATCAACAGTTTTTTATAATAATGGACCAGCACTGAGTTTTCAGGTGACATAAGTGTCAGGGATGCTTTGTTTGTAATGGAAATAAATGGATTCCTATGTCTATAAAGATCGCAGTGAGTCTCAGAGAGAGACCATGCTGATTTCTTTAAGAAAGGCTGCCAGTGGCAGTGAGTGTGGTGACGCAATGCTGATATTTTAGTAGCATTCTAGAGAAGGGGAGAGGTGGGACTCCTCTGGAGCCAGATGTACTCATAATTAGTTCTCACACAGGCTGCTTAAGCAATTACGGTGAAACTGAATGACATTAGTTTTTTTCAGTTGTTCCTGATAAAAGCCTCAACCCCACTCCTTCTGCCCCATAGGGCACTTGGCTGGCCATCATTCCTAACACTATAGCACTGTTCTTCACTTTTGTTTTCAGGCTGCAACTGTCACTGGGTAAGATAAGAAGTGTGGGGGAAATACTGCACACCTCTGGGTCTCACTGCTTCAGAGGCACCTAGCAACCCTGTCTCCAGGCAGGCAGCACTCGTCTCTCTGGTAGTTTCCTGCCCACTCATAGCAGAGGCGGCACGCTCTGCAAATAGCCTATCTCTTTGCTGATGCCAGCTTGGCAGTGGGGTGGTGGTGTCATTTGGTGCCCTTAGGGACATTTGGTTCTTGTTCTAGGAAGACAAGGGCAAAGCAATAACTATTTCCCCAAAGCTGTTTGTGGAACCAGAAGTTAGGTCAAGTAGTTCTCTGTCTGAGCTTGAATAGTCTGAAATAAAAAAGAATGGCTTTCAACCTTTTTTCCCCCAGTGCTTAGTACATTTATGTCATGAATCATCCAGAATGTTCTAATAGGTATTAAAAAATGTTTTCCAGGTGTATGTGTGCAATGAACAACTCTCCTGGCCAGTTTTTCAATTAAGCCACAGCCATTTCCATATCCACTTCTATATTCAAAATGTCAGCTGAGGTTAAAAGACTCTTGTGTGGGTTTATCAACCAGCCCACGTGCAACTTCCCTTAGGGGCCTATGTATCAAAATACATCAGTCTATAGCTGCTTAGACTCTAGTTCATTGTAATTCATTCAATTTCCATACCCAAGGAAATTTGTAAAGATCCTTTATTTCTCAACTTCTTGTATTTAAAGTTTTAATTACACTATCACACACATACAGTGATGTGTGTGTGTGTGTGTGTGTGTGTAGGTCAGAGGATAACTTTGAATATTACTCTTTACTTCTCTGTGTGGGGCTCAGGGATTGAACTTAGGTCATCAGGCTTGGCAGCTAGTGCCTTAACCCAATGAGTCATCTCTTCCAGGCCACTTCTTGCTCTTATATTTTTATGTACATTTTAAAGATTTTCTCCAGTCAGGAGCCCTCGAGAATGAAAGCTGGACCCTGTTGGGAGGAAAACAAAACTATCAAGATAGCAATTGATCAAAGGATGGAAGGGCTCAGGTTTCTGGAAGTAGTATAAAGTATTGAGGGGGGTGGTGGAGGTGGTGCATGGAGGAAACTGAGTGCTTCTGGGTAGAGGGATGATGTAAAGCTACCAGAAAAGGAAAATGTTTCAGCTTCCATTCACTCACAAAATTATTATCGAATTCCTACCATCTGCCAAGCCTTCTTCAACCAGCAAGAAGAGAGGCAAGCAAGAATAAGAAATCTTATTGACAAGCCCATAGGCTGGACAGTATTGCAGTGGGAACACCAACCAGGAGCAATGCCAGCCTTTCTTTATCACACTTTCTTGCAAAATATTTTTAGATCACAAGCGGGGATAGGATTTCTCCAGGAAGATGGAAGGAAATGATGGAAGTTAATTATTTTGTTGGTTTGATTTTTGAGATAGGGTTTCACTGTGTAGCCTTGGCTGGCCAATAACTCGAAATGTAGGCCAAGTGAACCTCAAATTCACAGAGATCAGCCTGCATATGCCTCCTTAGTATTGCAATTAAAGGAGTACAGCACCATGCCAGACCAGCAGTGGAAGTTTACAGCATTTCACTGTTCATAATAGCTTTCCCTAGAAAGTGGCTATAAAAACCAGCACCTAATTGGTTAGAGCTAGTGTGAACTTTCTGTAGCTTGTAACAGGGTAAAAGATAACTGAGAAGTGAAGTGGGTCTAAGTAGCCATACCAAGGAGTTTGAAATCACTTCAGGAAGCAGGAAAACCAGAAATTCTAATTAGTGAATTTGTTTTACTTTTTATATATGTTATTTTACTCATTAAAATGTTTCTAATTTTTGTTTTTCTGTATCTTAGGATCTTTAAAAACATTTTTAATCATTTATTTATTATTTTATGTGCATTGGTGTCTTGCCTGCATATATGTCTGTGTAAGGGCATCACATCCCCTGGAACAGGAGTTACAGACTGTTATGAACTGCCATGTGCATGCTGGGAATTGAACCCAGGTCCTCTGGAGAGCAGCCAGTGCTCTTATCTGATGAGCCATCGGTCCAGCCCTGGATCTTGGGATCTTTAAGCTTTTTTTTTCTGAGAAATCTCAAATATTTCTAATCATATTCCTTTATAGAGCCATGAGATATAGTGAAAGTGAAGAACAGTTAAGTGCAATGGTAGTATAACACAAGAGAACTATTGTTGAATATTCTTCTTAATAGTGCTATAAATATCAAAGTATTATTAATGAAATGGTTTCTAATAAACATTTGAAGTGATTTCTATACATAAGTTTGTTGGTTTAATTTTTACTGTTAACTCGACACAGCCTAGAGGCATCTGAGAAGAGGAAATCTCAGTTGGGACATTACCCAAATCCGAATGGCCTGTGACCTTGTATGTGAGGGATTGCCTTGATGGTTGATGTGGGAGGGGCCAGCCCACTATAGGAGTCACTGTCCTTAGGCGAGCTGGCCTGGGTCGTATAAGAAAGCTGGTGAGCATCAGCCAGGGAACAAGCCAGTAAGTAGTGTTCATCCAAGGTTTCTGCTTTTGTTCCTACTTGAGTTCCAGCTTGTATTTCCCTCATTGGTGAGCTATGCCCTGGATGTATAAGCTGAAAAATAAGATCTTTTCCTTCTCAAGTTGCTTTTGTTTGTGTGATTTTATCATAGCAACAGAAAACAAACTAGAGCCCTGAGAAAATAGCCATTGTCTTATCATAGTCAGACAGTATAATTCAGTGAATTTAGAGAAGGTAGGTAACATGATGCTTCTGGCCATGGGGTTTGGAGGCAAATACACAACTCTTTCGCTGTATTCTATATTTCTGGCACAGTGCTTGATATTAGCAGCTACTCAATAAAGAAACATTTAATAAACAAAAGAGTAAATAAAATAAGCAACTGTATGGTTCCTTACATTAGAGATGGGTATAGTCTGATGCTCTTGCAGAGGACCTGGGTTCAGTTCTCAGCACCCACATGGCAGCTCACAATCATTTGTAGCTCTAGTTTCAAGGGATCTATACCATTTCTTGGCATCTGCAGACAACAGGCACATGTGCGCGTATAGTATACTGTGAGACAAATATTCATAAACATTAAAAAAATGAATATGGTCAATAAAAATGAGAAACTGCCAGGCAGTGATGACACACTCTACCTCCCCTAGAGGTAGAGGGAGGTGGATCTCCAACTTAGAGGCCAGCCTGGTCTACAGAATGAGTTCCAGGACAGCCAGGGCCACACAAAGAAATGCTCCCTCAACAAACAAACAAACAAACAACAACAACATCAAAGCAACAAAACAAAAACAAATAAACAACACCAAACAAACAAACAAACAAAAACCAAAACAAACAACAGAATGAGAAACCACAGACTATGAGGAAATCTTTGCAAAAGATAGACTTTATCTAAAAAGACAAACGATTATGAGAATCAACAATGAGAAAATATATTACCCAATTAAAAAGGTAAGTATGTTGAATAGACATAATATCAAAGAGCACACACACACATGTGCTCTTTGAAAATGCTTATTTTCATATGCCATTAGGGAAATGTAAGCTTAAACAGTGAGGTACCACTAGGTACCTATTAGAATGGCCCAAACCCAGAACACTAACAACAGAATTGAAGCAATAGGAGCTATTGATTGCTTCTGGTGGGGATGGGAAAGTGGCACAGCAACCTTGGAAAGAACAGTTCCTTTCACACAATATAACAGTCATGGGTTTTGATTTCTACCTGCGTCAAAAACTTTTGTCCACATCGTAACTCCACACAAATGTCAGTAGCAGCTTTATTCATAATAAACAAGACTCAGAGAGCAGTGAGTGGAATGGCAAACAGTAGTACGTCCAAACAATGGAATATCACTTAGAGAAAAAGAGTTATCCAGTCATGGAGAGACATGGAGAAAGCAGATGTGTGTTAGTAAGCAAATGAATCCATCTGAAGATGCCCCATTATGTATGCTTCTAGCTATAACTACACCTCGCTTTAGGATGTGTTATGACTCAATAAGGCCCTTGTAAGTTGAAAATATTATACACTGAAAGTACATTTTCTATACATCACCTATGAATTATCTCCATTTATTATCGTAGTACACTAAAGAGTGTCAGTTATTTTATTTATGGGTGTTATCCACCTCTCCCTCTCTTTTTTACTCTGTGTGTGCATGCATGTGCACACTGGAAATAAAAGTTACATTCTGAAAAGTAATTAAGAGTGCTGTCTAGTCAGTTCTTAGGGTGCTAGTTCCATTAGCACATTTCACAAGCCAGTTCACCCTTTGACTATAAATTAGAGTTCATTTGTGCACAGAAAGTTGCATTGTTTACATGTTACAACACAGTTATGAAAATTATAGCAGATAGTAAAGCCAGAAGAAATGCCAAGAGTAAGATTTTAAGCTTCAGCATTCCAACGTACCTCTGCTTTGTTCTGCTTCTGATCACCTAACCTTATTGTACATCTTCCCAATAATCATGCTGCAAGTGGCTTGAGCACAGATAGGGCTTAAAACATTTAAGGGAACAGTTTAAAGGAATTTACTTTTGGTTGGTGCAGCCTTGTGGATCCATTTTGAGATTTGCTGTTACTGAAGAAAGGCAGCCTTTTACTTGTGAGCTTGCTTGATGTATTTTGCTTGTTTGGTGGCAGGAAGAACCACAGCATTGCTGATATTTGGAAGAACAGAAAAACATCTCAGAGAGATGTTGTCATAGGAACTGTGCTAGAAGATCAGGTACACAGGGTAGGATGCACCATCTAAAAGGGGAAGACAGTTTTGTTTTTTTTTTAATTTTCTGTGTAGCTTTGGCAGTCCTGGACTTGCTTTGTAGACCAGGGTGGCCTTGAACGCACAAGAGATTCATCTGCCCCTGCCTCCCTGAATGTTGGGATTAGAGGCATGTGCCACTCAGCCCAGCTGGAAGACACATTTTAAAAAAATTGTTTATTTGTAATTTATTCACTTTACATCCCGATTTTAGCCCCCTCCCTCTTGTCCTCCTGGTTCTGCCTTCCCTCCCTCATCTCCCCCTTTCCTAGTCCTTAGAAAGGGGAGCCCTCCTCCCCTACCACCTGACACCAGCCTATCAAGTCTCATCTGAACTGTCTGCATCCTCTTCCTCTGTAGCCGGCGTAGGCAGAGGCGGCCCTGCCAGGGGAAGTGATCAATGAGTGGGCAACAGAGTCCATTGTTAGAGGCAGCCATACTCCCGTATTATAGGACTTACATGGAGACTGGGCTGCCTGTCAACTACATCTGAGCATGAGGTTTAAGTCCTCACCATGCGTGGTCCTTAGTGCATCAGTCTTTGCAGGTCCTCCTGGGCCCAGATTGGTTTGCTCTGTTGTTCTTGTCGACCTCCTGACACATCAGGTCCTTCTTTTCCCTAACTCTTCCATAAGTCTCCCTGCACTCTGCCCCGAAGCATCTGCTTCACCCTGCTGGGAGGAGTCTTTCAGAGGACATCTATGGTAGGCTCCCTGTCTTGTTCCCTCTCTTCAAGCACTTCAGGTGTCTGTCCTATTGTCCTTCTGAGTGAGAATTAAGCATCCTCCCTCGGGTCCTCCTTGTTATTTAGTTTCTTTAGGTCTGGATTGTAGTATGGTTATTCTGTATTATATGGCTAATATCTGCTTATAAGTAAGTATATACTGTTTGTGTCTTTCTTGGTCTGGGTTTCCTCACTCAGGATGATCTTTTCTAGTTCCATCCAGTTACTTGCAATTTTCAGGATTTCCCTGTTTTTGATAGCTGGATAGTATTCCATTGTGTAAATGTAATACAGTTTCTTTATCCATTCGTTGGTGGAGGGACATTCCAGATTCTGGCTATTGCAAATAAAGCTGCTATGAACATAGTTGAGCAAATGTCCTTGTTGTATGGTGGAGCATCTTTTGGGTATATGCCCAGGAGTGGTATGGGTGGGTCTTGAGGTAGCCCTATTCCCAATTTTCTGAGAATGTGCCAGATTGATTTCCAAAGTGATTGTACAAGTTTGCACTCTTACTAGCAATGGAGGAGTGTTCCTCTTTCTCCACATCCTGGATAGCATGGGCTATCACTTGAGTTTTTCTTATTAGCCATTCTGACGGGTATAAAATGGAATCTCAAGAGTTGTTTTTATTTGCTTTTCCCTGATGACTAAGGACATTGAACATTTCATTAGGTATTTCTCCACTGTTTGATATTTCTCTGTTGAGAATTCTGTTTAGTTCTGTGCCTCATTTCCTAATTGGATTATTTGGTTTGTTGATGTTTAATTTCTTGAGTTCTTTATATATTTTGGATATTAGGCTTCTAGAAAACAGGTTTTTAATTGCTCTGTCAGTTGCAGAATGTAAGCCCTTATGAGTTTTCTCATGGGATTTGTGCTGAGTAATTGCAAGGGGCAGTGGGATACTATGATGCTAGAGCTAGTGATTTATTTATATTTCATGGGATTAAATAAAGTAGATAAAGCACATAAACCAAAGGTTAAAATGGCTAAGAATATAATCTAATATATGCATATGCTATGTATACTATATATAATATAATACTGTATATAGTCCCTGAGAAAGGCTAATAATAATAAAAACAATGATGTCTGCATGTATTGCTTCATATAGTGTCTTCTAAATAGGAGAGTGACTCCCAATTTACAGATGTGATAGTGAGGTCACAGCGTAAGAGGTAGATATTTTAGTTCACAGTTTCAGGAGCTTCAGTCCTCCCACTAGGCCCCACTTCTACTCAGTTGTGCAGAACATCATGCAGTGGGATTGTATGGGTGAGGTACACTGTTCCCCTGGCAACAGACAGGAAGTAGAGTGAGCAGAAGGGATTGCAGATACTATATAACCTTCAAAGACATATCTCCACAGAGGTTCCTCCACCGAGGTTTGAATCCCCAAAGTTTCTATAGCTTCCCAAAATACTGTCATCAACTAAGGATGAAGTGTTCAAAATATGAACCTGTTAGGGATCTCAAACAGCAACATGGAGTGATTAAGGTAAAATGAGATCATATGGCTAGTCCTTGGCAGTTGATTAATATCCGTGTAAGAAGATACACACCGAGGAAAGACCATGTAAAGGGAGTCGGGTAAGCCAGGGCTGGGGCTAAGAACATGCCACCCATCAAAAGGTATGAGTGTGAGGAGTACTTAGAACCGAATGAGATTGGAAGGATCTGTGAAGCAGTGTCTCTATGGTTTTTTCCCATCCTTTCTGGACCTCCTTTTCTCCCTCCAAGGCACGTCATAGAGGCTGGAATTCTCCTCTGCTGTGAGTCGGAGGTGGGAACACCTCTCCATGAAAACAAGCCAGAAAACCTAGAACTGTCACTCCTTTGACCTTGGCCCTCATCTCTAAAGATCTTTAGATCCTGCTAGGACCTATCCTATGTCTGGAAGAAGGGCTGATAGACAAAGTGGCAGGAAGAATTGGAACTCTGAGAGCTTGATAAGTTTCCGTCACAGTGGATCACTCTTCCCTTAGGGTGCAAGCACATTTCCTCCAAGGTGTTCACTCGTCATCAAGCCTTTGGCTTTTCTTATGGTTGTCATGTAAACTTCTGATTAAATAAATTTGTGATTTTTTTCTTTTATAAACTTGTTATGCTAATTTTGTTACTATAAAAAAAGGACAATCAATTCAAAGAGAAAAGGGCCATCTTGGCTCATAGTCTTGGAGGGCTCAGTATGTGGTCAGTTGTCCACTTTATTTTAGGTCAGTGGCAAGGTGGCACATCATGACAGCAGTGAGAGCACAGCAAAGGTGCTTACCTCACCCTTGGGGAGCAGAAGAGAAATACAAAGGAGCCAGAAACCCTTTTCAAAGGCACAAGCTCTGCCTCGCTTCTAAAGGGTTAGACTTCTACCACATCTAGTTGAAGTTGTGTGGGGACTCAACCTTGAAGAAATAGGTCTTTGTGGGGGACATTCAAGATACAAACTGTAGCACAGGTGCTTAGGGGTGTCAGTCATGACTCTTGTAGTGTGTGATCAAAGGAAAGGGAGGAAGGAGTGAGAGAAGGAGGGGAGGAAGGGAGGGAGAAAGGAAAGAAGAGAGAGAGAGAGAAGGGGAGGGGAAGAGGGAGAGAGAAAGGGAGAGGGAGAGAGGGGGTTGGAGGGAAAGAGAGAGAGAAGATACCCAGTAAGAAACCAACACTTTTGACTCCTGATTTTGGACTTGCAGCCCCTACTACTGGGAAGAAATACATTTGTGTTGTTTAGCTCATTCAGGGTGTATTACTCTATTAGGGAAGCCCTGTCAAATTCATACAGCATAATGGGAACTATTAGACCTATGTTCAGGGCTGTGTTGCCTTTTCCTCCTTGCCCTTTCTAGACTTGACATCTGGTGGCTTTGATAGCTATGAAATCATAGCTATAAACACTGGAAAATGAGATGGAAAACGAGAGCCTATTGTTCAAAATAGCACAGGTCCACTTTGAAATGGCTGTGACAAGCCTATGACCCAGGAACATTTTCAATGAACATGTTTTCTTTGTGGTCTTGTACCTGCCTCCAGTTTGTAAAACTTTTAGGGAAAGAGTGGCTCCCTCCAGGCTAACATCGCACATTGTTTATATTTGTACACAGTTCTTTTACAGGGCTGTATCACATTGATAATTTTATGTCTGTTTATACTTTTACCACACCCACAGTAGAATGCTGAATTCAAAGGCACTGACATTGTAGACATAAATTATTCATTTCAGTTTCACCAACATCTATTACTATTTCTGGTTTCATGTCTGAATTTTTTGAATGGATATATACAACATTAAAGCATATAAGACATGAAATATGCTCAGAATAAATTAAAACCCAATTATAAATACAACACCAATGGCCATGAACAGAAAGTGTAAAAACTATTGTAGAATGTGCTAAAGTTATTAAAATTTATTTAGAGTAACTATGGAAATAGTAAATGAATAATTTAAAGAAAGGAAGCAGGATCAAGGTGGAAACAGGAGGGGCAAGGTTATATAAAAAAAGAGAAAAGAAGAGGAATTTCCTCTATTGTAGTAGAGGGAAAGACAGATAAGCTAGGGATTAGGAAAAGAAAAACAGTGAAAAACATTCAATAATAAAAGGTACACAAATAAAATTAGGTAAATGGGGTGTATTTGATGGCTCACAGGTAAAAGCTGAAGACTCCCAGAACCCAAAAGCCAACTCCAACAAGTGCCCTTTGATTCCCACCTCTCTCTCTCCCCCCCTCTTTCTCCCTCTCTTTCTCTCTTTCACTCCCTATACTATAGAAATAGTAATGATGATAACAGTAATTTAGCTAAATGTAAGGTGATTCAAATAAAATAACAGAATATTTTTAAAAATTAATACACTTAAAATACTACTAAAAGCAGAAAAAGGAGAAAAGAGGGGAACAGTGCAAACATTGAAGAAAGAAACTAAGGAAAATATTATCCAATGATGAAAAATGTTTAGACAAAAATTATGTCAATGTATGAAGGTCAATAACAGACAAAGCCATAAAGAACATATGATAAACCATTTATTTCTGTGAGTGTAGTACAGTAAAGGCAATCTCAGTGGTCATAACAAACAAACAAACAAGGAAAGGGCAAGAAAAGAGGTTAAAAAGAAGGAAGTGTTGGTGTGGCTGCTCCCTGTGTCCTCCAGAACTGGAGACTGTTAGTTCTATGCCCCAAGTAGGAAAGGGCCAGTTGTATTTGTGAACTCTTATCTTTGTTCTCTTTTATGCTGTTGATGAGTCTCTATTCAGAAAATGGCCAACACCTGCTAGGGTTGTCTTCACTGTGATAGCTTTCTTTGAGTACCAGAGGCCTCTGTGGTCATACTTAGCCTTCTAGTGTGTGTGTGTTGGGAAGCTTCCCCTCCCCACCCAAGATTCCGTAGGTTATACCCCCTCTATTGGGGGAGTGTCACGTACTGAGGTCTGTTCAGGTGTAGCACCTGCTGCTGAACTTCCATGGCCACCTGAGTGTTAAGGATCCTGCCGGAGGGAATTGAGCTGTGGATGCCAAGTATGCTGTTTGCGCTCTGCTGCAGCAGTGAAGGGAGACAGGTGTTCTGGAGATTGACCTGCCTGCTGACCTAAGGCTCGGAGCTACAACTCCATGGCGACTATCAATCGATGAGATCTGCTCTTTGCTAAGGATTACAGAGCACAGAGCCGTGTTTCCCTAAGAACTCCTCTGCCTGAGCTGAGCCTCCAGCTAACTGTACCTTTTGGCTTGTCATTGCTGATTCTCATGCTCTCCACGATTGCCTCCCTGGGCCTTCCTTCGCCCTGGGGCAGGGGCAGGCCAAATGAAATCTTCTTGACCTGTGGTTGTTCCTTGTTCTCAGGCCTCCAGCATAGCTCAGGTTGTACCCATGGGTTGTCTCTCAATAGGCCCTCTGCTGCTTCCCAAGTCATATTGAGTGTCAAAACGGGGTCCTTTCTGCCACTCCTGCATTTGGTAGAGGATTACGTCTTGGTGAAGACTACAGCTGGAAGTGACGTGAGGGCTGTGGCTTGCCTTAGGGGTGAGACTGTCTCTTGTCAGCTTGCTCCCTCCCTTTCACGTGTAGTAACTACTTTTCCATTGCTGTGATAAAACACCATGACCAGCGTAGCTTATAGATGAGTGTACTTGAGGCTTGCAGTTCCAGAAGGCTGGAGCCCATGTTGACAGAGCTGAGAGGTAGAGGCGGCTGGCAGCTGCAGCAAGAGTTGACATTTTGAGATGAAGTCACATCTTAAGCCACAGAGACAAAGAGGCCCAGCTTGAAGAAGGGTTGGGACTTTCTGAAACCTCCCAGCCTGTGGCCAGTGATGAACTTCTTCCATCAAGGCCACAACCCATAATCCTCCCCAAACAGCCACCAACTAGGGACCACGTATTCAAATGTCCAAGATTATGGGAGGCTTCTCGTTGAAACCATCACACTGTGCAGGGGCTGCCTGCTGGCTTTGGCTTACTTCTGAGAAGTCTACCAGTCATCTTTCTCAATGCTTTTCAGATAGTCTTTCACTATCTTTGTAGATTAACAAACTCTTCCTTTCCTGTCTTTACATGTGTGTGTGTGTGTGTGTGTGTGTGTGTGTGTGTGTGTGTGTGTACACAGGGAGCTCACAAAACCATTGTATTAGGTGGTTAATTATAATTTTTGGGTTGATTTATTAAGGATGGGTATCCATAGGTTGCAGCCAAGTACCAAGCCATTTTATATAAGGAACTTGAACATATGCTAATTTTTACTATCAGTCGATGTCTTAGAACCAGGTCCTTCCCAATATTGTATAGTTTTCAGTCCTTCACGTGAGTTTCCCAGAGGTCCAATCCAAGAATGGTTACCTTCTCCTGAGTCATGAGCTATTTTTAGACCCGAGGCAGCAAATGAAGCAAGCTTTCTCACTGGCTATGCATTACTTCAAAGGCAGTCTGCCTTCTGGAGTTCATTATTTGTAGGACAACTGCCAGTGCCCCACAGATTTGTGTCAACACCCCTAAGGAGGCAGAACCGGACATTTCAAAGAAGCAGAATGACCTTCGACTAGAGTTTGTAGTTACCAAGACATGAGCACAACTGAAGGTCAGACCTAACGTCTGGGTCCTTAGCTGTTTTTTCAGAGAGGCAGGAAGGGAAGGAAACAGCGAGAATAGTAAGCTAAGCTGACTGCCTGGTGTTTGGGAACAGGAGCACCTGTGGCAGATAGTTCGGCTTTGGTGCCAAACATCTACATTTTCCATTTCCTTAAAGACATTGAACTTCATGTGATTGAATTTTAACAAATGTAAATTATTCTAGTTTGATCTCATCTGGGTAGTAAGATGGTTGTTTATTTGTGGGTAGGGAAGGTTTTTTTTTTATTTTTTATTTTTTTTCCACAGAGTGCTAATATCCTACAACATCCATACTTACAATCAGTCACAGTAAACAGTGCAGGTGAGACGGTATGTTTCTGATCTTAAAACATAATTTTAAAATGTGTGTCCATAAAAATATTCTTGTACTATTTATTATTCACTGAAATCTAAACAACACAGAAAGCTTGCTAGTGTGCACATGCCTTGTTTGTTTTTATTTTTAATCTTCTTAGGGGTTGAGCTCATGGTCTCATGACAAAGCTAAACAGTTTTGGAAAGTTAACAAAAAAGGGCTCCTTGTGTGATACGTGGAAGGTCCTGCTGAAGGAAATGAGCACCTGTAGGAAATGGGCTGACAAATGTGCTCACGTTGGTTCCATTTTCAATATTCCAGAGCTCTTCAGGTTACCATGGTGACCATACCTGCTGTTCTGCATTTTCATTCCTAGGAAACGGAACACTGTGAGTATTAGGAAAAACACGATTAAAAATCTGTTAAGTATTATTTTGAATTGCCTGTTTAAAAGCACCCTCCTTTTCCTGTTCCATCTCTCCCACTCATATTTTGAGTTATTTTGGCTTTTATTTAGTGAGGAGATTGAAACATGTCCAAATACACATTGTACAAGGCAGATGAACAAGCGTGCTTAGCCTTAAGACGGAATACAAAGACTAGGGCATGATGTCACAGTACTGCTAAGAAAACAAAACAAGGGTCTAAAATAAGCATCTTTCAGCAGGAGCTGGCTTACTCTTGATGCTGTGAGAGGAAGCTGTGGACCAGGACATACTCAGAGGTGGAGTGTGTGATTCACCCTCGATGTTTTTCTTCAAGCGTGAGCAGATAGGGCTTCGGATGTAGCTCATTGGTACAGTGTATTTTTAGCATAGGCACGACTGTGAGTTTTACTCCCAGTACCACAAAATAAAATTTAAGATTAAATAGATCTCGCGAGAGCTTTTTCTCACAGAACCAACATGCATTGGGAGTTTATAACCAAATAAAAACAATTTTTAAACTATAAAAGGAAACAGCAAAATCTTATGCATTGCTACTACCTACTTTTTAAAACACGAAAAGTCCTTTCCACTTCAATGAAATGTATTTCAAAGAGTCATGGCCGAGTATCTCAAAACCACCCTCCTATTTGCCTGTCTGAGCACTGGCTGCAAACCGTTGTAAGCCTGTGAGAAGTGTAACTAAGTTAAGATTTTGAAAGAGACCAGGAGAGGTACATGAGCTGCTCTGGCAGAGCTCTGCGCTGCGCCATGGGACTCACACTGAGCTCCAGTTCAAGGGGATACAGTGCCCTCTTCTGGCTTCCTCGGATACTTCACTCAAATGCATACACGCTCACAGACACACATATGATACTGATAGTGAAAAATACATATTTAAAAAATTCTTCTCTCACACAGTACACCCGAACCACGGCCTCCTCTCCCTCCACTCCTCCCCACCCCCTCTCCCCCAAATCTACTACTACTCTGTTCAGAAAAGAGCGTGCCTTTCAGCAATATCAACCAAACGTGGCATAACAAGATTCAGTAAGATTAGGCACAAATCACCCAGGTCAAGGCTGGATAACGGGCAGAAGAGTCAGAGACGCCCTCACTTCCATTATTAGGAGTGCCACAAGAACCCCAAGCTAACCCACCTCAATGTATATGCAGAGGACCCAGCACAGACCCACGCAGGCCCATGCGATTGCTGCTTCAGTCTCTGTGAGACCCAGTGAGCTCTGCTTAGTTGATTCTGTGAGCCTTGCAATCCTGGTGTCCTCTACTCCCCTCAATGCCCCACGGGGCTCCTTTCTCCTCTTCTATAGGATTCCTGAGCTCCGCCTAATGTTTGTCTGTGGGTCTCTGTATTTGCTCTTATCAGGGGCTGGAAGAAGCCTTTCTGATGACAATTAAGCTAGGCACCAATCTATGAGAACAGCAGAATAGCATTAGAGATCATTTCATTGACTAACCCCACCCCCTCCCCGCCCCCAGGTCTGTGGACATCCAGGCAGTGATAAGCATGGGCTCCCTCTAGTGGTATGGGGCTCAAGTTAAACCAGTCATTGGTTGGCCCCTCCCACAGGCTCTGAGCTACCTTTGCCCCTGCACATCTTGCACGCAGGACAGATAGTAGGTAGGACAGGTTATAGGTTGATGGTTTTGTGACTTGTGTCCCAGTCCCACCACTGGAAGTCTTGTCTGGTTACAGAAGATAGCTTGTTCATGCTCCAAGCCCTCCATTACTAGGAGTCCTCCCTGGGATCACCCGCCCTGAACGCCAGGAGTTTCTACTGGGGTTTCCATATCCTCCTCCCCTGCCCCAAATGCCCTTCAATTCTAGTTGTCTCCTTCCTCTCTCCCTTTGCCCATTTCTTCCCCCACTCAATCCCTGTATGTTTAACTATTTAACATACAAGTAGTTAAAAGTGAATGATAAAAAGAATCTGTACTCTAAAATCTCTCATTTCCATTGCTACACAGCAAGCAAAACAAGTAAAGGAGACAAAAAGCATATAAGAAAAGTGAAAAGGATAAGAGAATTATTGAGGGAATAATGTGCTAGAATATGTACGTGTGTGTGTGTGTGTGTGTGTGTGTGTGTGTGTGTGTGTGTGTACACAGGGAGCTCACAAAACCATTGTATTAGGTGGTTAATTATAATTTTTGAGTTGATTTATTAAGGATGGGTATCCATAGGTTGCAGCCAAGTACCAAGCCATTTTATATAAGGAACTTGAACATATGCTAATTAATGCTTTTCAGATAGCCTTTCACTATCTTTGTAGATTAACAAACTCTTCCTCTCCTGTCTTTACATTTGTGTGTGTGTATGTGTGTGTGTGTGTGTGTGTGTGTGTGTGTGTGTGATTAAAGGCATGCACCACCCCTTCTGAGTGCTAGAATATATTTATAATTCTGAGATTTTAGCTCTTGAAATTTTTTTTGCCTTTTCTCTGTCTCATGCTAGATACTTAACTTTGCTATTGTACTTAATCATCATGACAGTTATAGGTGGTCGCCATTACTAATATCTCCTCTTTATAGATGAGGGTTAAATCTGAGAGACTTAAGGTAAATTACGTAAGAAACCCCATTTAGGATGGCATAAGGGCAGAAAGGTACAGTAACATTATTACTTATCACAATCCTATGACCAACAATGGGTTAACAAAAGTAAAATATAACAATATATTTGAATAGTTCTCCATGTTATAGAAGTCTGCAGAAATGAGACTCCAAAGACTCAACAAGACTTTTCGTGTAAGCCGGGCGGTGGTGGCGCACGCCTTTAATCCCAGCACTCGGGAGGCAGAGGCAGGTGGATCACTGTGAGTTCGAGGCCAGCCTGGTCTACAAAGTGAGTCCAGGACAGCCAAGGCTACACAGAGAAACCCTGTCTCGAAAAAAAAAAAAAAAAGACTTTGCGTGTAGTACATGCATGTTTATATGTGCACATTTGTGTAGCGGTACTGGGTGTCCTTCCTCAGGAGCTGGCCACCTTGTTTTTTTTTTTGTTGTTGTTGTTGTTGTTTTGTTTTGTTTTATTTGAGATGGAGTTTCCCATAGGGACCTGGGACTCACAGGTTAGGCTATAGGGTGGATGGCCAGCAATCTCAGAGATCCTTCTGTTTCCTTCTTCCCAAGGCAGGAACTACATATACATGCCACCATCCCTGAGTTCTTATATGTGTGTTTTGTGTGTGCATGTATGTGTGCAGGTGTGCTCACCCATGCATGCCTGTGTGGAGGCTAGAGGTCCATGTCAAGTATCTTCCTTTATAATTTTCTTTTCCTTCCTTTCTTTCTTTCTTTCTTTCTTTCTTTCTTTCTTTCTTTCTTTCTTTTCCTTTCTTTTTTTTTGGAGGCAAGGTTTCTCTGTGTAGCCTTGGCTGTCCTGGACTTGCTTTGTAGACCAGGGTGGGCTCAAACTTATAGCCTACCCCTGCTTCCCTAAGTGCTGGGATTAAAGGTGTGCGCCCCCATGCCCGGCTCCACATTATTTTGTGAGATATGGTATCTCGTTGAACCCGGAACTCACTGATTCTGCTAGACTGTGTGGCCAGCCAGGCCCACGGCTCCATTTGTCTACTCCAGCCTGTAGTGCTAGAGTTATGCAGGTGCACCACTGTGACTGGCCTTTACTTGGTGCCTGTGACCTAAGCTCAAGCCCTCATACCTGTACAGGAAATACTTAGCTCTCTACCAGATCCATCTGGATTTTTACGTAGATGTTGGGGATCTGAAGTTAAGTCTTCATGCTTGTCCAGTAGTCCATTCCCTTGGAAATTTTTTTTAAATTTATTCATTTTTATTTAACATATTTAAATGTATCCTTCTCTCTTATATTACATCCAAACCTCAGTTTTCCCTCCCTCCTCTCCTCCCAGTCCCCTCACCCCAATCCACTCCTTGTCTCTTACAGAAAAGCTTCTTCTGCTCGAGTTTTTGTCAAGAATGAAGAACTGCTTAGAAATGTGACTGGACAAAATGACCTAATAGACGATCACAGATGGAGGGAGGAAGCCGTACATGGGCTGCCTAGAGTCTTTCTGGCTTCTTTTTGTGGCATCCGTTCCTTCCATGTGATGGGGTAGGACCCTTGGAAATGGCCCTGGGAACAGGGAAGGGGAAGGACAGCTTTTGTAGGTCTTGTGTCCTGCTGAACGGGAGGAAGCATCCGCTGACTGCCCCAGAGGGAGGGACCACGCCTTCTGTGACTCACCCGGGAGATGGGCAAGGGAAAACTGGAAATTGCCTTCAGTGCACAATACTCAGCAAACTTACGAAACTATTTTCTGAGCCTCACCATTACTAAGTAGTGGTATGTGTGTGTTTGTGAGTGTGTGTGTGTGTGTGTGTGTGTGTGTGTGTGTGTGTGTGTGTAAAAACAAGCAAAGCAGCCCTGCCTCCCAAACCTCTGCAAATATTCTGGAAGGAGAGGATGGTATAAATACAGCACGCAGAAAATAGTCACAAAGGAGAAGCAGCCTGTGCCGTGTTCACAGCACCATCACTGGTAGTGTGGGTTCCAAGTGCCGTGATATACTTGAGGGGACAAACTGACTCTTGTGCTATGTACTATCCAATGTCAAGTGTATTCTCAAGGTCAGCTGCCAAAACAAGTACCCAAGATCCTCTTGACAAAAGGCAGCCAGAAACTGGGAAGTAGGCTTTACTCTTGCAAAGCCCTTTTGTACCTAGGAGAATTTTCCTATGCCCAGGACAAAATTATTTGTTCTTAATATTTGAACCCATACCCTCATACTGGAAAGCAGAGCTGGTACATGCTTTTAAAATAACATCCAATATCCAAGACAGTGATAAATTTATACTTTATATTTTAAAAAGTGGTTCTAGAGGTTGAAAAAAATGAATGTTAGATTTTTATGACGTTCATAGAAATCCAGGGTGGGTATAAAAGAGTGGTCATCAAATTTCATTATTTCTCAGGGTGACTTTAAAAATCTATCCAGAAAATTCCACTACATTTTATTAACTGCTAGTCCATAAAAATCCACCAGAGACAAGATGTAAAATAGGTTGGTGTCTTGTAAAAACAACTTGTATAAAATGGGTCCCTACTAAACTAAGTTAGTTATGGAAAAGACAGTAGCTGCAGTCTACCACAAGAGGGCGTGTGGTCCTTTAAGATCAATGAGTTGACACTCAAAATCTGTATTCTCTAAACATCAACTCTGAGTTTCTTTAGTCATTTCTATCTACTTGAAAAGAATAATGAGATTTTGCTCACTCGTAAATAAGCACACTAATTCTCATTTATATTGAAAAAATTACTTGTGTTTTTTCTAAAATTCTGTATTCCTGGATTAATATCTCTCTCTCTCTC
>OU015745.1:126763800-126808190 GCA_907169655.1 Acomys percivali
AAGAAAGAAAGAAAGAAAGAAAGAAAGAAAGAAAGAAAGAAAGAAAGGGCTTAGATGAATATGTAGTCTGACTACAAAGGACACTGAAAAACATCATTTTCCATGCCACATTTTAGACTTAACTACATTAGATTTCCTGGAGCTTGTGGCCCAGCCACTGTTTCTCCATTGGGTCTTGGTAGTACCCAGGGGATAAAGGACAGGCTTAGTTGTTTTTTGTTAGTTTATTTGTATATTTTTTGTTTTCTGAGGCTGGCCATTCTGTCTAAATCTAGCCTTTGCTTTCTTGAAGTCATTTGCCCTTGAGCTAATAAAGTATGTGACATTTCTGAATTCTAGTTAGTATGGGCCTAGTGTGGCCCCTGTAGTAAGAACCACACTATCTGACAATATGACTCCCGGAGGCTTGCAGAGACACACCTCTGAAATTTAGATCTCTTTTCTTTTTCTTCCCTGGGACAGTTGAACTAATTTTGTTTTACGTACCAACACACAGAATTTTACTGGAAATGAAAGCATTTTTCAAAAGCAGATATAAAATTTTAGTTCTGTTCCAAACCCAACATTTTGTCTAAAATGTCTTGAGAACTCTGAGTTCAGGTGGCATTGACGGGTGTAGAGCTGCACAAGAGATGGATTAGGCGGCCATTTTCAGGCCATTTCAGCTGGAGAGGTGCCGAGGAGGGGTGAGGTCACGTTCCAGCCTGTCCTGCCTTTCTCTGCATTTTGGCATAAGGTACTTCTGACTGCTTGGGAACTTGCTTTCAATGAGAAATTCCTGCCAGGCGCCGTTCATACACGCAGAGGTAGGTGGTTTCTGTTTCTTTGTTTGAGGTGCAGTTAGGCCACAGTGAATTAGGCCACATCTGCTGCCCCTTAACATTTTACTTTTAGTATTTTTTTTTTTTCTCATTGCTTTGTCTGAACAAAGAACATTACTCCCTCTCAATCCCGTGTGTGGAAAAACACAGGGCAGCATAGTAGTGGTTACTTGGCAAGAGAAACAATGCTGAGGAGGGAGCTGGCAACTCCCTTCCTCAGGCCAAGGGCTTTTTTCTTTCTTGTATGCAATTATTCATTTGCTCTTTGGAGGACACTTTGCCTTTTCCTGAACACACAAATCTAGCAAACTCATCAAGGAAGATGCTAATTGTGTAGTGCATGTTGTTGACACTCTCTCCACAGTGAAAAACTATCTGTAGAACACAAAAGAATACTGGCAATCGTTCAGTTATTTTTTTAAAAGAAGCAAGCCAGGAAAAACAAAAAAATCTCATTAGTGGAAGCATTGCTTCATGTCCGAGAACCACAGTGTTGCCGCCAATGGCTGTAGCCTGTGGGCCAGAGGTGACAGGCTACGTGGATTCATAGAATAGGTCAATTGCTTTGAACACAGCAGCGTGCTTGCATTTTAATTTAGAGTTTGCCATTAGTGAAACGAGTCATGGAAAATCCTACTTCATGTTTCCATTGGTTCTACCTAGCTTCAAAAAACACACAGTGAAAGAGAGAGTTTTTTTTTCAATGAATCAAGATATGACAATTGGATAGTTGTATTTTTTTCCTTTTTTACTTATTTACTTACAGTTTTAATTATTTTTTACATATACACTTATTATACATATATAAAATAAACTACATACAGCAAGAAGAACCAGAACAATCAGGAATTATATTCATGTTACATTCATAGTATTTTGGCTATTTGTATTTGGCAACCTTGAAGAAAATATTTTCCTATCTTGGTGAGTCTAAAATTCTGGATGTAAATCAATATCTATCATATTTCATCTCTATCGACTTAAAACATCTATCTAGACCCAAAAACATCTTAACTCCTAAACAACTAAGTTTAATTGTGAAACTAAACTATCTGGTCTTCAACCCCATCAGATACTTGAGAAGGAGTAAAATTAATTACCTGAATAAAAAGGAAGTGCAGGTTAGCAGCTTCCAAATTAAAAAAGAAATGACAGAGACAGTTTGCTGCCTGAACAGTCACCCATAACTCTCTAAAGCGTTGGAGTCTTGTGAATGTGGTTTTCCTTGGGGTAAGGATGACCTCTCGGAATGACAATGGAATCGTGCTACCAGAAGTAGAAATTTGAAGAAATTCCTTTAAATCCATGCACATCGTTCAGAATCTGAAGAAGCATAAATATTCCAAAAGCAAAACATGACTGTTATTTTTAACAAAAAATCATTTCTCAAGCCAAATATTAAAGCAATGCACAGATGCTCCAATTAATCATAAGTACATTTGTCAAATAGTGTTGGAATGTGCATGTGGGAAAACAGGCCAAAAAAAAAAAAAAAAAAAAAAAAAAGGGATTAGTAGCTTGCTACTACTTCTAAAATCTTTTCTTCAAAGTAGCAATACAAACTGGAAAGAAGCTCATCTGTAAGATAAACTATTTGTTTTTTTATTCTATTGAAATAATGTCTCAAGGATTGCTCTGGGGGTCTGCATGATGGCAGGATATTAGGTGATTGGTGGTGATTGCCTTGTATGTTGTCCGGCACTTTTGGTATTTGTGATCGAGAAAACACTTCTAAGCCAAGAGAAAAGCATTTGACATCATGGCGCTCATAGTTCTTTCTTCAGATGGGTTGCTCATAGTGACAGCAGTTAGTGCTACACCATGCATCAAATCCTCAAGTACAAGTGAAAAATGAGGGACCAGTGACACAGAAGCAAAGTAGCTGAGGCAGCTAATGAAGGACTTTGCAAAGCTAGATGCCTTGGTGTTTTCATTGTCTTTAACCCCCACTGCTGGACTGTTTAGGAGAAAAGTCTGGCTGCTGGCATCCCTAACAAGACGGCCAGAGGAATGAATACCAGAGAAGTTTCTCAGATCAGTGCCAGGTGCCAACATGGGTCCGTTGTGCCCAATAGTCCATCTCGCTTCCTTTAATAGATAAGTTCTTTCTAGGAATCAGACTTCTCATTTGGTTTATCTAGTGCTCTGCTGGTTTATTCTGAGCTAGTTGTTGGATGTTTACTTATTTGTTGTTAAGAGTATTTGTGTGGAGCATGATTTGTTATTATATGTTTGCTCTTATATGTTACTTGGCCCTTTTCTCTTGACACTTTTAATATTTTTTCTTTGTTCTGTATATTTTGTGTTTTGACTATTAAGTGGCAGGAAGATTTTCTTTTCTGGTATATTCTATTTGGTGTTCTGTAGTCCTCTTCTGTGTTCATATGCATCTCCTTCTTTATATTGGAGAAATGTTTTTCTATGACTTAAAAAATTTTTATTATTTAATTAATTTATTCAGATGACATCTAAATTGTTTTCCCCTCACTTGTACCCCACCGTTCCTCCCTTCCTCCTGCTTTCACTCTATTCTCCTTCCCTAGGTTTATGACCAAGAGGGACTTCCTCCCCCACTATATGATCATAGGCTGTCTATCAAGTCTCATCTTGATAGCCTGCTTATCCTTTCTCTGAGTGCCACCAGGCCTCCCCACCACGGAGAAGTGGTCAAATATGGGACATCAGAGTTCATGTCAAGACATCTTCTGGGCCTTGGAGTCGGTGTCTTCTCTTTCCTCAATGCCTATTATCCTCAGGTTTCATCTTTTCATGGTGTTCTTGATTTCTTGGATGTTTTGTGTCTGGAATTTTTCAGATTTAGCACTTTCTTTGATGGTTGCTTTGAGTTCTACAATGGTACCTTCTAGTGCCGAGATTTGTTTCTTCATTTCTTGGATTCTTTTTGAGAAGCTCACCTCTGTGTTGCTTGCTTTCTTCTCTAAGGTCTCTTGTTCTTGTCTTTCTTCTATCTGTGCCTTTATCATTGTTTCCATTTTCATCTTCAGATCTTGAACTGTTTTATCGATTTCCTTCATATGTTTGTTTGTGTTTTCCTGAATTTCTTCCAATGCCTCTCTATAGGCCTCTTTTATGTCTTCCACCTGTTTAGCTGCATTTTCCTGCATTTGTTTACAGATTTTATTCATGTCTTCCATTATCATCTTCATTACTAAGGATTTGAGGTCATTTTCTTGTATTTTGATTCTGTTTGAGTTCTCAGGGTTGCTTTCTTTGGGATAGCTGAGGTCTGGAGATGCCAAATTGTTTTGGTTTTTGTTGTTTGTGCTCTTATGCTGGTCTTTAGTCATCTTGTTGTCTCTAATGTTGGGAGATAGTTTTTGGTGTCCTTTACTGGTCTTTGAGAGTGCATAGTTGGTGAGTGATTATAGGCCGAGTGCTCTTGCCTGTGGGGAACAGGGAATTCTTCTCTGGATCAGCAGATGTCCTGGTTTCTGCTCCAGGAAACTTTGCTTTACCCCTAAGGCTTCTCACTGGATCAGCAGAGGTTGGCTTCTTCCTGGTCCTGTTCAGAGCACACTACTGAGGTAGTTCAGTCTCACTGAGTTGTGGCCACTGTTTAGTTTTCTGTCCTGAACCCTCAGGGTTGTCCAGCCTTTCCCAAGAGTTTGGGAGACCTTGCCAGGCTGTGGATCCTGACTAGGCTGGGTTTTTTTCTGCCCAATTGTGAAGACACGGCCCACTGTGGTCAGGAGTTAGGTTCCTGCCCTCATCCTGTTTAGATAGTCCAAGTATGGCTATTCAGTCCAGCTGCATTGGGGCTGCTGTTTAGTTTTCTGTCCTGACCCCTCAGGGTTGTTTAGCCTCTCCCTGGAGTGTGGGAGATCCTGCTGGGCTGTGGAGCCTGGCTAGGCCATGTTTTGTCTGCCCAGTTGTACAGGTATGGACTGCTGTGGCCAGTAGTCCTGCCCAGACCCCTTTAGATAGTGCAACTTTGGCGGTTCAGTCCTGCTGTGTTGGGGTTGCTGTTTAGTTTTCTGTCCTGACAACTCAGGGTTGCCCAGCCTCTCCCAAGAGTGTGGGAGACCGGGCCTGGCCATGTACCCTGGCTAGGCCGGGTTTTTTCTGCCCACTGATGCAGGCATAGACTGTTGTGACTGGTAGCTAGGTTCCTGTCTGGTTGCGTTCAGAGCAGCTGTGGCTGGGTAACTCACTTCTGCCTGGGCTTCGCTGTGGCCCCTGGGGCTTTCTGTGGACTGGTGTGGGGTGGGTTGCGGGGAGTCTGAAGACAGATCCACCCATTTCCCTGAGATTTCCCCAGTCCAGGAGCTCTGGTGTTTCACTGTCCCATATACCGAGTTCCGGTTATAGAGGCCTGCTGCAGTTTGCACGCGGGTTCAGGTTCAGCGTCTGGGGACTGGTCTTTCATCCTCTGTGGGCCGTTGCTTGACCGGAAGCCAGGCCTGCCTGTGGTCTGCACTGCGTGGGACCACACTCATCTAGTGCTCTCTAGTTCTTGCAGGCTGTGGCTCCTCATCAGGTCCCTGTCTCCGTGTGGTAGATCAGATACAGTGTGTGATAGGAACCACCACCTTGGAATCTCAAGAACCTTCTTTCTTAAAATGCTTTGGTCAAGGTATTATTACACCACCAGGGTGGGGGAAAGCCTAACACAATGCAGATGTCCCCACGTAAAACGATACAACCTAGGACGAGTTCAGCTCATCACTCCTGTGGCACTACAGCACGGGTGGGCTTTAATGACCGGGTGTCCGGTTTTAAGTTCAGGTCTTTAATCCATCTGGACTTTAGTTTTGTGCGTGGCGATAAATATGGGTCTATTTGCATTTTTCTACAAGTTGCCATCCAGTTAGACCAGCACCATTTGTTGAAGATGCTATCTTTTTTCCATTGTATGGGTTTGGCTTCTTTGTCAAAAATCAAATGCTCCTAGATGTGTGGTTTTATTTCTGGGTCCTCTATTTAATTCCACTGGTCAGTCAGTATATTTCTATGCCAGGACCATGCTGGTTTTATTACTGTTGCTGTATAGTACAATTTAAGAACTGGGATGGAGATTTCTCCAGAAGATCTTTTATTGTACAGGATTGTTTTAGCTATTCTGGGTTTTTGTTTTTGCACATGAAGTTGAGAATTGATCTTTCAAGGTCTGTAAAGAATTGTCTTGGAATTTTGATGAGAATTGTGTTGAATCTAAAGATTGCCTTTGGTAAGATGGACATTTTTACTATGTTGATTCTCCCAATCCTGGAACATGGAAGGTCTTTCCATCTTCTGATATCTTCTTCTTTATAATGATTCTATAGGTGTATGAGGTAAAATAGTTAAATAAGGTCTTCAAAAACCTCAGAGAACTACAGAATATGGCATTTAAAGATGTTTTTATTTATTATTCTAAAGATTCTTTGACAAGACAAGTTAACTCCTGGCCACACCCAGCCTGCCTGAAAGAAGAAGATGAGCATCTAAGAACCTCTTTATGGAGTTGTCTTCAAATGTGGCTAACCAGCCACTCAGAAAAATGTCCTCGTTTCTGCTGCAGACAAAATTCTGCCTAAAATTGGGCAAGTTTAGATGCAGACAGAGTCGACGGCCAAACTCTGCCAAGACAGGGTAAGCAAGTCCTCAATAGTTCCTACCTCACAAATATGTCTGTCAGATACATTGGGCTAGGAGGCTGAAGATGATGCTCAAACATTATAGAGAGTGTTGGGTGACTGTTCAGGCAATAAACTATCTCAGTCATTTTTTCATTTTGGAAACTGTTACCTGCACTCTGGGTTCACTCAAGTATTTAAGTTTTATCCCTTCTCAAGTTTCTGATGGGTCTGAAGACCAGATAGTTTAGTCTTTCAATTAAGCTAACCTTAAGGTTAGAGGTTAAGATGTTTTTAGATCAACATAGATGTTTTAAGTTAATAGAGATGAGATATGATAGATATTGATCATTCAGAAATTTAGACCCAACAAGATAGGAAAGATGTTTACTTCAAGCTTGCCAAATACAAATAGCCAAATCACTATGAATGAAACATTTATATTATTCCTGATTGTCTCATGATTCTTCCTGCTGTATTTAGTTTATTTTACCCATGTGTAATAATATCACTGTATATGTTAAAAAGAAATGTAATTTTAAAAAGAATGTACTTTAATGGCTTTACCTGGAGGTAAATGGATATTAACTCAAACTCAGAGATTGCCAATGCATACGTTTAAAGGGGAGTAAGGAGAGCCCGAGATAACCTGTCTCTGTATCTTAACATTCTTACATTTTTCTTTGAAATTTTACATATGTATACAATGAAATATGACCATAATATCCCCATTTCCTCCTCCAAATCATTTTCCTTCAACTTTCTCAAAATGTTTTCCTTTCAACTTCATATTTTCATCTTTTTAAAAATTTAATTCTTTTATTGAAATTTTTTCATACATTGTATTTTGATCATATTTTCCCCTCTCTTCCAAATCCTTCCTGATCCCCCTCATTTCCTTACTCACCTGGCTCTCTCTCTCTCTCTCTCTCTCTCTCTCTCTCTCTGTGTGTGTGTGTGTGTGTGTGTGTGTGTTTCTAAAAAACAAAACAAATAGGTTTAACATTTTAATCGACTGAGTTTATAAAATTTCTTATACATTGTTTTCAAGGGGTTGTTGATAAAGATGTCACATTTAGGGCTGAGTGCTCACAGCCAATTTATATCAGAACTTTGACTAATTCTGCATTTCTACAAGCACCCTTAGGCTCTGAGACATCCCTCTAGGTCCTAGGGCTTCTTACTGAACCTGAAGCGTGTCATGGTGTCCAGCTGGTCAGTAAGACTCTGGAAACAACCTGTCTCTACCTCAAACAACACTGGGTTCCTGGAGATCTGAACTCTAGTCATCAGGCTTGCATGAAAGCACTTTACTGACTCAGCCTTCTCCCCACCCCCTGGTTTTGCTTTACCTTAAGCCTCATCTATGTATGATTAGGTTAGGTTCTGTGCCATTGAATTCTAAAATTTTCTACCTTATTTCTACAGACATAGCCTTATGCTTAGGTAGATAGAAAATTGAGACAAGGGGCAAGAGGCACATATAACTGAGCAGTTTTGGTTAGTTCTGTCTGGTTGATCACTGTCTCAGCTCTGGTTCTGCAAGGTGGTCCAAAGAACCCTTTTATTTTAATGGGATGGGGTTTTCCGGAAACCATTTCTTACACTTGACTATAGGTTTAGGATAGAGAGTTAGTCACTGCGCCTTCAACTTTAAAGAAGGATGAGGTGGTCTAGGCATACAGGAGTGGACAGACACTCCTTAGATGATTCAAATAGCGTGAAGCACTATAAAGAAAAGAAAAAAGTGATGTTTTGAGAGGATGTGCTTCTTGAGAGTGGGGGTCAGGAGTGGATGATTTGGCAGTGGAGAAGGACTCTCAGAGAGAGCTTTGAGTTGAGTTGACAAACGAGCCAGCAGAAGACAGTTTCAGGAAGAGGAATACTCAAATTATATATTCTTGAGAGATGAGTGTATAAAAGTGGGGAACAACAGAGTTGCAATGTGTCTAGAGTCATTAGGAGAAGCGCTGAGCTGAAGAAGTAAGCACAGAGAGGACAGATGGTAGATGTGGCGCAAGATGTGCAGTATACATTTATACCACGTGTATACATTTATACCAAGTGTAGCAGAGACCTATTGGAGGGTCTTAGCAGGAGGGAGATATCAAAATAAGCAGCATTAAACAGAGAGTGCTTTTCATAGTTTTGTATTTTAATGCTAGATAGGTTGTCAAAAAAGAGTGGAATGGGGCTCTGCCAGCACTAAAGTTTTATAGTATAATATGAAATGCTTGGATGTTTTGAAAACTGTCGAGATATTGTACATACTGTTTTTGTGTTCATCAAAGGAGAACATCTAAATTGTCTTCAAAATAACTTCATTTTCAATGGGCTCTTTGTTCTGTACATCAGAATCTTTTGTTCTGTTTTGATTCAGGAAATGTCATACTTATTTAAAAATGAGAAAATTATTTAGCTACAAACATCATCAAAATCATTATTCTTAGAAAATCGCTAAGTAGTTTTTGGAGAACACAGTGGTGAGAAAAATAGACACAGATAATTTTGTGTCTTGGTCATCATATATACTAGTTTTATAACCATTTAATTTTCCTATTGGTATTTTTCTTTAGTTTTAAGTGACTGATCTGCCACTGTTGAGCAAAATCAGAAGCCTCTAAGAAGTATGAACTCTGACATTATAGTATATTATAAGAAAAGTAAAATATTTTAGGCATAGAAAAAAGATAAATGATTTCTAAATGTATTTAAAAGAGAGACTGAGCAAAAGGAAGTTCAAAGATCCAAAGCTCTCTGGGTTTTTGGCTTGGCTAATGAGTAGAGGTGGGTGCTATTGAGACAGAAATCTTTGTTTGAAGTTCGCATTGTTGGGGTGGAGAAGAAAGCTCATCAATTAAAGAGCACTGGCTGTGCTTCCAGAAGACCTGGGTTTTATTTCTAGAACCCATATGTGAGTTCACAGCCATATATCACACTAGCAGGATACCGATTGTTCTTTCTGGCCTCCTCTAGCACCAGGCACACACATGATGACCAGACATACATACAGACAGAACACTCATACACATAAAATAAACAAATTAAGTTGTTAAAAAAAACCTTATTTGTTTTCCTGGACATGCTGAATTTGGGGGTTCCCAAAGGACATCAGGTAAAAATGTCAAGTAAGCAATTAGATATGCATGTCTGAAGCTTTGGGGATACAGCTGAGCCAAGCTACAGGTTAGAGACTCGTTTTCCTATAGCTAGTTAGTTGTAATCATATGTGGATGAAGTGCAGTGCCAAGAATGTATGGGCCAAGAATGGAGTCTGGGGAATGCCAGCCTTGTCCAAGTCGATGGAGCTAGTGGAACACACAAAAGAAAAACGCAGGGAAACCAAAGGGAGTCTTTAAATTTTTATTTTTTTTGTTTGCATGTGTATATGAATACAATGTGTGCATGCTTACATGTGTATGGATGAACATGTGTTTGTGAGTATGTACATGTATATACAGGAAGAGACCAGAGGTCAACATTGGATGCCATTAGTCACCAGAATAATCTACCTTGTGTTTTTGAGACAGAGTCTTTTACTTGTCTCTAACTCACTGAGTAGGCTAGGCTAGCTAGCCATCCCATCCCAGAGATTCCTTGTCCTGGCCACCGTCCTACTGATTCACTATGCCTGGATGCTCTTACGTGGTCTCTGATGTCCTTATGTGTGCATGGCAGCCACTTTACCAACTGAACTAGTTTCCCAGCCGGGAATAGTTTTTAAAATATACATACCATTATAGAACTTTTAAAAACAGAAAATAAAAAAGCAGCATCTGTTTTGTTCTGTTTTCTTTTTCAAAGCAAGGTTTCTCTGTGTAGTCTTGGCTGTCCAGGACTCTTTTTGTAGAACAGGTTGGCCTAGAGCTCATAGAGACCTACCTGCCTCTGCTTTGTGAAGTGCTGTGATTAAAGGCCTGCACCGGCAAGCCTGGCTTAAAAGCAACATTGTAAGAAACCCAAAATTCAATAGGAATACAAATTCCTATGGTAGGTATGCTACCTACCATACACAGCTATTAAAAGAAACCATAATCATCAAAGAAATGCAAATCAAAATGACTCTGAGATTCCATCTTACACCCATCAGAATGGCTAAGATAAAAAAACTCAAGAGACACTACATGCTGGTGAGGATATGGAGAAAGAGGAACACTCCTTCATTGATGGTGGGAATGCAAACTGGTACAACCACTTTGGACATTTATCTCAGGAAACTGGGCATAGGGCTTCCTCAAGACCCAGCTATTCCACTCCTTGGAATAAACCCGGAAGATGCTCCTCCACACAATAAGGACATATATTCAACCATGTTCATAGCAGCCTTATTCATAATAGCCAGAACCTGGAAACAGCCTAAATGTTGTTCAATTGAAGAATGGACAAAGAAACTGTAGTACATTTACACCATGGAATACTACTCAGCTATTAAAAACAAGGAAATCCTGAAATTTGTGGACAAATGAATGGAGCTAGAAATGGTCATACTGAGTGAGTTAACCCAGAAGCAGAAACACTCACATGGTATATACTCACTTATAATTGGGCACTAGCCCAAAATGCATGTCCCATGAAAGTCTTCACTTACCAGGAGATTGGGATATATGTGAGGACATCCCACTGGGACTCTAGGTTAAACAAATATAGGAGATGGGGAAATAGAAGGACCCAGAGGATCCTAGAAAATTACAAGAAGAATATCATGATGGGTAGATTGGGGCCCAGGGGGGTCTGCTCAAGCTATTGCAGTATCTATGGACAATACAAGTAGTAAGCCTCAAACCCCTACTCTGATGTAGCCAATGGACAAGACATTCTCCACAGTAATGTGGAGAGCGGGGACTGACTTTGACATGAACTCTGGTGCCCCATATCTGACCACCTCCTCTTGGTGGGAAGCCTTATGGCACTCAAAGAAAGAATAAGCAGGCTACCAAGATGAGACTTGATAGCCTATGAGCATACTGTGGAGGAGGAGAATACAGTGAAAGCGGGAGGGAGGGAGAAATGGGAGGATAAAAGTGATGGGACAACAGTTGAGCTGTAGTCTGAATAAATTAATAAAAAAAGAAACCATAAATAATTAGGAACATTTAACATCAAATGCTTTTAACAGTCTTAATGATATGCTGTAGCTTCTCACAAAGCTACAGGCAGCATAAGAAACACAAACTGTTCTCTACAGAGAATCTCGTGAGCTTTTTAGAAACCTATATGGATTTTATCTTGAAGATCAAGTTGAATTTCACATCCTTAGTGGAACAATTGTATACACACTGCTCACATATAAGCGGGTGGCCATCTCTTTGTCCTCATCTTCCACTTCTTCTTCACCTTTTTGTTCATTTCTCTTCGAGTCTGTGAGCCAGCCAGGACCCTTCTTTCCTCTTTCACTTCTGCTCAGTAAGATATGCAGCAAGTTTTCATAGTTCTCCTTTAGGTTATCTGCCTTCTGTTCACATCTCATCTTTGGGAAATGTGGATAGAAAAAAAAAAAAAAACCCAGAAGGCAGATGGTGGTCTGTTAGGAGCTTTGAGATATTTTTCCTTTCTCTTATCAGCTTTGGAAGGACCATTCTTCATCTTGCTGCTATAGTGAGCTTTGTTACTTTGGCTCTATATTCAAATTTTCACTTTTCCTTTGCAGACATGGTCTTCCATCTCTTAATTCATTTCATAGAGAACCCAGTGAAACTGATGGAAGAGGTGGAGTGTTTCTTCTTCTGTTCCTCCCAGAAAGTCTTAATCAAGGTATGTATACAAGGGCAGTTTTCCCTCCAGCTTGTTTGGGCCTACTTTTGCCTATGTTGACAAAGCTGTGCCTACCTCACGTTCCTCCTGCTTGGTACAGCCTTAGGCGACATGGTACCAAGGCTGGATAGAAGTCCCCTCTATAGGTCCGTGAACTCAAGGAGCTCTCCTAAAGAGATGTTTTTAACAATGAAAACTTGAATTTGGCACTATGGAGTCATTGGTGATTTGGCAAGACAAATTGAAATGGAGAGTGAAAGGTCACCTCATTGTACTGTGAAAATGTGGCAACGTCAAAGGAGACATAACACAAACTGGGTGAATAGACTTTTTTTTTAATAATAAGAAAATTTTGTGACTATTTTATAGATAAGGAGATGAATCAAGATAAGGAAGAGACTGAATATTTAATGAAGAGGAAGTTGGAGGGTGAGCACCTGCAAGAGCTGTTTCAATGAATTTGATCTCTTGGCAAGAACTGGGGTAAAGTAAAACATGGATGCTTGGGTAGAGGTATAAATAGTGTTTAAAATGACGTAACTCAGTGGTCCCAATTGGTGTATTTAATCCAGGTAGTGATTAAGAGGTTGGCAGGCCAAGAATTCAGTTTATATAACTTTTTTGCCTCTTTTGAAACACATATTTTATTGAGACTAAATTTTTTTTACAATGGGATTAATCATAGCAAAGCAAATAATTTGGTGGCTTTTGGGATATTCGCAGCACTGTGCAGCTGCTAGTCCTCACATGTCCCCATCACACCTGCACACACTGAGCTACAGCAGTGCTCCCCGATGGGACGTTTCACTGGATATTGGATCAGTAGCCTTTTTTTCCTTGTGTTTTTACACACATTTTAGCACAACACAGGACATGCTTCTTTTTTATAAGGTTGAATAATACCCAATTGCATGGATATGCAATGTTTCTGTATGTGTTCATTTGCAGATATTCCTTCTATCCCCTGGCCGATGTAACACCACAGGGGCCTGAGTGTTCTCAAATCTGAACGAGATGTACTAGATGTGAACTGACAAAGCCTTGAATTCCTGATTCTCCAATTGACAAGTTCTGGGATTACAGGCCTGCGTGCCCATGTCCCGCTTAAATGACACACCTTTTAGGCAACCATTGCTGAATAATCTGAGGATGATTGTTCTTGGCTAGATCTGAAAGAAAAGCAGTCTACCTTTATTTCACAAAAACCCGTGAAGGAAGGACACTGGTTTCTTCATTCCTAGGTAGTCTAGATTTATAGTAACTTATTTTTCACTGGACTCAGGACCCCTGAAAGCTATGTTGGAAAGAAATGGTGCTGCTGAGGCCTGTCGCAGCAGTTCACTCTCTGGTACATGCTTGCCTTTGTAGACTAGCATGGGACCTTTAGACTCACACAGGAATTTGTCAATGATGTCTACATACCAGGAACCAGGTTATTTTCTAGCTTAAAAAAAAAAGACTTATGTATATGGGTCTTTGTGTGCATGTACATCTGCATACCAGAAGAGGGCATCAGCTCCCGTGGGACTACAGCTATAGACAGTTGCCATGTGGATGCTGGGAACTGAACTCAGGCCCTCTGGAGGAGCAGCCAGCACTCATAACCACTCAGCCATCCCTCAAGCTCCTATTTCTTAGCTTTTGAAGAAAATGATAACAAATTAAAGGGATCTCTAGGAGACTTCTGAGAAGCTGCTGTGGCTAGCTTGTCAGGTTGTACGTCAGTTTTCAAACACAGTAAAAATATCTGTGCACCTTGCATCAACAGGGGAAATGCTTTGATACTGGGACACAAGACATATAGCTCAATGGACTAGAGTAGAAGACTCAAATACAAAATCATCTAACTATTGCTCCTTAGTTTTTGAGAAACAAGTGAAAAAAATCACACCGAAGAGAAGATAGTCTCTTCAACAGAGAGCATTCTGGGAAAACTGGGTATCCTTACATTGAAAAATGATACACATCCTTACGTCACCTCCCGCACAATAATCACCTCCAACTGGATAGAAGACCTCAGCATATAACCTGAAACTTGGAAAATGACTAGAAGAAAAAGCAGGGAGCACATTTCAAGTAAAGGAATTGGTAAGGTCTTTTTAAGTAGAACTCCAGTGGCATAGGCAATATGGGAAACAGTTGACAAATGGGACTTGGTGGAACTAAAATTTTCTGTATAGCAATCTGGATGTTTGCAGGGAATATTCAGTTCTATGTATTTAACTTGGGTCACCTGTAAAAGCCATGGCATTAGAAAGGGACACAGGGAGACGTCATAAGGGAGAATGGGTAATATAAAAGTACAGGAGAGTATCAGAAATGGAGAGGTTCAAACAAGTATGAGGGTGGGGGAGACGGTTTGGGGAGGGAGGGTTAACCAAAGTGAAGGACTCACGAAAAGGTCATATGAGAATCTACTACTTTGTAAGCCAATTAAAAAAACCTAAGTTTAGAAAACATAGTTAGAAGAGAGCTGTCCGTCACAGTTGAATATTACTGTCCCTAAAAACCATAATTTATCAAATAAAAATCCCAGTTTGGGTGTGTGTGTAACGCTTCCTGAAGACACTCTGCAGTTTGACTGTAAGATGTAATAGAGAGAGCAAGCTGGAACTGAGCTGGGAGCTTTTCTCCCTGATGGATCGCTTTCATAGTACTAGAATGTACTAGGCAGGCTGCTAGGGCGTTTAAGGCATCCGTGCTGTTGTTACCCAGCTGTGAGCCCTGTGAACTATCAGGCCAACCTGCCATGCAAGATGTACCTGTGGGTACGAGAGTAGCACAGCTGTTCTCAGAGTGGATTTGAGGCCTGCTTCATAGGAGGAGATGCATGCCTGGTACTGCAAACCCAGTCAAAAACATCATAGATGGGCTGGAGACTTGGCTCAGTGCTTTAGAGCATTTGTTGTTTTTGCAGATGACTCGGGTTCAATTCCTAGCACGCACATGGCACTCACAACCATTTATAACTACAGTCCAAGGGGATGCAATGCCTTATGTTGATCTCCACAGAGGTATGCACGGGGTGCACATATACAGATGCAGGCAAAACACTAATAGACATAAAATATTAAAATAAGTAAAATATGGAAAATGAAGAAATAGCTATTATTGAGGAGGTCATAGGCTTCAAGGAGGAGGGGATCACTACTGTTTACCTAAATTGACATGATACCAAACTGCAGTTTAAATACTGTTTATATCCATAGAGAAATGCTACTCTTTCCTTTAATCAAATAAGCCCTTTTTAGTGGACAGTGGTGAGTGTATGGCTCAAGATAATTAGAATAAATGATTGTTGAATGCTTAGCTTTAAACATTTATATAACCCTCTGTAAGGTCAGGGAACATTGTGAAAGAGGGGAAAGGACAGAAAAAAATGTACAAGCTGGAACACAGTGAGAAGGTTGTGAAATGCAGTCCTCAGGGTGTGACACAGCAGTGCAAACATCGTCTCATGGCTGCTGTGCTTGCCTGCCTGTTCTGGGCCTGCACAAGCCTGGGCCTGCCATTAGCCAATCATGGATAGACAAGGAGCTCAGAGACCCTTAAGTCTTTCAGCTGAACTGCATGTAACTAATGAATTCTGGGAGATGGACAAGCATTGCCTTCCTCGTATACCAAACCGGTGAGCTCTAGTGAATGTTCCAAACCTGTGACCATCAGATGGTACTGTTTAAAAACAGTGGATTATAAAATAAAGCATGAAGGCATGAATGTAGCAAGGGGGCCTGTGGAGAGGAGTGGTGAATGACAGTGTTTGAAAGCAGATAAAAGAGGGTAGGCATGAAAGCAAACAGCATGTACTATATACAGATTTGCAATTGTCAAAGGACACATTTACTTAACTAAAAAAGAATAAGTTAAATAAGTCTATTGAATATTTGTTCTCGAGAATGAGGAAATAGAAGGATCCAGAGGGTCCTGGAAAACTACAGGCGGGTCTGGGCCCTGTTGTCCTCCTCAAACTATGGCACCAGCCAAGGAAAATATAGGCAGTAAACTTCGAACCCCTACCCAGTCTAGCCGATGGACAGGACATGCTCCACCGTTAAGTGGAGAAGGAGATCTGACTTTCACACAAACTCTGGTGCCCCATATTGGACCATGTCCCTTGGATGGGGAGGCCTGGTGGCACTCAGAGGAAGGATAATAGGTCACCAAGAAGAGACTCGATACCCTATGAGCATATACAGGGGGAGGAGGTCCCCCTCAGTCACAGACATAGGGGAAGGGAGTAGGGGGGGAAGCGGGAGGGAGGGAGGAATGGGAGGATACAAGGGATGGGCTAACAATTGAGATGTAATATGAATAAATTAATAAAAAATTAAAAAAAAGAATATTTGTTCTCAACTGTCAAATATCACAAGGATATTTGGAATTTCCTAAACAGATTTTTTTTGTATATTTGTTTCACTTAGTCTGGGTTGGCCTCCAACTCATTATGTAGTAAGGATAATGTGGTGGTTTGAATAGGTATGGCCTCCATAGACTTATGGGTTTGACTACTTGGCCCATAGGAGAGGCACTATTAGGAGGTGTAGCCTTCTTGGAGGAAGTGTGTCATTGTCGGGGAAGGCTTTGAGGTTTCTTATATGCTCAGGCTACACCCAGTGTGGCACATAGTCTCCTTCTGCTGTCTGTGAATCCAGATGTAGAACTCTCAGCTCCTTCTCCAGCGCCATGTCTGCCTGCATGCTGCCATGCTTCCTGCCGTGATGATAGTGGAGTAAACCTCTGTAGCTGTAAGCCAGTCCCAATTAAATGTTTTTCTTTATAAGATTTGCCATGGTCATGGTATTTCCTCACAGCAATAAAAACCTTAACTAAGACATTATGTTTTGGGTGCCTATGGTCTCATAAAATGAATTTGGCAATGTTCTTTTTTTTCTATTTTGTGGAATAGTTAGAAGAGTACCGACCTTAGCTCTTCTTTGAAAGTCTGATGGAACTGTGTGCTAAATTTGTCTTGTCCTTAGTTTGGTTGAGAGACTTTTAATGACTGCTTCTCTTTCCTTAAGGGTTATAGGTTTATTTAAATCGTTTATCTTGATTTAACTTTGGTAAGTGGCATCTATTGAGAATAATATCTATTTCTTTTAGATTTTCTAATTTTATGGGTACAATTTGGATTTCTGCAGTATCTGTTGTAATGTCTCCCTTTTCATTTCTGATTTTGTTGATTTGGATATTTTCTCTCTGTCTTTTAGTTAGTTTGGCTAAGGGTTTGTCTATCTTGTTGATTTTCTCAAAGAACCAACTTTTTGTTTCACTGATTCTTTTTTTAAAAATTTATTTATTTATTCATTCATATTACATCTCAATTGTTATCCCATCCCTTCTATCCTCCCATTCCTCCCTCCCTCCCACTCTCACCCTATTCCCCTCCCCTATGACTGTGACTGAGGGGGACCTCCTCCCTCTGTATATGATCATAGGGTATAAAGTCTCTTCTTGGTAACCTGCTGTCCTTCCCCTGTGTGCCACTGAGCCTCCCCATCCAGGGGACATGGTCCAATATGGGGCACCAGAGTTCATGTGAAAGTTAGTTCTGACTCTTCACTCAACTGTGGAGAATGTCCTGTCCATTGGCTAGATCTGGGTATGGGTTCGAAGTTTACTGCACGTAGTTTGAGCAGGACCCCTGGGCCCAGATCCGCCCATCATAATGTTCTTCTTGTAGGTTTCTAGGACCCTCTGGATCCTTGACAAATATTATTGTAATGTGTTTTTAGCTAAATAAAATTCCAGAAGAACTATGAAATATGAAGATCAAACGTTAACCCAGAGATTGCTCAAGCTATTTCCATTTTCCTATTGTTACATGCAAACACCATATTCACATAATTCTGTTGTCCTTTGGGTGTGGTCTCTTTCTTTCTCGGTCTCTGTGTGTGGAGCGGTGTGTGTGTGTGTGTGTGTGTTTTCACTGATTCTTGGTATTGTCTCTTTGTTTCTGCTTTGTCTACTTTTCCTGCCATCTACTCCTCTTGGATGTGTTCACTTCTTTTTCTTGTAGAGCTTTCAGGTGTGCTGTTAAGTTTTCTCATTTGTTTATTTATTTACTCACTTTACTTCCTGATCTCATCTTTCCCCCAGTCCCACCTTATACACCCCTCCTCCCTATTCTCCCTTCTCCTTCTTCTCAGAGAAGGGGGAGGTCCTTCATGGGTACCAAACCATCCTGGCACATTAAGTCTTTGCAGAATTAGGTGAATCCCCTGCCACTGAGGCTAGACAAGGCAGCCTGGTTAGGAGAATGGGCTCCAAAGGCAGGTCTCAGAGTCAGAGATGGCCCCGGCTCCAGTTGCTGGGGGATCCACACGAAGATCAAGCTGCACATCTGCTACCTATGTGCATGGGCCTTAGGGCCAGTCCATGCATGCTCAATGGTTGGTGGTTCAGTCTCTGTGAGCCCCCATGGGTCCAGGTTAGTTTAGTCTGTAGGTTTTCTTGTGGAGTCCTTGACCTCTTCAGCTCTCTCAACTCGTCCATATGACTCCCTGAGCTCTGTCTAATGTTTGGCTGTGGGACTCTGCATCTGTTTCCATCAACTGCTGGGCGAAGCCTCTCAGAGGAGTTATGCTAGGCTCCTGCCTGCAAACATAGCATAGGAGCATTAATAGTGTCAGGGGTTGGCCCTCTCCCATGGAATGGATCTCAGGTTGGGCCAGTCATTGGTTTGTTATTCCGTTGATCTTTGCTCCATCTGTGTCCCTATACTTGTAGGCAGGACAGATTTTGGGTTGAAGGTTTTGTGAGTGGGTTGGTGTCCTTATTCCTCCACTGGAAGTCCTGCCTGGCTACAGGAGGTAGCCACGTGAGATTCCACATCACCACTGCTTGGAGTATCAGCTAGGATGGCCTCCATAAACTTCCTGGGGCCTTCCCTATCCCAGGTCTCAGGCATGTTCTAGTAATGCCCCTCCCTCGAATTTCTGTTCTTTCACCCTGCCCTCTCTCTTCTACTCTCCCTATTCCTAATCTCACCCCTGGTACCCAGCCCCCAATCCCCTTTCCTACTCAGGTCCCTCTCTCCATCCACTTCGAATGCCTATTTAACTTTTCCTTCTGAGTGAGATTCAGGCATCCTCCCTTGGGCCCTCCTTTTTACTCAGCTTCTTTGGGTCTGTCGATTGTAGCATGGCTATCTTGTACTTTATGGTTACTATTCAGTTATAGGTGAGTGCATGTGTGTCTTTTAGGGTCTGGGCTCCTCACTCAGGTAGGCACTTAGTGCTGTGAACTTTCTTTTTAGCATCACTTTCATCACCCCTCATAAGCTTAGTTATGTTGTGTATTCATTTTCATTGAATTCTAGGATTCTAATTTCTTTCTTGTTTCTTGTTTCTTCTTTCTTGACCCATTTTTCTTATTTATTTATTTATTTATTTATTTATTTATTTTTCCATTTTTCATCCAGTAGAGAGTTGTTAAGTAGGAGCAGTAAGGTGCTTTCTGACATCCCAGTGGACAGGGAGGTAGAGATGGGACTGGAAGAGGAGCTGAAAGGTGAAGCTAAGGGCCTGCCCACAGGGAACATTTCCTCCAGGTAGGCCCTACTTCCAAAGTTTCCACAGTCTCTGAAAAAGAGTCATGAATGGACCGGGTGCTCAAACACATGACCTGTTGGGTATATTTCACATCTAACATAACATTCTTCTACCAATATATATTTTTATTTTAAATTAAATTAATAATTTTAATATTGTAATGAGATTCCATCCCATCGCCCTTGAATTTGAGTTCTCAATGTTTTCTCAATACCGTTAGAATAAATGCAAACTCCCAAAAACCTATGAGTGCAGGCTTGTCCCTACGTGTCTGGCTGAGATTCACATCTGCCCCACCCAACACTGTCTGAGCAACAGTCCTGCTGGTCTTCTTTCAGCCTTTCAGATTTCAGAGTGTGCACAGACTGCTTTGGAGTCTTGTTGAAGCACACATTTCAGGGCTCTGGAATGAGGCCAGAGTGTCTGCATTTGTAACTGGCTCCAAGTGATATGGAGGCTGCCGGCCCACTGAGTACAGAGGCTTGCCAGTCAAATACTCTGCTTTACATAATCTTGCATGCATGCTTCTTGCTTTCCTCAACATTCTCTTCTCTTATACGTTTGTGGCAGATCTTAATTATTTTTACTTCTTTGGGAAGTCTTCGCTGATTGCAGCCAAGCCACCTTCTCCCAGTTCTACTGTGAAGTCAGATGGTGTCTTGTGCTCTCCTGAATACTCACCGTGGCTAAGTTCTGCACTTTTCACAGACTCTTTTTTCCTCTCTAATATTTGTTTTCCACAACTAGACCATAGAGGCCACAATGGAGTAACTTCAAATGTTTCTGATTTCCATTTGTCCTCAAATCCTAACATAATGTGGGCTTCTCAGGAAAGACATTTAATAAGTACTTGTTAAATAAGTGTGTCAGTGCTATCAAGTCCCCAAGAACATTCCTCACAACCGTGGTTAAGGGGAGAGTTAGTAAAGAGACCAATGCAATAACTATTCCGACCTTCAGAGAGAAGTAGCTTTGTTTTCCTTCGCTGTCACAGGCATTCTGTCATTTCTGTTCTGGGCCACTTCTAATGACATCAGTAGCCACATCACACATTTTGGATGGGTTTCTGTGTTGGGCTGTTTAGCTAATATGCTGACTGGGAACTAAAAACCACACCTTTTTGGGCAACAGAGCATCCCCCTGCCTTTTCCAAATAACAGGGCCTTGATTGGTCATTTGGGAAGCAAGGCATCAAGGGTCTTGGTGTCCACTCAGGCTGCTGAGCAGAGTAAGGTTGTCCAGGTTGTAGTGTAGCTCTGTGGGGCAGCCCTTGTTGCCGTGTCACTGGTTTGGGTTACTCTCAGCTGTATGGCTCCCCATTTTTGGCAGCTCAGCTGACCTTCCTGTTTCTGTATGAAGTGTCTTCTGGTTCCTGGTTAAACTTCCACTGATTATCTTCCACGAGCAGTTGTTTGTTCATAGGTTCTACCTCTTCCTGCTTTCTGGGACTTGACACGTCTGTTGGATGCATCCTTAGCATTCCTCTCTGTTCTCTGCTATCCGTCTTTTCCATCTTCTTTATGCCTACATTGGGTTTTTTTTTTTTTTTTTTTTTTAACTACTGTTTTATTTAATCACTATTTTGCTTTTTTCTTATTCTTGGGCCACAAGCCTAGGGCACTGATAAACCTGTCTCAAATTTGTTTCCTTTGAGTTCTATGCACCTCAAGGACCAAGTACATCTGTTGGACAGTGTGTTCACATGACTGGTGTAGAGGAGGTTGTGAAATATTTATAAACTCACTGATTCCCTTTATTAAACAGTTGGAGCTTAAAATCAGCCAGGGTAAGAGTATTATCCACCACAAGTTATCCCAGAACTATTTGCCCACAGCTCTGAATGGAATAGAAAGCAAATTTCTCCTTCCAAGAAGCATTTGGGCCATTTCCTGTGGTTGCATTACTGCCTGTCTCTGCTTTCCCGGTAGGGCAGTCAAACTGGCAAGTATTTTGCCTGGCTGTTTTCCTTTAACCTTGTCAGTCACAGGGCTTCCAAAGCAGACAGAGACCCCTTTCACCACCCATGCTGCCCTCACAGCTGCTGTGCTTATGCTGGAGGTTGAGTCTTCTGGGAAGCAAACTCTGAAAGGAGGGAAGGGAGAGGAGGAGATCAGTGACGGCGTAGTCAGCAGCTCTATGGGTGGGACTAGCAATCAGACCAGAGCTCCTCATGAGCAAGGCAGGTCCCTTTAGAGAGGCTGTGTCCCAGGAAGGAACTTAGCTGAAAGTCACTGGCTACCAACCATCTTCATAGGTGGGAGAAAGAGAGAATCTGCCTTGGAAGGAAATCTGATGGCGCACGCGCGCACACACACACACACACACACACACACACACACACACACACACACTGCCTATACGTGAGAGAGAAAAACTCATTAAAAGTTATTAAAAAGACAACTTTTTCCTAGAGCATATTGAAATTGTTTTTAATGAGTTTCCTAGCAAGAAATCTTTAGTCATTTAAAGCACATCTTTAAAGGTTGGAACTCCTGATTTATAAAGTTCTTCCATCTTTCAGAGCCTTTCTGTCCTCAAGAAGAATTTTGTCCCCAGTAACCTCACTTTCAGAATCAGAGGAGAAAATAATTGCCATTTAATAATACCACACTTGTCAGGCCTGATCACCCGTGCTCTAACTGTATTCTTTCCCTTCAGAAGAACTTGTGTCTCCAGCAGCCACAGTGGTATTCCCGGTATTTCCATAGTCAGCCCATAAATGTTTTGAGTAAAGGTTCTTAAACGTGTCACCAACTTGAATTTTCAAACTTCATTATGAAACGACAGTCTTCGTCATCTTTGTTATCTGTAAGGGTCTTGCATGCTTTCAGTTCAAGCTCTTATTTCCTTTTTTAGATAAACTAGCCAGATCTTTATCTTTCCATTTTCTTCCCCCTTCCCTTCCTTTTATCTAAATTATACTAGGAGAAAAAGGAATATGAAGTTGATGTGTTGTGTGTGTGGGTGGGGAGGGGGAGCGGTGGTATTTGAGGCTACCTTCCCTCCTTTAGACTAGAGTAGAATCGTGGGATACATAACCATTGGCCAATTATGAATGGGTGATAATCTTTCCACAAAGACAGAGTTGGGTCTTGTATAGGAGATGTTTGAACTAAAGATCCCCAAGTTCTGTTTCTAGGTTGCTACAAAGGCTTCATGGCGCCCCTGAAGGAATGCAAGTACCCAAGAACTGGCTAAAATGTTTTCTTGCATCTGTATAGAAGGAAGAACAGATATATTTGGAGGCAAATGAAGTTTTCACACAGTTTTTCTGGGAGGAAAATGTGGAACTCATGGTAGGAAATTATTCCTAAACCAAGTTGGACAGCGCACAAAAGAGAATGATTTCCATACACTGAGGCTTCAGCCACCTGCGCCTTCCTATTGCAGAGTCTCGTGTACCCAGAGGAAAGCAGTCACCTTGGGAAGCCCCCTGAGAGTTCTTTATAACTGGCATTCCTCGCCCTTTCCTGGTGCGTTCTGGAGTAAGTATAGAAAGCAGTGATGAACGCACAAGAAAATAGGGCAGAGCATTGATGACACTGCACCAGAGTGCTTGTACTTCTTTCTGGGCATTAAAGTTACAGAGGGGAGGAAAGGTTGGATTCCATGGCCCCTTTTACTAATGAGGGGAAGCAGGAAGAGCAGACACTGTTGAGTGACTTGCCTAGCATCATGTACCCCGTTATCATCAGCTGGGGTCAGAAAACCAGTCGTGGTTTGGATTATGACTCCATCAATTTCTACTTTTATATCATTAGCCATTCTTTCGAAACTGTTCATTGATCTGTGCCTCGTATGGGGTGTCGTGCCAGGCCGTGTCGGTAAAGGACTGGATTAGTTAGACCTAGGCTTGATCTCATGGAGTTTGCTCAGAACTCTAAGGTGGGATAAAAATTAATGCCGTGAAATATACTGTTGAGTTAATTAGATGACAATCGAACAGAGACATTCTTGGCATAGTTGTGCTGACCAAAGCTAGGTGAGTGTCTTGCAGGGGAAGCTAAGTGGAGAAAGGCTTGCCCTTCTCATGTTAATGAGGTCAAGACAAGAAGGTCAAAGGCTTTCCTTCAGTTCCTTAGCCTTAGTAGGTTTTACTCTTGTTTCTAACCCGGAAGCTGAGTGGCCAACCCATGTTTCCTCTGCTATAGTTGATAGTCTTTAAAAGGTTTCTCAGTCTGATGTTATCAGAAGTATCTTATTTACCTTTTTTGATTTAAACTTTTTATTGAGTGGAAATGCTTGCCAATATGAGATAAAAAAGACAAGTTGGTACAGTAATGTACGTGACAGTGGTTTTAGACTCAGTGCCTGGAGAAAGACTCTAGGAGAATCAAAGGTGAAGACAGAGTTATGCTTCCCATAGGAACTTGTCAGCAGCAGCAGTTGGGTGAGAACTGTGAAACGATGGAATGGGAATGCATTTGGATACACTCTGTAAAACTGCTGCATTCCTCTGTGACAGTGCTGAGAATAGATTTAGGGCCTCACATTACAAAGTGCTCTCCTTCTAGGCTGTATTCCCACTCTTTGTGTGTGATTTTTGACCAGAAAACTTGACAGTGACCCACAGTTCAAACAAATATATTCTATTGCATGTTTCAAAACCAATTTGAAAAGAATAAAATAAAAACTGAAACCAAACTGATTTAATAAATGTTTATTCACCTATTTTTTTTTTATGCAAAGTCCATACTTAATTTTAAATGTGTTTGACTCACTTTCCTTCTTTGCAGGGCAAGGCTAAAAGAATTTGTTTATTTGTCTATTTATTAAAATGAATTCCTCTAGCCTGTCTCCTTTCAGACGTCCATAGACAAAACCCCAGGTGTCCCTACCTTTACTCCACTCTTTGGATTACTTAAGTCTTTCTTTCTCCGCCTCGTAACCACAGGGTGAAATTACTATATTCAAAACCACCTGCACCTCAGTTCACTGGATCCAGCACATTTACATCCCATCTGTTAACTTCCAGGCTTTTCCATTTCGATCAGGGCTGGGTGCACAATTAGAAGCTCCTGGCAAGCTATTAACATGTTCAGCCGCCTGTGCTCCACCTAGAGTATCTGAATCTATTGTTTCACGGGCATGCTAGCACATCATTGCTTTCAAAAAAATCCTTACACGATTACAGTAACCAGCCGGCATTGAGAACCAGAATGTCTTGAGAAGTCACTCCATTCTTGTAGACTCCAGTTGATTATTCTCTTCTCCTTCAAAATCCTAAGTTCTTATCCAGGCTCTGCTTATTCTGTATGTCTGGGTACATAAGAAAGCAGGAAAATCGAGTGTGTCAGTCAGCTAAATTTCTCTTTCTTCCTTTCTTATAGTTCTGGACCTAATTCATGGAATAGTGCTCCCTGTGTTCATGGGAGTCTTCTCTTTAGTTATTTCACTCTGGAAATGTCTTTACTAACACAACTAATAGTTGGTCTCACTAATGCCCGAGTCATTTTCAGTATTTATTAGGCTGTATTGGTTATAAGTGATGAGTGTCATTATGATAGTGTCATGCATATATATATATAATACCTTTTAAAAATCATATTTACCCCCTTCTCTTTCCCTCCCCCACTCCTGCTCATCTTCCTCTTACCAACTAGAAGCGGTATTTTTAAAAAGTATTTAACTTTTCTCTTGATAATTTCATACATAAGTACTATATTTACATAACTTATATCCCAACCTCTCCCATCTTCAATCCCTCCCATGTTACCTCTATTCTTTCTTAAATTCATAGCCTTTTCTTATTACATATATATGTACATATGAATATAGCTCAATGAATCCATTTAGCATGGCTTACATAGGTAGCTGTTTAAGGGTGACCAACTGGGAAAATTTTTCTAAATTTTATACATTAGATGATTAGGGGTTACAGGAGAATAAGATCCTTCTTCTCTTTCTCCCTCCCCTCTTTTCTTCCTTCTTCTCTTCCATTCTGGAGATCGAACCCGGGATCCTCATGCATGCTAAGCAAGCAATCAAACACTGAATTATACCTTCAGCCTCAAGATTCCTTTTATGTTTGTTAGTATACATTATATATAGTTATGCATTTATATGTAGTATATGTTTTACTTACATATTTATTTATTAACAATTTCACAAGTGTAAACTGTGTATCTTGATTATGTGCACCCAACATTGCTTTTGTAAAGCCTTTTTGTTTCCATGATCTGGCTATTATGAATAAGGCTGCTATGAACATGGTTGAGCAAATGTTCTTGTTGTGTGCTGGAGCATCTTCTGGGTATATTCCAAGGAGTGGAATAGCTGGGTCTTGAGGAAGCCTTATTCCCAGTTTTCTGAGATAGCACCAGATAGATTTCCGAAGTGGCTGTACTAGTCTGCATTCCCACCAGCAATGAAGGAGTGTTCCTCTCTCTCCACATCCTCGCCAGCATGTGGTGTCACTTGAATTTTTTATCTTAGCCATTCTGATGGGTGTAAGATGGAATCTCAGAGTTGTTTTGATTTGCATTTCCCTGATGATTAAAGATGTTGAGCATTTCTTTAAGTGTTTCTCAGCCATTCGATATTCCTCTGTTGAGAATTCTCTGTTTAGTTCTGAGCCCCATTTCTCAATTGGGTTATTTGGTTTGGTGGTGTTTAATTTCTTGAGTTCTTTATATATTTGGATATTAGACCTTTGTCAGATGTAGCATTGGTGAAGATCTTTTCCCTGTCTGTAGGTGGTCGCTTTGTTCTGTTGACAGTGTGTCTTGCCTTACAGAAGCTTCTCAGCCTCATGAGGTCCCATTTATTAATTGTTGACCTTAAGGCCTGAGGTGTTGATATTCTGTTAAGGAAGTTGTCTCCTGTGCCAATGTGTTCCAGACTCTTCCCCACTTTTTTTTTTCTAACCAGTTTAGTGTCTCTGGTTTTATGTTGAGGTCTTTGATCCATTTGGACTTTAGTTTTGTGCATGGTGACAAATATGGGTCTTATTGGATTTTTTAAGCACATAGACATCCAGTTAGGCCAGCACCATTTGTTGAAGGTGCTGTCCTTTTTCCATTGAATAGATTGGGCTTCTTTGTCAAAAATCAAGTGGCCATATGTATATGGATTCATTTCTGGGTCTTCGATTCAATTCTACTGATCAACCAGCTTATTGCTGTGCCAGTACCATGCCATTTTAATTACTGTTGATTTATAGTACAGTTTGAGATCAGGTATGGAGATTCCCCTGGAGGATCTTTTATTGTACAAGACTGTTTTGGCTATTCTGGGTTTTTTGTTTTTCCATATGAAGATGAGAATTGACCTTTCAATGTCCTTAAAAAATTGTGAAGGTATTTTGATAGGGATTGCATTGAATCTGTAAATTGCTTTTGGTAAGATGGCCATTTTTACTATGTTGATTCTCCTGATCCACAAGCAAGGAAGATCATTCCATCTTCTCATGTATTCTTCAATCTCTTTCTTCAGAGTTTGGAACTTTGTTTTCAAACAAGTCCTTTACTTGCTTGGTTAGAGTAATTTCTAAATATTTTATATTGCTTGTAGCTAACATGAAGGGTGTAGTTTTCCTAATTTCTTCAGTGAATAAAGAAACTGTGGTACATTTACACTATGGAATACTACTCAGCTATTAAAAACAAGGAATTCCTGATATTTGTTGGCAAAAGGGTTGAACTATAAATAATCATAATGAGTGAGTTAACCCAGAAGTAGAAAGAGTCAAATGGTATATACTCACTTATATCTGCACACTAGCCCAAGGGGCATGTCCCATGAAAGTCTTCACTTACCAGGAAAGTGGGACAGAGAGGAAGACTTCCTGTTGAGACTCTAGGTGAGAGAAGCATGGGAGAATGGGGAAATAGAAGGATCCAGAGGGTCTTCGAAAGCTACAAGTAGAACATTATGGTGGGCAGATCTGAGCCAAGGGGTCCTGCTCAAACCATGGCACCATCCAAGGACAATATGTGCAGTAAACTTCAAACCCCTACCCAGATCTACCCAATGGACAGGACATTCTCCACAGTTGAGTGGAGAGTCGAGACTGACTTTCACACAAACTCTGGTGCCCCATATTTGACCATGTCCCCTGGATGGGGAGGCCTGGCAGCACTCAGAAGAAGGATAGCAGGCTAACAAGAAAAGACTTGATAATCTATGAGCATATATAGGGGGAATAAGTCCTCCTCAGTCACAGTCATAGGGGAGGGGAGTAAGGGGAAAATGGGAGGGAGGGAGGAATAGGAGGATACAAGGGATGGGATAACAATGGAGATGTAATATGAATAAATTAATAAAATAGGTTAAAAATAAAGCTTTTTTTGGTTGATGCCTTTGCTGAAATGTATCACTTCTGTAAGTTGTGCTGCTCAGGGTTTGGGAATGAGTACCCTTTAAGGAGTCAGCATCACCTACTGTGATGTCCTTCTCCTTACCAAAATAAGCATTCAGTCTGAAGTAAATATTCTAACTACCAAAGAGTGGGCTTGTCAGTTAATTTTCAGAGAACTTCTTCATTAGAAAGACTGACTCCTATTTCTGACTATACTACTAAGCCATGTGACCCTAAGTATGCTAAAGAGCATTGGGTATTTCACATTGTAAATGGAGATAAAAATGCTTCACATGGGTATTTGGAAAACACCTTAAGGTCTGTAATAATCTTCAGTAGGCACGTTGAAGTCAACAAAGTCTTTTCATATGTAGAACTGGGGTTCCTTTCCTAATATTAAAATGGGTCATGTAGTTTTCTTAAAGGATGCACACAGGGTTAAGATTATATTTTCTAAAAGAACAAATGGATGACAAAAAGAATTATTAAACATCTATATATACATCTCCCCTTCTACATTAATTCTGTGTTTTGTCTAAACTTATAAGAGAATATTTTATAGTCTCAAAATCTTGATCCATATGCCAAGCTTTTTGTCTAATTTAAAGCTACTGAAATGGACTGAAACCTTTGTTTCAGTAAAATTTATTTTACTAACTAATGGAGGTGTTATTCATAAACAAGCAAGCCCAGCTGCTAGTGGAGTCCTGTTTTCCCTGGGATAGCTTAGTTCTTTTTGGAGGAGACCCATAAACCAAAATCCACGGAGAAGGGTAAGCCAGGAACTATCCATCATTGCTGGCCCATGCATTATGTCTTTACCTCACGTTGCATGGGGAGTTGGTCTGCCATGTATTTTATCACTTGCTGTCTGAGGCTAGGGACCAGATAGGGTTACCCTGAAATCTCCTCTGGTGTGACTGAGATGCACTTCTCCAGACTGATGGCATTTTCCGGCATCTGTAGGTCTTAGAGATATAAAAAGCCGCTTAAAGAATGCCAAGGGAGTGGTTCTGCTACTTCTAAGTAGGCCACAAACCAGAATTAGGGCTGGGGTGTGGGTGGGTGTGGGATGTGAGTGGTGGGGGTGTAGGCGGGTGGGGGGGCGTGAGCGCACTAACAAAAGTGAGAAGAGAAAAAGCAGGAAGTAAACCAAGATAGCAGTATAAACATAAGCTCAGTACAGGACAGAAGACATGGGAAATAAAGTGAAAGAAGGAACATGCCAATGGAAAGAAACCGGAAGGCCCCTGAGGCCAAATCTCAGGAAGTTGCTTAGGTTTAATGTGCTCAGAGGATAGGGTGGGTTAGAATAAGTCCATGAAGTTCTCAAGGTCCGATATGTGTGTGTCTGTTTTCCAGGAAGCCTTTTGTTTTCACAGTATTTACAAATTTCTCATCACTCTGCCCTTTCAGTACAGAGACTAGTGAGAGGGCAAATTTGTGAGACAGCCAGCAAACAAACCAATAAAACCCAAGCCTTTTAGTTTGGGTTTTATAGTCCGCACTTTGAGGAACATTTAAACTTTAAATTGCTTTGGGCATTTGTGTGTAAAATGTTCACTTTCACTTTTGACATTTACGTCTTTAATCACTTTTGACTTGAGTTTTGCATATGGCTTAAGATAAAGGTCCTTGTGCACAGATATTCAGTCATCCCAGTCTCATTGATTGTTAAGACTACCCTCTTCCCTTTGGCTGTTCTTGGCACCTTTGTTTGAAATCAATTGACCATGAATCCACAGGTTTGTTTCTCTGCTCTGTGCCCTGTTCCACTGGCTGATGAGTCTGTTTTAGTGCCAGCTCCATGCTGTTCTCCCTAGCAGAGGCTCAGTCTAGGGTTGTGAAAATTGGTTACATCATCACATATTTTTGTAGACTTCCCAAAAGACAACGCGGCCTGCAGAACGCTACTCTAGTTCCTTTCTGATGTTCTTTCCCCAATCTTTGTGTCAAATGCAGTGGCCTTGGAGACACAGTTAGCAACAGGCTAACCTTAGCAACAGCCCAGTTAGGGAGGCATTTAGGTGGGTTCGAAGATATTTAGGGGCTTTAGGTAACTTGAGTTGTAACGAGGAGTCCTAGATGTCAGTTTGACAGTATCCGAAATCACCTAGGGAACAAGCCTCTGGGTGTGCCTATGAGGAGTTTTCTTGATTAGTTTAGTAGAGGTGCGAGAATCAACCCAAATATGGGCAGAATTCTGGACTGAATAAAAAGGAGAAAGCAAAAGGAACGTAAGTTTTATTCATTCGTTAATTAATTTAGACTGCATACAGTGTGACCAGTTGCTTCAAGCTCTTGCTGCCAGGATTTCTCCACAACTATGTACTGTGACTTCAAACTGGGAGACAATCGAACCCTCACTTCCTTAAGTTTTTTCTCTGGTAATTTTGTTACAGCAATGAGAAAAGTAACTAAGACAAGGAAGCAATAACCAAAAAAAGACCAGAAGTGCTCAACTTTATGATTTCAGTGGACCATTCCATGAGAGGGAAATATGAGAAAATTCTATTTCAGAAAAACTACATTCTTTATAAAAATTAATTTATTTCTTATTTTAAAATTTCTTTCATGATATACACTTTGGTCATATTCTTTCCCTTCTCATAACACATGTGTGCGTGCTCTCTCTCTCACCAAAAATGAAAATAAAAATAAGCAATAAGACAATAAATAACAAAACAAAAAGCACACAGAAAACATGGTGTCTGTTTTGTGTTAGCCAACTACTCCTGGGCGTGCAGCCTGGCATGGAGTGTGGTACATATATCCAGCGACACTCCATTGGAGAAAACTTATCTTCCTGTCCCAGCAGGTACCAATCACAAATAGCTTCCTGGTTCGGGTAGGACTTTGTATCCATATCCTCTTCTCTGGTTTGAAATTATGCAGGTGTGGTGCATGCTGCTACAGTGTTTGCAAATTCCAATATATGTAAGTCCTGTTTTTCCTGGATGATGCTGTTTTCCTGGAGTCATCCACCACATTTGGCCATTAGGGTCTTTCGACCATCTTTTCTGCATAGCTCCCTGAACCCTGAGGGGACGGGATTGATAAAGATCTACCATTTATGCATGAGTGATGCAAAGTCTCATTGTTTTCACCTTGTCCAGTTGTGGCCTCTGCTTAGTTACCATCTACTTCAAGAAGACATTTGGATGAGGACTCAGCCATGCTCTGATAGACTGGCATATCAGTTTGTCTTTAGGACCAATTTTATTGCTATGCTCACTTGGCAGAATAATACTAGTAGGATATCCACTAGCGCCCATGACCTACCTAGTCTCAGGTTTATGATAATTTTAGCAATGTTCACTATGGTTCCATCTCATGGAATGGGCCTTAAATCCAATCAAAACGTGTTTGGTTAGTCCTGTATCAGTTAGGCCACTATTGCACCAGTTTATCTTGTGGGCAGGTCACTATTGTGTAAGTCACAGGGTTTGTAACTAGGAGGAATTGGTGATTGCTTCTCCCCTGGTAGTGCAAAAAGTACCTTCAGCACCATGAATGTTAGTCAGTAGGAGTGAAGTTTCTAGTTGGACACAAGCTTAATTTTTCCATGTTTGATAGTGTAAGTAAGTGATGTCTTCAGCAATAGCACCTTACCGTCAGGTTGTGGAGGTACCTAATCACCCCGGCAATGGTTTGTGTTATTAGGAGGAATTCTATGCGACCTCTTTGGCCAGCGACTCAACAAAATTTAACCAATTCTTGGTTAAAGAGATTTTGCTTGGTGGTGTAAAGTTTCTTAGTTGGGGCATTTATCTCCCCATTACATGGTGTCTCCACTTAAGTTCCTTTCATATGTATATGTTTTAGGGAGCAGCTAGACTAACATGTTTCCATACGACTTTTCAAAAGTCCTTTAGTGTTAGTAGCCCTTCCTTGTATTCCCTCCTTCATTCGACCCCCACCCATCCCTATTTCATTCTCCTTATTCTTGTTTCCTTTTATCTCTTTATAACAACTATATTCTTTTTCATCTGCTTTGGAAGATCCTCCTACCCCAGGTCCCTTATTAGAAGCTCAGTCTCATTGAAACACACACAGCTAAATGTTAAAAGCTAACATCTGCAAATAAGGGAAGGCATGCAACATTTGTCTTTTTGCTTCTGGGTTACTTCACTGCTGCACTGACTTCTTTTTTATTTTTTATTATTTATATATTTTTAATTTTAGAGACAAATGAAATTTTATTTAAAAAACAAGCCACTTGGAAAATATATTGCAGGCTTGACACAGCAAACAGACGGTTTCAAATAATTGGTATAAATACAACATAGTACTTATCCAAAAGATAAGGTGACATGTTGGGCCAGCAACACTAAACTGCAGAGTCCCAGGCAAAACTGATGTTTGGCTAGATCTGGGTAGGGGTTTAAAGTTTACTGCCTGTATTGTCCTTGGCTGGTGCCTTAATTTGAGCGGGACCACTTGGCCAAAATCTGCCTATCATAATGTTCTACTTGTAGGTTTCTAGGACCCACTGGATCCTTCTACTTTGCTATTCTCACATGGTTCTCTCATCTAGAGTCCCAATAGGATGTCCTCCCCTCTGTCCCAGTTTCCTGGTAAGTGAAGGCTTTCATGGGACATGCCCCTTGGGCTAGTATGCAGATATAAGTGAGTATATACCATTTGAGTCTTTCTGCTTCTGGGTTAACTCACTCATTATGATCTCAGAACAGTCTCCACACTTGAGTGGAGAGTGGGATGTGACTTTCTCACGTACTCTGGTGCCTCACATTTGACTATGTCCCCTGGAGGGGGAGACCTGGTGGCACTCAGAGGAATGACAGCAGGTCACTGAGAAGAGACTTGATACCCTATGAGCATATACAGGGGGAGGTAATCCCTCTGAGGAACAGTCATAGGGGAGGGGAATAAGGAGAAAATGGGAGGGAGGGAAGAATGGGAGGATACAAGGGATGGGATAACCATTGAGATGTAACAAAAAAAACCTGATGTTTGGTAAGAGGTCTTGTGCCTATCTTGCTCTGGCATGGTCCTAGCTTTCCTTGGCCCATGTTGCTTACTTTTAGGCCTCCTTGTTGCCAGGGGATTACCACTGTGAGGCTGTGTGAATTCAGGGGCTGGATAATACTGGGTTTGGACTTTTATTCTGATGTAAAGTACTTCTCAACAGTTCCTATTTTACTGTTGATTCTCAGCTACTGGTACGTGAGTGACAAAACTGCTTGCTCTTCATGGGGGTGTGTCACTTTGCTCCAAATGTCAATGATGAAAGCTGTTTCCCACATCAACAGTGTGACACTGACTTTTTCAGGAGATTCCAGAATGACAGAATTTGAAGAAATGTACATTCCCATCTCGATGGCCAGAAAACACAAGCAACCTGTACAATCATTCAAACTACTTTCCCTCCGTATTTTGCATCCACTTCACTTATGTCCCTGCGCATAAGGCAAAACCAAGCAAAATAAAGACCTCGAGCGTAAACCTTTCCTCCCTCTAAATCATTAGCCTACTGGGCTCTGTTTCACAGCATATGCAAGGTGGCGTGATAACACACTCGTGGTAACCAGGAACCTGGCAACAGACACACCTCTCCTCAGACTTTACCAGCAGGTTGAAGAAAACCACCAGCTTGGATGTCTATGCAGTAAGAATCTGAGCCCTTGGTGCAAGGGCAATCTCTCTGCCAGAACAAGCACGTGCACCTGAGAATGTAGGATCCAGAATTCTCCCTTGTGCCACCTGAGATCCAAATTTTAGCACCAGCTTCTTTCCATGTTACCTTCTAAGATCCAGATGTAAAGGAATTGGTATCCAGGGGTGAGCGGCATATGCCTAGAACTTGCTGTGTCCTGAGTTTTCCTCATTCATAAACATTGCTTATCATACTAAACTGCCATTCTTCCTTTTAAATAGTCTTCCCTTAGCCCCAGTGGTCACTGGCAAACAATTTTATTTCCTGACGGATAGCAGAGACTCCTTCATCTTCTTGGTCATTGTTGGGATGAGGTGCATGTGGTCATCCACACACTTGGCCACACAGCTGTCCAGCTCTCGTTTCACTTGCAGCTCCTCATTTCCTGCATCTATCGAACCTTTGGCTTTGTCATTACAATGCAGGGTACACCGAGCCATGTGGTCCTGGAACCTTTCCAGCTTGCTGGTGACCAAGGTCTGGGCTTAAGCTAGAGGTGCATAGCAGCACTTGATGCATTGGTGCACCTGCTGCATAGATGCTTGGCTGACCTCACAGCAGTAGGCACTATACCAGAACATGAGGCCCTGCATCTTCCTGATGTTGTCTCTCTCTACACTTTCCCACCATAGCGTCCACAGCCTTCTACACTTAGAGTTGCTGCAACTCTGCTATGGCAACCCTGGGCAGCACCTGTGCACACCCACTGTGTCCCTTGCATTGACTTCTTAAGCAGTGTCAGTACCACCTGTGCCTCTAGTCTTTGCTGTTAGGGTCTGGGCTAAGCTACTGTACACTTCTGATACGTGAGTTCATGATGCTGCCCCCTGTGTGCCCTCCCCCCATTGCAGCTTCATTGAGATTTCTGACACATAGCTCTCTTTATATCAATTCAACATTTATTCATGTCATGATTTAATTCTTTGACAACAAGAAGAAAATTCCTGAAATGCTTATGAGCTTATGATATGTTTAGCCCTGCAATGTCTAGTCCATCCTTATTTTCTTTTTTTGAGACAGGGTTTCTCTGTGTAGTCCTGGCTGTCATGGACTCCCTTTGTAGACCAGGCTGGCCTCGAACGCACAGTAATCTACCTGCCCCTGCCTCCCAACTGCTGAGATTAAAGGCCTGTGACATCATGCCCAGCTCTCTGTCACTCTTTAATCCTGCCTTTGAGCCTTGTCCTTCCTAGTTCTCTCCCTTGCTTGAGGACACTGCAGCCATTTGTTTTCATTCCTGGAAAATGTCCTGCCTCCTATATCAACTTGGGTTCTACTTACTTTATGCCCAAAGAACCCTACTCTTGCCATGTTAAAAAAAAAAAATCTATCTTCCTGTGTGGGCTTCTTTGTGTTTCTCTCTCCAACTCCTTGTTAAATAATTTGCAAATGAATGCATTTCTTCACCATTTCAAGAAGACATACATTTTAGAACTTCTCATGGATCATGTTGTAGTTACATAGAAGTTATGTCTCATTTTTCAGCATTTTATTGAGCAACTGGGGGAAAGGATCGAATATGGGTTTTTTATTCTCAGTGCAGGTATTCTCTATACTGCTTTGTAAGATGGACATAGCCTATAGGGAAAATTCTCATGGTTTCTCCTAGATAATATACTCGGAACTTAATGTGCTCTATTCCTGTCTTAAGCAGGTCCCACAATAGGAAGACTTTGATGGCACAGTTTCACTAGTTTTATCCTTTCCATGTGGAGAGGCAAGCATGCTAGGGTTACTTAAAGGAAAACTGCAACTGGTGACCTTGGCTTTGCTCCATACCTGAGAAAGTATGACACCCAAATATAGCTAACTCTCTGCAACTGTGGTATGGATTGGCTACTTACAGAAAGACAGATTGTGCACCATGCAGAAAATACTTGTCGATTATAATATCAACTCTGTAAAGATTCAGAATTGCTAAGCTGATTCGCCCACGCAAAATACCTCTGGGTCAGAGGCTTTCCAGACCCGAAGTTTGCACCTGTCTTCCCTTACCCTTCTTTTGGTGACTATCGGTGTGGTGGATGGATTCTCTTTCCTTTGAAAGCACTATGGTTTTTTCCCTTGGTTGTTCCTAGAAGAATGGCATAGCTTTTAACATATAAAAATACCTTTAAAGTCAACCTTGAGAATTTCCAGAAATCCAGAAATTGTTCTGTGATGTTGAACCAAAACTCATGCATTTCTGCCATGTATCTATTCACATTGGAAGAAAAAAAATATTTCCATGTATTTAAGTTTAAAACTGGGAGCCTAAATTTTATTCTAACAGACCATAGTAGATTATTGAAAAATGTGCAGAGATGCCTGTATTTTCATTGTGGCTGTGACTGGCTTAATGGGACATCCCATCTTTTAATGAGTGCCATGTCATTGCTAAAATGCTGTCATTCTAGGGAGATACATAAACACAGGAGAGAAGTAATTTAATCTTAGCTTATATTTAACTTTGACGACCTGGTTCCCAGTTTCGAGCTCAAGCAGATGCCCAGGATGGCAAACCACAAGGCAGTGTCTGGCAATAACAAGTGTTTGCAGCCTTTTTCTTGGAAAATTCTCTCAGTAAAAGTTTTTCATAATAAATATTTAAAGGGAATTAGAGTTACACTCTCTTGTTTATGAGCATTCTGCCTGTAAGCACACCTTCTGGCTTCCTGTGGCCTCTGCAGCATGTCTCTTCCTCCCCCTCCCCCAATCTGACTCCTGATGCTGTCAGCTTCCACACCCAGAGGCTCTCTAGCACCCTCTTTTTTAGCACTGTGGGTAACACTAACTGGTCTTGTCACTTCTGTCCATGCTGGGTAGAGCTGAGTTTCATTGCTCTAGACTTACAGATGTGTTTGGTGCCAACAAAATTGGAAGTTCAAGTCTGTTTCCCCCGAGAATTCATACTCTGGACCATTGTCTTCGAGAATAGCTTTTTCTCTCACCCTTGCATTAGTTACTTTTTCCATCTCTGTGATCAAATAGCTGATGGAGCAATTTAAAGGAGGAGACATTTATTTTGTCCTATAGCTCCAGAAATGTAGGCATTTGTGACAGGGAGAGCAGGGATGCAGAGGCAACTTGATTGGTGGTGACAGGGATCTGCATCTGGTCCCACTGAAATGGCAGCCAGGAAGCATAGAGCTCAGGCTGGAAGTAGAATGAGTTTATAACCTGCAAAGGTTCACATAAGTAATCACCTCTACACGTGTGCTTCGGCAAACTAGTGTACACACACACACATAAACACACATGCACACACATACACACACACACACACACACACTCTGCCTGCTCACCTGTGATTGCACATGCAAATAAACACGAACATGCCTCAATAAAAATAAACATTTTAATAATGTGATAAAAAGATATAAAAGATTTATTGAACTTGAATTTCCTTGGAAGAGAGATGTGTTCTTCCATTTGTCTTGGTCACAGTCAGCTCTTATTACAGGACATACCATTTTTCTTGCCTCACCCAGATGACATTTGTATTTGGGCTGGGAAGCAAAGCAGGCACAGTCAGCAGAGGGGAGTTGATGGGAGAAACAAACTTGCTAAGCTTGACGCGGAGGACTCCTTCAAGTGTACACGGCTTTATAAACAGCAGGCAGAGAGCCATGCCCTTCTGTGTGCCGACTCGGTTTATTCTGTGACTAGTCACCGTACCGTCAACAATTCTAGATTTCCTTCACAGTGACCCGCCCATTAGTTTAAAGACTTCCCCCAGTTTGGTCATATTTCAAACGTCAGGATTTTCCGACATACTGGAAAGCCATGGCCCTCCTGCTTTCCAGAATCCTCCTGATACAGATGGCCAGGCTTGATGCTTTTTCCAACTATTACTTTCTGAGATGGATTGTAGAGCTGTCAGTATGTCCAGCATCAGTTGTCCCCCATGGTCAAGCAGTCCTCCCCCACTTCCCATAGAATTACTTCCAGTTCCTCTTTAGATCTGTCTCCAGGCCAGGCTTCTCTTCTCCTCTGAGGAATTGTTCACCTCTTGTTTGACCTTGTCAGAGTTTTCTCTATTCAAGTTTCTGTGAACAGAATTGGACTGTTGGTACATTCTCTGGACTCTATATAAATTAACACAGTTCCTCCAAGGTGACAGCTTCGCTCACCTCCTCTTACCTTTAATGCCCAACCCTTGCTTCATTGACTGGACTCTTGCACTACGCCTGTGGACCAGATCTCTGCATTTACTCAGAGAAGGGAAACTGATAAGTTCTTTCTAAACTAGAGAAGTTTTGTCCCAGTGAGATGATTGAATCTCAGAGCTGGCCAAGCATTTTGTTGGCTAGTATATTATGTACCTGACTGCATTCACATCATATTAGGATTTGTGGTGACTTAAAAAAAAAACGAAGTAAAAAGCACACACAAGGAAAGACAATCACATCTGATAATGTGTACAAATTGATTGAAATGGTTCCGGAAGTCATAAATTCTGAGTGGAGCTGTGAATCAGATTCTAGAATACTCGTTGGCCAACTATGATAATTAAGTTAACTTCTAGGAGGTGGTAGGGACTAAGCTACTTTCTGACAGGGCTTATTTGTGTTCCTTCTTGTTTTATGTATAACTTAAAAATCTTAAAGAAATTATTCCAAAAAGACTAAATAGAAGTAGCTAAATCCTGAACAATTACAAAAAAATATTTTGAAGCAGTTCCATCTGCATGACTCCACCCAGCTGAATGAGAGTGTACATTTTTACACATGGGAAAAGGGTAGCCTCCTTTATTAAAAGATGCAAACTCACTAAAGAGAACTGAGTCAAAGGCTTACTTATTCCCTTCCTGATCTGCTGCAGGGCTTAGCATCCCAGTAAAGGGCGCTAAGCATGGAGCTTCTACTACTATCCATTTAAAGAACCATAGTAGAAGTATTTTCAGAAAAAAATTAAGCATTTATGATTCATAAAGACTGTTTCTTCAGCTTCCATTTGAAACAGACTCAATGCATATGCCGAAGTGCACTTGCTCACTCTCCAGGGACCCTCCCTGTTTTTAATTGTTACTTTCAAAGATTAAAGATACTGTTATAAATGCCTGTCTCTATTTATGTAGTAAAAGTCATCTTTATACGTCATTGGTAACTGAATGCAGGGTTTTGCAGCTCGGTGAGGGCAAATCCCAAACAAGCCCAGACAAGAAAGAAACATGATAAAACACTTACCCTCCTGTAGCAGGTGAGGAGAGCATGGGAGTAACTTAAGAAGCAATGCCATCATCAAATAAAGGAAGCGTGGTGATGTCACTCACTCTGCCCATGATTGCTCATACAGGAAAGGCTTTATGAAAGTATGCATTGTTGACCTTGCTCAGTGAAGGATAATGCTCCCGAGCATGCTTAGGAATATTGCACACATCCCTCCTTCCTGTCTCTGTATGAAAAAGTTGTATATACTTGTACATTTTAGTGGGTTGGGAAGTACTCGCTTTTCTTTCTTGTGATTTCCCTTCATATGTGGGATAGATATGAATATCCTTTTTCTACTAATATGTCTATGGGCAGTTTATCTTATAAGTCAATTATGGAACGATCCTACTTACTTACTTTTGCTGTGAAGAGACACCATGACCAAGCCAACTGATGAAGAAGACATTTAATTTGGGGCATTGCTTACAGATTCAGATTGTGAGTCCATGGCCATGAAGGCTGGAAACATGGTAGTAGGCAGGCAAGCATGGTGCTGAAGCAGTAGCTAAGAGCTTATATCTTAGCAACAAAAAACAGGCAGAGAGAGACACAGAGAGATACTGAACCTGGTATAGGGCTTTTGAAACCTCAAAGTCCATCCCCAGTGACATTCCGTCTCCAGCAAGGCTACATCTCCCAATCCTTCCTAAATAATCCACCAGCTAGGAACCCAACATTCAAATACAAAGCTTACGGGGAGGCCATTGTCATTCAAACCACCACGGAGGAAAAGGAATATTTTTCCTCTCCTGCTGTACTGTGCAGATTTTCTACATTTTATTTTTTTTAATTAAAATGTAATTATATTCATTTTCTTCTTCCCATTTCTTCCAACCTTCCCATGCCTCCTTAATTTCCTTTCAAATTCATAGCCTCTTTTTCTTTGATTATTATTGTTATATATATGCATAACTATATAAATATAACCTGCTAAGTCTGTTAAGTGTTGATTTTATATATATATATGGGATTTCAGGACTGAACACTTGGTGTTGGATAACCAATTAAGGAGCTCATCCACAGTGAAAATTAATTCCCTTTCTTTCAGAAGTCATTTGTTGCCTATAGTCCTTTGTCTAGGGCTGGGTTCCCATGTGACTTTTCCCTTCTATGTTAGCATGTCTGTTGGTGTCTTTGTTTAGCCACCATATTTATGGTATCATGGGTTTAACATCCCTGCCATTTCTAATAGACACTATCTTAGAGCAAACTTCTTAGTCCTTTGACTTTTACCATCTTTCCACCTTTCTTCTGTGATGCTCCTTGCATCTAGGTGCAGGAGTTGTGTTGTAGATTATCCGTTGGTGCTGGGCACCCAAGATCAGTTGTTTTGTGTATTTAGACCAGTTGTACTTTCCGGTAATCGTCTCTGCTGAAAAGATAAGATTCTTTGATGAGGGGTGAGAGCTACTCTTATCTGTGGCTATAAGCATTCAGAAGACAGTTTGATGCTATCACTTACATATCTGGAAAATAATTATATAACAGCACATGACTTCCTCATTCATTTTTAAAGCTACGTAGAAATTTATTTAAAACTTTCCAATTTTATTCACCCACAAATAATGATTCAGTGAATAGCTATTTACATTTACCACTTCATGACATAAAAAAAATTTAGAGTAGTAAAGACCAGTTTCAGTGGTGTACTATGAATATTTTAATCTTGTAGGTGGAGTCCACTCTTAGAGGGTGCACCAAGTTACAGCCTTACCAGCATTTCATAAGAGCGCCTGTTTACGCACAATTTTGTCAAAATAAGTTATTGTCGCATTGTTTTTCTTTTTGAGGGTACTGCTGATGAGCATCTCTAGTTTGAGTTTGACACTGAGCTGAAGGTCCTTTTTCAGCTTCCCAAGTACCAAGACTACAAGATGTCAAACGTTTGACTTTTTATCCACCAATTACTTAAAAGTGAGCAATTCATTGATATTTCATTTATATTATAAGTGAGATTGCATATCATCTTCACACTATAATGCTGATAAGTCTGAATCTACTGCCATTGAACAGAGAAATAGAGTAATGAGGGAAGAGCGAAACTCCTGTCTTCAAAGAACCATCTCTTCTGACAACCATAAGTAGAATGATGACGTGGAAACTTCAAGAGTATTTATTTCTATCCTCAAATGAGTAGGTACCAGTGTAAGCAATTAGCCCTACAGTGGTGTACCTTTTGGTAATCATGCTGATCTTGTCTGATGGTCACCAGACATTCTGTGTTCTGTACACCAGGTTGCTGATTATGGCGTCTTGGACCAATGTTTTCCCTGATTCTGTTTCCTGAAGTAGCTGACTTTACAGTCAACATCTTAATCACTTAGGTGGCTCTTTCTTTCTTTAGGTTTTTGAATGCCAGAAAAAAAAAAAAAAAGTGACAGGTTTGCAAAGGACAGTTTGCGGTGTTAATATATTTAAGTCACCTGTCCATTATACTTTTATGCATTCATTATGTTTTTCCTCTTTCTGAAATACACTGTATTTTAGTGAGACTGCTTTTTTTTTTACAATATAAATTTCAAACTTTCCTGTCAATGTATCACTTACTTTTTAGTTTTTCGTACAGGCTTTTCAGTTTTTGTTCCTGGAGGGGAGGAGCCAAACTGGGGCTTATGTATAGTTAGGCAAGACATTGGAGCCATTGTGTCAAAGCTGAGTCTCCTAACTTCAGATTTCTCTTATGTAAGTGAGAACTAAAAATCTTTTGTTTCAGACGCTGTTATTTTGTTTTTTCTGTTTAATAAATCTAGCCCTTTTTCTACCTGCTACACAGAGGCAGGAAGAACATGTGCAGACAGAAACACAAAGGACACTTGCTTCAGCTGCTTGTGTTGACCTCAAGTCGTCATCAAGGCAGGACATCTGTGACCGGTTTGGTTTAGCCTTTCTCCCACAGTTGTTACACATTCTCTAGGTGATTTTCTGACTTAAAGAACAAAACAAAACAAACCGATTAAGGTGGACTTCGGTAATACTGGGTGTTGCCCTTTCCAGGTCCTATTGTTAAACTTTGATGACAATGGCCCATTTACACATACATTTATGTTGGAATGGGCCCAGGTTTTTAAGTGTTTCTTACTAGCTTATTTTCCTGCAGGAGTAACTAGATTGTCTGTTTTCACATGGTACAAGTGTCTCTTGTAAGGAAATTTTCATTCAAGAGTTGTTAACACTGGTGATTAAGACTCATAATTCTGCTGTACAGCAATGAGGACTGTGGCTATCTCTAGACCAACTGTTGAGAACAGTTACGGTAAATTCTAAGTTTCTCAGTAGGAGGCCACAGTTCACCGAGACAAGTAGTGTTTATGGAAGACAGCTTGGAAGAAAAGGCAGCCCCTGCTTCTGTGAGGCAGTCCAAATCCATTCTTAACTTACATGCATCGCCACAGGACTGGTCACTTAGGTTCTTTTGTTTTGGTTCATGTGCAGTTGCTTTTACTCCGTCCCAGCTATAACTGAATAGATACACCGCATTATAACATCTGCCTAAATTTAAAGACATAATAAGGAACCTCTCTATGAAGTTGTAATATCTGCTGAGAAGATGTCTTTGGATAAGTTCTCACTGGTTTAATTACAAAAAAAGTATTGTGCATCAATTGAATGACTAATAACTTTTAATGAGTAACTTGTTTCATTTTGTAGATGCTGTATTTTTGTATTATATGTGGCTTACTAAATACCATGACATTTTCCTTGAAAGAAGTGAAATAAAAATAAATAACCTGATCGTCCTATACCTTTCTATTTGTCAACAACTAAATATAATGGAGCCATCTCCAAAACAGTACATAGGTACTTTGTCCTTTGTCCTCTGTTACTAGTCTTTAAAAAGTTCCCCATTACTTTGAAAATATTTTAAAAATTTAGTCATGTGCACATGTGTGTGAGAGTGTACCCAGTGCCCAAAGAGACTAGAGGCATTTGATTCCACATGAAACTGGAGTTGAGGTGGCTGTGAGTCACCCAGTGTGGGTGCTGGGAATTGAACTAGGGTCTTCTGCAAGAGCAGTATGTACTCTTAACTGCTGAGTCATTTCTCTAGCCCCCTGTTAACCAGTTTCCCATTCCTAGTTATTTCACTTATGATGTATTTATTTTATTTATGTGTGAGTGTTTTGTCTAATGTATGCATGTGCACCACTGGCGTACTTGGTGATGGTAGGTGTCAGAAGAGAGCATCAGATCCCCTGGGACTGGTGTAACAGATGGCTGTAAGCCACCTTGTGGGCACTGAGCATCGAGCTTGGGTCATCTGCAAGAGCCACAAGTGCTCCTAACTGCTGAGCCCTGTTTCTATTTTTTTAAAATGCTAATTCAAACTGTATTTTATTGACCAATGATGTACAGAGCCAGTTAGCCTATTTGAGTAATTCAGGAGTTTAAGGCCCTAGAAGTATAACTCTTGGCTTGGATTTTATTGCATTTTAAGTTTGGATGGCATTGGCAACTCAATGTCCACAGGAGTAGCACTATTTTACATTTCTCCAGCTATTGGTGTGTGTTGCTTTTTATAACTGAGTCCCTGAAAGCATCAACTTACTTCATGCCACTTAAACTCTATCCAGAATTATCCAGAGACAGTGGACTTTGCCCTCAGGAACCAAAATTGAAGAGAGGTAAATTATGACCAGAGAGCATGTTGTTTTTCTTCCGATAGGTATTTTTGCTTTTTGTGGTCTTTAGTTCATATTTCTTTGCTTAGCCTTAGAAAAGTAAGGAAGTGTGATGAATCAGGCAGAAGCAGCCAGAAAGGTAGTTAACAAATGATAATCATCTCTTGCCTCAGGGCCCATCATGTTGTCTGGATGTCTCAAGGAGGCTGCCTATTATCCATCTGTGGCATGCACAGGAGAGGAGGGTGGGGAGAGAAAGCGAGCTGGAAGTCTGGTGTCTAAAAGTGGAAACTTAAACACACCCTTGCTCAAACAAACTCTCCAAACTACAAATTACTCTTGACTTAAAAAAAAAAATCTAGAAAAAAAATATCTTCAAACTCATTTCCATGAGAGACCCTGATGAGAAAAAAAAATTTTAAAAGGCAATGTATAAGCAACATTGTATATGTTGTTTGGCATGAGCTGTGAAGAGATAGGGAGCTCGCTAGCTGGGAGATGGCTAAGTGAATAAAGCATTTGCTGCCTAAACATGAGGCCCTTAGTTTAGATGTTCCAGCAGCTACATAAAAGTGCCACACCCATTTGTGGTTCCAGAGGAGGGTTGAAACATTCCCCATAGGCTTTTAGGTCAAATTCAGGTCACCTAAACAGTAGGTGAAGGCTACTAAGGTGAAGGCTGGGGTCAGATGATAGAGTGCTTGCTTAGCTTACACAAACACTTGAGTCCAAACTCCAACACTGTATAAACCGACTGTGTTGCCATGTGCCTGTAATCTTAGCACTTAGCCATAGGATCAGAAGTCCCAGGTCATTCTAGGCAACATAGTGAGTTCAAGGTCAGACTGTGTGTGTCTGTGTGTGTGTGTGTGTGTGTGTGTGTGTGTGTGTGTGTGTGTGTG
>OU015745.1:126808445-126828742 GCA_907169655.1 Acomys percivali
GAGGAGGAGAGGAGAGGAGAAAGACAGACAGAGAGAGATTGACTTTAAAAAGTACCTGGTCTCATAGAAAGAACTGCCTGCATGGCAGTATCCATATGGTTCAACACTCATTTCTGCCCATGTGACTGTACCTGTGGGGCTAATTACTTTTTTTTTCTCCTTATGAAACTAGCATGGCATATTTCTTAAGTGCGTTTCACTGGAACCTCACAGTAAAACTGTGACGAAGACAGATCTGGGCTTGAAGAGGTGGCTACTTCCAGCCCCATTAGAGGGTGCAGAATGCTGCTCTTGAAGAGGTGGCTACTTCCAGCCCCATTAGAGGGTGCAGAACGCTGCTCTTGCTTTCATTCTGAGAAGCCCGAACTTTCTGTTTTGCCCTTAAGGCTCCTGCTTACACAGATAGTTCTAGAATACTATTCTTATTTAATTTTAGGCTAATCTTTCGCACAGAATCCAAACCCTAATACAACAGAATGCTTATTTTGGGACTATATTCTCCCTTTCCAACTCAGGCTTGTATGCTTTTGCTGTGTCTACAAGGTCCTCTTTTCTTTTATTATGTGTCAAAATCCCCATCAGTGGAGTGCATTCACTGTTCATCTCACCCTGCTTCGGTGAGCTCCATATTATTCCTCCCCTGAGCATATCCATACTACACTTTGTGGTACTTATTTGGAATCCTTGGCAGAGTTCTTCATCGTCGATGAATTTACCTCTTCCCTCTGTTCTATATGTTCATTTTATATACCATATACCTCTTCATATTCACATTGACATCTGTCTTATTTTTTGTCTCATTTTTGAATCATATGAAGTATACATAGGTGGCATGTGGATAAAGTGATTATTAATGAGAGCCATCAGGATGACTCTGAGGACAAAGCTCTTGTACAAACACAAAAGTCTGAGTTAGATTCCTAAAACCCACATAAAGGTGTCTGTTACTTCAAACACCAGGACCAAGTCAATGTATGCAAGAGTTTATTTGGGCTTACAGTTCCAGAGGAATAAGAGTCCATGATGGTAGAACAGAGGCATGGCAGCTGGAGCTGGGATCTGAGAGCTACATCTTGACACATAAACAGAGTAGATTTGAAACCAAGAAGTCTAGCCCCAGTTGCATACTCCTCCAACAAAGGCATTCCTCCAAAGCCTCCCTCCAAAGCACTACCAACTGGGGGCCAAGTGGTCAAATGCCCAAGACTATGAGTGGGGTGGATCTCACTCAAACTGCCACAAGGTGGAAGGAGGGACTACTTCATAAAAGTGTTCTCTGACCTCCACATGTACACCATGGCATGCATGCCCTCTTCCACAGTAATAATAATAATAATAATAATAATAATAATAATAATAATAATAATAATAATAATAATAATAACAACAACAACAACAACAACAATAATAATGAAAATATATAACCTTCAACAGGTTGGGTGGTGAAAAATTTGTCATGATTTTTAATGTACTGTATTTGCATCTAGAAAAAAATTGCTTCAGATTTCATGAGCAACTGCTCTCAGTAGCAATAGAATTCCTTGAAAGGCTTGTTTCAGGTGGCTGACCTCACTCTCAGCATAGAATCTGTCAGTCTGAGAATGAACAATCTATTTCTTCTCTTTTATCCTTCCTTCTTGCTTTACTTTCTTTTTCTCTTCTCCCTTCCCCCTTCTCTTTCTTTAAAATAGATATTATAAACAGAGGCTGGTCTGGAACCACAAACCTGAACTTGTAACCACCCTGCCTCTATCTCTATAGATACACTATCCACCGGTTTTATGTAGAGCCAGAGATTGAAACCAGGGCTTTGTGCATGCTATGTAATCACTCTTCCAATTGAACTACATCTCCAGGCATGAAGATGAACAAGAACATGTCTGAACAGATCTCCAGGGATGTTAAGGCCACAGATATGGTCAGGATTTTGAGACTGCATGTGCTTGGACAGTAGTCTATAGTAACTGCATGTTACTTATAGAATTACTCTCCAGTCATATTTATACATTTAGATCTTATGCTGCCTACTTAGGAGAGCATTTAAAAGACTCCAGACTGATACTGTGTATCAGTAGATTTGAATGATGAGAGATTAACTCTTCATAGTTGATATTATTTGAGGGTTGGTTGTTCTTTAAGCTTGTGATGAGATGCAGAAGAATCCTTTTTATCATGGTCCTTCTCTCCTACAGCAAGTTTGGTAGCGCTTGCATGTTGGCTACTGATTTGATTTCAGTGCACTGTTGAAACAGTGATGCCTGGAATGGAAGCACTTCATTAGGCTCTCTACAAACCTGGAGACTTTCTTGGCCTTAATTGCTAAGATTTTGAAAATCTGGGATTACAGGAACATAATTTGTGGCACTCTGTACAAATAAAAGTGAGAAGTCCAGTATTCTAAAACATCAATTGGAGAACTTGTCTGGGGCTCATCTAAGAGGAACAGCCATGCATCTATCCAGGTTGCATGCCTAGGAAGTCATTCTGACCTTGCCTATGGAAGTGCTCTTGGTCATTTTTAGAGAAAGTAGATGCCAGGGAGGGCTTTGATGAATCTGGAGGAGCACTGTGATTTGTGCAAATGCAGCCAAGAGCCTCCTTCCTTGGCTCTCCCAGCCTTTCTCTCTTGCCACATTGCTTATATGGATAAAAACCAAAATCTGTCGCCTGCATCTGAGGCCCCACCTAGGAATTTGAAAGTTTCCTGCAACAGATTGCCTTTGGAGGTTGTGTGCTTACATATTAGTTACTCTTCCTGTTATTATGAACAAATAACTCTTGAAACAACAAGGGAGAGAACGATTTATTTGGGTTCAGAGCTTCAGTTTATGCACTTGCGCTGAACAAGAACCTGCGTGGAAATGCGTGACAAAGGCTGTTTTCATTTGGTGAACAGAAAACAGACTGATGGAGGAATGCAGAGACCAGCATAAGATATAGCCCTCGGAGTCATCCCCAGAGTGTCCTCCTTCCTCAAACTAAGCCCTCTTACCTCTGGCCATGAATTAGTTATCTTCATGTTGTTTTGATAAAATACCATGACCAGAAAGCAAACTTATAAAAGAAAGAGTTTATATTGCCTTTTACAGTTCCAGAGGGGAAATCTGGAAAGGCAAGGGAGGCATGGCAGCAGGTGGCCTGAGCTGGCTGTTTCATCACTCAGGAAGCCAAGAGTGAACAGGAAGTACAGTAAGGCTATAAATACTCAAAGCCTGCCACCCAGTGATGTATTTTATCCAGCAAAGCTCTACCTCCTAAAAGGTACCCAGACTTCTTAGCTAGCCATAAACTTGGGAACAAGTATTTAAATATATGAACCTTTGGGAATATTTCTCATTCAAGCTACTATAGACTACTTTCCATGAGTGTCATCATATTATGAACTCATCAAAGGATGAATGAACTCATTAAGTCAGAGCCCTCATGGCCTCTCATTTCTGGAGACGTCATCACAGACACTCCCACTAACTTCTGAAGTAACTCTTAACCCAATCAAGACAAGTATAAAGATTGATCAGAAGCCGAGTATGATGGTGTGTGTCTGTAGTTCTGATATTCTAGAAGCAGAGACAGGAAATTAACAAAAGTTGGGGACAGTTTGATCTAGATGAGGCATTGACTTTCAGAATGTGTGGCCTGTGACAAGTTAAAGATTAAGAACAACTTTAATATCTTCTATCTTCTAAAGTAACGTAGAGCTCTGAGAAGCCCCAGGCCAGCTAGGAGCAGCAAGACTACCCAGGAAAAAAAATCTCAGAATTTTGGACCACCATCTTCCTCATTTCTTTCCTTGGGGGCTTCATTAACTTTTTTGGAGCTACATATATTATTTTTCTCAGGGGAAAATATTTTCTTAGAAAAATTCTATTATCCCTTTCACCATTCTCCATGCTGAAGACCAAGCCCACAGGCCTATGCTTTTGAGGCAAGCACACTACCAAATGAACTAGATCCCTAGTTTCTATTTTTTATTTTATTTTATTTTTTCGGAGACAGCCGGGCCTCAGAATTACTACTGGCTGTGGCTATTTTTGTACTGATCCTTCTGCCTCCATCTTTTGAGTGCTGCTGTTGCAGGTATGTATCACCGTGCCTGGTTTTTATTTTTTACCTTTTTTGATATGTTCATATTTGAATGTACATGTTCATGTATGTGTGTGCATGCTTACAGGGGTCAGAGGTTGATGCTGGCCTGGTGTCTGCTCAGCTGCTCTCCACCTTATTTTTCAGGCAGTACTTGGATCTCCAGTTCCACCAAACTCTCTGGCCACTGAACTTTGCCTGCTCTGGGGTTACAGGAGATTGTTGCCATGCCCAGCTTTCAAACAAAACAAAGCAAAACATTTATCTCTTTTATTTTTTTTCCATTTTGAGAATTTTACATTCATATATAGTATGTTTTGATCACATCTACCACCCTACACCTTTCAACTTCTCTCAGGTGCCTCCATGCCATCCCCAATTCATTATCCTTTTCTTTTATCCCCCTTCTGAGAACCTCCTGGTATTTAAATAGGACTGCTCCTATGCTCATTGCTGCAAGGCCATACCGCGGTGTACAGGCAACTTACAAGAAGCACAGCCTTGAAGAAACTGACTACCTCCTTCAGCAGGCAGATATCCCACTTTTTAAATGTGTGTTCTGGGAGATCAAACTTAGGTCTCTGTGTCAGAGTGGCAAAGCACTTTACTGACTGAACCAGCTCCCTAGTCTTGTATTGATATCTGTCTGTCTGTCTGTCTGTCTATCTATCTATCTATCTATCTATCTATCTATCTATCTATCATGTATGTATGTACGTATATATGTGTGTGTACATATGTATGTATGTATCTGTCTATTTACCTATCATGTATGTATGTATGTATGTATGTTTCTGTCTATCTATCTACCTATCTATGTATCTATCTATCTGTCATCTGTCTTTCTAGCCTCTGTTTCTGGGGCTCATTGCTCGGCAGCTTACCTGTATCAGTAAGCTCCAGGTTTAGTGAGAGACCCTGCCTCAAAAAATGGGATGGGGAGTATTTCAAGAAAACACCTAATATTGACCACTAGTCTCCACATACCTGTGCACATGTGCATACATCCACACAAACACTCATATATACCATAAACACTCATACACGCAACAATCATGCAGTATTGAAAACTTTCATGACAATTTTCATTTTGAGATACAATTTATAGGCTCTCATCCGTTGGACATGCCAGACTAAGCACTTGTTACAGCTGGACATTCTCTAAGATTTAAGCCTTATGCTGTGGGTATCCTCAAGTTTGACTGTGTATGTTCTCAGTCAGTACCACAGAAACTCTGAAGGCAGTGGTCTGATGGAGACAGGAACATTAGAGCGTGAGCTACACTGAGACATATGAGCATTTCTGTGCTTGCCACCTCTATAAGTTGTCCCCCCATACCTTATTTTTCAAATGTTCGAAAAAGCTTTGCTTTAGAGAATTCTCAAATAGGAAGCAATTTATTTAATCAGAAAAATAGAAGAAAATCCACCAATGAAATGGCCACAACTTTGACCATGCCTGCTTCCTCAAGTGTATGTAAGAGTCCTTCATGTTCTGATGAACACGTCTCCAGACAGTTAGCATCTGTTAGTGACAGCTTGGGTCATTACTGAAGGAAGGCAGAGCATCCGCTGAGAATTTTTCTCTTGGACAAAGATGCTTGAACTCTTGCTTGTCTTCTCCAGCGTTGAGGATGGATGGGGCTGGTAAGCTGTGCAACTATGGAAGCAGGCTAAGGAACTCCACTGGGCTTCATGTGGTCTTCGCAGTACCTGTCTGACTTGTGTCTGTTCTATGGCATTGCTGTGGTTTTCCCCTTTTCCACTCCCTTCTCTAGAAAAGTCTGAACTGTGAGCTACTGCTGATTCTTAGCAGTTCCTGGGATGCAGAGATGGAAGTCTTTGAGTTTTAGTCTTTCCCCTACATGCTTGTCCATCAATTAAAAAACAAAGTCCCGAGTTAGAGAAACAGTGTTTGCGGGTAGCTGTTAGAGCTGCTAGAACATTCTTTTTTCCAGGTTCTTCTTTCCCTAAGAGGAAACTCTTTCTCTCAAACATTGCTTCAATTGTGAACTAAAAGCAAAATAAAGATGAATGATAGTGACAAATCCTTAAGAGATCTTCCACTCTTTGCTAATTCAGAATAAGACATAGCCATTTGCTTAAAAAAAATCACCCGCTCAGCAGAACTTGCTCCAGTTTTCACCGTGTAATTTACTGCCGGCTATGGTTTAATGGCACAATATACTCTAGTTGACTGTCCTCATAAAACCTGCAGGCAGGGAAATAGATACACTCACTACATTCTCATTTTGGGTGGAGAATGAAATCTCGAAGCTGAGTCGTGGAAGTGGAGCTGTGAAATTACAAAGGGAATTGTGTTTGCTGGGCACTTTTGCTGAGGTCAAGATTCTAGATACAGGCTGGACCTGTACAACACTCGAGAGCCTGGTGCACTGCCTCCCTCAACTGCTCTTAGGTTTCTATCAGAATGTCCACTTAGGTCAATTGTTCATGTCAAGTCATACAATATTACAAGATGTATGATCAAATTGAATGGTGTTTCCAGAGCTTTCCAGAAGAGAACACTTTTCAATAACACAAGTGTTATATCCACAGTGAGTTCAACAGTTCTTGTTTTCTGTTTTCAGAAGAAACATTTTCACTTTACTGGGAATCAAAGGGGGAGAACAGAATCATTGATGTGTGCTTTAAGTGCCCATTAACAAATGGGGGTTTTAATGATCTAAGGTACAGGTATTGACTGGTAGCTGAGAATATAGAACTTTCAATTAGCTCCTACTTTCTAAATTAAAAAATAATTATGATCTGGCCCATTTAATTTCCCTTGACTATAATATATAATTTCTTGCATAAGAGATATTCTAGTAGGAATGTTATTGTAATTTGTAATATATAATGTTATAATGTAATTTTATGTTTAAAATCTTAAACAATTGATATATACAATTTATATCAATTGTTTATAATCTATATATTAGAGGCTTGGGGAGTAGTATGTTTTATAAACCAATGCTATTGCTGAATATTGAGCAAGTGATTAAGAATCTAAATGTCTGCTCAAGGAGTGTATCTTAGTGGTAGAGGACTTCCTCATATGTGTAAAGCACCTTTAGATAACCTCACTTCCACTAACAGAAACTCTGTTATCTAGAATGCCTAGCTCCTCTCCAAACATTGTTGGCTGTTGCATAACGTAGTTAAAAAACTTCTACCTGAACAATAAAGTTTGAGAGCTTGATCAAAGACTTGCTCTCCTTCTTTGTGTCTTGTGTTCTGTCCTTATACAGGAGAATTCTCCTCCCGAGTGTTAGTCGAACCCCGGCAGGCCGGGTCACTCCAAGGACTACCTGCCTAGGGGTGGCATGGGGGGGCCAGCCCTCCTACATTTATCAATCAAGAACATGTCCCCATAGACTTGCCTGTAGGACCATCTGTAGCACATTTTCTTAGTTGAGTTTCCATCTTCCCACATGATTTTATCTTGTGACAGGTTTACAAAATACTAGCCAACACGGACCCCCTTCTTAGGAGCATTTTCAGGCCACCAGTGATGCAGCCAGAAGTTGAAAATTTCGAAAAAATGTATATCAGGAAGATTGCTTACTGAAAACTCTGCATCCAAATTACTGAGAGAATTTATATCTGACAACTCCTTAGTAGCAATAATAGTCGTAATAGCAGCATGAGGTCAACTGTCCCTCAGATGGTGGTGCTTTTATAAGTGACTGACCAAGTGGAATCACTGACTGCACTTAGCCTGAGGTTTATTAATTTCAAGAACTTTACCCTGTTCTTAAAACCAAAATGGGCCTAAAGGCCAAAATGTAAATGTAGGACTTTCCCCTCAGGCGAGTGATTCACTGAAGGTGCAGTGACAAGCTGTCTTCTGTTTGACGTTTGATCAGTGACCTGGAAGTAGAAGTGCAGCCAATTTGTAATGTTAGCAAACTGGATAAGCAAGATTATTTCTAAATTAAAAATATTTTTAAATGAGTCACCACTGTACCTAAAATGAATAGTTAATCAAAAAATTGGAAAGAGTGTATTCATAAATTCAAGTCTTTCAATATAAATTTAATTGCATCTATTTCCATTCCTATGTAAGGAGTGAGGATATAAAACAGGAAGTATTCTTGTGTACAAGATAATTTCAGTCTTTAGATGAGGTTAACCCTAAACAAATGTTTTCCAAAACAGACTTATAAATACAGTATAGGATCACAGAAATGTAGGGATTTTTCCCCCAGAAAATTAGACACTTAATATGGGCATTACAAGGAAAAAGTATTTAAGAAACATCCGTAGAGTTTGTTTAGGGATATAGAGAAATTGTTGTATAGGATGCTGCTATGGTTTGAACATGCCCTCTAAAAGTTCAGATATTGCAGACAACATCCCTTAATATATATATTAATGGCCTTTGAAGATGAAGTCTATGTGAAGTCACTAGATTTGATTTGGTTGAATACATTGGATTCATGGAAGTCTTTATGATGAAGAGTCTGTATCTCTGCTCTGCCCTAACAGATGCTGTGCTTTGAATGTGCTGTGTCTCCCACAGGCTCATGAGTTTGAATATGTGATCTAGTTTGTAGCACTACTTGAAACAGTTCCATAATTGTTATGGATGCTAAGAGGGCCCCAGCGGAGGCCAGAGCCATGCTCCTAGACTTCTCAGCCTCCAGAATTGTGATCTGTTAAACTTCTGCATAAGCTATCCTACATCAGAACTTGTTATAGCAATAGAATAAGAACTTAAGAGAGATGCTTTCAGAGAAATGGTTGGAGGAAGTATTCCAAAGGAAAATGTCACAATTGGACCCTGTGGTACACAGTGTTGAATCCTTTTCTGATTTCGAATGTATCCTGTCAACTAAATATTCAACCCCTCCTCTTCTTTTTGTCATCATCACAGTGCTGGCAATTCAATGGAGAATTCTCACATGAGGAATGCTCCCGAAGTACTCACGCCTCTTAGCTGTCACTCTTGCAGCCCTTCCCCACCATGGCCTTTCATATAAGTGTTAGTGCCCCTTTGTGTTGTAGTTTTTTTTCCAGGTCACTAATGGTATATGCAGAATTTGAAACGTTATCAAAACATGTAAAGTGGGTGGCTTCTCATAGACTCTCTTCAAATCACTGGGAGACTTTAGACCTGATAGCTCCCTGGTAGTAACAATAGTCACAAATATCAGAGGTACTACAAATTCAACCAGAAAAAAGATGTTCCAGATTCACCTGTGTGTGCCAGGTGCCAAGAAGCTCTGTTTCCGTGTGTAGTTTTAAGAAGCCAAGAGTTGATAACCCCAGCACTGAGGAGATGGAGGCAGGAGGTTAGCAAGTTTGGGGCAATTCTCACCTACATAGCAAGTTTGAGATCTACATGTCACCCTCTCTCAAAAAAGCAAAACAGTCTGGCGCGATATCTCACTTGCAAAGTGCTTGCTATGCAATCATGAAGACTAGAGTTTGCATCCCTAGCACCCATGTAAAATTGGTGTGGTGCCAGTGCTCCTGTGATCCCAGCACTGGGGAAGCAGAGACAGGAAGATTCCAGGGACAATGCTGGTTATTGAGTCTAGCAAGTTGGTGAGTTCCAGGTTCAGGAGAGACCTTGTCTCAACAATTTAAGGTGGGGTAGTGATTGGCAAAGATACCCAGTATTGACCACTGGGCCTACACATATATATGAACACACATGTACATGAGTGACATGCCCACATACACTCCCTAAACATGAACGCACACAAAATAAGCCCAAGCACAAATGATTACAGCAAAAGCCTAAATAAAATAAGTAAAAAAATAAAAATAAAAAAATAAGGCAAGATTTAGGATCTAGGTGTTACTTGTTGGTTTCATTTGGAGTTGGTTTCCCTGACTCTCAGTGGAAAAGCACACACAGGTGATGCATATATGCAGCATTTCCATTATGTTCCATCTATTTAGACAGGTAAGGGTTTACCTCATTATTTTCGTTTTAGACCCAGAGCTTTATTTTTAGTTCTCCTTAAGGACTGAGATGCCAGGTTTCAGTTATCCTTAATATATTACCTTATTGACCAGTTCTTCTATGTGGTCTATCTTCATTTGGCTCCTAAGCCTCTTTCTTCTCTATGTTTACTGGGGCACAGTCTGCCAGCTTTCACTGTTGCCCTCATGGGTACCTTCTTTATCTCACTCTACAGCTGGCAGCCTGTGTCAAGGTACCCCCAGCTGTTTGCTCCAGCCCTGGCAGCCAGCCACGTGTCCAAGCCCCTGTGGATACCTACTTCACTTAAAGTAAATAATAGTTCTAGAGTAGAATAGCTATTAAGAAAGAAAGGAGCCCCATGACCATCCATGGTTTCCTTGGTCTTCTTCTGGTACTATTTTTAGCACTTTCTGTGCTGGGTTGACTGATCAGAACACCCAGCCATGAGACCAAACCACAGACCACTTACAAATGAGAACTCTTGCTTAGCAGAAGTGCTTGCTTTTATTTTCCCGTTCTTTTACACAACAGGATACACAGCAGAGGCTAATTGGATAGGGCCGCCATTTACTTCTGCATGGCATCAACTTAGTGATAATGACGAAGAAGAAGGCTAAATACCCTAAGAGTTTCAGATCCTGTTTAATTGTCTAAGTGGGCTCCCACTTCCAATTCATTAACATATGAGAGTGGCATCTGGCTTCTCCTTGAGTTTCCTATTTGCTCAGCTACTTTAGCTTTTTCATTGGTTCTTGTATGCAATAAAGAAATGTCTGATCTCTTGCATGAAAAATACTTGTATAATGAGGCACACAGGCATTTGTACTCATCATTCCAATTTGGTTCTGTTCTAGGAAATTTCAAACATACCACACACGAGTCTTCTTCAAACATTGCATTATGGTACTATGTCTTCTCTAGTTTGAAGAGCCAGTCAGGAGCAAAGGGCTACCCACACCATGCCCAAGTAATAGCTACAGTGGTTATAAATGTTGAAGTTTCACAGTAATGAATTTTTATTGCACTGGATTTTTGATGTAAGGACAGTACATATTCATTCTATACGCATGTGAAGTCTTCTCACTCTATCCTGATTGTGTTCCAAATTAAAAATATTTAAGGTATCTCTTGATTCACTAAAACGCTTGCTTTGCTTATGCATTTCCCAGCTAGCCGTTCTCTGTTGGCTTGTTCTGTGGTCCTTCAGAGTACAGAGAAAGTCCATCAGAAATGACTCTCACGGGTCAAAAGGAGAGAAAGAGATGATATATTAATATTATTATTGGGGCTTTGATCCTTGTCTGTGACTAACAAAACGCAGAATTCACAAGTGTTCTAAGCAACTGAGGACATTTGGTGCTTTGGCAACATCCCCCGCTCCCTTCAGGCCTCTCAGAGCAGCCTCGTTGGATCTTGGTAGCAGTTCTGGAGCCTGCAAGGAGAGCCATTGAGGAGGACTTGAAGAAGACTGGCCGGCTCGTGCATGCTCTGGAGATAAATCAGTACCAGTTCTGCTTTCACATATGCTGTGTTATTCTTGAAGGGTTTTATGATAATTTTTAAACCTTGTTGACTTCCTAACAACCATGTATTTATTTTTTCTGGGCATGGTGGCACATGCCTTTTGTCCCAGCACAGAGGGCAGAGGCAAGCGGACTGCAGTGAGTTCAAGGCCAGCCTGGTCTACAAAGTGAGTCCAGATCAGCCAAGGCTACACAGAGAAACCCTGTCTTCAAAACAAACAAACAAACAAACAAAAAACTTTTTCTTGATTCTTTGTGAATTTCACATAGGGCACCCCAATCCCATTTATCTTCCTATCCTTCCATGTCTGCCCACTGTCCTTTCAACCCCCCACCCCATAAAAGAAAACAAGAAAATAAATAAAAAAGAATAGAATAAATAAATTAAGAAAATAGGGGGAAAATCCTATAGTGGAAGCTGTGGTGTGTCCCACAGTATAAACTTTTGTTCAGACAGCTTTACTTGCAAATGTTTATTGCAGTGAGTCACTGGTCTGGTTCGAGGCCTGTGGTCTCTACTACACTATGACTGCTGGATCCTCACTAGAACTCCTCTCAACACCATGTTGTTGCCCTGGGTCAAGGAGATCCTGCAGCTTTGGTTTTGCAGGTTGGCCTCTTCATGTGCTCCAGCAGCTCATAGATGGGTAGATGTTAGGGTGGGCAAAGCCCTGGGTCTGGGCCTGGGTGGTAGCTAATTTTGTCAGCCTACCAGTTCTCACACTTTGTCTAGGTGAGGGGTGGGGTGAATTCTCCTACCTGGGCAGCTGGCAAGAAACAGGACTGGCTCCTCCACACTCATGCCACTGGGGCCAGCTCTCCTGTGTCCACACCACCAGGGCCAGTTCTCTAGCACTATTCTAGAGAGGGCCAGGGCCCGCTCACCTAAGTGCCACATCTGGCAAGGGGCAGTGACAGTTTTCCCATGCCCATGCCACTAGGGCCAACTCTACCTTGAGCAGAGGGTGGGTGCTCTCTCAAGTGAAGTAGCCAGCAAGGGATGGGACCAGCTCTCCTGCCTGTAGTGAGGGAGGATGGGGGGACGCCTTGCATCTCATTCACAGCCATGCCACCGCACAGCTGAAGAAGAATGGGGCTCTTGTACAACAACATGGCCCCAGGCAGCAGCCCAGACCAGGGCCATCTGCATGGTGGTAGCATGGCAGCAGCATTGGCTGAGGTATCGCTGTGGCCTCAGGTGGTAGTGCAGGCTACTCACAGCAGTCTGTTCCTCACTTCCCCCTCTTCTCCAGTCTGCCTTTCTTCAAAGTGCACAAATACTCTGCTTCTCTTTCTCTCCCATCCCTCCACCATGTACCTGTTTGTCATAGTGTCTTCTGCCCTGCCAACAACTGTTTTATGATTATTTTAAGTGAAGGTCTCTGCTAGAAAAAAAAACACAAGATCAAATGAATTCTGAGCTTCTGAGGCTCTGGAAATCCCTTCTTTATATGTAGTTGTTGGCTCTGCTAGGTATACTCCACATGTTGGCGTATTTTATCTTCTGAGAAGAAATCAGTGTGCAGAAGAGATCAGTCTGGGACAGAGATTTTTTTTCCCCCATGCTTGGATGAAATGCAATGCTCTCCTGAAGGTTGTGGGACTGCTGCCTCGTATTTTGCTCATACACTGTGGAGAGGAAAAAGAGGCAGAGCATGGAATTTTCAAATCACTTGCTCAGCCTCCTCTGAACACTTTTTTTTTTTTTTTTTTAAGTGCAGAAAGCTTTTCAATCTTTGGTAGGCACACACACCTCCTCCACCCATTTTCTGTTTCTGTGGGAAGCCATAGCCAACAGAAACTTAGCAGGAGGCCCAGATGCTGCCTCTCCTAGTTTCAGAGCCACCTAACCAGGGCTGAAAGGAACAAGAATACATCCACAGTGAGAGAGCTGGACATTTAGTAATTTACCCAGTCAGCCTTGGGGAGCCTTAGTGCTTGTCTGGCATCCAGGACTTGTGAGTTAGTTCAGATTCTGACCTGTCCACATAAGCTGAGCTTGCATGTGCCTTTCTGTCATGCTTCATCCTCCTGGTAAGTTTCTATTGGCCATTTCTATCCCACCTCCTCCTCCTGGTAAGTTTCTATTGGCCGTTGCTGCCATGCTGCTTCACATGAAAACAGCCCACCAGGAGTGGTCCTGCCCATGTATAGGGCTGGTCTTCACCTTCACTGCTGTGCCAATGGTCCATTCTAGGTAGACGTTCATAGATACCCCCAGCAATGTGCTTTACAGGTTTCTCAGTCATCTCCTAATCCAATGAAATTAGTAAAATTAATAATCATAAAATAAAGATTCAAAAAATAGCACATAAACAAACATAAAATCCAACTAACTTTGTTCTGGGACTCAAATGAGAGATGTTCTCCCAAAGTTTCCCATGTGCCTTTGCACTACAGAGATCGAAGTAAACCAGCCTTTAGGGACTGTGCTCTTGGTGACTCAACTTCCTGTATGATCATCCCACTGTTAGTCTTATGAAAATAGTCTTATTAGTTTTGTCTGATAGAGAAATGTGGAAGAATCACAAGGTATTAAAGCTTATAGACTTTTCTGTCCCCCAGCTTAATTGCTTTCCAACAATTATGACCTGCTTGTGACCTGGGTAATCTGGCCACCTTCTGTTTACTTCCTTAGAAAGGCTCCAGCTTCTCCGTGACTGAAATCACACTTCTTCGTGGGCTGTCAGTTCCACTCTGCAGTGCACATGGGAGCTGGAAAGGTTGCTGCGTGAAATGTTCTTAACATTCATCATAGCCATAGATCATTGGCTCCTTAAGGATTAAATTCACTTCTACTTTTTACAGGTTAGACAAAATCTAAGAGAGGCAGACGGTTGCCTAGTAGTGGCAAAGGAGGCTTAGAGATGAGCCTCTGAATGTCAAGTAGCAATCCTCAGTGTTCTTGCATGGAAGAATTTTCTTTTACACCCTCACCACTGTTCAGTTCAGTTGTGCCTACCAAGAGCCTTTCCTACCACAGTTTCTGTTCTTTGCTTTGAAGTTATAGATATGAGACTCCTTATGCCTGCTGGGTCCATAGTACTAGCTATGTCTTGGCTTTCTTCCACATTCTCTATGCTGACTTTTCTTATAGAACTACTTTATTCTAGGCCAGAGATTTCCCAAATTCCTTCCTGTGAAGAATGATGCCAATGAGCGTATCGAGCCTTTAGAACAGTGTTAGACCCTTGTCCTTGGTATGAGAGAGAGGAGGCAGGGGGGGGAGAGAGAGTGAAGGGAGAGAGAGAGGGAGGAGGGAGAGAAAGGGAGAGAGAGAGGGAGGGAGGGAGAAGAGGAAAGAGGTGAGGAGGGGAGGGGAGAGAGAGTGAGGGAGAAGGGGAGATAGAGGAGAGGAGGGGGGGAGAGGAAAAGGGAAGAGAGGGGAAGGAGAGGAGAGAAGAAGATGGGGAGAAACAAAACAAAACAAAAAAACTGGGCTTGCAAAATGGCTCAGTTGTTAAAGTGTGGACTGTGGTGATTTTTGAACACCAAGCTCCCTAGGTTTTACTAGGGTATGGTGTCATGAGCCTGTAATCTCAGTACTGTCAGGGGTGGGGATGGGTAGATTCCTGAGGCTAGCTGCTGAGTCTAGCTAAGCAGTGAGCCTCAGGCTCCGTGAGAGAGGCTGTCTCAAAAAACAAGGTGGGAAGGTACACATCACCTGAGGAAAACACCCAAGGCCACTGTCTGGCTTCCACATGCACCCACACATATATGAATGCATACGTGAACAAAGATACACAAACACATATGCATGAAAAAAGAATATGGGCTGGAGAGATATCTCAGAAGTTAAAAGTGTTGTTGCTCTTGGAGAGGCCCTGAGTTCAATATACAGCCCGTACATGGCCACTCACAACTGTCCAAGTTCCACGGGTTCCAGTGTTCTCTTCTGGTCTTCATGGGCACTAGGCACAATGTGGTATATATAAGCAAACACTTAAATGAAAATAAATCAATCTGAAAAAAAAACAAACCAAAATACAGAATTCTCATTTTTCCCATATGGCATTTGCAGTAGCTTTAAAAGTTTTATTTTTTTTAATCCCACACTTGAAATTTTGTCTATAGTATAATGGTTTTGTGAATTTTCTCCTTGAGAGGCAGATGTGTCAAATTTCAGATTTGTTCCAGTAGGGCTCAATTTAATCAGTTTAATTTACTTAAATTATAAAAATACCTTTCTGTGACAGTTTGAATGAGAAATCTCCCCTACAGGCTCAAGTATTTGAACACTCTATCTCCAGGGCAGCGTTTGGGGAAGTTATGGAGCCTTGTTGGAGGAAGTACAGCATTGAGGGTCAGCTTTGAGTATGTAACTTTCTGTCCACCTTCTTTCTGCATCAAGCCTGCCCAAACACCCCCCTCTACACACCCACGGCACTGGGGATTGAACCTAGGGTCCTGTGCATGCTAAGCAAGTACCCTGCCACCGAACTGCACCTCCAGCATCTTGACCTAATCCTTTGATGAAATCATTGAAACGGAAAACATGTGGATGCCAGATGAAGGCTTTAAATGACGAACGAGCTGTAGGGTGTCAACTTTCATTCGGCAGGCAATGGTAATCTTCTCAAAGATCTTTGAGCTGAGAAGCAGCATTATTGTATTCCTTTGGGGAGAGAACTCTGGGACAGTGGAAAGCTTTTAACAGTACATTAAGCACTGTGCAGCATCAGGGTCACCTTGGATTTTTGGTAGGTGAATAAAAAATCTCAAACTGAAAATGAAGAGAATCACCAATTTAGAGGGGAAACGAGGCAGAGCAAGTACCAGTTACCAGAGGCCCAGGATAGTCATGGAGCTGGAGTGAAGACATGTGGAAAGAATGCTAGTATAGTGGCTGATATTGTCAGCTGGACAGAATATGCAGCCTCCTGTGCGCACCTGTGAGGGTTTACCTAAAGCAGGTTAACTGAGGCAGGATGACACACCCTAAAGGAGGGTGGCACCATTCCTTGGGCTTAAGTCCTGCACCACATAACGAGAAACCTGGCTGAGTACAAAAGTTCATCACACTCTGCTTCTTGACTGTGGATGCAGTGTGATGAGGTTCCTCAACCTCCTGTGGAGGAATGCCTTGAGTGGATGTAGTAGTTGTCAAGACAGTGCTGTTTAGCCAATCAACTGGGCAGAAGGACAGGAAGTGGAAGGCAGGAGGTTGGAAGAGATGGTGGCTGGACAGTTGACAGGGAGAGAAGCTGCCAGAAGAGGATCAGATTTGCAAGTGATTGGGATATATGTAGGTTTTGAGGCCATAGGATTAGAGTAGTTTAGTTTACTAGTAGATTGATAGTTGTTGAGAGTCTGCCCAGCATAGGGCTTGCAGCTTTAAAATATACTATAGTCTCGCTGTATCAGGTATTGGCTTCCTAGGCCATACAGATAAGTTAATTGCAATAACTTCTTGTGCTACTATGATTTCTTTGCCATGGTGGGATCTATCTTCTCAAACTGTAGGTGAAATAAATTCTTCCTTCCTTGAGTTATTTTTGTAAGGAAAAGTAATTTATCATAGCAATAAGAAATGTTAACTAATCCATGTATTAATCAGTCCCTGGAAGAGTGGCTCAGGCATTTTGTGGTATACCTAAACACTTTTAGAAGACATTCAATCCTTGTACTGCCTCTGAAACTTGTCACTTGTTTGTCATCCATCCATCCCACAGACACTTGACAAACTATCAAGGAGAATACAGGTCAATCCCTTTGTGACCATTCTTGGTTTTACTGGACCAGACCTTCCATGAGCTCACTAGGTAGAAACTGAATGCCATTAGTTATTAGTGGCTGAGTTGTTTAGTTTTGTCATCTCGACACTAGCTAGTCATTTGGAAAGAGGTAACTCCTACCATAAGATTGACAAGTAGTGCATTTGTAAAATTAGTGATTGATGAAGGAGGGCCCAGACTATTGGGGTGGTGCCACCCTGGGCTAGTGAACCTGGGTATTATAAGAAAGCAAGCTGAGCAAGGAAGTAAGCAGCCCCCCTCCATGTCCTCTGTATTGGTTCCCGCCCCCAGGTTCCTGACTTCCATAAGTGAGGTAAGTTAAAATCAACCCTTAGCAAGTTGCTTTTGGTCATAGTGTCCCATCGCACCAATAGAGAACCTAAGAAAGTGGCAGATAGTGGCGAGTGCTCTGAAGTCCTCCTCCTGTTAGCCAAGAGCACCTTGAATGGTCAAAATGGCATTTGCATTGTTCAAGAGATTTAATTTCCTTAGAAATTTCTGGTCACCTTTAGTCGAATCAACAAGTAGCCATATAGTCCTGAGCCATAGTTTACACAAATTCAGTGGTTCGTAGCAGTTTGCTCTTTTTTGAAAAAAAGAAATATTTTTATCACTTTACATCTCTGTTGCAGCCTTCTCCATCCTCTCCTCTCAGTCCCTTCCTCCCTCCTCCATCACCTTCCTCATTCTTCGGAAAAAGGGAGCCCCTCCTGCGTACCCACCCCAGTTCATCAGGTCACATCAGGACTGGGTTCTTCCTCTTTATCTGTGGCTCGGCAAGGCAGTCTTATCAAGAGGAAGTGATTAAAAAAAAAATAGGCAACAGAGTCCATGTCTGTTCCTCTTACTAGTAGACCCACATGAAGCCTGAACTGCCTATCAGCTACATCTATGTAGAGGACCCAGGATCAGTCCATGCATTGTCCTTGCTTGGTGCTTCAGACTCCACAAGCTCCTCTGGGCCCTGGGTAGTTGGCTCTGTTGGTCTTCTTGTGGATCTCAAGTTACTTTTAAGTCCCTCACTTTTCTACTAGACCCCCTATGCTTTGCCCAGTGTTTGGTTATGAGTCTCACCACCTGTTTCGAAGTGCTGCTAGGTGGAGCCTCTCAGGGGACAACTCTAATAGGTTCCTGTCTGCAAGCACAGCAGTTTACTCATAAAAATAATTTCATAAGATTTCTAAGTAGGGAAGTGCCAGACAGACAAGAGGCAGGTGTAGCAGAGCTTTGTTGCAGGCAAAAGAAAGCTGACTAGTTGCTTTAAGCTAAACTTAATCATTGTAAGATCATCCATAACACTGGGAAAGGAAGCTAACATCTTACACTATTACATAGATAATGGATCTTGTCCCTATTGATAACACTGATGCTCTCATAATGGGCCTTCCCTTAGATGGTTTCTTTGCTTCAAAATTTGGGGTGGGGAGCCGCAGATGCAAAGTGGTCAGAAAGCTTTTTTTTTTTTTATCTAGAGATATACTTGGTAGCCTATGCCACCCCTCCCAAATAGAAGATCAATAAAAATAAAAACTTTACTGATATAAAACTGAAATGTCAAGATGGGAAGGATGTAGGATATCATTTAGATCAGACTGAAAATGTAGTTAGAGGATTTTTAAATGGGATTTCATCTATATAAAAATTACATTGTTCTGCCTTCAGGTCCTCCTCCTGTTTTATCCACTGTGCTAAGAAGTACGTTTCAGGCTCCAAGACACCTATAAAGAATGATAAGTTCTAACAGATCACGCAAAAAATAAGGGAGAAAAAGCAATCTCATAGCTAGACTGGAAGTCTCCAGTTTGAGCAACAGAATAAGAATAGAATGTAGTAACTTCCAGCTGAGAGAAGTCAAGATCAATTTCCCCTAATGTTACAAAGTAGAAGGCAGACAGGAAAACTCCATGTGTGGTCTGGAACTCTTTCCTGCAATTTTTAGAAACCCCACTCCTGGTTGTATTTCCTTGATGAAGTACGATGACTCAAGACTACTAATTATTCATTAATGGGTTTATTATATTTTTGGAAGTTTTATGTAGCAGTATGGCTCCCACCTTGCTAGATAGCTCAGGGATGGCCTTAAGTTCCTGTTCCTTCATCCCCCCCATGAGCTAGCTAGACTACAGGCGTGCACCAACACATTGGGTTTAGGATCATTAGGCTTCCAAGACTTTCCAGGGAGATTAACATTTTTTCCAACACCTTCACTGTTTCTATTCTCAGACATTACTTACCATGTAATCTACTTCTGATGTTTTAAATGAATGCCTTTGTTTCCTAGTTTCCAATTATTACAATGAAAACATCATAAAAATGTAAAAGGGCCAGTGAATGGCTCAGTGGGTAAAGGTAGAAGGACTGACTTTACAACACAGTCCTCTAAACTGATTCCAAAACATTGTCCTCTCACCTCTACTTGTGTAGCATGGCCAGTAAGATAGGTTCTCTGCAAGAGCAGTAAGTGCTGCTAACCATAAAGTCATCTCTTCAGCCCTAAGAAGAATTAAATTATGATGAATAAAGACTAATTTAATACTGATTCATTATGCTAGCCACAATTATCTTGACTACACTGTTTTCTTATTCCTTTAAATATTCTTTTAAAAGCCAACTGAAATATATTCATGTTTAATTTTTTTTTTTTTTTTTTTTACTAATTTTTGCTTGCTTGTTTATCTGTACACCATCTGTGTGTCTGGGGCCCATGGAGGCCAAAAGAGGGCACTGGATACCCTGGAACTAGTTACAGATAGTTATCAGCAGTCATGGGGATGGTGGGAATTGAACCTGTGTCCTCTGGAAGAACAATCAGTACTCTTAACTGAGCATCTCACCAGCTCCCTAAAGTTCTATTCTTAGTTGCTCAACTTGGAAAATATCCTCAAAGTGTTCGTGAACAACTAACTGGATATACAGCAAATAAGGTTATACAAAACTTTCACTGTAGGTCAGCTATTTGATAAAAAAGAAGGAAGGAAGGAAGGAAGGAAGGAAGGAAGGAAGGAAGGAAGGAAGGAA
>OU015745.1:126828752-126869715 GCA_907169655.1 Acomys percivali
GAAGGAAGGAAGGAAGGAAGGAAGGAAGGAAGGAAGGAAGGAAGGAAAGCCATCTTAACACTGACTGGGGCCCAAGAGATGGGTCAGAAGGTGCTTGCTTGTCAAATCTGAGCTTGATCCCTGGTACCCACCTGGTAGGGCAGGACTAACTCTTGAAGGTTCTGACCTCTACAAACCAAATGTGGCCTGGTACACCTCCCACCTCCAAAAAACAAGTAAATGGGGAAAAAAAAGCAACTGAAGCCAGCAGATAGCAAAATACTTGTTTTATTATTGTAAAGTTAAAAATAGTAGACAAGCTGATCTAGTTACAGTTTCAAAGCAGAATACAAATATATAAATTGCATATAACCCAGACAATGACTCAATAAACTTTCTTGAAACAAACTTAGGTTTTACCACAGCAGTTTCATTTTCATTTTCTAAATGTCAGCACAACTGTGTAAAAGAAATTTCTAAGATCAGAGATTAAAGTTCAATGACCACTGCATATGCTACACAGGTTTAAAGCAACATTTCTCCTCTCTCTCTCTCTCTCTCTCTCTCTCTCTCTCTCTCTCTCTCTCTCTCTCTCTTTCTCTCTCTCTCTCTCTCTTTCTCTCTCTCTCTCTCTCTCTCTCTCTCTCTCTCTCTCTCTTTCTCACACACACACACACACACACACACACACACACACACACACACACACACACACCCCACTACTGAACACTTTAAGCCACCTCTTTTGGAGGCAGTAGGAAAATAAAACAAAAACAAAAAGACACCAAAGTTACACTCAGGAAGCAAATGCAGCTTGTACACAGCATGACATTTTTGCTTCATATTGGTAAACTTGAAATTCTGGGAAAAGTACTAAATATTTATAACAGAGACTCCTACAAACTAAAAGTAATAGTGAAAATATGATTTAAAAATGAAACGTTAAAAATCTTCCTGTTCCAGACCCACGCGATCTGGTTCACATGAAGATAGATGCAGCCTGAGCTTGTTCAGGTGAGGACTGATTAGGAGAAAGAAATGAAAACACTGAAATGTAAGTAAGGTAAAGTCACTCTTCCTGGTCAAGAGTGACCTCCCTCTTTCCCACAGAATCCTATCAGTCCAGCAGATTAACTGTTCAGTACCCCTCACCACAAAGCTTAACTTGGCAAGGATATTTATTTAGGGCTCTGTCCTTTGGTTATTAAAAAAAAAAATCGAATTTCCTCCAAAAAAATTCTATTCAAGGTAAAAGTGAATCAAACAAAATCAAATTGGGTCTCTGATTTAACGTTGTATCTTAACAGAGGGTATATAAAAATTTTATACTTAGGAAGCTTTAACACATTCACACATAACAGAGGGTATATAGAAATTTTATACTTAGGAAGCTTTAAAACATTCACACATCTTGTTTAGCATGAACAATAATTAGTTTTGTCAGTAAATGAACTGACCAAAAAGTAAAACAAACAAACAAACCACAACAACCCCCCCAAATAAACCAAACCAACCAACCAACCAAAAAACTTGGAAAGGAACAATATACGCTACTATTAAAGTACTTCATGTACATTAATTACTTCTCAAAGGAACAATATACGCTACTATTAAAGTACTTCATGTACATTAATTACTCCTCATACTCACAAATATCAACCTTTTAAAAAGCAACAGAGATCTTTAAAATCCCTGCTTAAGTTTGGAACACAAACAAAATAAAACCCAAACTTGTGAGCATTAACACAAGCAGATCAAAAGAATTAATTTAAAATTTAACAGAAAACGGACCGGCCTCAACAGAGAAAATACCAGGATGACGACTGTATAAACCAACCAAAAAGGTAAAAAGCCATTTTCAACGGCAGATGCGGCACAGCACAAGACCCAGGAAGCATAAGCTACAGATAAGGTGGCAACGGAATAGACTTTAACTGTAGTTCTGAAATCACTTGCCAACATGAACACGCTCTGAGAAATCTTCTTTAAATTTTATAAAAATGAGCACTTCACGGTGAAACAAGCAGGTAGTTTGGGAACTGAAGGACTTCCCTTTACTCCAACACTGCATATAAGAATCACAAATGCAACAAATCGACCGCCTAGGTCACCAGCGTGGTGTCTCGGGTGAATGCCTTTTCCAAAGAATTAATTTAGAAATTAATAGCAGGGTAAGACGATAATCTCTAGAGAAATGCTACAAGGTTGGACAATATAAAAATACTTAAATCAGGCATGGCGGTGTATGTCAATGCCCCACAATCAGAAGGCTGAAATGCTAAGATGGGCATGAAGTGTGAGGCCAATCTGGGCAACATAACACCAAAAACAAACCCTTTGTATATTTACTATGGTGACAGGAACTAAACCCAAGGCCTGATGCATGCTAGCCACATAAAAACACCAAACTTCAAAGAGAAAACTCATGTTAAAAATCACATTTTTGACTTCCGATTTAAAAAATATTCATCTTGTTTAACTATGAAATCTAGTATGACAAAATTTTACTTCACTCCAAACTCATAGGTGCTCTGAAATGTATGGGCTCACTAGCAGTCTGCCTTCTGTTATTTGTAAAACAAGAAATCGTGTGTGAGGGTTTCTTCTGAACTTTCTCAAAACTACTGACAATGTTTTAGAAAGAACCCAGTACGGAAGCCAGTGTTCGTGATGGCTCATATGTCCTTAAGTGCAGCTCCTCTTGTTCCTGTCCGTATTTTTGCACATACAATAATTGCAATTCAGTCAGGCGAGCATATGAAGCAAGGTGCCAGGTATACAGCTGAGACCCAGCACTAGATCTTCTTCTGAGGCAGGAGAACCGCCACAAATTCCAGGCTAGCCAAAGCTATGTAGCAAGACCCTGTCTCAAAACAAACAAACAAACAAACAAACAACAACAAAAACCCCAAGCAAGTAATTGGTGGGTAAATTATACAAAGTAGTTCACTCCAACAGAATTCCTGTGACTGAGCACTACTGTCACTACCAGCACCAGAGACAGACCTAGGAGGCACCACTCCTTTGATGCTTTCGGGTGAAATATCTAAATGAAATGAATCAGAGGTCCCAGCTAAAAACCTTAGTACGTGGTAAAATCCCAATTATTCCAAACTCGTTAGTAAACTAAGTGTTTGCCAGAAGACTCTTTAAAGAGATAAGCAAGCATTTTCTTTGGATAACACTGGTGTTTAGAACTGCAACCTATGTGTCCTGTGATAGAAATACACTGAGTACTGTACATCCCAAGTGCCGAGGATCTTACACTCCTATGGCTGCCCTGAATGCCTTTACATCGTCTACACAGAAGCCCAAATATGTGAAAGACACTGGCTGCTACCATTCTTCATGAGTTATGCCAAGCAGAAGTGCAGTCACACTTGAGAAGATAGCCATAACAACAAAGTACTGGAACACTCACTGGCATACTCAGGACTCGTCTTTACCCAGCTCGTACATGTGGACCCATCCATATTGTGCACATTCAGCTGAAAGCTCATCAAAAGCAAGGCAATGCATTCAATTCCACTCTTCTTATTTTAAATTCATTTTTGATGACTCAAAGAACTGAGAGAAACTAAAACGTTCCCCCCCCCAAGAATTCCCTCCAAAAAGCTTCAAAGTTGTTTTATTCAGGAAAAAGCAAAAACAATGGGCTATCAACTAATGCACAAACCCAGGCCAATTTAGTACATCTTAGCATCAGGCAAAGCATTTCTTTACTTAGTCAAATATTATTTGTGTTCAGTATTACAGTGTAACCCTTGCTCAGCTATAGATTGCCAACTTCAAGGCAGAAATCATTTTTTAGGAGTGAGGCTGACAAGTCAGTGGGCTTACTTTCCTTAGATTTCTGCAAGTAAAAAGAAAAAAAGCATCTACCACACAAATACATTCTAAGCACTAGCTAAAAGCAATTTAGAGCCCACCTTAATTTTAGGTTGGTTATGGCTTTTCTTTTATCATTAAGACTTATCTAACTTCTTGAGATAATTTATTAGTTAAGATTCTGGAACTGAATTAGCTTATATAATATTATCCCTTTTAAAATGGGCTTATTTGATTGAATTGAATATTGATTTTCTTTTGTCCTGTAATCTTCTATTCCTGTAGATTTTAAAACTTAGAAAAGTACCTTGAAATGCTTTTTCCTTCTTCCTTGTTTCTTTGTTTCTCTCTTGTCTAGTTTCAGTGATATTGATACCAGAATTTGGACAGCCAACAGACTATTGGAATTCCATGTGAGTGGCACACATAATAATTTTATTTTCCCCTCCAAAATAGGACAGATATAGTTTGAAGACAGGAGTTATCCTAACACATCAAAGGCTCTCATGAGAGATGAGACTTCTACACAAAACTAGCATAGTATTTCCTAAGATAATTCAGAATTGCTTTCATTAGAAAACAGTAATGTGCTTTATTTACTTGGATGTTTGCTTTAAAGAGTGATTACTTCCACTTGCATATGCTCTTAGTTGTTAGAAGAGCTAGCTTAGGTAGACTGCTTCTCTGAATACTATCCAAAACACATTTATCTTTGGAAAGAAAGATAACAGTTATAAAAACACTGTATCCCCAAATGCAGTGATCTTCACATGGGTTAACATATTCACACACAGAAGTGCAAATACACGTTTATAAAGACAATGAAAAGTACCCAAAATAGCAATTTTATATATAAAATTTTATATTAAAATATTGCTCATAAATAAGGTGATATTAATTCTACTTCTGTCTTAAAAATTATCTCTACTAGTTTAGATTGACATAAGACCTTATTAGGCTTCTGTTGTTTTGACAGCTGAGTTACAATAAAAAATGCTCAATAAAAACACACTGTAACAGTATATTTTAAGTAGTCATACATGGTAAAAGTTAAGGAGGAGATTTAGTAATTTAAGAAAAAGTCCCCAAATGAAGTCAAATGATTAACCCTAGTCTAGAGTGATCTGCTTTATTAGATAAAGATAATAAATATTATCTTATATTTTGCAAGTACAACCACCATAAAAATGGACCATAACTTTCTTTAAACGGGTTCTAGGTGCACATGCGTAGCAGACCAGCCGAGGATAAGGCATAAACACCGCATTTAGCTCAGTTGTTCATGGGCAGGTGTGGCCTCGCCCCTGTCCGTCCCACTTGGAGGCATGGTAACTTGGAACAGTTCTTGAGAAGCTGCCCGATGGCGACATGGCGGACATGGAGCTCTGACGCCAAAGAATCTTTTTCTTGCACTTGGTGTGCTAACTCTTCAAAAACTTCTGCGAAGATGTAAAAGGCAGTTTCATTTTTAGTGCACAGAAACCTAACACTAAGACTCCTCTAAGTGAACATAAGCACAATAGGTACATTTTAACAAGAAACTAATTCGACTCCAAGGAGAGCAGCTGTTTGCTTTGAAGCCTATCAGTGTGGATCACCCTATCCCTTCATAACTGCGATGCTGTCTGTTCTTCACGACCAGCTTAAGAAAGACTAAGGAGCCCAGCAGGAACAGTGGCCACCACTTGAGCCACTTCTCCATTATAACCTATAAACAGGTTCAGTCAATATATAATGACTTATCAGATAAATGTTCACTAATATCTAGGTCTAGAGCTCCTATAAGATGCTTGCACAGATTACCTGGATTTTTCAGAAATCCGAGCTCCCTACTGTTATGTATGTACATGTTTCAGACAAGTCACCTCGGCCTTCTCCTTGAATGTCCATTTATGGATAAGCATAATAATAATGACAGCTCACAGAAGCACTGCCAAGAGTTAAGTGCGGTCCTACTTGTAAGGAACACAGAGGAAGCAAGCACTTAACGAATGTGAGGGATATTTCTCAGAGGCTAGTGCACTTCAAGTTTTGTACTAAGTCTGCTACTGACGAGATGCATAATCCCTGTGAGCAACTTGAAGGCCTCCAAAGTGCAGTGAATTGCTTCACCTAACTAGGAGTAAGCTGGAAGAAAAGATAATACATGGGAACTCTTTTTTTTTTTTTAAAAGAAAATCATAATGTATTTATGGACAAAAGAATACATCATCAGGCAGCTCAAAATGATGCTTGCATGTGGGTTGAGGTGGGGCAAAAGAAATGGAAACATGCGCTATGGAGAAAATACATTTTAGTAACAGTGGAAGTTGATGACAGACAGGTAGTGGTCCCTACGCTTACCTCACTACCTTTTTCATGTGTTCACACTGTTCACAGTCTATACAGCTGACCAGGGCTAATCCTGCTGCCTGAAGGGACTATCAGGACACACACCCCAGAGTGCCTGGCACCTTGAGTGGCCTGAGATGAAGTCAACAATGGCAAGTGACAGAGGTTAGCTGCAGTTTCCATTGTACTTATTATTTTTCCTGAGGGTCCCAAAGAAAACTTCTCTTACTGTTTACCTCAGAAACCTAAATCGGTCTGAACATTGAATTTCCAAACCTAAATGCTACAGAGGCTAACACTGTCTGACCACAGGGGACAGTCTGCACCAGCATTTTCACACATAACGAAAAGCATCGAGAGCGATTCTTTACCCTGGATTTGCTGTTGGAGCTTTGTACTCAGTTGTTCTACTTCATCAAGGGTCATTGAGTTCACTGAAACATGAAAACAGATTCACCGTTACCACAGACAACCTAAGAAAGTAAGCTGTCCATCAGATTCTTAGGTAAGGAATGTGCAGCGAGGTCCCAACACAACATTCAACAGGAACCCAGGTCTCCTTCATTGGTTCTTAAAGTGTAGCAAACGCTAACCACAACACTCTCAAAGGAAACACATTTTTATACATCATTACCAGTAAGCCTTCCATCCCCCACAGGAATCAAAGAGTTTGAAAAAAAAAAAAAAGTAGGTAATAGGTCTGTTGGATTCTGGTATCTCCTATTTCAGTTCTCAGAAGAAGTAGTAGTCACTGCCCATTCATACTGAGTCTGATTAAGCATTAAGTCCTCACATAGGGTTTTAGAACAGTACCTTTAAGTACTGAGAAATGTCTATCTAGTAAAGCAATCTTTACACGAAGAATCCAGAACGTGTCTAAAGACACAGCCATCGTCCCTTCTGGATCTAAAATAATGTAAGCCAATTAAAGTCACTTTAGTGAGATTTCGTAGAGAAGGTTCAGACAAAGGACGTCATTTTAAATTTTAAAATAAATGTCCATGTTACTTTCTAGCCTTTGCTAAACTGTCAAGCTATTTGTTTTTTAAACTGAACCCCTGGCCAATTAGTCATGCAGGTGGTTAGCAACATAGCAATGTATACTGGCCAGCAGCTCCAGTTATGGAAACAGTATGAACCCTCAACTTTCAGTTTAGTTTGCTGAGTCCATACCATATGGTCTCTAATAATGGCAAAGTAAAAGATGATGCCAATGAAATTCAGTGTGTTATACATATTCAGGAACATTCTAGAGAAGCTTTTAAGACGTATCACTTTTGCTGAGGTGAATCCATCACTTAAATATTATGTTCACCAAATCTATAAGCTACATGAAAATTCTCCACACGTGACACACACACACACACACACACACACACACAAACACACACACGGAGGAAGGGAGGGAGGTCGGGGAGGGGGGGAAAGAGAGAGGGAGGGAGGGAGAGGTGGGAGGGGGAGAGGCGGGTGGAGGAGGGAGGGAGAGGAGAGGAGCCCCAAAGCGAAGGGCAAAGCAGGCAGTCTTTCTTCGCCTTTCTTTTTCCCTCTCGCTACGTACATTCTTCTCTGCTATAATGTGGATTCCGGGTTTGGACATTTGCCTCTAAAGCAGAGCTTGTCTCTTCTGCTTTCTGTGCCTGGTTGTGACTGTGAGGCCACAATGCGTCCGAGCCTTCCAATATAGCAAGCCCAAAGTCTGCATTTTCCCTCTGCTCCAAAATCCTTTGTGTATAGCTTGAGATGGCACCGGTGTTTCCAGCTGTCCCCTTTGCAGAGTACTTTGGCACCTGAGAGTCAAACTGTGGGAGTAACTTCTTATCTGACTTATGCCTGAAATTAAACAGGTGATGTTGGGAACTTTTGGAACACTCAGAATCCAAATCCAGGTTTTTATTTTGGGCATACTGTATAATCCAGTTTATCTTCTTACTCAGGATTGTCTTAACCCCTTCGTAAGTACTTTTGGAAAGCTTGGATCTCGAACAATCCTGGTTTGCAATTGAATGATATTTTTCAAAGCAGTCCTTATGGCCTCTCAATGATTTGGTATGTAAAAGATTAGACTTTGGTACTCCTAAAATGAAAAGAAGAGAGAATGAGAATAAACATTACTTTAAGTACAAACAGATCTTACAAAATTCTTCATAGAACTCATTTGCAAATTTGAAACGGATAATACAAAATGCAGCCTAATCTGTGTCTCTACAGGCTCTGTATTCAAAATATTTTCACTCACTTTCTGGACTTGTGTACCTGAGTGTGTACTGGTGTTCACACAGGCTGGTGTATGTACACGTGGAGGCCCAAGGTCAACAAAGCATGTCGCTCCTGGATTGCTCTCCACCTTTTTTGAGACAGAGTCCTTATCGAACTTGAAACTCAGCGCTTTGGTGAGGGTCTGCCCAATAAGCCTCTCCATCGATCTCTCTGCCTATCTCTGGCTGCACTCTAGAGATTGGAATCAGGTCCCCATACTTGATTGAGCCACATCTCCAGCTCAACAGCAATATTTTTGTGACTAGAAAATATTTTTGAAACATTTATTGATTCAATTTGAATCCTCGTCCAGTGGCACTTTAGTACATAGAATATAACAACACACACTGCTGTTCCCAGAACCTATGACTCTTCATCAAGTACATATTTAAACATTCAATTAAAAAAATGCTCATGGGTTGGGGAAACGCCTCAGTGGATACATTTGCCTTGCAGGTGTGAGGCTAGAGTTCAGATTCCCAGAGCACACAGTGAGCTCAGGGCACATCTGACAGTGATCTCAGGAGATACCGAATATCAAGCTCAGCCTTTCACACAACAAGGATTCTGCACACATGTGTACCCACACACATGAATACGGTTATATGAACCTCAGACACACGCCCACAGAAACTTGCTTTTGCCAACAAAAGCATAGGTTCTCACGCCCCAGTCCCTCTTCTCCAACTCCTCCCCTATTTTTCCACTACTATTCATCTCCAACCCATTTTTTTTAAAACTCCCACCAAGTCCACTTAGTCCTTCTAGTGTGTGCATGGGCAATGCCTTCCTTTCTATGAAGAAAATGGACTCTCCCGGCAATCATCAACTGCCAACAGTTCAACTATGAATGAGATTTCACAACTTGTGACTCCCTCTCCCATCACGGCTTGAAACTTCGGTTTAATCTTGTGCACGCAGTCATAGCTGCTGTGAGTTCATGCTTAAAACTCTCATGTCCAAGAATTAAAAGCAAAAATAAATAAATAAATAAATAAATAAATAAATAAATAAATACAAAAGAATTAAAAGCAAAACAAAACAAAAAATTCATACACATACACACACACACACCACCACCACCACCACCACCATTGCACTACAGTGCTCCACTACCTCTAGCCCTTACAATCTTTCTACCCATCTTCTGAAATGCCCCTCGGAGTGTGATGTAGATGTCTCATTTAGGCTTGAGATGTCCTCAGTTTCCTATTCTCTGAATTCTGACAGGCTTTGGGTCTCTATATTAGTTGCCATCTATTGCAAAAATAAACCTCTCTGATGATGGGTAACAATTGTACTGATCTATAGGTAGAAAGGAAAGTACTTATGGGTAGTTTAGTACCATGTTCATTTAGCAAACAGCAGAAGGTTCTCCATGTCCTATAATCTACCTAGCCACAGGGCTATGGTTTACCCAGCACGAGTTCTTGGCTGCCAAGTATATGAGTTTTGGTACCAGCCATGAGTTTTGTCTTGAAGAACTGGCCTTAAATCAAATCAGAAAATGGTTGGTTACTCCCATAACATTTTTGCCACTATTGTACCAGTGGGCAGCCGTTATTCACAGCTGGATAAGAGTATTTAATACTTTTTTCCGCTACTAGCATGTCTTGCACTACCATGACAGCCAGTAAAAGTGAAAAATCAGGTTGGTACCAGACTGATGTTACTACTATGGTCTATGACTCTAGTATGTATCATCTTTAGCAGGAGTCTTACCATCACGTTTTTGAGGTAACCAAGAGCAACAGCAATATCTTGTAATGTCTGACGGTCCCTAACTAGTTATGTTCTTACTTGGAAGATATAAAATGTATATATGTATATTACATATATAAACATAAAATATATAAAAGCCTAATAAATGTAATGAAATGTTTCAATTTATTTGTAAGACAATCAAAACATCTATACTTTTTAGTTTAATTTCACACTTATTAAAGCTTATCAAGATAATTTTATCTTTTAGAAGAAATGAATTATGCATAATTATACTCATATAGCACTATGTACATTAGCTGGTATAAACTTAACTCACAGGTATTCATGGCACAATCAAAAGAATGGAAATATTTTGACCACCTTATTACAGCTCTCAGTTTTTTGTTTTGTTTTGTTTTAGTGAAGCTTTTGAAAATACAGGATACACTTTTAAATTCCAAATGTGTTTGAAAATAGTCATATATTTTTTATAATTCAAGACATATTATTAAAGTCAAGCAGGATTCCTTCTATTCTGAAGGTAAGTGAGGCATGTGCAGTTTTAAATGAATGCCTGCCAGGATGATTCAGTCTAAATCAGTGTGAAAATGGAGGAAGGAGACCTACTGAGGTGCCAGGTTTGAAAAAAAATCCCCCCAAAAACCACATTTCAAGGAACATGAAAAGTGGCACTCCTTATTCTCTCTTAACTTCAAAAGCTTACACTATAATTTATTGAAATTGAAAGTCTGGTGAATAGTAAGATAATGGAAAATTTATATTTCAGTGGTATAAACTAAAGGATGAAAGTGTAATGCTAGCTAATACTGGGACTTGGCCAGCTTGCTCAAAATCCCACGTCCATCAGCTCCATGCCCTGCATCCATGCTGTGTATAACCTACAAGTTTTGCTCTAAGATAGTCCCATGGGCTCCTAGAACTCATTACGTCAAAACGAAACTCCTCTGCTTCTACTCTCAACACTCAAACCCCACTGCCTGTCTGAGTGTGGGAACCACTGACTGTTCACAGAAGACACTGGAGCATCCTTCCTGAGAGCTGCTTCTCTGGATGTTCTGCTACGCATCCTAAGGGCTTTTTCTCCTCCTCCTCCTCCTCCTCCTCCTCCTCCTCCTCCTCCTCCTCCTCCTCCTTCCTCCTCCTCCTCATCATCATCACCATCTCCATAAAAATCTCAAACTCTGCTTTACCCAGGGCAAACCTGAGCATTAGCCACATCTTCTAGCTTCTATCTCACTTCCTCTAAGAAGCCTTCTCTAGCCAACACACCTAGGTGAGTTCATTACACAAGACTTTACAACTGTGTCATCATTGGCTTTTATTTCTTGCCAGGTAAGCTCTGCGTAGAAAGGGGCCATTATCTGGCTTACTCATAGGCATCCCCCGTCTCAGTGTCTGGCACTCAATAAAAGTAATTAAATGCCCCAGGGAAAGTTATTTATGTTATAAATGTACAAGGGAAAGAATATTCAAACTGCAGGAGCAGCAACAATAACAATGAAAGCCTTATTTACCAACTGTCATGCAGAGACTACCTAACTGCAGCTTTTTCAGTCTTACTTAAAGGGTAGTAGGCAGTTTGGGCAGCTTACTCAGAGGGTAATTAAGGGCATCTTTCCGTTAAGTCATTCCTGTACATACGACCGGACGGCTGACAGTCTAAGGAAGTGGTGAGTGGCACTACTACACACACAGATTTCTGTGGTATCAGTCTGTCAAGAAAACCATAAAATTTACTTCATTGTATATTTTAAATAGCAAGTTACCTAAGTATACAACAAGGGCTCATTCATATAAATGACTGCTTATCCAGTGAGATCTGATCCTTTAACATTTTTGGTTAAATTATAATAAAAATTAATAAAAGCTAACTTCACTAAAATGTTTAATTCAATTTGAAGATACTTGTAAACACACTTTAACTTTCCCATTGCAATAGCAAACAAAAAGCAAAACAGTATGCATGACTACTTCATATAATTAATTTATTTTTATTTTTATTTTTTGGTTTTTTTTCGAGACAGGGTTTCTCTGTGTAGCCTTGGCTGTCCTGGATTCACTTTGTAGACCAGGTTGGCCTCAAACTCACACTGATCCACCTGCCTCTACCTCCCAAGTGCTGGGATTAAAGGCATGCGCCACCACCCCCGGCGATATAATTAATTTTTAATATAAAATCGTGTCTCAATTTATAATAGGAATATGCCTGTCATACAAACTTTTAAGTGATTATGTTTTTTCCCATTTATCATTTCAAATTAGCATTGGAGAAGTAATAATTTCTATGATCAGAAATCTCAGAAGCTAAGGCATGACACTGTCACCACTGAGGTCACTGGTGAAGGAACAGCCTCGGTTACAGTGGCGACCACAGGGTTCTGAGGTGACAGGACTAGTGGACATCTACCTAGGACGGCAGCAGGTATGGGTGGAGCAGTGCTGAGCCTGCAGAGAGAAGAGTGTATGCCATGGATGGCAAAGTCAGGGAGGTACAGGCGCAAGTGAGTCCTGGATGTCAGGCACTGAGCTACTAGATTTTGGAATTACACTGCTGGACTTTGGTTTTATTTAAATGTGATTGCTTTTATTCACTGGTTCTTCCCTCTTGGAGGTAAAAAAAAAAAAAAAAAAAATTATTTAACCTACTTTGGATTTCCGAGGAGCTCAAACTTAAGAGACTTTGCGATTTTAAAGAGAAACTAAACTCTTAAGTGATAGAATTTTTAAAAGACAGTGGAACTTTTAAGACTATATGGTATTTTATATAATGATATTAACATGAGATCTTAGGGACAACAAGAAAGGAAAGGTTGCAGTTTAAAGCTGACAAGGAATGGACTGTCACTGTTTCAGCTATCAACTTGACACCGTTGGCAAGGTGTTTTATCACAGCAAGAACACAAGCCAAAACACAAACCCTTCTTGTATGTTCTGAAAATTCCTGGTAACCCATCTGGCAGGTTGCCCTCACAATTACATTCTTTAGTTCTCTCCTTAAAATAAAATTGCCTATCAAAGCCCACAGAGGGGCAAAAAAAACTTCTCCGATATAAATATTTACCTATAAGTGCCATTGCTACTCTTAAAATTGAGGGTATTTCTGGGTTTGGTTTAATCTGCTTACTGTGGGACTACAAAGCTTCTTTCTAGCAGAGATGATACTCCAAAAAAAAAAACCCCATTTTTTAAAAAAGCCATAATTGCCAAAATGTAAAAAGTTGTACTTCCCTTCCCATCCTCCCATCGTTTATAGACCATATTTATGATTAATTAGTAGTTAAATCAACCAAGCAGTCTTTCCCTGCAGGTTTACCAGGTGGGTCTATCAAGAAGCACATTCCCGCACACTGTCCCTGCTGATGTCACACAGCTTTACTTCATGAATTCTTTAATCACATTATCTGATACCATGTATACATTTAATTGTGGACTGACCCTGCTTTGATTTTGTGGGTTTTCCTACTGGCATGACTGTGGGCAGTTTTTTTTTTCTTAATCACGTAGGAGAGTTTAATTATGACTCAAGTTCCAGGTTATAAACATCCAGTAAAATAATTTAAGCATATCACCTTCAAATAAGACAATCACTTGTGCAGCAACTCAAACAGTAAGTAGTATTGCTTCCAAATGTTTTTATGAAGCCTCATATTGTGCCCAGATTAGATAGTTTTCCAGAATTTAAAGTGTTTTGTTTTGATGAACTCACCTTGGTTGCTAAGAGAGAAGTACTTGTACACATTAAACAATACCATGCTTGTTTAAGCAATTTATACTTATAAAAAAATGAGCGAATGTGCATACAGTTGCATCAGAGAAGATTAGAATGAACGAAAGCCCACTTCTTTGTTTATGAGGAACACAATCATTTTTGATAAACAGAAACAGAAGAGAGGCCCTGTTGGTAGAGGTGACATACCCAGTGGGTCCATATCACACGTTTTGTTTGGACTCCAAATATCTTAAAAGAGAAAATAATTACACTCACATATAATTCTTGATTTCTTAGTTGCTGTGAAATCAAGTCTCTCAGCCACTGGATTATATGTGGGGGACACTATAAGGAGAACAAAGAATAAATATGTTCTTCAAATCAAAACAGCCCATACCATTACATGACTAGACTCACACATAGCTGTGATCTCAAGGGCTCTGGAGCCAAGTCAGGTCACGTCAATGTATGTCATGACTGCAGTGATACTTGTCAGGATTGCCTGGTTAGAACAATGCTCTGACACACACCCAAGTTGACCTTATTACAATGCGTTTGTTGAGCAAGTACTAGGCAAGCTACGGTTCAAAAAGATGCTACCATTTCATTGCCAAGCACTGCCCTAAGTGGAAGGATGTTCAGGATGTCTGTTCTGTGATCTATCAAAAGGACAGAAGGTGCGGGTCCGAATAGGTCCCTCCTAAATTCCACAGCACGGCTTCCTCCTTAGAAAGCTTTAGTGGTTGTTCACTGGGGCTGCAGGGATGATGTGACAAAGGACAGTCCTATTCACCTCTCAGATGTTTTCTTTTTTTTTTTTTACTTTTTAAAAAATTTTATTTTATTAGTTTATTCATATTACATCTCAATTGTTATCCCATCCCTTGTATCCTCCCATTCCTCCCTCCCTCCCATTTTCCCCTTATTCCCCTCCCCTATGTCTGTGACTGAGGGGGATTACCTCCCCCTGTATATGCTCATAGGGTATCAAGTCTCTTCTTGGTAGCCTGCCATCCTTCCTCTGAGTGCCACCAGGTCTCCCCCTCCAGGGGACATGGTCAAATATGAGGCACCAGAGTTCGTGTGAAAGTCAGTCCCCACTCTCCACTCAACTGTGGAGAATGTTCTGACCATTGGCTAGATCTGGGTAGGGGTTTAAATTTTACCGCCTGTCTTGTCCTTGGCTGGTGCCTTAGTTTGAGCGGGACCCCTTGGCCAAAATCTGCCTATCATAATGTTCTTCTTGTAGGTTTCTAGGACCCTCTGGATCCTTCTACTTTCCCATTCTCCCATGCTTCTCTCATCTAGAGTCCAAATAGGATGTCCTCCCCTCTGTCCCAGTTTCCTGGTAAGTAAAGACTTTCATGGGATATGCCCCTTGGGCTAGTGTGCAGATATAAGTGAGTATATACCGTTTGTCTCTTTTTGCTTCTGGGTGAACTCACTCATTATGATAATTTCTTGATCAATCCTTGTTTTTAATAGCTGAGTAGTATTCCACAGTGTAAATGTACCACAGTTTCTTTATCCATTCTTCTACTGAGGGACACTTAGGCTGTTTCCATATTCTGGCTATTATGAATAAGACTGCTATGAACATGGTTGAGCAGATTTTCTTGTTGTGTGCTGGAGCATCTTCTGGTTTAGCTGACTGAAGTGATAACCTTAAACGACTAAAGAAAACCTGCCATGTTCCGGGTCCTGACATACCATTTGAAAGCAACGTAACTGATCATTTCTGCATTGGGTAGCAGATGGACTTACTGGCAATCACACTGAGCCAGCATACAGATGGGCTCAGCCACTTCCCCCTATGTGAGAGCTGCTCTCTCAGAAAAGACCTTAGAAAGGGAGCAGATTCCAAGTTAGGTCTGGTTAGGTCAGGCTAAAGCTTTGGTGTGCTAAGGTTAAGCAGGTAACCAAATCAGCTTGCTGTAATACACTGAGGTATGAGGGAGAATCTCAGTAGGCTTAGAGGTCACAGAAGTTATGTTAAAATATAGATCTCAACATCAAGTAACATGGAAGCAAAAGGAAAAGTAGGTTCATGCACTGATAGTGTATATAAATTACAAATGATTTCAAAACCCAAACCAAACAAAAATACCTCATTCCGAGTAGTTGGAAAGTTAGGAAAACACACCTACATAACAACTGTTTATTACTAAAAGGGTACAGCAACCATACTTGATTCTACTCTCTAGTTTGGATATTTTTTTTTAACCAGTTCTGCCCGACACAACTTTCTGTGATGGTGGATAAGGTCTAGCTAAGCTATTAAATACGGTAACCACCAGCCACAGAGACAATATTAGAAATGAGGTGAGTGTCGAATGAGAACTCAATTTTGAATTTGATTTCATTTTAATTTTTCTGAAATTTAGCCACACTGGTTAGGCTACTGACTTGGACAGGACAGCTCATCTATAGAAAACTGAGTAAGAAAAGGGAATTAGAAAAAGAAGATGGATTGGCGCCAACACCATCTCTTCTAAAGCCTTCCTGTAATAGAGGACTCCAGATCTGTGATCACATAGAATAAAAAAGCCTAGGTCTGCTTTTCAAGTATATTAAAACACACCAGATTTTGATAACTTAAAGTATAATTTAAAGTTAAATAAAATTACACCATATGATGTTTTAAGCCAAATAATCTTCCATATTAAAATTTGCTACTAAATACACTTAATTCATTGTTATATCATTTATGCTACTTTTTTTTTTCTGTATCTGAGATTATCATATAAAACAAAATAAAGCTACGATACAAATAACATCACTACGGATATAACCAACTTAGCCATTTAAAATCTCCACTGATGTGGCATACAGGGGCACCAACTCTTAGGAAGAATGCCAGTGTCTCAATGGTCAAGTTATAAAGATGAATGTTCTTTGAAGACAGCCTGAAACATGCTTTCACGGTAGCAACCACATGAATGGAGACACGCTAGCCAGACCCAGTAGTGGACCTGAATCTAAGATCTGTAGTCAGTGTTCAAACTCTCATTTCCTCTGTCATCATCTCCCCAGTTAAGGTTCGGACTGAGAAACTGATTTTCTTACAGGTAAGAGAGACAAAGTGACCCCAGATGCTGACTTATAAAACATCAGTTCTACAACTCCATTTCTTTGCTTATGTTCGAACCACTGAACCTTGATTTCCAGTTAATTATTTTTAAGTATTTTATAACATCCTTTAATTATGCTGGCAGAAGGTAAAGCTATAACCTGTGGTTTAGACCAATATGAACCACATAAATGTGACATTCTAGCAGTAGAAAATTTAGCTTTTCTTTACTTCACTCACAGTCCTGTAAATATTTTTTAATAGCATTTTTCAATGGAGATGAACACAGGAACCTATTGATAACAATGGAGTGGCAACATACTGACTTATATTTTAGGTCAGGTAAACATCTCTACATGGCTAATTGTCATAACTACATCATCATAATTCTAGGGTAAAAATAACTTTGAGCTAAACAAACAGGTTAGAAAACTAAAGGAAACCAACTTTTTGCACAATAAAACAAAAATGGTTTTGAAATGACAGAGTACATGGTGCCAATTTAGTAGTGTGGGAAGACATTAAAGCAAGCACTGAAAACCCTACCGTCCAAATCTTCCCCTGGGAATTTGAGCTACACTGCCACAGGGATTTTACCAGGCAAGTAAAAGAGCTGTGTCAGCATGTCTAGGGACAGGTAAGCTGGAAACTAGCCAAGCAGTCCTCAGTGGGATACAGGTACGTTCAACAAGGGGATGGGTTTGAGTTGCCCACTGACAGCAAGGCGGCTCCTAATGTGTTCCATGAATAGACTGGTCAGCAATGCTGTCTGCACTATTCTTTTGTAAGTACAATGCCCCTCCCTACATGCCCTCACCCCAGAGGCTTTGGCAGTGGAAACGCTGAACCCCTCTGCTCTTTTTTGATTCCGGTGTTTTGACTACTTTGTTTGAGAAAAACAAAGCTGTTTACATTTTAAGTAGGAAAGATCCAAAATATCACAAAAACATTTCTGAAAAGAAACACAGTTTAGCTTGCAGATGAACACCAGTGTTCCTTAGTTCAAGACAAACTAGGCTGAGGTGCTCTGGATGTTTCAATTAAAGCAGTTAAAACAAACAAACAAAAGAGACCGAGACATTGAAAGTAACACACACGTTCTCAAAGCACATTATATTAAAACTTTGTGGATTCTTTCTCTGCTAACAATTCTAGCAGAATATTTAACCCTCAAGGATGAATAGAGGCCACTCCATTCCCCCCAACCCCCCCAAAAGTCAAACCAGAGTTTTATTTACCTGTCCACCCTTGATGGAGAACCAAAATTTAAAAGGGGCCCCAGGGAAAACATGCTAAGTGAGCAAAGCGTACACTGTCCACAGCTTTCGGCTTAAGACAACCAACCCACCCAGCACAAGAACGGCTGCAGAAGGAGGGGGGCGTGACAGAAGCTCCGCAGCGCCCGCAGACCACAAAGCTACTGTGTTAACAGAGAAGAGGCCCCAGTAACCCAGTAACAGCTATGCTTAGGAGAAAACAGACGCCTTCAACCTAAGTCTTACACAGCCAGCATGTGCATCACACACCACAGCAGCATGTGCATCACACACCACACACACTTCCCATCCCTTACTCACGCTCCTCTATCCATCATTTCTTCTCAGGCCCTAACGGCTCTCTCACATAATGATCGTATTCATCATCCTTTCTCATGTAGTCCATATTTCGATGAGGAGGAACAAATGGTGTTTAGGAGGACACAGGGCATGAGGCAACCAAAGGCATAAAACCCAGATAAGAAGAAGGGACTGTCGTCTGGGGTTACTTTGGTTGAGGAGTGAGAAGCAAAGGAGAGCCTTTAAGAAGGCTCTTAGCATGCTGGGCTTGGGAGTGTAGGGTGTAATCCCAGCATCATTAAGAGGCTGGCTTAGGAGTATAGCAAGTTCATAGTCAGCTTCGGTTACAGCATGTTATAGCTCTGCCTGGAAAATTAATGAGACCTTGCTTGGAAAAACAAAACAAAACAAAACACAACTAAAAAAACAAGGGCTATAGCTCAGCAATAGAGCACTGGCCTGGCACACATCCGGGCCTGGGTTTAGCGACAATACTTAAAAACAAACAAACAAACAAAAACAGGAGGGCGAGTGGGATATGATAAGAATGTAAGAAATCCTTGAAGTGAGCTAGAAAATGCTATTTTCAAAAGCAGCTAATCATGTGGTGCCTGGCATACTCTGTTCAGGAGCAGAGAGATTGACCTGAAGGAACTGGCAAGGGCTCACTCCCTGATGAGTTGTAAATAAACACACCATCGGACTTGCCTTTTTTTTTTTTTTAAGACTGCTTTCAGAGACACTGAGGGAGGAGAAGCCTCAGTGTGGGTGTAGCAGTGAGGGAGAGGGTAGGCAACAATGGTTTCTGAGGTAAAACCAGTGAAGTAAAATGCCCCCAGAGAGGAGAAGCAACAACATGAAGAGGAAGTGGGGGTGACAGGATTGCCTCTGGCCCACAGCTGACTTGGCTTTGCAAATGAGGGCACCATCCTCTGCTGGGAAGCATGGCACGGAAAGCAATACTTCGGCTCCATTCCATCCCTAGCTCACCATCTCCTATGGCGAAGAGATGGACCTGCCCTTGTTTTCTTCACAGGCCATGATTATGAAAGTATAGAATAGAAATCACCCTTTAAATAATTACTCTACAATACAGAGACTGAAACATCCACCAAGAACCATCTATGATGTGGACCTAGACCTTCTGCTCAGGTCCCACAAGAGGAGAGTAGGGACTACTTCGGACATGCACTCTGGCCACCGAACTTAGATTACTTCCCCCTGGCAGGACAGCCCTGCCTTGCCAGACTACAGAGGAAGAGGTTACAGGTAATACAGAAGAGACTTGATAGGTTGAGATCAGATGTTAGGGGAGAAGGGATCACCTTCATGAGGACTAAGAGAGAGAGGGAGGGGGGAGGGAGGGGAGGGAACAATTGGGATGTGAAGAATTTTAACTGCAGAACAAGCAGGTAACTTATATTGCTAATCCCACTATATGGGACTAGCTCTGAGACTGGCTGAGACATGAATGTCTAGGCATAGGCAATGATTCTTGTTGGCTATAGAACCCTTGTGAATTATTAGATGCCAGTCTTCATATGGCATGAATGAAGAGTTACAGATGTCTTTTTTTCTGCTCACACAAAGAGCAGAAAACCAGCCTTAATTGTTCTGTGCATCACACACACCTTATACACTTATAATTTTAGGTCTGGATGATGTTTGTGAGAAATTATATGCTTTCAGAACAAAACAACAGGACACTGACATTGGATCAGACCTGACAGGATGCATTCCTCTCAGCATGCTGGACACTGACATCCTGTATCCTTCACGTTCCAGCACCAAGTGCTCCGATTGCTGTTCCTCATCAGTGTTCCCAGGACACTTTCAAAGAAAGCTTCCAATCCCAATTGGTCCATCATTTCAGACTGTCCCACACAGGACTCTAATTAAGCCTGGAATTTCTCACCATTTAAAAACTGGACCACAAATGTGATTCCTAGCTTGTTTAACCATTTCCCCGATTTTATTTGGGCCCCTACAAAGGTGGTATTTGTCCCAAATGAGCCAGAAGAAACCTTAAGAAAATGGTGTCCCATTTTCTTTAAGGGGGGTCGGATAGGTTTTTGGTTGCTTTCTTGGGCTATAGAGGGTTATTATCAATGGGAGTTGGTTATAAGTTATTATTGGTCTTATTTAGAGAGAAAACAAGGTTAGACTCAGAGATGTCTCTCTCTTTATCTTCCTCCATTCTTAGGTTTGAAGATAGGGGTTGAAAAGAAAGAAGGGGAAACATAGAAATATATAGGAAAGCTAGAACAAAAAGTAGATTAGTGACTACTCAACTTAATGTCTCAATTGTCCCTCACAAGGTTATTTTGAATTCACTTGTATAAAATTTTGTAATAGATGCCAAATAAGTTTTAATTTTAGATACAATGGTACAGAATTCAAATGTAAGATTATTCTTCACACACACACACACACACACACACACACACACACACACAGAACCAAACTGGAATGATGAATACAAATGCCTCTTTCACTGATGCTAGGCAAGGCAGCCCCACCAGGGAGGAGGGATTGAAGAGCAGGCAACAGAGTTCATGTCAGACACACTCCCTGTTCCCCTTACTAGGAGACACACATGAGGCCTAAGCAGCCCATCAGCTACATATGTGTAAGGGGTCTAGGTCCAGTCCATGCACAGTCCTTGACTGGTGTTTCAGTCTCCATATGCACCCCTGGGCCCAGGTTAGTTGACTCCGTTGGCCTTCTTGTGCAGCCCTTGTCCCTCTGGGTCCTTCTTGCCTTCTTCCCACTTTCCCACAAGGCTCCCCATGCTCCACTTAATGTTTGGCTGTGAGTTTCAGCATCTTTTTCAATCCATTGCCGGGGAGAGCCTCTCCAAGGACAACTATGGTAGGCTTCCCCCTGCAAGCACAGCGGAGTATCCTTAATAGTGCCAGGGGTTGGCTGTCTTCCATGTGGTGGGTCTCAGGTTGGGCTATGCGTTGGTTGGACATTCCCTTAATCTCTGCTCTAACTTTATCCTTACACATCTTGCAGACAGGGTAAATTACAGGTTGAAGTTTTTGTGCATGGTTTGCTGTTTCTCCCTCCACTAGAAGTCCTATCTTGCTAGAAGGTGGCCTCGTTAGTCTGTATGACCCCCGATCCCAGGAGTTTTATCTAGAGCCACCCCCATATCTTCCCAGGTGTCTACCCTCTCTTAGGTCTCCAGCTTGTTTCAGAGATGTTCCCACCCATAAGTCCTCTGATCTCCCCGCTCACTTCCCTCCACACTCCATCTCCTACCCTGTTCCCTCTCTTCACCACTTCTACTGTCTATTATATTTCCCCTTCTGACTGAGACTCATGCATCCTCCCTTGGGCCTTCATTACTTATCTTCTTTGGGTCTGTGCATTGTAGTATGTTTATCCTGTAATATATGGCTAACATCTGCTTATAAGTGAGTACATACCATGTGTGTCTTTCTGGGTCTGGGTCAGGATGATCTTTTCTAGGTCCATCCATTTGCCTGCAAATTACACTATTTCCTTGTTTTTAATAGCTGAGTGGTATTCCATAGTGTAAATGTACCACAGGTTTTTTTTTTTTTTCCATTCTTCAGTTGAGGGACATCTGTTTCCAGTTTCTGGTTATTAGGAATAAAGCTGCTATGAACATTGTTGGGCACATTTTCTTATTGTAAGGTGGAGCATCCTTTGAGTATATGCCCAGGAGGTAGTATAGCTGTGTCATAAGGTGGGGCTATCCTCAATTTTCTGAGAAAGCACCAGATTCATTTCCAAAGTGGTTGCACAAGATTGTATTCCCACAAGCAACGGACGAGTGTTCCCCTTTCTCCACATCCTTGCCAGCATGTGCTGTTTCTTGAGTCTTTGATCTTAGCCATTCTATTGGTTGTAAGATGTAACCTCAGAGTCCTTTTGATTTGCATTTCCCTGATGACTAAGGATGTTGAGCATTTCTTTAAATGCTTCGAGGCACTTAAAGAGAATTCTCTGTTTAGCTCTGTACCCCATTTAAAAATTGTATTGTTTGTTTTGTTGTTTAATTTATTGAGTTCTTCACATGTTTTGGATATTAACCCTTTGTCGGATATAGGATTGGTAAAGCTGTCTTTTTGTTCTGCTAACAGTGTCCTTTGCTTTACAGAAGCTTTCCATTTCCTGAGGTCCCATTTATTAATTGTTGTTGTTAGAGCATGAACTGTTGTTATTCTGTTCAGAAAGTTGTCTCCTCTGCCAGTGAGCTCAGGCTCTTCCCCAATTTCTCTTCTAATAAGTTTAGTGTTTTTGGTTTTACCTATTCAACATAGCACTTGAAGTCCTAGACAGTGCAATAAGACAACTAAAGGAGACCCATAGTGTATAAATTGGAAAGGAAGACATCTAAGTATCGCTATTCACAAATGGTATGATAGTACCAGGGAACTCCTATAGCTCATAAACATCTTCATTAAAGCCCTGGATATAAAATTAACTCAAAATCAGTAGCTGTCTTTTATACAAATCATAAACAGGCTGCGGAAGAAATTAGGGAAACAACATCCTTCCTAATAGCCACAAACAATATAACATATCTTGGTGTAACTCTAGCCAAGCAAGTGAAAGATTTATTTGTATGACGAGAACTTTAAGTCTCTGAAGAAACAAAGTGAAGAAGACACCAGAAGATGGAAAGATCTTTCATGGTCATGGATCAGTAGGATTAACATAGTAAAAATGGCCATCTGACCAAAAACAATCTACAGATTCAATGTAATTCTTGTCAAAATTCCAACACAATTCTTTACAGACCTTGAAAGAGCAGTTCCCAACTTCATATGGAAAAACAAGAAACCCAGGATAGCAAAAAAAAAAGTCCTACAAAATAAAAGAACTTCTGGAGGTATCACCATCCCTGATTTTAAGTTGTACTACATAGCAATAATAAAAGTGGCATGATACTGGCATAAAACTGTCGGTTGATCAATGGAGTCAAATCAAAGACCCAGAAATAAACCAACACACCACTTATGGACACTCGCTTCTTGACAAAGAAGCCAAAACCATACAATGGAAAAAAGGGAAGCAACTTTAACAAATAGTGCTGGTCTAACAGGGTGTCTGCATGCAGACGAATGCAAATTTATCCATATTTATGACCCTACACAAAACTCAAGTCCAAAGGGATCAAAAACACTGCTTTTATACTTCCCATTAGCCAACACAACCAGACACAACTGTTAGTTATAGCTGTACTGTGCTGTTATTCTGTGGAGAAGATAAAGCTCATCCCTTATATTAGTAAGACACAGGGTGTGAGTAGATTCTGCAAAAATCTCATGTAATTCGGTAAACAGACCAAAGTTTAGAAGACAAATCTTAAAGGCAATTAATTCTTTAAAGTTCTTCTGGACTAATTCACAAGTTAAAAAATGCTCATTGGCTGCTCTGCTAGTCCTTCTACGATGGCTCGAACACTCACTGGTAAATCAAACAGACTCCAATCTGGTCTTTTTGGAATTACATACAGAAAGGAAGAGGGTTCAGGAGAGAACTACCCAAACATGTCCTACAGCAGTAAAGTGGGCAGACTTCCCTGAAGAAGAGGGCGAAGTGAAAGGATGATACTGAGGCAGGGGCAGTGATATGAAAGCCTCTAATCCCAGTTGGTGGGAAGCAGAGGCAGGTAGACCTCTCTCTGTGTGTTCAGGGCCAGACTGGTCTGCCTAGTGAGTTCCAGGCCTGCCAAACCTATGTAGGAAAATCCTTCCCCGAAACAAGAGAAAAGAATAAAATTAAAGGAAGGTGGTACTGGGTGGGTGGTGCAAACAGTTTGCTCATCTGAAGGAGCTGTTTTGTTTGTGAGACAGGCTCTGAATCCGCATCTTAAGCTGGTCTCAAGCATACCACAATCCTCTTGTCTAGGATTCCTGTGTTCCGCGTGAGCCACGATGCCCAGCTCAGGAATTTAACTTTTTAAAGGGCTTTGACAGGTACAGTCATTTTGTGGAGATTCCCTCCTGCATAAGCCATCAAGCTGTATAAGTCTTTACCATCTCCATAACTTCATCTCCAACGGCAACAGCTTTGGTTGCAGACATAAGGGAGGAATTTAGTTATTTTATCCATTCATTCCAGAATGACATATGGTGCAGAATAATTTACCTTTAGACATGCAGTCTCGGGTGCTTGTGGATTACAAAGGAAGATGTCTAAACTTAGCTGCAAATATAGACAATTTGAGGAGAGGGAGAAAAATAAGTCTGCTAGATATCAGTATGTACAAGGTCACAAAAGATCAGGGGTGAGACTAGAGGGCTTGGGCAGATCATGGCAATATTGTTTTATCGAATAAAACAAATATAGCCACTACAAAGCATCCAGTAGGACAATGGGAAAACCCAAAGTGGATTGACACTATCGTTGAGAGGGTACCATTATCATAAAGAGGATGCCACTATCGGAGAGGATGTCCATATCAGAGAGAGGGTACCACTATCTTAAAGGGCACCACTATCATAGAGACAGTGCCACTATCACAGAAAGGATATCTCTACCACAGAGATGGTGCCATTATTACAGAGAGAATGACACTACCATAGAAATGTTTCTACTACAGAGAGGGTACTGCTTGCTATCTGAGGGTTTGATCTGCAGTTCAGCCGATGTAAGGAAGTCAAGACGCATCCTTTACCCGGTGGCTGCAGGTGCAACAGCTCTGGCTGTGAGCTCTTTGGTGTCCTTTTCTATCTATGTGACTGGAGAACAACTTTACTTACTTCAGTCCCTTCATTTTGTCACATGCAAAGGGAGAGAAAATTATTTCTATTTGGCCAAGATGTATGTGGGGGGTGGGGGGAGGGGAATCTGTATGCTTTCTACAACTGCTAGATTGCACTTAAGAGTCAGTTCATAAGGTGAAATGTTTCCAAGTTCCCCACTTTTTTGCTGCAGTTAGCGAGAGGAAGTGTTAGTCACTTCCTGTTGCATATGTAGATGAGTATTAAACTCTACACACACACTCACTGACTGGTGCAGATGGGGAATTTCTCGGTCTCACAGTGGGGATTCCCATCTGCTGGTCTGCCTCTGAACTATGTGGAGTTTTGGGATGTGGAGTTTTGGGATGTCAAAGGTACAGAGTAAGAACCTGTGCTCCTTGTCATCCAGCTAAGCACCAGTGACTGTGCAGCTCCATTCTAATCCTCTGAACAAATGAACAGATCTGAGCTCCAAAGCCCCGCATTTCTGGATTGACAATAATGAAAGTTGAGCTTTTTAACATATACCCTGGCACGATACCAGGAGGAAAAACAAGGCTGTCTTGCAGGTGACAAATGGCTGTCAACATAGCAGTGTTGCATTTGGTACCCTGAGGTGGTGATCCAACTGAAAACAGCAAGGTCAAAAAATCCAAGGCCTGGCCCAGGTGTTCCTTTCCAGAACAGTGGTGGAGTGGTGGCTGATGGTCTCAGATGCTGGGAGATACCCAGGGAGAGGGGAGCCACTCTGTTAGTCTCTCCTGAACAGAGGCCTAGAGAAGCCAGGGAAGAGTCCCAAGCCTAAAACGTACCAAATCACTTAGATTTAACTTCTCTCATTCTTATAAAAAAAAAAAATATCTGGGGCACTCCTCTGGGGGAGTTGGATTAATTGTGACGTTTTTATGGACTGAGGTAGGTGAGAAAACTGAAAATCCTTACAACTTTTTGACAAGAGCACTTTAAGTATAGTTACACGCTGGTCCTTACAATGCAACCCATTGTTCAATGAACTCCTATGCAGTTCAGCCCGAAGGCTAGAAGATTCATCTGCTCACTAATTGATCTCAACCATCACGGAAACAGTATATTGCCTTCAATATAGTGAGACCTTTAATATTGGGGAGGAAAGCATTTGTGTGGCCCACTTTGTTAGCTGCCCGCTCAATACACCCTGTATCTTTGTAAAACATCGATTTTATGAGGAGCCACAGCTCTCAAACGCAATGTGTGTAAGGACAGGAAACTGCTTGCTGGAGCTAAGGGAAAGCTCCTTTTCCACGAGAGGCAATGTTGACGCAGTCCTTTCCCTTCTATCTGGGAATATGTAAACAATAGCTAGAGTAACCTCAGCCTCCCCTGGCTTGTAATATACGCCTGAACATGGAAACTATGCATTAAGCAAAGTGAAACGGAAATAAACCAAGGCTTGTGTCTTTCTGCTCGTGGAGTAGAGAAACCAACTCTAGACTTCCTAACTCCACTTCTTTTTGGGCTAGTGTAAGTACATATTGGGGTACACATACATGTAGGTGCAAGCTAGGGGTCAAAGGTAGGGGCTTTCCTCAGTCACTCTCCACCTCATTTTTAGAGACAGGGCCTTTCACTGGATGTGACCTCATCGGCTAGCCGCATTGGCTGGCCACCGAGACCTAGGATTCTCACCTCTGCCTCTCCAGCACTATGACGAAGGAACACGCCACCAAGACTAGCTGTCACTTAGACGCTCGGGTTCAAACATTCCTCATGCTTACAAAGCAAGTGCTTTACTGATGGCACCGTCTCCCTGGCCCCTAACTGCTTTTTATATGACAGTTTTAACTACCCACTCCATTTGATTTCAGTATTGTATTTCAACTTCCTGTTACTTATAACCAAACCAAGTCCCAACGAGCAAGCCTTCATAACCAACACTGTCGGTGACCCAAACTCTATACTTAAACCAGACTTTTAAGTAACTGAGGTTAGCAAGTTAAGAAGAAAAGTTTAATGAAAATAGGCTACTATAACGAGGTCAAGGTGAAGAATCCAAACCAGCTCCGCTCACATGGGATTTAGTTAAGGCAAGCCTTTAACAGGAGCAAGTCTAGTTTCAGCTGCTTCTCTTTGGAACATTCTATAATTTTAGCTTATCACCACTGGTATCCACTTTCATTCTCATCTTTTATTTCTGAGATTCTACTAACAAAGCCATTTAAAATGTACTCAGTCATTTTCAGTGATAACAAAAGCAGCTAAAGGGGGAAAGATCACTAAAAGTACAGAAACTGCATTAGGCTTTACACTTAGATAAATTAAAAATGGCATTTCTATTTTTTATCGTTTAAAGATATATTTATTTTTTTATTAATTTATGCATATTACATCTCAATAGGATATATTTATTTTTATGAGTTTTTGCCTGCAAATATGTATGTGTCCTGTGTGTGTACCTGGTGTCCACAAAGGCCAGAATTCAGATCCTCTAGAATTGGAGGTACAGAGGTTTGTGAGCTACCTTGTGGGTTCAGGGAACCAAAACTAGGCCCTCTGTAAAAACGTCAAGTTCCCAAACAGTTGAGCCACCTGTCCAGACCCAGTTTTTAGTTCATCCTAACACATGGTTTTGCCACCATGGTATGGGAACAAGAGAAAGAGGTTGATGCCAGACTTTGTTTGCTGCATCCTGCCTCCAAGCAGTAAGTCTGTCTGAGTGGACAGATGCTAGCATTTACAGCAGGATGTGGAGGAAGAACAGAAGACCCTGGACAATAAACAACTACTTCCGGCTCTCAGGCGGAAGCAAGGATTTCACACCAACCAATGAGGAACAAAGTTATAGTTGAAAACCCAGCATGGAAGAATAGGAAAAGTGGGTACTGGGCTCACCTATGTTTTTCCAAAAGAAAATACTTACAGATATTTTCTTGCTGGAAAGACTCAGGACATGAGTTTACCTCTGTTTCCATGAAATAAGAAGAAATTAGGGAAAACAGGTGATAGGCTGCAGAGAGAAGCCAAACTTATGCTAACTCACCAGCTAGCAAAGCCAGCTTAGACTGAAACTGAACTAGTTCAGTTGTCTACAAGTTGTACCCTACAGGAAAGAAAACTTAAGTCACTTAACTTGGAAGTGGAGCACAGAGTCACGACTGCCTGCCTGGATCCACCCCCAGGACTGTTACTGCCTTTGGTACATTACAGTTGTTTCTGTGTAAGGCTCCTAAGACCTGGCTTCTGCTTAGGGAATAGTGGTGACATGGTTATTAAGAAGGTTAGAGAGTTTACCACAATATATTAGATGCCTATCAGTGTACTTGATCATTAACACTGTACACAAAATCTTAAGAGTGTCTTAGCCAGATTAGGCCATAGCCATTGGCTTGGGCACACGTCTCCTTATCTTACAAGTGTATAACTTGTTCTGTTGGTGGATTGGGGACTAAGAAAGTCAGCCCTGGGAACCAACCATTAATGAATGGAGACCTTGAATTGCTTTTTTAGGGTTTTGAAGAATTGGATCATGCCTTAGTAACATAAATGTTAGTTAGTGCCCCCTTTGCTTTTAGCTACTATGAAACCATAGAAAAAAGACAACTCAGAGCCATGCCTAGAATACAAAGTCCCTCCCATAAGATCAGACTGTCTGTTGCCAGTTCCCTTTCATCCTTCTTTGTCTTTGTTGTAGAAATACATGCAAGCACACAGCCTTTAAACAAGAGGCCCATTATTAGAACAGTGTTCATGTGATATAAACAATCCAAAGTGTATAAAATGCCGTTTTTATTTACGAATGTGCGAACTAAAAACTAGCCTGATTACTGTAGTCTTCAAGACACTTTCATCTTACTAGGGCAAGGGCTATATGAAGAAAGAAAGAGAGAGAGAGAAAGAGAGCAGGGTGGGGTGGGAGTGGGGGTGGGGGTGGGGGTGGGGGGCGACACAGCCAGAAATGGTTCAGAGATAATTTAAAGATTTTCTTAGTTAAGAAACTAAGCAACAGCAATGTTACCACACTACTAAGAAAACTATTCTAAACTAGCAGAGGAAAATGTCTTATTCAAGTGCCCTCTGGCACTCCAGTTGTGGAAAGAACACTATAATAATACAAGATACTAACAAAGATGAGGAATATACACTATGCTTTTTCTGATATGAGTTATATCCCTTTTCCCTGATTTTTAAAAACGTGGTGTGTGTGTGTGTGTCTGTGTGTGCCACACAACTCACACATGGAGGTCAGAGGACAACTTGAGGGAGCTGCTGCTTTTCTTCCACCATGTGGGATCCACAGATAGAATCTGAGATCCTGAGGTTTGGCAGGAAGCAAGAGCCTTTACCTGCATTATGTCATCTTGCCAGCACTCCACTGATTAAAAACAAACAACAACAACAACAACAACAACAAAAGGAAAAACAAACCAAAACAAAACCCTGGGTACTGATATAAAAACGGGCATTTGTGGAAATCTTTCCTCATTTTCCTCCAACAATATGACAATACTAAAACACATATTTATAACAAACAGCCCATCAGTGCAGTAAAAATGGGAATATATTTGTCAACAAGGAATCAACACTATAGATTAAAACCGAGAAGACTTTATCTCTAACTTTAATGTACACAGAAGATGAAGTAGTTCAAATCCACACTGAGAACAGTTTTTTGTCTTTTGACTAATAGCTTATTTCAAAAACACAAGACTGATGTCATGCTTACACACAAAGAGCGATAATGTTTACAATTCGTTCAAAGGCATATTCAGAAGGGCTAGAAAAGCAGTTATGAAAACTGAGGTCTGTGCAATAAAAATTTTATTTTGGTGTGATGATTTTATCAGGAGGCACCAGTTGGGGGAAGCTGGCTGAGCCAAAACCAATTAGGATTCTGGAGGAAGGATTTCTAGCATCCATCTTACAATTAACTACCTATTGACAGTAGATCAGTGAAATTAAGGTCACATCCACAAGGACCAGCTGGCCAAGCTTCAAAGCCCAGGACTATCAATTACTAGCTAGGTGACTTCCAAGTGCATTTCTTAGGTCGCTAAGGTTCCATTCCATCACTTTCAAAGTGAGTACTAATAGCAGGCATCCCAGAGCTATTTTGAACAGAGATAATCTAGTAAGAAGCTTAGTTCAATGCTTGGCACAGATGCGCTCCCAGCAAACATTTGCCTGGCACATAACAACAGCTTGCTGACACCACTACAGCAACCTGGAGCAGCCCACCAGCCAGACCTCAGTTTCTTCCTCAGAAAACACAGAGGCTGAAGTTGATCATTTCTGATGTCTCTGCCCTTCTAAAATGAAAACTTCTCCAAGGCGTCAGAATACACAAGAAAACCTGTGTTTCCAAAGCCCGTAAGAGCATCCCTTTCACGGTGGCATGAGGAACATGGTAACATAAACTCCACACAAGAATCATACTTCTAAGTCACCCTGTTAAAACTGTCTGTGAGCACATTTACTAAAGCCAAAGGAACAGGCATTCGACTTGGTCCCCAGAAATTCTATGATGCTCCACAGCACAGTATTTGGAAGCCACAATATTTCTGAGTAACAAGTCCTAACAGGAATGTCAACAGTACATGCATGCTTGTGTTTAGCAACAAGGGCATTTTGCACCTCTTAACAGAAAAAAAAAAAAATCATGAAAATCTGTAAATACCTAGGCCACGACAAAATGAAATGCTGTTTTGAAACTAAGACCTCAACTATCTAGGTATTATCAAATATCTAGAAAGGTCTTTCTCCACTGACACATTCCAACCTCAAAATTCATGTTACAAGCGAAATTTTGTTTTGGCAGGAATTTTAAGATCTCTGTTCAGTGTGATCCATATATACCTAAAAAAGACTCCGAGTTTCACTTCGACAGTGTGAAGGTTACAGTCCATGTTTCTTAGGATCCAGGGCCCAGTTAGCAGGGCACCCACCTGGCCTTCAGCAAAAGGCTTATTTTAAGTCCATATTTCCTGAGTGATACTGCTATCGAGAACATTTTAAAAGCCCCTTTGGCTTTTAAAAACTACTAAAAGTAAAGGAAGTTACTTAACATTTATATAAAAATAGCTTAAAAATTAAAAGTTAATTAAAAATCATTACAGGATGGGGAAGATAGGGACTAAGAGTTTGGGCCGAAAAGAATAAAATTACATCTGCCTACATAAACGATCATTGGATTCTTAATGCAAGAGAGAGACGAGTGCTAAAAATCTAATGTTTACCAGACAAAACTCGCACTTCATTTCATATTAGTGAAAATGCGTTTAACAATATAAGTGTTTTAAAGACGAATAATTCCCTCGGTTCATAACTATGTTTACTCTGGCCTCATTTCCAGAAAACTTGAGCAGATCATCACTTAGCACAATCTCTCGGTATTCAATGAATTTCAGTTTTTCCTTCACACATGTCAGCGTTAAGTTGTACAAAGTTCACGGCATGCAGTTAAAACCCACCACGGCGTCCTTACCCTCGAGATTTAGCTCAAAGCAAATGTGGCAGAAGGAGAGTGTGTCTTTGTCTGTTCCCAGTTTACAAACACTGCAAATGTTGTCATCAGTCAAATCAATGTTTACAAACTGCTCGTCTTCGTTCATAGTGCCCCTATGAGGAAAGACAAAAGACAAGTTACACAACGGAAAGACAAGAACTTGCTTATGGCCTGCAGTACCGACAGAAAACGAAAAAGGTGGCGTTTGCAACAGCCCCATCAGGCAAGCATCGCCATGCTTGGAGTTCAGTATCCCAGTTTTACTCTGAAAAAGCACAGAGATAGAAAATAGGCTGTCCATAAGTGACACCATCCGCCGCCCAAATCGCTCCCGCACAGGCACCCGGGTCTGTCAACCAACTTCAGGCCGGTCCCAGTGGCCAGATGGAGCCGCTGGGACGCGGCTTTGCCAACTTCTGGGCGGGCGCCTGGAGGCGTTCCGCTAACTCGGCTACCCTGCTCCCCAGCTCCGCCGTGGGAAGACGCACGTGGGGACGCGGACACCCGGGAAGGGTCGGCTCACGTCGGAGACCCCGCAGCCACGGACTGGAGAGTCCCGGGGGCGGGGGCGCCACTCGAGGGTCGTAGGCTGCCGGCGTGGCGTGGGACCTCTCTTGTCTGTCGTCCGTCCGTCTGTCCGGGTACCGGTCCTGCGCACCGAAGCGGCTCGGAGAGGAGCTTTACCGTCCGGCTCCGCGCGCCGGGATCCGCACTATTGTTTCCGCCGCCGCCGCAGCGCAGACGGCACCGCGCTCCGCCCCGCCCCGGCCGCCTGCGCCACCCCGAGCCGCCCACGGGGAGAGCAGCAGGGCCAGCCCACAGTCCCGGGGCCCCACGTGCCTGCCCGGCCGCGAGGAGTGCAGCCGCCCTTGGGCCACACGCGCCCACCCTGCGCCCCCGCGCGCACCCCGCGCCCCCGCAGCGCGCGTCTCGCGCCCCTCCGCGTGGCGCACATGGACCCGTCCGGCCCGCCTCCCTCCAGCCCCTGCAAACTCCAGCCACTCGCGGGTTGCAGAAGTGAGCCCACGGGGAGCGCCGGGAGTGGGGGTAGAAAAAAAACGTGCACACACGCTTGCGAGACTGCTTGGAAACCAGGAGCCTGATTCACTTACTATCCCTGAACTCCAGTCGCTTGTTGGGTGACTTACAGAGTGAGATAAAAGTTGATAATTCAGGTATCTCGATTTAGGTATAAACCCTAGAAACAGCTGCTTTTCCTTCAGATGTATGTCTAGATGAGGCGCTCCTCCCGACAATGTGGTACATCCCATGCCATCCCCGGAGGACTTTCCCGAGGCCCCGCCTCTTGTTTTTATGCCCACCCCTTTCATAAACTTTTTTCTCTCATTAGTATTTAAGTTTACTTGCATCACCAGCTTAACTCCTTAAGCCTAGCCTAGGCCATAGGCCTACGTAATACTTTCAGTTACGTTTTCTGTAGTAATCTTTCTCAACAGCCCACAGAAGAGAAACAGGAAACTCATTGCTCATCTCGGAGCTTAGTGGTGACTAACCCCTTATCTTAGTTCCCTAGAGACAAAAAAAAAAGAAAAGAAAAAAAAAGGGGGGGGGGCAGCTTGATCTCAAGGCTGAGGAGGTAAAACCATTAGTCAATGTCTCAGAAAAGTCATACTACTGAAGTGTGGTAGGTGACTCGGTGACCCCGACTCCATGTAGCACAGTCTGAAGTGCAGAATCTCTGGTGCTAGCCCAAGTTCCCTAAATTAGTACCCTCCGCTGAGCCAGAGCCCCAGGTCCTTGGACTTGAGCTGAGTCAGCCCATAAGTGTTTGTTATGACAAGCCTGGCAACTTGAGTTCCATTCTCAGTTGAAGGAGAGGACTGACTCCACAAACTTGTCGCCTGAGCCCACTTTCACTTACCATGACATGTGTCCCCTTATATTAATAATAACAATAAAATATTTTTTAAAGTCCCAGATCCCCTATGCACATTAAAATTTGAGATGCATCAATTGCTAAAGCATCTTGCATCCGGATCCTACTCATTTGTTCAATAAAAGTAGTTTTTAAAACGTGTATGTGTGCATGTGCACGCTTGTGTGTGCGGTGGGTATGATGTGTGCAAGTGTGAGGCACTTCCATATCTGTGCCCTGGCATGAGCGTGGAGGTCAGAGGACAAGTTCAGATGTCTGTGCTTAATTTTCTTGTTTGAGAAAGGGTCACTTTGTTGTTCATCAGTATGTAGTCCAGGCAAGCTGGCCAATGGGTTTTTGGTGGTCACCTTGTCTTCAAATCCCAAATTGCAGCAGAAGTGCTGGGATTGCAGACTGCCGTATCTGGCTTTACCGGGATTTGGGGAGTCTGTACTTACTTATGTGGCCTGCCCTTTAGCCACACTCTGGAGGTCCATGTAGCGGAGGTCTTGTCCAGATGTAGGTACCGATGTAGGGAATTCCAGACAGGAGCAGAAATTCTGTGTTTGTATTAATGTCACATGGAGTAAATGTTACAGATGCATCTACTTCACTTAGTGAACATGGCCACCCACTACTTTTTTTTTGAGGCATTGGTGGTTACATAGTGTCACCTTGGTTCAGTTTTCAAGATCAGTGGGCCTGTTGTATCTGTCTGTCTATCTATCTATCTATCTATCTATCTATCTATCTATCTATTCTCTTGGGTAAATACCTAGGGTGGAACTGCAAGATTGTATGGTGAACATCAGCTCATTTTGAGTCAGGGTATGTGCAAATGTGAGACTCAAGACCATGTGAGTTATGTAAGCACCACACCAATAAACCGTATTCCCTGTTCTGGTATATATTTCATTTAAAAAAAAAGAAATCACCAAAATGCTTTCCTCGGTGCTTATGTCATTTCATATGCTGAGACTTCTTAATATACCCTCAATTAATTAATAACCTGTTTTGGCTTAAATCTATGGTATGCTCCCCATAGCTTCATGGTCTAAGGTGTGTGTGCTCTTCCTCAGTGGGTGGTACTGTTTTAGGGACCCTGCAAACTTCTGGAGGTGGAACCCAGCTGGTAGAAATAGATTACTGGGAGCGTACTTTTAAAATTTTTCAGCCTGGACTCTAGTGAGGCTTCCTACTCTACCAGTATGTAAACACCCACTGCCACTTAGCTTACATCAGCTGCCAAGGGCTACACCTCCCCATGCCTCCCCTACCACGGGATGAACTGAAATCTTCCTGAAATCATCAGACCAACAGACCTTTGCTGCCCTAGTTGTTTCCATCAGGTGCTTTTGTCATAGTGATACAAAAATCACAAATACAACCATTTTTTGTTTGTTTGTTTGAAAATGAAAGGGAGGTTTCTGGTGTTGAAAAGAATATCTCTGAAGTGAAATCATCATCGAGTAGGTTTAAAAACAGATTAGACACGGTAGAGGAGATCTGTGCTCAGAAAGAAAAGACGTGCAGAGAGGAAACAGAGATGAGCAAAACCCAGAGCCTCAGTGATTTCAGGCCTGAAAGCATCCAACCTAGCAAACCTGTATGACTGCAGTCCTGGGGCAAGGAAACTTCTAGATTTGATGAAAAATAGCAACCATATCCAAGAAGCTAAACCAACCCGAAGCTAGAGAAAAGAACCCTAACCAACACATAGTCAAATGCGCAAGAACAAGGAAAAGACAAAAACCACTAAGTAGGGTGAGAAAAGAGACACCTTTAAGGAGGAGTTGAGAACTGCTTCTGGCTTCTCACCAGAAACCTCACACACCTGAAGTACCTGGAACAAAGGCTTTCAGAGGTGGAGACAGAGCTAGGCTCCTAAAACTCTGTGTTTGCACAGTCCAGCTTTGAAAATAAAGCCATCTTCAGACAGAGACATTGAAAGAAATTGTTACAGCTCTGCAAGAAATGACAGAGGAAGCTCTGTAGGTGAAGGATAACGATACCAGGTCAATCTGAATGTTCAGATTCGAAGGTGTTAAGAACATGAAAGTTGGGCTGGAGAGATGACTCAGTGGTTAACAGCACTGTCTGCTCTTCCAAAGGACCCAGGTTCAATTCCCTCCACCCACATGGCAGCTTACAACTGTTTGTAATTCTAGTTTCAGGCATTCTGACACCCTCACACCAATGCACATGAAATTAAAAACAACAACAACAACAAAAAAAAAACACATGAGTTTAGTAATGTGAGGGGAAATGTACCAAAATTTCAGCTGACTTTTTAAATTTATTTGAGAGTATTTGGAGTCCTAGGTACAGTAAAACATTATAAGTGAATCTAATCATATAAACCATTAAAAAGAAAAATCTTATTTACTTATTTTTTTAATCACTTTACAGCCTGATCCCTCCCCTCTATTGCCCTGTCTCAGAGAAGGAGAGGTCCCCCAGAAGCTGTCAACCCACCCTGGCAGATAAAGTCACAGCAGAACTAAGGCCATCCTCTTTCACTGAGGCCAGACAAGACACTTGTGGTGTCATTGATCCTTCCTTCTAGTCTCCCACAGAACTCCTGAGCTTGACCTATTGTCTGGCTGTGGGTATCTGCTTCTGTTACCATCAGCTGCTGCATGAAGCCTCTCAGAAGGCAGTTATGCCAGGCTCCTGTCTGCAAGCATAGCAGAGTATAATTAATAGTGTCAGGGGTTGGCGCTCTCCCATGGGGTGGGTCTCAAGTTGGGCCAGTCATTGGTTAGCCATTCCCTCAATCTCTGTTCCATCCTTATCTCTACAATTCTTGTAGGCAAGACAAATTTGGGGTTGAAAGTTTTATGGGTTGGTTGGTGTTCCCCTCCCTCCACTGGAAGTCCCATCTGGCTACAGAAGGTGTTAAATTCAGTCTCAGCATCCCCTGCTGCTAGTATCTCAGCTAGTATCACCCTGCATAGACTCCTGGGAGCCTCCCCTATCTCAGAGATGCCCCCCACTGATTTCTGTTCTCTGTCCTAGTCTTCTCCTCAACTCCCCATCCCCACTCTCCCCATACCTGATCCCCTGTAGATTGTAGCCTGGTTATCCTATACTTTATGGCTAATATCCACTTATAAGTGAGTACATACCATGTGTGTCTTTCTGGGTCTGGGTTATGTCACTCAGGATGATAAAAGCAAAAGTCTTTAACTGACATCAGAGATGTGTCAGAAGGTTAAGCCAAGAGAGCTGGGAGAATCCCTGAGATGTAAGTCACCATCCCCAGGAACAGCAAGGAAAGGGATCCTAGTCTTAATCTATGAAGAGCTACTTTCAGCCAACAACCTAAAAAACTTGAGAAACTCATCCAGCATCCTGCTGAAGTCCTAGTTTTAGCCTTACTAGACTAAACAAAGCATTCAAGTAACACACACTGTACTGACTTTCTTACCTACTGCCTTCGTCAATGTTTTCTTGCCTTGAAGAGGCACCATGACCATAACAATGCTTATAAAAGAAATCACTTGGGGCTTACTTACACTTTCCAAGGTTTAGTCCATTATCAGCCATAGCAGAGAGTTTTGTATATGGATCTGCAGGCAGCAGGAAGAGGACCAATGGTTCTGGCTTGGGCTTTTGAAAACCTCAAAGCCAACCCCCAGTAATACACTTCCTCCAACAAGGCCACTGCTAATCATTTCAAGTAGTGCCACATCCTGGTGACCAAGCATTCAAATCTCTAAGTCTGTGGGGGGACATTCTTATTCAAACCACCACACCAACCCATCCATTAAATAATAAATGGTTATGGCCTTAGGCCTTTAAATGTGCCTTAACTGGTTATGGCAGTTAAGTTGCTACTTGGAATATATGAAATTTTGGAGAAGTTAGGACTTTGTTTTGAGAGATTGTTTTAGTGATGTTCAACCTGATTGTCTCCAAACTTGTTTTTAAACTCAGTTTGCAAAAGCATATAGTTGTTCATTGTCCTATCCTTAAAAATGGCTTTGGGGCTCTCTGTTGTATGCCACAGATGGTCAAGAAAGACTCTTTATCTGAGTTGAGTAAAACTCAAAACAACTCACATTCCTCTGAGTTCTAGAGACTGCTTGACTTAGAGTCCCCAGTAGTCGCTCTTTCTCAGTTGGATAACTTTTCCCAGGCCTCTCGGGGGATCACCCAATACATTCTCAGCTTCATTTTCAGCCAAAGACTTACAGAAAAATGAGAAACACTTTTTATGTATCGGTCTCCCTTTCTAGCACTGTGTGTTACAAATTGCAGCCACAGCATCATCTCCAGACTCAATCTTTCTCTCTTCACTGCAACTTGACCTTTCCTCCTGCAGTCTGAAAATGCCTCTAGGCACTGTGGCCCTCATCCCATTTGCCTTCCTTTCTATTAAAGCCTCCATGCTGTATGATGCATGTTCCAGCACTTAAAAATAGGTGTTTTGTATGCTGTGGCCAGTTTTCCTTTATGAGCTATTCTGGTACCCCTTATTTCATCCTGGCTGGAATCCTTGGTTGTTATGTCTGCAGATCTTTCATCGAGTTTCTCAGTTTATTCTTCAAAGAATTTTCTGAGACCAATGCAGATGGCATCTTCCTCTAGCAACTGGCTTTGTGCCTTTCTCCTAACAGGAATACTTTCATCTGTTTACCAGCTAGGCAGTTGCGAGTGGCTTTCCAGTTTATTGTTTTTGATAAAAATCTCTTATATTCATTAAACAGTTTAAGCAATAAAAATTGATTGAGGATATCTGGGCTGGTGGTAATCTCCTCCCATTTTGAGGTAAGGAACAATGCTATAAAAATGAGTGAGAAACCACACTGCCTCCCCTCCCTCCCTGACAATATACGGAGGAGGAAAGCAATTCCCCCCCAAAGGGCTGGCCTTCAGCTCTCCATAGTCCAAGGGGTGGACACAGAGGGATTTGAATGACCATCTGTACATACCGTCCTTTCAAAACTAGTAATTTGAGCTGGGAAGATAGCTCCCTGGCTAAAGACCTTGCCACTCAAATGTGTCTGAATTCTTGGAACCTACATAGAAGGCAGGCTTGGTAACACATGTATGCAATCATTCTGTGGCAAGATGGGAGGCAGATGCAGGAGAATTCCTGGAAGTTATGAGTCAGCTCCTCTGCTGTGAGCAGGGAGAGTGAACAAGAGACCTTGCCTCAGGCAGGGTGGATAGCATATATCAAAGTTGTCCTTTGACCTCCACACTGTGGCACACGTGTGTACTACACAAAGATAATAAACCCCTCCAACTAGTGACTCCGTGAACTGGGCAAAACTGTATTATAAACAAAGATTATCTCATCATTAGGCTTGATCTAAAATAGGCATTACTGTGAATTTCAGTTTAGAATAGCTTTGGATCATTGGATGTACAAGGAAAGAAAACCTAAATTAACAAAAACGGTATCTGAACCATGTAAGGGTTTGTGTGTGTCTCCAGACAAGATCAGCAGAGCCAACTGCTCAGTGTCATTGTAGTCAAGAGTATGTGTCCCACTTTCCTCTCTTTCCTCTCCAGTTAGACACCTCCAGGAAAGAGAATAGAAATGAAGGCTGTGGGAAAGGCCTGAGGGAGGCCACATCGTTCCCTTCCCCCAGGAAGCAATATAGTTCCTAAGAGATCACCGCAGATTTTTATTTATCTATAATCCTTATTGGTAACAAGTTTGAGAAAAATAGGGGTATTTGGGGGTTGTTATTTTTTCCTGGCTTCTGTTACAAAAAGCAAGAAAAGGGGATATTGAAATATTCCAACAATGCCCACTGGAGATGACATGACTTTCTTTCCTGCAGATTTGTTGTATATGTGTGACAGTAGGAAATCATCTCCAATTCCTCCTACTAGCATGATGACAGTTCTTTCATGTTCTTGCTTTCATACTCCCCCCATCTTCACTAATGTACTACTGTTTGTAGTATTTTTTTTTCTAATAGGGTCTCTTTTTTAAAGTAAAGAAGCCAATATATTCAATATGTCCATCCATAAATGGACATCTATCCCGTCTGGTTTTATGTCATTTGACAGAATACAGTCTTCTGAGAAGAACCTTGATTGAGAAAATGCCTCCATAACATCAGGCTGTTAGCAAGCGTGTACAGCATTTTGTTGATTAGGCATTGATGGGTGGCTCCACCCCTAGGCAGGTGGTCTTGAGTGCTATAGGAAAGCAGGCTGAGCAAGCCCTGAGGAGCAGCCCAGTAAGCAGCATCCCTCCATGGCCTCTGCATCAGCTCCTGCATCCGGCTTCTTGACCCATTTGAGTTCTTGCCCTGACTTCCTTTGAGGGTGAATGGTGATGTGGAACTGTAAGTCAAATAAACCCTTTCCTAGCGAGCTTGCTTTTTGTCATGGCGTTTCATCACAGCAATAGTAACTCTAAGTAAGACACCCTCCTCACTTGTCTTTAAATACTATCTTATTTTCCCCTATAGGAAGACTGACTCCTGCAGCCCCAGACTTAGAGCCTTCTGGTTCCATGTCTATAAAAGTCACTGAAACCCAAAATGTCTGCAAAATAAATTGTGTTGCATGTTTTCCTTTTCATCCCCTCTCTAGTCTTTGTAATCTTACTGTTCACTATAATGGTTTGAATGGGTGGTTTTATCCTAACAAGATATTAATGGATACATTAGAATTGCGATTCTGTGGGCTAGTTTGATGTCTTGTGTGCTGTCACATCCTGAGAAATACCTCCTCGAGGCTATTCGCCGGTGCGAAGGAAATGAGGGATTGACATCAAGTGTCCACCATCACTGTAAAGGTGGGTGGGGCCAGCTGAATGAAAAAAGCATAACAGACGTTTGCTAAAGAAGCACTGAATTATACTTTATCATGTGACATGTTAGAGTGACACACGTTGCAACAGTCGGGTTCTGAACTCATAATCTGATTCCTGAATCAATTACAAGAGCTACTACTTCTTTGTGCAGGCTCAGAAATGGGGTAAAATTTGATCTCTTGACATAGCAGAAGAGTTTTCCCAGAGAAAGGTGATAGTTGTTGCCAGGGGAAGTGAGCTGATGTGAACAGAGGTTGTGGGCTGGGGAGATGACTGAATATGTGCTGTACAAGCATGAGAACCTGAGTTCAGACCCCAGACCTGATATAACAAGTTGGGTACAAAGGCTCACACGTGTTATCACAGGGTCGAGATGCGCAGAGATCGGCACTGGTCAGCTGGCTTACGTGAATCAATGAGCTTCAGGTGCATGTTCAGAGAGCCTCTAGCTCAAAAAATAAAGGTGGAGATCAGTCAAAGAAAGAGGCCCTATGTCAACCTCTGTCTTTCATGCAAACACGTGCAACCTCACACACTGTGCATGCACCCACACAATACATATACCAGGCATGGTCTCTCTCCTCTCTCTCTCTCTCTCTCTCTCTCTCTCTCTCTCTCTCTCTCTCTCTCTCTCTCTCTCTCTCTC